>OZ022259.1:37551615-38751615 GCA_963978905.1 Trichostrongylus colubriformis
CGTTGGTGTCTCTCGAGTGAACTTGATGTACTGATATTGTTCGTTAAGAATACGGAAGCATTCATTCATCTCAGACTGCGTTGATGTTATGATGAAACAGTCATCGATGTATCTGCAGTACATCAGTGGCATGCGAGCCAGCACCGGTTCTTCTATTCTACTCATAAAGTATATCGCAAGAACTGTTGCAAGCCGCTGACCCATAGCCAAACCTCTTATATGCGACTAGTAGAACCTGACCATTCAAATATGCTACAATTAAGACACTCTTTGACCAGAGTCATGATGTGATTTCTCTCGGGTACAAAGGTGTTAATATTACTATGGTGCCTATCAAGCAACTCGAGAGACACCAACGAATGTTGGCTCCCTTACCTTAACACTCAGGAGAAAGTGTCCGACGACATGATTAGCGTCAAGTGGTACCGCAACGAAAGCTCTAAGAACATCCTGATCCACGCGAGATCGGCCCAACCCACTGCTGTAAAGAGAGCTGTTGTAAAAACATGTTCAAGACTGTTATGGCAGTGTGCACGGGTAATGACGAGAGACGAGAATCAGTTGCGTTGGCTTCCCGTATAGCTGCTCAAAACGGCTATACTCAAATGTCGTTCCATGTTAGAACATTCCCTGATCATAGGAGGCGAGGAACGCCCTTCCAAGGCCGCATACCGTTGTGTCTGCCCTTCATCTCTGACACATTCTCCTCAGCAATACGTCTATGTCTAGTTCGTGCTCAGAACCAAAACGATGTCGTTCTTGTCAATATTCCGAAAGACAATATCAAACGTCAGCTAGTACGCAACAGACTCTACGATTGCGAATGTGTTTCAGAGACGTGCGTAATTTGCCCTTACGGTAAGATAGGAGATTGTACAAAATCTGGTGTGGTTTATGAGATTGAGTGTAGGGCGTGCAATGGCAAGTATATTGGGGAGACCGGCCGCGTTTTAAGAACGCGTATAAATGAACACTTTGCCAGTAAGAGGAGGGGATCAATAACAACTCCACTTAGAAGGCACAGACGTGAATACCACAGCGGTAATGACTTTGACGTGAAGTGCAAAATTCTGTCACATGAGACCGAGATTTCATCTAGAAAAGCATTAGAAACATTTTGGATATCCGTATGGAATCCAATAATGAACAACAGAAATGAGCTCCTTCTATCACAAGTAAATTCCTGCCGTTTGTACCGCTCTGTGGGTTAGAATGATGTCGCGACTGACAGCACCGTCATTTGTCATCACCGCTGTTTAGTAACTCCCAGTCGCACATAGTACTAACAAGAGTCGGTAGCGACGTTCTACCATTCTCGGTGGATCATGGGGTAAGTTCAATTTTTTTCTTTCGTCTATTCAACGTCTCCATGGATCGAGTGGGTGAGTCCGAAATGCTAGGGTTTTTGGCGCTTGATCGGTTAGGTTAAAGGTCAGCGAACTTCGAGCCACTTTTGAGGTTTCTGAAGACGACGAAAAGGTCGAAACGTCAGGCCATAAATAAACTGATCCACCTAACAACCTCGTTGGGCAAAGCATTACACGAATAATGTAAACATCATACCGATATAGAAGAGAGAACCTGGAGAATTCTTATGATACTGTTCTGCGGGAACAATCACAAGGTTTCACTTTCAAGGGGTGAGCTCGCTCAAGGCCGTATGCCAGAACACCTTATTTTATTCAGTTTTTGGGCTTCCTTCGAATGTTTCTTTGTCGGCATATTCTTCGGCATTTCTTATTTCATAATGCAGCGTTCAACCCACCCAAGATTGTCCGCGCGCAACAAGGGTGCAACTCTCCAATTGTTGATTACAGGCGATTTGCGCCTGTACGTGAGGAGACTGCAAACGTTAAAGGCATAATTCGCGATAACGATAATAAGATGAGTCGACTTACCATCTTGAACAGTAGATCCTTACTAACTAGTCAGACTGCACCTTTTTCGTGTCGCCCTAGTGCGCTTTCACGGTGCTACACCTGCTAGAAGCCACTCCGACGCCACCATCTTGAGCTCTCTTGTTGGTTACCTAAACCAAATGGGTGGCGTCGAAGTGGGTTCCTGTGTAGTGCCGTGATAGCGCACCGTCGCGAAGCGAAAAGGTGCATTTTGCCTAGTTATCTAAGGATCTACTGTCCTAAGAAGGTGAATCGACGCGGATATCGCGAAGTGTGCATTTAAGTGATCAGAGGAGAGCAGAACAGTTTCATCTAATCGAATGAATTATGTGGGATCCCAAATATGCCTGCTTCTCGCGAAGACTTTGTTCCGATGGCCACTGATTCCCGAATAATTCAAGCTTTGTAACACGAATTTCAACTTTGTAAAAAGCTTACCCCAAAACTGTTTCCTTTTCTACTACGAAATGAAGATGCACACAGAAACGCAGACAATCCAAGACCTCCTGATCTGACGGCATGGTACAGCGCATAGTAATAGGTCTGGAATTGGATGAGGTTCCTCTTCCTTTTCATGTGAATTTCACTCAGGGAGCTCTATTTTATAAGAATAGTTACAGCTATTGGAAATTCTAGAAGCGGAGCTAATCTGCTAGAATAACTAGTTCAATACAACAGCGAGCTCCGATTACGCTCGAAAACGAGCTCCTTGAGCCATCTGCAGGTACTTGGTTCTGAAATCGCGTCATTAACCCTTCGGGAGCGGGCAGGTCTTCATCGTGATTTTCACAGCGCAACTACGGTATAATAGTGATACTGGGTTAGACCTCTCATTCCGCCGTAAATTGTAAGCGCTATCGCGTCTATCACTGAATGTAGGGGTCCAGAGAAAAAAAACGAACGAAGACCTAAGGCAACGCCGAAAAAGAGACTCCCTTGACCTTGTACGAAAACTGCAGCCTGGAGATGGAGTCTTTGCCTGATGGTATCACTCACAATTCACCTGTAGCGCTTGTATCCCCCTGCGGACGTTGTTTAACCATAGAGATTTGTGGCTCGACTTATCTTCTCGCAGTCGCCACGGATCTCCTTCACCGAGGGGCTTCCCTCACTGAGGGATCTCGAGCTGTTGATGTGTCTGTCCATTCCGGCATTAATCATCTTCGTCGCCTACGCAGCAACATCGAGCTACGACGAGGACGAACTCGGAGCATTTCGTGTGAAGTTGGAGAGGTTCTTTAAGGAAGACAATACCTTCTTCAAGGTCATCGTCGGCGACTTCAGCGCCAAGATCGGCCCTAGAAGGATGGATAATAGCTTCACATCGGTACTCACGAAACGGAATGGAATGAGCAGGGTGAAAGGCTGTCTGAGTTTATTGAGTGATCAACTCCATTCATGACAATCAACAGTCACCCGGTGGACAATTCCATAACGAGATCGATCACATAATCTCCAACCTAGTGTTTTGCCTGATCGACGTCGCTGTTGTTCCAAAGTTCTGTAAGGGATCAGGACATCGACTCGTCCGCGCGAAATTCCTCTTTTCGATACGTGAAGAGAGAGCCACGAAATCCAAGGAGCGCAGACTCGAGACAGTCATCAACTGGGAGCACTTCGCTTCTCTCGCAGCTGTGTGGGAGGATTCCGACGTCGAAAACATCGACGACGAGTACAACCGGCTCGTCTCGATCTTCACGATAGTGCCAGGGGGGCAGAGAGTTTGAAAGTTACAGAGAGGCGTCTCTCTTCGGAAACTCTCGAGCTGATACGCCAACGTGGAGCCGCACGAGAGCAGGTGATTACCAGCTGACGTCCGAACTTGTGAATCAGGGCAGAGAGGCGATTAAAGAAGATCTCAAGTAGAGAAGAACAGCAGTGCTGGGTGGAGCAGCAGGGGCTGGGTGGAGCATCCGCAATGCCCGCCGAAGTTTCGCCGGTTATTGGACCAAAATGACCAGTTTTTGCGTCTGGACGGTACAGTTACTACTTCCTGAAGGGCAATGGAGAAGGTTATTTACGACTTCTACTCGGAACTTATCGATAGTCATGTCCAACTGCCTAAGAGCGATCTGGAGCAGAATGGATATGTCGTTCCATCAGTTCTCCCTTGCATGGATATGTCGTTCCATCAAGTCCGACACGCCATTTCGTCTGTGAAGAGGTCTGTGAAGAATGGTACAGCACTGACCGGTCCCGACAGGGTTAAACCGGAACATCTAAAGAATCTCCTGCTAGTTACAGTGGTGCGACTCTAAACACGCTACCTGTCGGAATGCAAGGTACCCACCTCGTGGAAAACCAGCAGGACTGTTTTGCTGCATAAGAAGGGGGATCCACACGACATTGGCAATTATCGTCCAATCAATTATCACCTGCTGTATGTATTCCACAAGCTCGTCTCTCGAGTTATCTTGAATAGACTTGGTAGAACTGTAGATGAAGGACAGCTATGCAAGCAAGCAGGGTTTCGGAGAGGGTTCAGTACAATCGATCACATCCACACTGTCACTGGGCTCATTGAAGTGTCGCAAGAGCACAAGATTCCTTTATGTCTCACATTCATCGGTTCGAAGAAGGTCTTCGACTCCGTTGAGACAGAAGCGGTTATCGAACCCCTGGAAAATCAGGGTGTGCCACTCAGTACATAAGGGAATTCGTGAACTCTACAGCATTTTGACGACCAGAGTCTTGCCATTCTACAACGAAGTCATCATCGACGTGAAGAGAGGGGTTCGACAAGGCAACACCATCTTGCCTAAACTTTCAGCGCCACTCTTGAGAACGTCATGCATCAGTCGGAATGGGAAGGCATGGAAGTGAAGGTCCGTGGCCGGTATCTACGCAACCTTCGCCTCGCTGACAATATTGTGCTTATAACACCGACAATCCAGCAGGCGGGACGAATGCTAGCGATTTCGACTGCGGATGTGGAAAAATCGGTCTGCATCTGAGCCTGACGAAGACGATGTTCATGAGGAACGGATTGATACTCAACGGAGCGACCATCATTGAATCTTCAGCTATGTGTACTCAGGCCGGGAAGTCAATATGATGAACGACTCAGCACCAGAACTGAGCAGGAGAGAAAGAACGGTTTGAGACCCCTCAAGACCATCAAGAGAGTAGTGAAGAGAACGAAAAACACCAAGCTCCGCTCCCATCTCTTCGATTCCACTGACCTTCCTGCCCTAACATACGCCAGAGACTTGGACTTTACGTAAGCAGCATGCGGTCGGCGTCATCCAACGCGCCATCAAAAGAACGATGCTCGGAGTATCATGATACATGCAAGTGCAGACAGGAATCCTGAGTACCGAATTCCGTCGACGACCGAAAATCAGGGAGCCACCGTATTTGAAGGAGCCGACGATTAGATGGGTCGGACACGTCATACGTTATCGCGATGGCCGTTGGACTAGAAATTCACCAACTAGATCCCTCGAGACGTCAAACGAACCACTGGACGACCGCCAGCGCGATGGTCAGACTTCTTCACGAAAGCTCTGCGCGAAGGAAAGATGCTGAGTGTCCCTTAAGCCAGAAAGATTCACTGGACTACTCTGGCTCGCGACACGGACGAATGGAGACATTGCTGGCGCCAGCTCGAGACTCTCGATGAGCAACGGGACGACAAGTGATACAGATGATCGCGGCAGCTGGCAAACCTCCTTTGCCACCCTCCGTCCAATGCCAGATGTGGACGGAGTGGGTAGGCGAGATCGCAGAAGATTCGAGAAGACTTGACGGCTTGAAGAGGAGCAGTGGCTGCGAGAAAGGGTGAAAACCTGACAGTACTAAGTAACCATCTGCACCAGAGAGTTAGGCAGCTAATCTGATTATCGCGAAGTGTGCCTATAATGAGTACTTCCCAGATCCATTTATCAATCCATCCATACCATAACCGGGAGTCTAGGAAGACAATGTGGCGACTTCGTGGTGACATGTAAGCTCTAAATTGTGGTAGATTCATTCTTTTCTACTGCTAACCCTGTTCATCCCGCCTCCTGAGGTGGGCTTCGCCGAAGAGTGAATGACGGGTGGAGTAATGAGGCTGACAGCAGAGTGAGCATCGTATTACTGCCGTATCTATCGGAATCACGTGGTGCTTGAAATGTTAGCTTTCGTGAAGAACGCAACCACCAATCAGTGTCAAAGCTTTAAAGGAGCATCTCGCTATGACCAGATGTCTCGACTCAAATCATTTGTGCAGCAACATTCGGTAACTCCCAGGCTGCACCTTTTTTAACGTCGTCACGGTGTGACAGCATAACAGTGTATGTGTCGAACACACTCCTAGTACACCCACTTGGCTCCTTCACTGGTCTCTGAGCCAAAAGGATTCGGTCGGGTGTACTGGAACATGCGTATCGCCGCGATGGCACAAAAATCGTGCTACCTGAATAGCTATTCAAGGAACCACTTTCCCGAGGAGATAACTCGACCAATCCGTTTATAGCGTGGTATGCCTCTAATTGAATAATGTAACCAAATCTGAGAGAATAATATGATCGGTATCCCTATCATTGCTTTCAAGGGACCTCTCTAAACTTTCGAGCTCAAGGAATGAGAACATGCGTGTTTTGGAACTAGCCTAAGATGTTGTATGGTTTTCAACAAACCTGAATCTCAAACAATGATTCTGGGGTTGTTGCAGCAGAAATTGTGTGCAGCATGCTCGAAATCGTTCCTCTCACAGAGAAAAAAGGTATCAGCATCAAAAGAAAAACAGCAGCGTAGTATGCAACTGAAAAAGATGTAAAGTTTTGGGATGAGAGCTGCTCAGGAAATCTTCAATAAATTTGAGAGAGAGTTAAAAGTTGTTAGTGATACGGAATGGAATAATCCAGGCAACTTTATAGATGGGCATCACGATATCTATTCAGCTTATTGGGTATTGGAGTGACACAAACCCACTGCATCGACAGTGCTCTTAAATTTGCGAAATTGAAAACGACTTGGGCCACTCTATAGCCCCGGCCTACGCTTTCCCCTTCACCTTTAATGAACGTTTCAGCTACTGTTTATCATGCCATATACCACATTGCACAGACTTTGCTTTACACAAGTGTGTCACAGTATTTCAGGTGAGCTGCCCCGTAGGATAACTGCGACAGAAGACAGTCCCGGGACGGAAGCCTACTTTCCGGCATAGTGGAGAGCGCGGCAACAGGAAAATCGGCTGAGTAGAGATGAGGGGGTTCACTTTGGGTTCTTTTCCATGCGGAAGCGGTTAGTAGTCATCTCCTTTACGTGTGCCGCCTTCTCGTCTCGGGCCATCAGTGCCATTCGGCGATCACCATAGTTTGGTAATTCATTGTTCCTTCCAGGATTTTACCTCAAACCCACATTGCAGGTCCTGCCGTGATAATCGTTTTTTCTTGGTATTGAAGCCAGGACAAGCCCCGGTCATCATAATTTTCTCGCACTCACTTGAAGGAGGTGAGTGCAGTTTTGGAGTGAGTATCCTTTCGCGAGCGTCTTCGTCGCCCACCGGCGTCTCGTATCTCATCACTTGCTTCCAAACTTTTGCCGTAGAGGCCCCAAAAGTCCGCTGTTTTGTTCTGATACCAAAACCGGAACAAGCCGCGGTCGTTTCTAGTAGTTTCACCCTCTCTAAGAGAGGTAATTCAGTATGAACGCAGTAATTCGACACTCTGTTGTCGACCACCAAAGTGTGCTATCTCACTGTTTCCTCCAGACTTTTTCCCTGAGAGCTCACATTATAATCTTGTTGAGTTCTCTGTGTTGTTTTGATACCAAAACTGGAGCACCCCGATCGCTATAATTTTTCCGTAACCTCACTCACTCGATGAAGGTGAGGCTAGTTCTGGCGTCAGTAACCTTTCGTCAATGTCAATCGTACCATACGGAGTTTTGTAACTTATTACTCTCTTCGCCCTTGCCAAAAAAATTGACTCAGAGGCCCTTTGTCAAAGATGTTAATTTTACTGTTTCACTGTACCAAGTTTAGACAAGCATCGATCATCGTAGTCTTTTTTATGGCCTCTGTCCATGTAGAAGGTGATTTCAGTTTGGCGTCGGCCACTGGTCACCAACGTGAGTTACTGTCCATATAGATATGGTATCACCTTTCTCTTCCAGATTTTTGCCCTCGAGGCCTGCGTCGTAGTTTTGTGAGTCCCGCTAACTGTTTTTTATGGTTCTGTTACCACCGGGACAAGTTCCGGATGAACTAGTATCACTGCAATACCATGTATATTTCCTCCTGTGTGCAGCCACATAACGATGTTGGTTCGGATCACAAATCACTGCGAAGGGTAACGGTTTCTGGAAGGAGGCGCTTTTTATCTCATTACTACTGCACCACCCCTTTTTAGGAAGCCGTTAACAAGAACACAAGAAATACACCACCCACCATTGGCCGTAAATCGCAATCTGAAGACCAGATAGGAGCAGTATCTAACGGCAACCTCCGAATCGCCTTCCTCTGGAGGACGTGTATGTCTTAAGTTGTTTCCGAAAGGGATCTATTGTAGCGTATCTACTGCGCTCCCAGTTTTATCTTAGGGCTATCCTCTTCCGTACACTATGTTTGTATTGAAAAAAAAAATGAGGACCATACCATGGGCTCAAGGAAGTTCCGAATGTAAGTTTGCAGCAATCAGACTTTGTCAGTTCAAAGACTATTTTCAAGTTTTTCTCGCCTAGGCAAAGTCATATGCAAAAAGCAGGAAGTTCTAGACATTTCCACGGTATGAACTACTGTGCAAAGGGTAGCGCACTTCTTCGATATTTTCCTGGGTGGTGTTTTCCTGGGTTTTCCTATCTCAGCAAGTGTTCGAATGAACAACAAACTTACTCAATCCAAAACGCTTCGTTATGTCACGCGTCGAAATACGCTATCATTGCAATTCGGTTCTACATTGCGTTTAAAACGTGGCTTGAACTCTTTTGAAATCGTGGCCCAAAAGCTGCTTTCGCCTGTTCTCCAAGTGGCTCACGCACCAGGAAAAGCCCCTTGCTCAGACTTCGGATGAGCGATACGTTGTGCTTCATTTGCCAACACTCTCGTCGGCTCTACACGGTCCAAACAAGGAAATCAAAGTGGAACCCAGGAACGCGTGCGGTTACCATTGTTCCGCCTAATCTGCATGCCGATAACAAGCTATTTTCATAAGGAAATTGGAATATAATTACAAACTCATAAACTGACACACTATGGCTAAAAAATAGCGAGCCACAGTGAAACCGGCAGCACCAACCAAGGCAATAACTAAGCATACCGTGACAAGGTACAACAAACGCTGAAACACATATATATTACGTGAAGAAGTGACTCGAAGTAGGTAATAAACTATGGTGACTGCTATCTGATTTGTCCACAAGCGAAATGTATTCACTGAGAAGGAAATGCCAGTCATCTCTTCTCTAGTGCATGTTATGTTGACATCAATCACAAGCCTTTGAATTCATATGATCGCATAAACCAGCCCATGTTCAAATTGTCACTAGCCAGCTGAAAGCTGCGGCAGCAATGAGTGTCGCCCGTACATGACTGTGCTCCGCGCGTATCAGCGTTATGAGGCTATGAGGCTAACACGTGTAGCATGCGGCGCTGCCACTTAGGCGCTTGGTGGCTAAAGGTATATCAAAACAGAGACTGCTGTAAAGCCGCCTCTCTGTCACCGGGGTGTACATCGTTATGTCGAATTTTCGTTTTGCGGCGTCGCAGTCGCAGTGTCACCGCGCATGTTGCCGTGGCTGGTTAAAGGACTACCACAGAACGGAGGACTGCCCTAAGGTGCCAGCTGAAGTTCTGCTCAGAACCCAGTGGTATGGCACTGTAGGAGTTTTTTGGAGGAATTGTACTCTGACACTTCAAATGTAAAATATTGGGCGATCGCAATGAAGGGGGCATCTTTCAAAAAGTTGCACACTTAAGGATTCGAAAGGGGTCAATTTGCACACTCAAGCTTATATTCTTGCCTAAGCTTTAGTGGAGGGAGGAATTGGTTTTTCCCCCCATTCAAGAGGTTTTAGTGAAACTAGCGTTAGTGGAGAAATGTCTTCCTCATTTCGATAGCATCTAGAATGTACAGAAATGTTTTAAATACATAACACTTCGAGCACTTCAAACAATAGAATCAATAGAAATACTCCAAACGAAGTAGAAACAGACTCTTGTACGCAAAAAGACAATGGTAACATAGCAAATAGAAGAAACAGTAACAATAACATGGTAACAATCCTAATCAGTGAACAGTTCATTTAGCATAAAACTCCAAAGGAAGTGTACGCAATCGCACATGAAGGTAACAAATCTCGCTCGTCGCGGGCGATTGCGCGAAAACTCGACATAACGATACATAACCATATCAGCGCACAGATCTCCGGGCACCTGTCACCCCTGCACTAGAACAGCGCAACAAGGAGAATACTAGACCCACACGACGAACACTGTGGGAGCATTTCACTTCTCCCGTTCGGATCATGACGTGGTTACCGGTTGTATAGTAATCCCCATAAATTTTAGCACCTAAGAGAAGACAGTCTGCTTCACTATCAGCCTTAAGGTTCTACAGATGCTGACTACACGATGCGGATTGTGGATGGGGAGCTACACTAATCACTGGCGTTTCGTCTCGTGTTATGTGTCTTATATGTGAATATAGAGTATGATTATCTGACATTTACGCTGTTAATATGTGCTGGCACAACAAGGCCAAAGGAGAACTTTCGACACTTAAATGCCTTACGTTAGTATCGTATTCCGCAGGAAAAAGTATCTGTCTTATATTCCTGTAATGAAACATTTGAAATAATATTAGGTCGTGAGCTTGGTTTTGATCAGTAACATTTACTTATAAAAGGTCAATGAGTGCAAGTCCTGTAAAAAGCTGTCAAACTCGAAGTTTTGACGCTTCCTACAACATGTTTCCGCTTTTGCTTGTGTTAGTGACTCGCTCGTTCTCAACAGTAAGCTACGACAGGGCAATCAAATTTTCGACATCCATTTCCTCTTCTGTTTGACTAGAAGATAAGAAATGCTGAGGCTTGTAAAACCATTGTGGAGTTTTTCGAGGATTAGGCCGGGTGTGTGCCATTGGGACAGAAAATTCGTGATGCGCCGTCCGACATGCGACGTAGTGGTGCGGGCTATACCGCAGGACTGAATGAGTCCTAAAGCGATGACGGTGCACTATGCCTTATTCTGAACGTAATCTTTGAGGACACAACAAGTACTGCGCCCCCTATCCGCACCCTCTCGTCGCGCGGCACGCGGATTCTCTGTGGCACACGCTCGATCAAGCCTCGTCGTAGCTAACTACCGGTATTAGTTTGAGCGATTCAAGAGCAATGAATTCGACGTAGATAACGGCTAATGCCAAGGCCTGTCAAAAATTTTTGAGTCAGTGAACTGCAAGTGTCGTTGTACATGAGCTCCGAGAAATGTTGAGAGCTACTGATTTAATATCTCTATCCCTACTATATGTATAAAAAACACTTCGTCTGTCTTTCCGTCCTTCCGTCTCTCCGGCTATCACAAAATCAGGTATTATATGAAAAAGACCTTTGGAGAGTGGGATAAGTGTGGTATGGGTAGGGCATGGGACAAGAAGTAAAGACTACGCATGGAACAGGTTAGGTTCCGCCCAGGATGGGTGAAGCGTGCGTGGAATGTTCCGTTTTCAGACAGAAATGATTGAAAACTGTTAAATGGGTTCGAGTGTGCCCCAATCGTGGGGAGAGGATGGGTTTGAGTCAGCGATCAGTGTCTGAAGGTCACGAAAGAATCGTGGGCACAGTGGGCGGAGCATTCGCAGTGGTGGGCGGCGCTTGGACGCTACATGAAAAACGACCTGTGGAGATATGGGCAAGTTTGGTATGAGTAGAGCATGAGTTTCTGAAAGTTATGAAAGAGACCTGGGCACAGTGGGCGGTGCGCACCACGAATGGGCGATCGGAGCAATAAAATCATAACTCGGCTCCAACGCAGCTCAAGACTAGGAGGAAATCGGTAGAAATGACTTATATCCAAGCTATCTTGAACCCACTTACAATGAGTGGAAGCCCTCCCAAAGTGCACGGAAAATGTAAGATCGTGTGAGGCACACTGTGAAATTGCAATTAGCTTCGAGAGTGGTTTAGGGACAGGAAGGAAAACGGAGGTGGTTCCTAGGTAGGTCGGACTATGTGAGAGATAAAATTCCAATGGTGGGCGGAGCATTTGCGGTGGGGGGAGGAGCTCGGGCGTTACACGAAAAACAATCTGTGGAGATGGCGACAAGTTTGGGATAGGTAGGGCATAGTACAAGAAGTAAAGAGCACACATGAACCAAGTTAAGCTCCGTTCACGATGGGCGGGGCGTGTTACACTCTATAATTGAAGTTTATGAAAAAAATAAATTCCGATCGACCTACTGAAGCCCACGGTTATAGTGATGCGACGCCTGTGATGATGTTTACATGCAAGTGAAAAAGTCCAAGAGCAAGAAGTGTTGCCACACATATTGTTCCCGATCCCATTCACTGTTTATTCACTTGTAAAGGCAGGAAAGGACATTCTGTGTGTACATATGTATGTCCACCTGAGTGATCTGAAGGATTAATACGACGCCTCTGTGATGTGACAGGTAAGTGGCGTGGAGGTCTCATTTGCGGAACAAACGCCCCGGTAGCCATGTGATTGCCACCAAGTCTATTCTGCCGTGGTGTACTATGTAGTCCACGGTATTAGCGGCAGGTAAAACACGCAACAACAGATTCAGTCGGAAATGGCAAATGGCATCCGTCACGGAAACACAGCACATGCTCTACTTCGCTGTAAATTGCGGCAACGAAAAAAAATGCTAATGTGAAAGGTAGGTGAAAAAGGAGAACTTAAACATGCAGTCCATTCTGGAGCGCTTGGTAGGGCGTGGCCTGAGTGGCGAGATTGAGAGGGTGTGGCGAGGTGGGAGAGTTTGATACACACTCACCCAGGTCCATAGGCCACGACCAATCAAGCGCTCCGAAACGGACTGTATGTCATGTAAGGTCCACTGCAAAGTGCACTTAAAAAGAGCCGCCCGCAGATAGTAAAATAAGAGCAGACGACTTGAATGTCAAAAGCTGTGGACAGGTTCTGAGTCAGTCAGTCCGGACCCATTAGCATATACCCTTCCACAGGAGTTATAGCAGTAGGGCCAAACTTCTCGCATTCACGAAGAAATACCATTTACTATCACAGACGACCAGTAAACGCACCAATTAAAAGTGCGGCAGAGCTGCCAAAACAAAGTTTTCTTTTTGTTTGATAGAACATTCCACGGCTAGACCATAATGCGGCTACAATACTATCGAATTTTTTGAAAGCACATCATGCGGTATTCAGATTAGTGGCATAGTTTCTTGGGGCCAGTAGGTTCTTGGCTAGCTGCTCAGGCTTCATCTTTTTTGCGGCTACACGGTGCACTCTCACGGCGTTGTGCCTGCTTGAACACAACCAAGCTACGCCCATTCAACCAAGTCGCATCAGAGGAACGAATTTTTGAAGTGGAGGATGCCTTCATTATCACTGAATTATGTCCTCTTATCGCAAGTTTCTTTCTCCACATGAGCGCCATGCTGGAAATTTGTTCTTTTGAGCCCAGGTGTGATTTGGTTGGGTGTGCGTGGTTTCGTTGTGTTCAAGCAGGCACAAAACCGCAACGGGGCACCGTGCAGCCGCAAGAAAGATACAGCCTGAGCACTTATCCAGTGACCTACTTGCCCCAATAAAGTAACCTAATTATCGCGTAGTGTGCCTTCAAGTCTAACGTGAACTTATAAAACTTTACTGACGTTGCGTAATACTTTGCCATTGACGTAGCCATTGTTATGTGAGCAGTATTGTTAGTGCAACGAGTACCATAAGAAACAAAATCAGGTCCTCTTTCTCTCCTGCACTTCATGTCGTTAACCAACGAAACACAGAATCTTTCAAAATCTAATGCAGCTGAAAATAGAGCGGGTGAAGCGATTATTTTTGGTCCTATCCTGATCTAGGTTCTTGTGATCAATGACGTATTTCTCAATATGCAACAAATCTATGATGACAACCGCAAGGCCGCGTTCATATTCTGAGATTTTCGCAATCGTCATTAGAACAAACTCAAGCGGCACAGACATGCCAAGATTGCTTTCATACTCTACGGCGCTGTTGGAGGCATTACCAACCGTGGCGCGCTCTATTCAAGGCCTGTGACCCAACCACGTTCCGTTTGATGGTAGTGCAGAGTAACGTTCCCTCTTCCTTCGGTACTTTGTTTTAATTTTGTTATCTTCCGTAATCGTACTTATGTATCATTAGCTTTCATGATCAATGGCTACTTTCTTTGCTGTGGTTCAAAATATCCGATGACATGGAACAGGTTCCGGCGACAGTGCCGCAGAATATCAAAACAACCCAACCAGAGGGGTACTCTGACTAGGGAAGGTATTTCAATTCCCATGAAACTTTGAAATGAGACCCGGGGGGATCGATAGGGCTTCAAACGCTGGTTATAACAGTGAAAACCAAAATTGCTAAATGGCATCGAAGCCAGTTACGAGGGGTCAAAGTTTGACTGTGACACCTCATTGGCGGGGCACTTTGCCATCAGACGGTTTGTCGAAATGGCCATTTGCATGAGACACATACCACTGTACGCGCTTTTAAATGCTGGTCTCAAATCATTCAGAATCTGTCAAACAATTACCTGAATGAAGTTATGAAGGTTTTTCTGACAAAAAGAGTAATACCATTTCATGGTATGTTTGGGAGCCCATAGCGCGCGAGTCATACGTTTGCACGCAAAACCAGTGTGATTTTCGTGTTCAGGGGATCAAATTACCCCTATGGGACAAGTTTTCAGGCAATTCGAGATTTGACCAAATCTCGGAAAAATTGATGGGCTATTGGCTGGCAACCCATTTAATAAAGGAGTAGTCGTTGACCCTTGCCCAACAAATGCTCTTATTTGGCGCTTGTTAGTGCGTTTAGTGTGATGGGCAAGTGTGATAGGTATGTTTAGGTTATCTTGTTCAGCTTGCATGATTTTTTGTGGAAGGAAATTCAAAAACTCCTACTGAACCCCTGGCCACCCCTAATTTTCCGAAGTTGGGCCAAAAACTGGATCCGGCTGGAAATTTGCACAGAGGGGTAATTCGATCCCTACGTGCGAATATCATACAAGGAAACGTTTAGAAGTGAAAGAAAAGCACCCACTGACAATGAAACACAAAATGCAAAAAAGGCCGCACCAGCGGGAAGCAAACCCACGAGATCGCACCTGCAGACCCGGGGCACTACCACGGAGCCACGGAGTCCATTACTGATGCTCTGCTAGTGATGCTGATGACGAAGCGCCTCGCCATTGAGATGTCACAGGCAAGTCACAGGCAAACTTTGACTCCTCCTAACTCGCTTCAGAATGCCATTCAGCAATTTTGGTTTTCACACTATAATCAGCGTTCGAAGCTCTATCGATCCCCCCGGGTCTCATTTCAAAGTTCCATGGGAAGTAAAATACCTTCTTCAGTGAGAGGAGAGAATTCCTCGACAGGGGGGGGGGTGACGTAAGAGGTCAGCAATAATCCTAGGCCAAATTAAACGGAACATGCCGTCAGCTGATCTTGGTTTGAGTTATCGACGCAAAAAGCATTTACAAAATATTTTCAGTACTATGCAATCGGCAATAGCTATGCGATACTGTAAAAGTTGTGTAGATGTTGGAAGGGGGTCGTATTTGGGTTACCGTTGAGGGAACGAGGGAATCGTACTGAAGCGATCGTTTTCCTCAACACCTGGTTGTGCCCACAAAAACTTAAATGACGAACGGGACACTGTCTGTGGCAACACGCTTCCCGCCGCGAGGTCAGACACCAGACAGGTCAGACAGAGTACGGGAAGCTGCCAAAGCTCCTTCCCTGAAAAGGCTTGGGCAAATCCGGGAGACCCCAAACGGCAAAGGACGATCCAGACGCAGGAATACGCAATCACGGTCGGCAAAAGGTGCGTGGTCCCGCATGGAGAAAGAGTGTCCCGTTCATCATTGAAGGTCTTATGTTGTGCCCTGAACCCCACACATCGTTCGATGGCACTCGTAGCGTTAATCGCGATCGTTGCTTTAGTAGCGTATGGACGTGGCCTGTTGGGTGGAGCAAATGCAAAAAAATTCGCACTTAAAGTTGGGCTGAATATTTGTAGCAAGAATCGTGCACATACATACTAGTTAGTTGTGAAGCATACTTACATTGGTTGGATTTGCACGTCACAATTCCTTCGGGATCATGCAAAAGATTGAGAAAGTGTTTCGCAAGCGGATAGGAAAAATGGAGGCCAATCGTAGCGCGAAAAAACAATACGATCATTATTAGAATCCCAATGACTGAAATCGAAAAAAGCATTAAAACGTTCAAATTGGCCTTCTGAAATTTCAAGGTAAACATTGACATGATCCAATCCCTTTTATGTGAGTTACGGGTTTCGAAATGTTATCTAAAAAAATCAGTAAACAACCAGTGTCAGGTTCAAGAATCGGAAATTGCGTGACCTCCTGCCCGATTCTCGGAGATTGACTCAAGCTAGCAGCGTCCTTCCTCGTTTCTACCCCCTCCTCGTACTATCGTCTTAAAGTTACAGGGAGGTGCAACTTTGACCTACGGTAAGTCCTACAGTAGCGCTTGCAGTTTGCTGAGTTGCAGACATTGCGCACACGACACTTTGCTAAGACGTCGAGTGTGAATTCAATCAATTTTTTACCACGAGCACCTTTTTTCTTACCCTCTCTCTTATTTTCCCCACTCCTTGTTTCACTTGATTGCTGTTGTTTGTTGCTTCACTTATTTCACATCATCATGATGAATGAATGAAATACACCCTACCAGACAACAAATGACATCTTCCGCAGCGAGTAACTCGAAGAGGTGATGTTGCAGTTCGAAGAGATGCGCAGGGATGTGCGAGACCACAAGATCGCATTTTTGAATCTGGGTTTCTCTGCCGATTATCGCTTTTGATGTTCATTTAGAAGCGATCATTTCCTCTCATCTTCCTCTACCTATCGACCCCTCTCAACTCCTTTACCCGTTGTGAACACTGGTGGGTTTTTTCCAATCATGGGGAAAGGGCTCCGGGCTTTCTTCCCTGGGCTTAGTCAACAACCCATGTTTACTCTCGGAACAAAGTCATATAAAATCATGTTACTTCTTAAGAATCATGAATTTCTTCTCTCATACCATAGCACCCTGCCCTTTATTCAAAACATCAAATCATCGAATCAGTTCATCCGAACTACTTCAACTAATGTCTTCTTCTGATACAGCACACATACAGAATCGATTGGCTTCTGCGATTGACCAAATGAACTCACATTCGAATCCTTTGCCATAACTGCGCATCGTTTTCACTATACCGCTCTGACACCATTGACCGACAAATACTTCCATATGTAATACCGGACATACAAGTACAAATAACATGAACCAGTATATAATTATGAAATATACTGAAAAGTTCACTACACTAATTTAGTTTCTATTTGATGTTTAAATTCGTTTCTCACTCCGGAGGGATAAAGTATAGATATCGCAGAAGCGCCATGGGTTTCTTTTGCAAGCAGGAATCGTTGCAAGCGCGACGTGCGAGATCAGAAAGAATTTGAAGCGCGCGGAAAAACCCTTAAGCGCTCTGCGCTCTGATATCAAGCTGCATATAAAAGGCTGAGGCTTGCGAATATAACATATTCTTCTGTTTTACATCATTTAAGCATTTTTTCTTCTCTGGTCGATTTATGGGTTCTCATGGGTATTCTCCTATTGGATTGATTTCATGGGGTTTCTCGCGGTATTTCTGTTGTATTGATTTCCCGCGCGCGGTTGATTATTTCATACATTAAAATACTCCTTTCTCGTTTGATTACCCAAGTTTGAGGTAGTTTAATAAATGGTCGATTGTGGTTTTCATGCGTAACCGTAAAACAGTCAGCCCGCGTGGCAGAGTTGAGCAAGAACCACGATTCTATGGTGCATCGGCCGGGAACCGAACCCGGGCCGTCCGCATGGCAGGCGAGCATTCTACCACTGAACCACCGGAGGAATAAAGTATAGAAAAGTTCAACAGCTGATGATCTGATTAGCCTATTCACTCCGTCCATTCTCACATACCGTTCTAAAAAACGCGGCACCGACCATTCCGCTTTGTGCCATACCGCGTTATGTATATTCCTCACTCATACTCATCAAATGTATGATACCAGTTATCTTCCGATATCCAACATACCTACAAGTCGTCCCAGTGTGCTGACATCTAGTGCGATGTCAGCACATCGCAGAATGACGGCGAGAATACAGAATAGAAGCTTATATAAGTAGGAAGTTGTATAGGATGAGTGCCTAAGACTAGGGTATGGTGAGCCTTGTGATGTAATAATATAAAGGCGGTGGTTCAGTATTATTTGTTGGAATAAACAGAATGCGTGGGATGGAGCTGTGGTGAGGATGAGCCGTTTCATTTCATCATCGTGATAAGAGTGCCGTCTCCGGCCGCATTGCCCTACTCCTCCCCCTCCACAAGGGAGAGAGGAGTTTGGCGACTACAGATTGTAGCACGGGTCGTAGTCGACGACGAGGCGCTATCAGAACGATAACATGGTCTGTTTCGGCCTCCGGATAAATCCTACAGCGCCGACACTCATAGGTGTTTTGAGGAGGGCGGGGAGATTAATGATCGTTCACCTGCATTCGCAACTGTTTTTCATGTGTGCTAAGCACATCGCTTTTTGCAGCAGGCTTCAGTTTGGACCGCGAAAGTCCTGTAAAAGTGGGCCGATCATGAGACCTTCCCACTTGTTCTCACACATTCCTAAAGGCACACCACGCTATAATCAGATTAGTAGCTTACTAACTGCTCAGACTGTACTTTTTACGGCTGCACGGTGCACCCTTACCGGTATTAAGCCTGCTTGAACCTGAACGAGCCACGCACACCTAACCAAATCACACTTGACCTTAGAGGAACAAATTTTGGGTGTGAAAGCTGTCTTCGTCATCGATATGACTGCTCCATCGAATTATCCGCTCTTGTTGTAAGTTTCCTCCTACACGTGAGTGTCACGCTGGAAATTTGATCGTTCAAGGTCACGTGCGATTTGATTGAGTGGGGTGGTTTGGTTGTGTTCAAGAAGGCACAAAACCGAGGGGCACCATGCGGCCGCAGCAAAAGTGCAGCTTAGTTAGGCAGTTATCCATGGACCTACTTGCCCCAAGGAAGTAAATCACTAGTCTGAATATCACGTGGTGTGCCTTCAACATGACCGGCTGGTCACAATTAAGCATTCGATATTTCTCTACGGGATTAGTACGTGGGACATCCCGTGCAGAACTGAACTCCAGGGTCCAGCGCAATATAAAGTGAGTTGGTTGAACAATAGAACACGTGTATATTAAGGACTATGACGTGAACGCGGTAATCACCAATTCTCGACCATACAGCGGTTGTCAGAGGCGGGAGTCACGAGTTCGCATTTCCGCGCGGCCGCGCGCGATGAGCGGCGCGGCGGGTGCGAGTATTAGTGGCAGGGCAAGGCAGCCCTCAAGCGAGGCGGTGTGGCATGATTGGAAGCGCAGACGTGACGCAAGCACGCTTGGCCGGCTCCTAACAAGGGAGGTCTTTCAGGTCATGACGCGCTTTCGAAAAACGGTTTTTCCATAATATGGGTGTACCTACATGAAACATATAACTGACTTCCATTTTTGCTGCGCGGCCCTACAAATGCCAAAAAAGGAGTGAAGAAATTTTTTTTCAAAAAGGCAATTTCAACCCACTTATAGTATCGCATCCTCCTTGCAACTTTGATCATGTGAAGATCCAATGGTGTTTTTCTATTTCACTTCCGAAACAAAGTCAAGTACGGAAAAAAATGAAATCTTGTCTTCACCATGTACTAAAAGTGGGTAGCAGTCTCATAAGGGATCTCCGATGTACGGATGATGCGGTGAGTGGGTGGCATGCTGGGTACGACGATAGACTCTCAAACGGATGAAGTGCTGGGTTGGTGGTTCGGATCGCGGCACTGTCGAAGTTTTGCACTTTTTTTGCATTCACTTTTTCGCCTTCAAATATGTCTGTTTATGCCAAATGACTACGATTTTCGTTGACAGCATGCCAAAATGACTCTATTTACGAATTGTCAATGAATTTGGTGATGTGACCTTTTTGGACACGGAAGGGCCCGTAGCTCGCGAAATTTGCGATTTCGCACAAAATGAGTGTTATATTCGTGCTCAGGGGGTCAAACTACCCTTGGGGACACATTTCTAACCAAATCCAAATTTTGACCCTACCTTCGAGAAATAAGTTTGGCTATGTTTACATGGTGTCCTTTCTATTTGTAGAAATGAATGGCTAACAAAATCGATGAAAATCAATGGAATATGCACAGCATGGATGCCCATCGCTGTAATTTCAGCTACCAATCACCAAGTAAGAGAAATAAAGAGAATTTCCTAACACATGATATCGTCGTCTCCTTCATCGAATGTACAGTATATGGTTATACCAATGCCCAGCTCAAATTTTCG
Source organism: Trichostrongylus colubriformis (assembly GCA_963978905.1). Lineage (NCBI taxonomy): Eukaryota > Metazoa > Nematoda > Chromadorea > Rhabditida > Trichostrongylidae > Trichostrongylus > Trichostrongylus colubriformis. Next base: position 37,572,060 of record OZ022259.1, read on the forward strand.
AATTTGGGTTAAAATCTCAATTGGGCTGGAAACTTATGTCTAGGGGTAGTTCGACCTCCTGAACACATATGTCAAATCCGTTTCGCGAAAAAATGCCTCGTTCATGTGCTATGAGCGCCGAAAGACTGAAAAATTGGACTGTCAAACTTGCTTAATACTGGCAATAGAGGGCAGTTCGGAGTTCTAAATGTGATTAATGCACTTGATCTTCATATTCGAATGTTTACGAGCCCAAAAACGGAAAATCCAAATTTTGCAAAAATTTGACCTCAGTGGGGATCGAACCATCAACCCCGTTTTTGGCATTTGTAGAGCCGCGCAGCAAAATTGGACATCGGTTATATGATTCTTGTACGTACCCCCATACATGCAAAAAACAGCTTTCAAAAAGCTCGTCATGAGTTGGAAGACCTTCCTCGTAAGGGCAATCGATACGGCAAGACGTACTGGTGGCACCGCGAGTGCACCGCCGCGAAGCGGAAATTCGACCTCGTGACCCCCACCCGGGTAAGAGGTGTGGGTCACGAGCAGGGTCAAGCCTCCGTCGAGGAATCCTCAACAGGTGGTCGTATTTGGTCTGCTAGAAGGGGGGGGGTCGTAATTGTTGAGGTAGGCAGTGATCAGCAGAATTTCTCAGGCTTAGAATCTAAAGTGTAAGGGGAGAAGTGTTTAAATTGACTGAATGGGTTCGAACCCAAAACTAGTTTAACTTAATAACCATGGAAACCTCATGCATGGCGCAATTCACAACGAAACCGGCCAGTACCAATAACTCTTTCGTTGGTGCGCTGACACCGAAACCACGTACAGAGACACCTCCGAAATTCACCGATAAGCCGTGGAAAGCGATATCTATCAGCGGGTACCACCGTGGATGGACACTCCAGAAACAATGGGATGAAAGCGGAAAATTAGCTGATGTGGACTTTTTCCATATCTTACTACGATCGCAAGTACATAATCTAGTGTTGGCGGCCACTATGCGGACCGGAAAAACGTTTGTATTCATTGAGAATGTGGATGAAATCCTGATGCATGGCGCATCCCACAGAGAAGCTGGCCGACGCTTCTTGCCTTTCCACTAGGCCTCCGAGAGCGAAGGATGCATACTGGAAAAATTCCAGTAACAATGAATCGTTTTTGGGAAGATTCGTGGAAAGATCTCGCAAATCCGACGAAAAAAAAGCTTTCCTCAACTGGCTTTTTTGAACTTTTCTTGCTTCGTTTTGAAGATATGGCATAGCTCAGATAGCCATCCGAAAGCGACAACCTAGCAGACCCTGCTTCACCAAAACGAACTCATGCGGTTAGTTTGAAGAAAGTTATGGCCATTTCCGTGAAACACTTCGAAATTTTCCTCAACTAATCCTCAACTGGCTTCTCTCAAAATAACTTTCTTCGTTTTGAAGATATGGCATAGCTCAGGTAGTCGTTCGAAAGCGACAACCTAGCAGACTCTGCTTCACCAAAACGAACTCATATGGTCAAGTATGAAGGAAGTTATGGCCATTTCCGTGGAACACTTCGAAATTTTCCTCAACTAATCCTCAACTGAAATTCCATATCGAGAACTAAGCAACCATTGAGGAAAGCAAGCGGCTAATAGATAGGTCTAAGGGAGTTATTAGGAAAACAGTTTACAGCTGTTTGAAAGATGGGCTCTAGGTATAGTTTGAAGTGTTTTACTAATGTCGGAATTTAGTATGGGGAAGATACCGCGCTCCTTCGATCGCCGCGTCGCAGCCGTCGCCTGACATGAGATCCTGAACTTCTGTAGAAGTGTAGGGTATTCTGGATTATTATTTGTAATTGTTCGATTATGAGATAGAAGCGTGATCCGATCTGTAATCTAGGATTCATAGTTTATATATTGGTGTATATTATTGGGAATTCCACCTGTACCGCATATTTTTCGGGTTTTTGCGTCCATTTAGTTTATATATCGGTGTATATTATTGGGAATTCCACCTGTACCACATATTTTTCGGGTTTTTGCGTCCATTTAGTTGTATATTGGTGATTAGTATTCAAAAAATCAAAAAATGCTAATTTTATGGGTTCCGTGCAAAAAGAGGGGGGGTCGTATTTTTTGAAAATTTTCCTCAACTGGACGCTTGACCCTGGTCACGAGGTCAAATTTCCGCGCAGCCGCGCGCGGCGAGCGGTGCGGCGGGTGCGGGTGTAAGTGGCAGGGCATGGTAGCCCTCAAGCGAAGCAGTGTGGCATGAGTGGACGCGCAGACGTGACGCAGTCACGCTGGGCCGGCTCCCAAGGGCAATCACTACGGCGAGTCGTACTGGTGGCGCCGCGAGTGCACCGCCGCGAAGCGGAAATTCGACGACCCCCACCCGGGGTCCGGAGGCTGCTCTTTCTCGTTTACTCGGTTCCTTTTTCTTGTCATCATACATATTCATGTGAAGCTCGAAAAGTAGAGACCCTAATCTCTTTAATACTCGGACCACCAATCCTAATCTATTCTCCAAATGACTGAATTCTTCCGTTGTTGTGTCCTCGATTTGATTTAACCTTGACCCCATCTTGTGTTTTTGCTCCGCTCAGCTCGGCAGGTATCTTCTCAGCTTATACTACTAGAGAAAAGAATGAGGTACTCCTGAAGTTTAGGGGCAAAATTTATCAACACGAGTGCATTCTCATTTAGTGTTTTCACAGCCCATCGCAGCGCGGCTGTGATCAAGTTCGCTTCCACCCTTGTCACAGTCGGTGAAGTCGGACAGTCGGTAGATTAGTTGTACAGAAGCATTGCAGCGACGGCTTTGCACACTAGTGACTTTTAGCACACTTTTATGACCACGACGACCAATTGAACCAATGTGATCCAAGTCCAGACAGCGGAAAATGCTTCGGTATCCGTTTTGCTTTACAGAATGGGCCTCATAAAGTGGTCGCGTAATGCATGCGAGGCTGATCTAGGTGGAAAACTCATAGAGGACACAACAAGCTGAGAGTAGCCGCTAAGATCGTCACAGTCCTTCTTCCTCTGGAGATGATCATGCGCGAGTTCCTTCTTTGACCTGGAATTTTCTTGTTCAGCAGTAGTAGGATACAATCTGGGTTCGGTTGCAGTGCTTGGTCACGACCACAGAATGGGCTGGCCGAAACGTTATCTGACTCTGAAGCTGTAGAAACTTTTCTGGTTTTGCAATCGCGCTTCTTCCTCTGAAAAAAAGAACCCCAAGGTGATATCCTATCGGTTGCATTTTTGGTTCTAATAAATCATGGGGCGGTAGCGGTTGGAGTCAAATCTGTGAAAAGTTTTTTGCATTTCTCGTCAAGAGTAGCAGGTGTCTCGACCACGAGATAAAACTTTGGTGTTCATTTCTCAGTCTATTTCTATGCAGTTATGCTCCAGGTAGTTCTCTTCCCGAGAATATATTGCGATCCCGTCGCATACCTTAGCTGAGCAGAGGTTTGCCAGCGGCTGCTGAGGAAGGGGTGGGGGTAACGAGGTTGAATTTCCGCTTCACGGCGGTGCACTCGCGGCGCCACCAGTACGACTCGCCGTATCGCTTGCCCGTGGGAGAACGGCCGAGCGTGACTGCGTCACGTCTGCGCTTCCACTCGTGCCACACTGCCTCGCATGAAGGCTGCCTTGCCCTGCCACTGGCAATCGCACCCGCCGCGCCGCTCGTCGCGCGCGGCCGCGCGGAAATTTGACCTCGTGACCCCCACCCCTGAGGAAGTATAATTAGATTTTTGAGTCTGCCTTCAAGCTTTGTTTTCATGAGAAATTCTCTCGTCGCATGAGGGGTTATGGGGTCTCAAGTTATATAAATGTGGAAGCATGGTCAAATCAATACACTGCGCGACCTGATGGTAGCATTTTGTAGGCTTCGAGCGGATCTTTGTTGACTGCCAGTCACATCTGTACAGGACAGCTTTCGACACCTGCTATACACAACCTGCTGTGCGACAAACTTTTTCAGTTCGTGGCTAAATTTTGAGTTAGTGTGAATGAGACGGTAATTGGAATTCCCACATCAAGGTAGTACCACGTCTACATCCGGTGACACTACTTTCCACTAGTTGGTATATACGTGACTGATCTCCACATAGATTTTACACCTTCGGACCTCTTCTCATGTTCGACGACGCTCCTCTGTTCAGAACGATTCCCAAGGAAGAGTGAAGCTGCGGACAGGAGCCACTTCAGACGGTCCCTTTTCCTTCCTGTCTTCGCTACGAGCTTATTCGATCCTGAACTTTTTTCTGGGGCTCTACAAAGCCTGGCACTGACCATGAGATTCCAACATAAACTTGATGACGTTCCCGAGTAGGATTTTTACAGTACAAGAGGTGAAGCTTTCCTCCTTCAACTGCAACATGTCGCTTTTCCTGCCACTGATTTCCTTGCTGAGCAATTAGTATTTCATGATGAAGATGGAGATAGCGGCGTAGGAAAAAACTGTGCTTGCATGGTGGGCCCACAACAAGATGGAATCTTCGAACAATATGTCGAGCAGAATTTACAAGCAAATTAGCAGCAAAGAGGTAAAGTGAGAGTAATCTTCACTCCCCGCTGCAGTTCATCTTAGACTATTTCGAGGCACATCACACTCTGCTCCTGACAGAGGGAGATGCTCAGCTGAATCGTCACTGAGAGTCGAACATTCTGGGGTGGTTTCAATGACCGCAAAGGGGCATGAAGACAACATGCATTCATTACTTTGCTACCACTACAGCCTAGCTGAGCTCCTTCCTCTGATGAGTGTGAAGTGTGCCTTAAAAAGAACAACGTTTTTCACTCTAACTCCAACTTTCAGACCAATACTGCACATCCAATCAGCGAACGCAGCATGCGTCTTCCAATTACCTAGCTATACAGAATGCTGTGAGCGAGCAAATGACAAATGGAGGCTTTCGACAATATCGCTAAGAGAGAGTGCCAAGTATCAGCTGGTGGGCGAGTGTTTCTGTAAGCGCACCTACCATATGGAAAACTTATGGTCATACCCAAAATCGTGTAAAAACCCGTCACCTATCACCCATTTTCTGTGAGCCAGGATGTTACAGAAGGAGGAATAGTTTGTTTGTTTGTTTGTTTGTTTATTGACGTAAGCAACAGCCCACGTAATTATCATAAGTAATTCCAAATACAGTGGAACATCAAAAAAAAACCTTGAGACTGCGGATCACCAGCATAGTAAAAGGTATACTCAAAAAGAGCAACAACAACAAAAACAGAACGAAAATTGTGTGGGCAAGCGAGAACGAGAAAAGAGTGAAAAAGCGAGGACTAGAAAGATCAATTGTAGTGGTAGGGGGTCATTCGAATCTTTGGTGAACGCGTTCGCTACAAAGGCACATCAGACTCCACGTATTTTCAATCACACGGCAATAGTAGGTTACGATTTGATCCACATTAAAAAGATGGATCTTGGAAAAATGATGACTCTCGAGTCTGCGTTCATGCTTCGCGGCACCGGCGGCGACGGCGGTATTCACGTGCTCCGCCGCTGACCACGGTGGCACTGTGGCGACGCGCTGTGTTCATAAGCTCGGCTTAACCACACATGATGATTTGGCGAGAGTCCGCGCACATCTATGGCGAAATTTGATTACTGGCGAGAATATTGGCACAGTGCTAATGGCAATATTCGCGTACGCTTTCGTCACAACTTTGCACGGACTCTCGTCACTCACGATCATCATGCAGTAGTATGGTTCCAGGACTATAAACATAGTGCGTCGCCAGAGTGCCGCCGTGCACAAAATATCGGGCCTAATCTGAAAGGCGTGTCTTTCACTGGGAACTGTGTCACATGTAGTCTTCCTACACCACAATTTTTCTGGATGACTAACCTTAAAACTTCCTTATTAGGTACATCACCTTACCGTTATATTCAAAGCTTTCAAAGCTGGTAAATGAAGGAAAAGCTCGAATACATTCGCGACAGGCTCGGTAGTAAGGATCATGGATATGATGTGCGTTACATGCAGTAGCTCATTTTTCATATCCACTATACTGACTTCATGTCCTCATAAGCCATTTTTGCTAAACTCAGCAGTGTAGCGTGCTGCAGCAACGCATTTCACTTCAAGCATGAGCTTTTGAGAAGTAGAACGAATCATGCTGAAGCTTGATCATAACACAACTCAACAGTAACCACACATGCAAAAATAATTGTCTAGGTGTTGAGAAAGATTAATATTGAGCCCTCATAGGTGTAATTGTACTCATTTTTCCACGAAACTTCGATCTGTATTTGCATTTACAGAAAACATTTCGGAAGAACTCACTTCCTCCACGTTCAATAACGAATCTAGCGAAGTTCCACAAAATTTCAACGTCTTGTGCAAGGCCACAAAACATGAGACAGTTCATTATTTTGATGTAGGTTGGATCATCTCAAAGAGAAATAAGATGCTTTTACCGTCGAAACGACTCAGACCTTGATTGGAAAACGACCACACTTACCAACGTGCTTGTATATGATCTGATCATCTGTTTCTCCCCACATGCTGCTATTGGGGTTGGTGCTTTCCTGAAAACGTTTACAGCTTGTTACTTCTGGAATTGTAAATCTAATTCTCTACGCTACTATGTACTCAGAAACCTAGCTGAAAACATGAAATGAATAATCAACCTATCTATGTATGTACTATGCTTCGCCATTCTTGATCACATGCTGCCTGACATCTGTTACTTAAATGGTAGGTGTAATGTGGTCAATGAGAAACATTTGATGTGAGTCTTGAAAATGAAACTAGAGGTCTCAGCAGGCTATGTGTAGCAGTTTCCGTTAGAATTGCTCCTTAGATCTAGAAGCTTCCGTTTTACCAGGTTCGTCCTTTCTTATGGTGGTCCGCCTCCTAGGGACTTTGCCGAACAGTGATTGAAGTGTGGGGTCATGGCCAGAACTGATAATGCCCAAGAGAGACTGATAAGAGATTATAACAATTGAGCGTGACGAAATCCAATGCACCACCCACGGTTGTAAAAAGAGTGTCCCAAAAGAATAGGTTCACCCTGATTTTATCTGTATCTCTAGAAAAGAACAACGATTCCCTTCTTAATTTTTCAGCAGCACTTGATGGCTGTAGCGATCAAGCGCATGAGTTCAGCTGAAAACAAAGAATCGCAGGACTTTTATTTGCTTTTTTGCTAAAATCACGGTCAATTGCAAAGGTATAGGTCTACATATCTTTTCTGCCATGCTTCCACCAGGGGGTAAGTTGTTAAGTTGATATGTTCATTATTCTATTCTATATTATTCATTATATTCTTCTGAGATTTGTTCTACAGTGCCATGCCACGCGGAACACACATCCGAGCATGACAAGGGAGAAATAAAGCTTACACGGTTATGGAACTCAGCAATCGCAATTTAGCACTCAGCAATCACAGAATCAAAGAAGATGGGCCGATCTCTCAACCTGATCAATGATTTCTGTGGCTACATGGACCTGCGCGACACGAAAAAGGGAAGTGGAAGAAGGCATTAATTTTGTGAGAGGCAAAAACGTCGAATTCCCAAGCACTGCGTTCAATTTCACAAAGGTTTGTGGCGGCTGTACAGGAAACTGGTATCTGGCGTGTCGACAAATTCTGTGCACCGTCTGCTGAAATCGTCTCCTCACATCAAGCAAAGGCGGTTTTTTCGTCCGCGTCATACCTCACAAACGCGCACAAAGAGGCCCGAGTTCTATTTGCCAAGCAACATGAGCTGTAAGCATCAGTGGGACGGGGTAGTTCGCAAGGTTACTTTATTACGTAGTATTCCACGGTCTGATGAGGAGAAGGCCAATCCGAATGAGCCAGGTGGCTTGGCAAGTTACTGTAAAGATTTGAGGAAGAGGCCTCGCTACTTTTCAAATGCTGGTGGCAGTGATGGTCTCCTCTCTTTTTTGTAAGAGCTGGATAGTAAGCATCACACATCGTATGAACACTGCCTACCAGGAGGTTCTCTGAATTCATTGGTTGCATATAAGCAGAGATTTTTATCTGCTTTTCAAATTTCAACAAAATAATGTTCTTTATATGTGTGTGTCTCCACAAAGGCGTGGTTTGAAACGAGAAATATGCCCCTCTTGGATGGTCAACCAAGCTGTCAGACTTGAATCCAATTGAGAAACTCGGAGTTTCCTCGTTTGAGAGAATCACTCCTGCTACAAACGTTACAAAGTTGAAGGGTGCCATCTAGGAAGCTCGGGAAAAGGTATCGCTGGAAACGATCTCGCGATTTGTCCAAAGCATGCCGAAGCGAATGACTGAAGTGACTGGAAAGAGAGGAAAAGTCGTAAGTTCCTAAGTATGATTAATGTTAATGGGTCGATATATCGTTGAAAGGGTTCGAAATCCTAGGAGGTCCTATACTTGTGGGACACCCTAATCTCAGAACAAATAGCAAATAAATATTTCGCGATATTTCGTCTTCAGTCTCACTGATACGTTTGATCACAGCAGCCATTAGGTATTTCTGATGGAAATTTGGTCCATAATTTTGGGACACACAGCAACTCAGTGAATCAACAACTTTTGCTTGTGATAACAGTTGCTACAAATGGTATTGGCCGCTGCATCATCCAGAATTCGGAGAAGTGGTGTGTCATGCAAGGGGAAACGACTGAATTATCAACCAGCGTTAGGGCATGATCACTTGAAGGCAGTGGTAGGGGTATTCCGGTTGTACCATTCATTCCAATCATTGATACCGACCAGTGGACGTTTTGTCCACGAAAACCAACACGTCAACCACCACGTCATCTCGACAGATATTGCAGTAATGCGATAGGACAAGTATCACTCTGCTATCATGCCCATTACTCTACACCTCAATCACTATTCGACGAAGTCGACCCTAGGAGGCGGACTCTGTTATGAATAGCAGAATCTGGCAGTAGCAATGTGTCTTTTAACGACACCGTGAGGGCAATTTTTGCAAATTGGGGGATTACGAAAGTAGAGGTGCTCATAATATAACAGTAGAAAAAGAACGACATAAAACGGCGAAAAAACCAAGAAATGGGAACCCAAAATTCCCCCTTCTCTCTCTCGTCCTCTGCGTCTCTGGTCGGAGTGGACTGAAGACAGGCCAGAGTCTCAACCAGCCGGCCGCGATTGTTGTCCCGCCCCTCCACGGAGACTCCCCCGGCCGCATAACCGCATAACGACATGCCGTGCTGCGGGGTCGTCATAAGACCCCAAGTCGCGTTTTTTTTTATGCGATTTTCACCGAATGTGACCCTTTCTGAAGTAGAAGGTTCGTTTCAGAGAACATGTACTTCCAGATCTCAGTTTTCCCTTACCCCTAATGGTGCCTTTAAATCTCAGAGGCGCGCCTTTCAAGAAAGAAGCGCGCATCATATAGTCTTTCTACAAGAAAGGCCCATCAGGTGATGGAGCTTTTTCAAAACGATTTTTGGCATTCTGTAGGGTCACATACACGAAGTAAAAAACCGGTCCCAAACTTGGCCAAATGGTTTTGGGGGCCCAGAAAATGGTTGATGGTTCGATCCCTACTGAGGATGAATTTTTGCATTTTTATAGTTTTCATTCGTTTGTGCTCATGTATGACCGCACGTGCAAAATGTGTGCATAATCAATTTTTATTCTGCCAGGGGACCGCTATCTTCAGTATTTTTGCGTACTAAGCGAAGGAATCGTTTGGACCTGACGCTCATGACAAGGACACTAGGCGTTTTACCGCAAAGCACGTGTGATATCCATACTCAGGGGTCGAACTACCCTAGGTAACAAGTTTTAGCCTAATCGTGATTTTGACCCAATCTCGAAAAATCGGGCGATCACTAGTACTACAACTACCATAGCAAAGAACGCTCAACGAAAGGTCGGTAGCCGTTATAAGGGAATATTTGCTATCTTTTGCCATCGCATGGTGTTGCTAGGTGCAGTTCACATGGAATGCGTTGATTTTGCACATGATGCATTGAATTTAATCGAAGCTGCTAGTTGTTCGTTTGTACAAATAGAGCAGTGACTATGTGCCCATGTCCATCCCACTCTCTCGAGTTTGGGTCAAAATCAATCTGGATAATATTATGTATTTAGGGCTGACTGGGTGTCCTGAGCACGAATATCACACTACTTTCGCACGGGTGTATGTCGTTTGGCGCGGCCTCTGCTGCTAATTTTCCAACGAGTCGCAGGGGCCGTTGCCCTCCGTTGGGGGCGTGTCTTCGCCGTCTGGGCTCTCCAGATTTGCCTAAGCCTTTTAAGGGGAGGGCTTTGGCAGCGCCCCGTTGGAAAATTAGCTGCAGAGGCCGCGCCAAACGACCGTCTCCTCTTTCGCACGGAAATGCCCGGCACGCGTGCTAGGCGCGCCGAAGGGACCGAACACGTCAATCACTGAAAGCTTGTAAATGAGGTCACTTTGGTGCACCAGCAACGAAAATTGCAGTCATTTTGCATGTGCACAAATAGTTTAGCGCTGGACAAAGAAAATCAAGAAAATGCTAAATCGTAGACGTTGAGAAGAGTGCAACCAGAAACCCCCTCCCCCACTGTTCCAATCAGAGTCAAGCCTCTGTTGAGGAATCCTCAGCAGTGGGGGGAGGGGTCGTATTTGGTTCGCCGGGAGGGGAGGGGTCGTAATCGTTGAGGTAGACAGTGATCAACGGAATTTCTCAAGCCGAGGGTCCAAAGTGTGAAGTGGAGAAACTGGGTTCGAACCCGAAACTAATTTAACTTGATCATCATGGAAACCTCATGCACGGCGCGATCCACTACGGAGCCGGCCAATAACCCTTTCGTTGATCCGCTGGCACCAAAACTACGTACACAGACACCTGCGAAATTCACCGATTAAGCGTGGGAAGCGGCATCTATCCAAGGGTACCACCATGGATGAATACTCCAGAAACTATGGGATGAAAATGAAAGAACTAGTTGGTACGGAATTCTTCCACATTCTACTACGATTGAAGCACGTGAACTGGTGCTAGCAAGCCACTATGCGGACCCCAAAAGCATTTGTATTAACTGAGAATGCAAGGAAATCCTCATACATGGCGCCACAGCGAGGCCATCCGAGGTCAACTACCGTCTCGTTGGTCTTCTGGGAGCAGAAGATGCGTACTGGAGGTGTAGCAGACACATTGGATCAATTTTTCCAAAAATTCTTGGGAAGATCTCGCAACTTCGACGAAAAAAATTTTCCTTGACTGGCTTCCCTCAAAATAACTTCTTTCATTTTGGGGATATGGCATAGTTCAGGTGGTCATTCGAAAGCTACAACCTCGCGAACCCCGGACAACAAGACCGCATCCATTGAGTGAGCTTGAAAAAACTTATGAGCATTTGAAGTGAAACACTTCAACAATTTTCAAAGTTTTCCTCGACTGGATACCCATATCGAGAACTACGCAACCATTAGGGAAAGCAAGCGGCCAATAGATAGGTCTGAGGGAGTTACTAGGAAAACAGTTTACAGCTGTTCGAAAGATGGGCTCTAGGTAAAGTTTGAACTATTTTCAAAATGTCGAAGTTTAGTATGGGGAAGATACCACGCCCAATCTGATCGCCGTCACTACCGCAACAGCGAACGCGGTAATCAGATGGGGAGCAGTGGAACGCATTACATGGCTCCTACTTGGTTTCTAACCTTTTTACTCTTGTTTTTTTATCCTTTCTCTCTACCTCATCGCTCGCATGACTATTAAGTCTCCTCCTTTGCCATCAGAGGACAGGCACATTACCCATGGACGGCTTTTTTTGGGATATAAGTCTCGAATTTTGCTTGGTTATTACTTCTCGTGGACGCTCTTGTTTCGGAATATGAGTACTGAGTTTTGCCAGATTCTTATTTCTCTCATTTTGTCAGTAGTTTGAATTGGCCTCAGTGTTTTTTTCACCGTAGGCTCCGAATTTCCTTGGTGAATCGCACTGACTGGGTAGAAACCACAGAAGTAGCGGAACCTGAAGAAGGGGGGGGGTGTCGTATGAAGCCCGCCCTTGGAGGGAGGGAGGGAGGGGGGGAGAGTCGCATTTTTTGAAAATTTGCCTCGGCTCCACGCTTGACCGTGGCTTCGATACCAGTGCATCCCACTATCCATTCGGCCATGCAGCCACTCTGGGAACGCTCACCTGTGCATCCCTTATGAATTTTTTTTTTGCTTTGTTCAGCAGTTACGATAAGTGATTCCACATTTTTGAATCAGCTCGCAGTGGTTTTGGCGTAGGTTTGAGGACAGTCCTCTGTTATACATATACTGAACGCCGCAGCTGAAAAGCATTGCAGCAAATTGGTCAAAATTGTTTCTTTCTTACCAAGCCCGTTGACAGTGTCACATTAACAGGTATTGTGGGGTGCGGGAGCATTGATGGTGACTTATGGAATTTGACATTTTTATTTATGGAAGACCACGCACTTCGGAACCATTACGAGCTGACTAATGGACTAAAATATAACCAAAAATTCAGCGAATTGACGGCTTCTGCTCAGACTCTGTGTTCTGTTATCTGTTAGGATTGCTGTGAGGCAGGTAGAATTGTGCATTGTAGCCCGCCTTCCTACTTAATGAACCCCTTTATTGCGCAAGGTTTGCACATCCTATTCTGTTAACAGTGACCCGATCTTGAACAAAGCTCTAAAATGATCTCGACATTAGGCTACTCAAAATAGCCTCCCACTCTGAACATGCTGCAGGAAGATTAGAGGTTTTTTCATAAGACATCGATATGTCTTTGTTAACTTTAATTTTCATCCTTTTCGCGGCATTGTCTTTTACCAGTTGGCTGACGCACATCACTGCGCGCGAGTGATGTCTATGACGTGTAAAATGGGTTCGATGAAAAGTGACTGATTTATTGGGTTGAGGAATAAGACCCGCCGTTTTTTAAAATCCTGTTTTTCAGATTGTACCCGCTATCTTTCGTCAAAGCTCATATATCTTTTCGATAGAGCTTTTTCTGCTCTACAAAATGCTACTATCTGTTTTTTGATTCCTTCGAATACCTAATATTTACGAGCTTTGGAAATGAATTAAGCTGAAGGCAAAAAATTGGCACTTGCGCACCTCATCTTTCTCTTCTGCTATCGAGTTTAAAAAATGTATGTGTATATGCTTTCGATAGAGCTTTTTTAGCTCTACAGAATGATACCACTTTTTATTTAAATCGCTCAATTTTTGCTGTTTTTAAGACTCACAAATGCAGTACTCGCAAAAGTGTGCACTTTCGTTATCTCCTTTTCCTCGCCTACCATCGCGATTGGAGAAGATGTGCATATACGCATTCGATAGAGGTTTTTATGCTCTACAAGAACATACCACTTTTCTTAAGTATTCTCTCATATTTTAGCATGTAGGAATAAGTTTCCACATGTTTTTTAATTCAAAATTGCGTAATGAAAACGAATTTTTTTGCCAGAGCGTCGTCTATCATTCGATAGAGCTTTCTTCGTTCTACAAGATAGTATTCACGGTTTTTGTTCAAATAAATTTTGCCCTTTTTTAGATGATTCAAAGGTCGACGAAATCGAGCATTTTCGACCCTACATATGTGACGAAAATGCTCGATTTCGTCGACTTTTAAACGATCTAAAAAACGGCAAAATTTATTTGAACAAAAACCGTGAACACTGTCTTGTAGAGCGAAGAAAGCTCTATCGAATGTTGGGAGACACTCTGGCGAAAAAATTCGTTTTCATTACGCAATTTTGAATTGAAGAACATGTGGAAACTTATTCCTATATGCTAAAATATGAGAGGATATTAAAGAAGAGTGGTATATTCTTGTAGAGCAAAAAAGCTCTATCGAATGCGTATATGCACATCTTCTCCAATCTCGATGGTAGGCGAGGAAAAGGAGATAACGAAAGTGCACCCTATTGCGAGTACTGCATTTGCGAGTCTTAAAAACAGCAAAAGTTGAGCGATTTAAATAAAAAGTGGTATTATTCCGTAGAGCTAAGAAAGCTCTATCGAAAGCATATACGCATACATCTTTTGATCTTGATGACAGACGAGAAAGATGTGGTGCGCAAGTGACAATTTTTTGCCTTCAGCTTACTTCATTTCCAAAGCTCGTAAATATTAGGTATTCGAAGGAATCAAAAAACAGACAGTAGCATTTTATAGAGCAGAAAAAGCTCTATCGAAAATATATATGAGCTTTGGCGAAAGATAGGGGGGAACAATGTGAAAAACGGGATTAAAAAAAACGGCGGGGACTTATCCCTCAACCCAATATATTGCTACACAAATGCTTTTTTATCACGTCACTCCAATGCATATTTCCAATTTGAGTTCAGCTGAGAGAAGAGCAGGGGGAATCTCACTTGATTCAATATACAGTGATGGTCCTGTCGATCTAACCCATTTTGCACAACATCGACATTTCTACATTTGCAACAAAATATTCGGTAATGAATAATATGAAGGTATATCACTGAAAATATCTTTGATCGAATTTTCGGGCAATAATGTGTTCTCTTTCTCTGGCTATTAAATTAGGTATCATGAAAATTCTTACAGAAGTTACGTGCAGTTCCCATGTTGCTCAAACGGTGTGTTATAACAGTCACCGCATATTATATCAAATTCATTGCAAGGGTGCGTTCAACGTCACTACCCGTACAGTAATAACGAGTGACACAGTTGTGAGAGACGGTCAGAGAAAAAATGGAATCTCAAAGGAGCTCGGTGAAGCGGGGCTCCTCAAAAAGGAGCGCCCGGCGGCAGCCGGGCGATCCGACTGGTACTATTAAAAGGTAAGGCCGCTTCCATACTTTGCGCACCGACGCCGTCACGCGCGTGCCTGCGTCACGCGCGTGCCGGCGTCACGCGCGTGACGGCGTCGGTGCGCAAAGTATGGAAGCGGCCTAAGTTTGGAAGCCTCTGGTACGCGAGCAAGACGCACTCGCGCAAAACTAGTGCGATTTTCGTGTTCAAGACACGAAAATCGCACTCGTTTTGCAGAAAACGTCTGGCTCGGGTGCTAAGGGCACCTACCATTTAGTAGTATTGTTTTTTCAAAAGAACCTCCATAACTCCGCTCATTGGACCGTTCTGCAAATTTGGAATGCAGGTTCGAGATCGCGTTCGGAAACACGTCGGACCATACGTATTCCATTCCGAATGGCCACTTCGATCTCGGGTCCTTCTCTAGTTACTTTTGTCACTCATTTTCTGAACCCCCCCCCCCCCTTCCGCAGAACCATTTAGCCGAATTTGGAATCGGTATTTCGCTTCATATATGTGACCCTATGAAATGCAAAAAACCGTTTTGAAAAAGTTCACCATGACCTGATGGGCCTCCCTTGTTAGACCCCCGTTTCCATTTAGATGACCATTTCAAGGATTCCGCATTCACATCACCCCTACCACTGTCTATAATTCTCAGCAAGGAACATACTTCGCACTCCAAGAACAGTTTCAACAGAATGTTTTGACCGCTTAACTGCGTGAACTTCCACATAGTAACAGATGTTTGTAGGGATACCAATTGGGCTAGCGCTCAGTACTGCGTTGACAACAGTGTGTAATCCTGCGATATGGCTTCATCGGAATTTATTTGTCAGTATCGGCCATTTTTCATTTGACAGAATTATACCGATAATCTGTAAGTACTGTGTGATAGCCCGACTAGTAGTAGTAGTAGTTTTATCGAAACTCAGATGGAGTTTCCTTTTTTCAATTTGGGGCATTTGGATGATCCTGCGTTTCATGAGGTCAACAACTCGAGACTGTAGGTCATTCAGATAAGCTTCCTTTATCGAATGCGAACCGCAGAGCTTTGGTGAGGTTTCTACACGTCAGATTAGGTGCCTTTTTGCCCTCTTTAACACGTAATACTTTTGTGCGTGAGTTTTTCATCGGACGGCGTTTTAGCCTCAGTCTGGTTATAGTAGTAACGTTACCATCCTTACAGTTCTTGATAAGGCACTGTTAACCTTTCGGCTGGACCTGTGATCACGAATTTGCAAACATTGGAATACACTTTTCAACACTCGTCTATTCCTTCCCCGAAACACTCCAACGTATCCTATGGTAATAACCTCAAAAGAATACTCACACGAGCCCCTGACTTATTTTGATTGTCCCGCTTATTACGTTGAAAAATCTGTGGTACGAGTTTTGGTGCTCTATGGGACGAAGTATTTTGATTGGGTCGAGGAAGCCTTGCAATACTCTCGTTCGGTGTTACGGCGACCAGCGGTTTTTTCTCATCAGATTGAGTACTCAGCTTTTTGCGATTCTGAAATTCAACTAGTTAATGGGAATCAAATAATGCTAGAAAAGTGCTGATAGAAACATTTCATTAATCTAATAGAATTATTTCATTACACAAATCCGTAGATAGTGATCTCAACTCTGTCCCTACCTGGTCCTGATCTACCTGCTGTTCCAATATCTATGATGTCCCTTCATAGGCACAAAAGGTTGCTTCTTTCCTATGCCACAACCTTGGATTTTTCGATATGAAGGGAAGAGTAGGTGGGTTTTCGATGATAGGGCAAGGAGCTCTTGGGTGAACGCCCTTCTGCGCAAAAGGTTGTTTCACGCACTCCTGACCTATTCCTCTTCTTCTTTAACTGGTACTCTTTTCGGTTTGCCCTATCTTTCCCTGTATCATAATCATTAGCATGCGAATGTCCCACGCATACAACTCAGATACCAAGTACACAGCAAGTGGACAGTTTGTGTAATCGAAGGGATGTTCATCCCAGAATATTCACGTGCTTCATCCCAGAGCTTGCATACTTTGAATTGGTACTGATTCGTATCAATTGCCCAATCATCAATTTACCAACTACGCATCAATTGTCTTTTTTGGCCATTCTTCTGTCCGCCGCATTGTACTGTAAGCAGAGAAAAGTTTCAAATCCCCATGGAACTTTGAATTGAAACCCAGACGGATCGGTAGAGATCCAAATACTGGTTATAACTGAGAAAACCTAAATTGCAAAGTGCCTTTCTTAAAAGCCTGCTAGGAGGGGTCAACGTTTGCTGGTGGTGCCTTAACGGCAATGCATTTTGTCATCAACGCGGTTGGCGCTGACTCTGCAACTGCCATTTTGGCCCCATGGTAGAGCTCAAAATCTGTAAGCGGCTGGTCGTGGGTTTGCTCCCCGCCTGTGCGGATTTCTTTGCAATTTGTATTTCGTCGACAGTAAGTACTCATTTCACTTCTGGACATTTTCTTGTAGTGCCACCTATTCGCACCCATCAATCGTGAAGATCTGAGTAGTGTCAGTAGTTATGAAGTGGCAGTGTAATTGATGGGAACGAAAAGGTGACAGTGCAGAAATATCCAGAAGTGAAAGAGAAGAACTTACTGACGACGAAATACAAAATGCAAAAAAACTGCAACCATGGGGAGCAAACATAGGAGCACCCGCTCACAGTTCCGTGGCACTACACCGAGCCACAACTACCGTTGTGTCTCGGCAACGAACCGCGCTAATGAGAAAATGTCTCGCCGATGAGGCATCACATGCAAACTTTGACTCCTCCTAACTCGTCAAAATGCACTTCGCAATTTTGGTTTTCACAATTATAATCAGTTTTCGGATCTCTATCGATCCATCTGGGTCTCTATCCGAAACTCCATGGGATTTGAAACCCATTCTTGGTCAAAGACAGCATTAGAGGTAATTCGATTGTTTCATTCCTTCCAATCTTTGATACTGGCCGGTGTACGTGTTCACCACGAGAGCTGATACGTCAAGCACCACGTCATTTTGATCGATACGGCTCTAACACGATACGATAAGTAACATTCTGCTATCATGCTCATTACTCTACACCTGGGTGGGGGTCGATGGGTCGAATGCTGTTGAGTCCTGAAGTGATTACAAGTCAACAGCGTATCGCACCCTTAGCGTTGCTGTGTAATCGATTCGAGAGCCAACTACCGCGACGCGCATATAGCTTGCACACACTGCGTTGCAAGCCGCTCGTAGTCGTGCGAAAATCCTGACATAAGAGTACACACCCCAGGTGTTATCCGCTACGCCGTCACTACAGTTCGGGAGCACGCTTTTCGACGGAGATTTCGCAATAAATAATCTTCTCACGCCCATAGTTTCTATGACTTCTTTCAGGTCCCATCAACCATATTATAATGTGGGGTAATGTGGTTATGGCGAAATCCCGAAAACCCGGTAAAAAAGCGCGCCTCCGAGCTGTAGAAACGGCGCAACGGATAATACCTGACGCCTTGGATGACCGACCCCACCTCCTAGGTAGAATCAAGCCTCCGTTGAGGAATCCTCAACAGGGGGGTCGTACATATTGGGTCCGCTAGGAGGGGGGGGGTCGTAATTGTTGAGGTAGGCAGTGATCAACAGAATTTCTCAGGCTGAGGGTCTAAAGTTTAAGGGAAAAAATGATAAAACTGACTAATGGGGTTCGAACCCGAAACTAGTTCAACTTAGTTACCATGGAAACCTCATGCATGGCGCGATCCGCAACGAAACCGGTCAACGCCAATAGCCCTTTCGTTGGTCCGCTGGCACCGAAACTGCATACAGAGACACCGCCAAAATTCACCGATTAAGCGTGGAAAGCGATGTCTATCAACGGTTACAACGTGGATGGACACTACAGAAATAATGGGATGAAAACGAAAAATTAGCTGATATGGACTTCTTTCATGTCTCACTGCGATAGCAAGTACGTAATGGTGTTAGCGGCCACTATGCGGACAGGAAAAACGTTTGTATTCATTCCTCATGCATAGCGCATACCATAGAGGAGATGACCGACGCTTCTCGCCATCCCACTAGGCTTTCGAGAGCGAAGGATGCATACTAGAGAAATTTCAGTAACAATGAATCAATTTTTCGGAAGAAACTTGGGAACATATTGCAAATTTACGAAAAAATTCTCTCAACTGGTTTTCCTACATTTTTCTTGCTTTGTTTTGGAGATATGGCATAGCTCAGGTAGTCATTCGAAAGTTGTAACCTCGCGGACTCAGAGCACCCAAAAACGCACTCATATGGTTGAGTTTAAAGAAAGTTATGACCAATTGAAGTGGAACACTTCAATTTTTCAAAATTTTCCTCATCTAATCTTCATCTGGCTTCCCTCGGAATAACTTCCTTCGTTTTGAAGATATGGCATAGCTCAGGTAGTCATTCGAAAGCGGCAACCTCGAAGACCCCGCTTCAATGAAACGAACTCATATGGTTAAGTTTGAAGGAAGTTAAGACCATTTGAAGTAAAACACTTCGAAATTTTCCTCATCTAATCCTCAACTGGGAACCCATACCGAGAACTAAGCAACCATTAGGGAAAGCAAACGGCCAATAGATAGACTGAGGGAGCTATTAGGAAAACAGTTTACAGCTGTTTGAAAGATGGACTCTAGGTAAAGTTTGAAGTTGGTTTTGAAGTGTGAATCTCACACTGGACTGTTTTGGATCCAATGGTTGTTTTGTCCTATTTCTATTTTACGATTGTTCTCCACTAGTGGGAAATTTATGACAAATGTTTTCTGGTGGTGGTAAACCCTATGCTTGATTGATTACTGTCTATAGTGTTTACTAGGTAGTGCATTCCTGATCAATCAACGTGACAATAGATAATCTCGATTGTGCATATTGTATGATGCTGCTCTTGCTATGTAGGGCTTTGGTGTTCAGAATGAAGATGATTGTGGTGTGTGAAAAGTTTTGCGTGGGATCTACGGAGGTGTAAGGTATTATATGATGGTTTTTGAGTAGTCAGCGCTTATTATACGGTTATTTTCGAGTAGTAAGCGCCAAATTATTACTGCAGAACTGATTGTTCAGAACATCTCGGAGTGCGGTAAAATGTCCCCTCTCCCATTTTCTAGTCGGAGCTCTACCTCATCGTTTCATTCTCATTCTAGACCTTACGAGGAAGGTCTTCCAACTCATGACGCGCTTTTTGAAAGCTGTTTTTTGCATGTATGGGGGTGCGTACAAGAATCATATAACCGATGTCCATTTTGGCTGAGCGGTCACGAATGCCAAAAAAGGGGTTGATGGTTCGATCCCCACTGAGGACAAATTTTTGCAAAATTTAGATTTTCAGTTTTTGGGCTCATAAACATTCGAATATGAAGATTAAGTGCAGTAATCACATTTAGAACCCCGAACTGCCCTCTACTGGCAGTTTTCAGCAAGTTTGACAGTCCAATTTTTTGACCCCTTAGCGCTCATAGCTCACGTACGAGACGTTTTTGCGAAAAACGGATTTGATATTCGTGTTCAGGAGGTCGAACTACCCCCAGGGGTAAGTTTCGAGCCCAATCGAAGTTTTGACCCAAATTCGAAAATTTGAGCTGGGCATTGGTTATCTTCGCCTGCACGTTCAACGAAGGAGACGACGATATCACTTGTCAAGAAATCCTGACTATTTCCCTTGCTTGATGCCTGGTTGGTCAAGTTGTAACGACAGGCATTCATGCTGTGAATATTCCACTGATTTTCAGCGATTTTGTTAGTTACCCACTTCTACAAATAGAAAGGGCACCATGTATCCATAAGCAAACGTCTTTCTCGAAGTTAGGGTCAAAATTTGGAATTGGCTAGGAATGTGTCCCCAAGGGTAGTTTGACCTCCTGAACACGAAAAAGGCACTCATTTTGCGTGAAATCGCGAATTTCGAGCGCTACGGGCTTTTATGTGTTCAAAAAAGTCAGATCACCAAATTCACTGAAAATTCGTAAACAGAGTCATTTTGGCATGCTGTCAACGAAAATCATAGTCATTTGGCACAAACAGACATATCTGAAGATGAAAAAGTGAAGGCAAAAACAAATGCAAAACTTCGCCAGGGCCAGGACCCGAACCGCCAACACATGCCTTCCGACCGATTGAGAGTCCGTTGTCGTATCCAGTAAGCCATCCGGTCGCTGTACCATACCCACATCGGGGAACTGTTGTGAAACTGGTGCACACTTTTAGTACATGGTGGAGGCAAGATCTCATTTTTTCCCGTATTTGACTTTGGTTTGGATGTGAAATGGGAGAACACCTTTGGATCTGCACATGGTTAAGGTTACAAGGAGTATGCGTTACAATAAGTGGGTTAAAATCGCCTTTTTGGAAAAAAATTTTTCACTCCGTTTTTGGCATTCGTAGGGTCGCTCAGCAAAAATGGAAGTTAGTTATATGTTTCATGTAGGTACCCCCATATAATGGAAGAAACCGTTCCCCAAAAGCGCGTCATGACCTGAAAGACCTCCCTTGTTAGACCTTCATCTTTTTCGTGGTTGAGAAACCCTAGTTATAAACCATCGATGCCTCAACACATCCTACCTAGCAGTTGAAGTTTCAGATTATTCCAAGCCCCGGGTGCTGAAGTGTTCTACTCATATTGCGAGTTCTGGAAAGGGCATGTGCTGTGTATGTGATGCGAAAAATGGTAAGCGTATTGATTGAGAGTGAGAAGGAGATAGCAAGTTCCTGTCCATAAAATGCTTGGTATTGTCTCTTTCAGTGTATGATATATGTGAGTTGAGCCAATGGCCTCTACGATCTCAGGGAAAACCATTCGTTACCTTATTCGAACTAGAAGTTACTGTAAATGGGCAAGTCTTCACACCCTTCACTTGTCTTTTTTCAATCATTCTCATCATCATTCTTCAATCGATTCTGTACATGTTTTGCACTTCTGCTTCTTTTGTTTCTATACTGAACTATTAATGTGTGTCATTAACAAATGTTAATACAAGGGCTCGTAGTTTTCATCAGATTGATGGATCTCATTCTCAACCGTTTTTGGGTCAAATAAAGTCGAGGGGGGGGGGAGACGCAACTTAGCGCCAAATTTTCACCAACGTCAAAGCTTCTTTCCCTCCCTAGGCTTAGGATAAAGCAGATGAGACCTACGCTTTGAGAGATGCTCTTTCATGTGGAAGGAGGGGACATCAATTCAGCCTAAGCCTAGGGAGGGAAAGGAGCGACGACGTTGACGCAAAGTTGCGTCTCTCCCCTCCCCCCTCCCGACTTTATTTGACTCACCTTTTTTCTTTCGTTCATAAAATTATGGATCTCATTCTGTCCGTTCCTCTTTCGTTCATCAGTCTTTTGTTTTTGCCCCATCCCATCCCATTCTCTTTCATTGTGCAAAAGAGAATGGGATGGGATCTCCTTCCCTGGGGTGGGAGGGAAAGGGAGGGAGGGAGGGCATTTTGTTCTCCACCTTTCGACGAAAAAAGTTCTTTTGGGGTGGGAAGGAGAAAGGGAGGGCGTTTTCTTCCCCGCGCAAAGCTGTTTTTCGATAGAAACTGTGTTAACATTTAAAAAACTTTATTGATATGCAACAGATTGTAGCAACTTGAAAACTAACAATAACAGACGTAAAAAGGGGGGGGGGGGTCGTATTGAAACCCCCTTTTGGGAAGAGGGGTCGTATTTTTTGAAAATATACCTCATCTAAACGCTTGACCCTGCTCCTAGGGTCGACTATGCCGAAGAATGACTTAGGTGTTGAGTAATGAGCATGATAGAGAATGATATTTATCGTATCGTATTAAAGCCGTATCGATCGGAATGGCGTGGTGCTTGACGTGTAAACTGTCGTGGTGAAGAAGTACACCAGCCAGTATCAAAGATTGGAAGGAATGAAACCATTGAATTATCCCTAACACTGCCTTTGAGCAGTGCGTATCCACTTCTCAATTGCATGCTCCAAAAGAGCAGTCTGCTGTCATGAAGCAGTATAGGCATCAGCGGCTAAGTGTTCTGAAGCCATTTGCAACCGTGATGATCATAATCGAGTCCGCGCACAGGATCATCTTCGAGCACTTGGGTGAGCAAAGAGATATTATTGAAACCCCCGTCTTCATAAAACACTTGCCCTTACTCTCCTGGCATCTTTCGGCAGACCAGACTCCTGTTGTGAATTAACGCTTTCTTGCTCATCTCTTGAACGCTTTGTGTTAAATGGATCTTCTCCACTTTGAGTTTTGGCCTCATCCTCGTTACTCTGAAATCAGAGCATCAGCAGGAAGAGCAGCTCAGTCAAGACGCCTGGAGGCCCACCATCTCTGCAGCACTAGTAATGTGAGTGGTCATACCACATCTCGTCTTGGATGTGATTTATCGCTTGGCTTATCACAATCTGTTAGCATTCTTACCCACCATTCAACTTCTGGGCTCATGGCAAATGACGTAGCCAGTTGTACTGCCACTGCGGCGGCAGCTATCACTCATTTCGACGCTCCATAGCGGACGTATTAGCAAGGTTAATTTGGTCAACTGTGGAAGAGGAAAGCATACAAAATCACCTGCGGTGTTTGGAGATCTTTGGCGTTTTTGTGGAAGGTCCATTATCCTATCAATCATCAGTCAAATACATTTCTGTGCAGAGGTTGTGGTGTTGTTCAAAGGCAGTGACAGGGGTAATTCGGGTTAAATATGGGAGGGTCATCAAGTATGAAGGTCGAGGTGCTCAATAGTACGGAAGTGAAGAAATAACGGAATGAAACCATCAGCTACCCAAGAAATAAGACCCTCTTCCCGCCGTTTATTCACGAAGGGGGTGGGTCGCCCTTTTCAGATGAAACGGCGGCTGTTGAAGAAGACGTTCCCGTAAAGCCCGAAGCACTACTTCTCATCGGAAATTTCGTCACATTTGATCTTTTTAGACCCCTAGCTTTCATATGCGCGACCCAGTTTAGGAGTTCCCATTACTCACATTACGCCTAACAGTGAATTTGAGGACACCGATCCATGCGTTTATAATACTGCAGGCTGTGATGAGCTTTTTTTTCTACATCGAAGTCATTGCAAAGAGCACATCCGTTCGAGCTCTTTGCTCATGAGAACCACTTCTGTAATGAAATGTAAAAGGCTTAGCAACACCTATATAAGCAGCACCGCAAGAATCCCTGCCAGCTTTATCCCTACAATATATAAAACGCTCGGTCTGTCTGTCCGTCACTCCGTCCGTCCCTCTATCTGTCACGAAATTAGGTATTATATGAAGAAGGTCCTGTGGAGATGGGGACAAATTTGAGATGAGCAGGGTATGGGACAGAGCACGCATGAACCAACTTAAGCTTCGCCAATGGAGGGCGGAGCGTAGACTGAAATGTTTCTCTTTCAGCGACCCAAACGTATGGAGAATATGGGATAAAGTAAGCCATGAGTTTCTAAACGTCATGAAATAGGCCTGGGCATAGTGGGCGAGCGCACCTCGAATGAGCGGTTCTTACAACAAAACTTCATAGCTAGGTCACAGCGCAGCCGTGAGGCTAGGAAAAAACCGGAAAAATGACCAATGTCCAGGGTATCTTGATTGCAAACCTTAAAGTTTCAGTGTTGGGCAGAGCTTGGACATTACATGAAGAACAACTGTGAAGATGGGGACAAGTTTTGGATGGGTAGGGCACGAGAAAATAAGTAAAGTGCATACATGTACCAAGTCAAGCCGCGTTCATACTTTGCGCATCGACGCCATCGCAGCCGGTGCCGGCGTCAAACTCACGCAACCATATGCCTGCAGCCGACGACGGCGTCCATAGGTAATGCGCAGCGTTCGCAAAATTCTTGACCCAATCACACCACAGTATGGTGATTGTCCGCTTCAATCTTGGCCCTGTGCCAATATTGTGATCGTGGCCGCTTCGTGTATTGGCACAGCGCCAAGATTCTATCGGCCTCAATCACCATACTGTAGTGTGATTGGGTCAAGAATTTTGCGAACGCTGCGCATCATCTATTGATCGACGGCGGGCAAATGGTTGCGTGAGTTTGATGACGTCGCCGCCGGTGCGGAAAGTGTGAACGCGGCCTTACACTGCGCCCCCGGTGGGCGGAGCGTGTACTGGAATGTTCGTTTTCGAACCGAAAATTACTATTTGGGTTCCAATGTGACCCAAACGTGGGGTAATGTTATGTAGTAATGAGTACTGAGCAAATTCATAGAAAAAACAACTCCGATGGACTCAATGACGCCCATGTTACGCGCGCAGTAGTGTGCATTGCTTTTATCTTCTCTCTGCATTGCTTCGCAAGTCCTACCAGTTGGTATTCAACTGTGGCTCGTACGGCTCCACGTTGGCGCATCAGCTCGAGAGTTTCGAAGACAGGCACCTCCTGAAGACTCTCATACTTTCTGCCCTCATAGCACTATCGTGAAGATGTTCGAAGAGCCAGTTGTACCAGTCGTCGATGAATCCGATAACGGTTTCCTCACATACACCTGCAAGAGGAACAAAGTGGTCCCAGTTGATGACTGTCTTAGGTCTTCGCTCAACGAATTTCGCGGCTCTCTCTCCACGTTGAAAGGAATCTGCGCGGATAAGTCGATTGTTCGATTACAAAGGAACTTTGGAACAACAGCGACGTCGGTCAGGCGAAACCCTCGATTAAAGATGACATGAACGATCTCGTTATGGAATTGTCTACCAAATGACTATCAGGTTTATCGTAGATGAGAGAGCTCCTGGATATGTGAGTTACCATGAACGGAGTTGATCGACATATTGAACTCAAACAGTGTTTCAGTCAGCTCATTCCATTCCTTTCCGTGAGCCTCGATGTGTTATCCATTCTTCTAGAGCCGATCGTATTGTTGAAATCGCCGACGATCACCTTATAAGGTATGGTCTTCCTTATAGAACTTCTCCAATTCCGGATGAAATGCTTAGAGATCGTCTTTGTTGACGTAGCTTGGTGCTGTTGAGTAGGCGACGAAGATGGTCAAGACAGGAATCGAGCCACATCTTTATATCACAAACGTCCGATCCGGGTTGTCAGATTTTCGTACGAATCGATTTCATGGCCAAGTGCGTGTTGACGAGAAAGTCCACACCGCCAATGCCTCTCTTGTCATATGTTGCAAAGAAGTTCTTCTCTCCAGTTTCGCAAATGACTATGTAGCGGGTGATGCTTTCGTCGGTCAGTCCGATGACGTCGTATTTGATCTTCTTGGCTAGCATCATCACAACTTCTATACTCACTTCCGATGCCTTGAAGGTAATCGTCTCGTAGTCATCGATTTAGGCAGTCTGTTATAGCCCTGAGATTGTAGCATCCTACCCAACGCTTTCCATAGAAATCCTACCCAACGATGCCGTACTGGGGGTTACCTCACCCAGGGAAATGAGGCCCATTCTTATCGCTGTTCATAGCAAAATGAAGGCCCACGAGTAACTTGCCTGGCTCCGTCTTGGGGGCTGGGTATACTCTGGGTGGTTAGGCAGGCTATCTCGGAGTAGACTTGGGGCTTATTTATTGGTAGCGTCACGGAACGCCTCACGTGCACTTCCTAGTCGTTGAAATGCAAGCTTTTGATTGGACCAAATGCAGTGTACAAACTGCACCTTACAGAATGCCCCTAC
Organism: Trichostrongylus colubriformis; assembly: GCA_963978905.1. Classification (NCBI taxonomy): domain Eukaryota; kingdom Metazoa; phylum Nematoda; class Chromadorea; order Rhabditida; family Trichostrongylidae; genus Trichostrongylus; species Trichostrongylus colubriformis. The sequence continues at coordinate 37,598,308 of OZ022259.1, forward strand.
ACGTATGCAAGAAACGAATGCATGTATACAGAAGGTATATTAGCCCAGCACAGTAGAAAACAAGTAGTCCATCATCTGAATCCACCTGCGTTTCAGGGCAAGTACATGGTGGTAAATAAGAGAAAATGATCCTACTCTATATAATTCGCTTAGTATGTCTGTGCGTGTGTGTGTGTGTGTGTGTGTGTGTCCGTCTGTTTGTCACGAAATTCATATCTCGCGTCGCAGCAAAGCTAGGACGCTGAATTTTACAAATGATATAGGGGGTGGTAAGGGGACCCAGGCGGTGGTGGACCGAAAGTGATAGCAGCTGATACGCGCTGATAAGGAGCCTCGAAAGACGAATGTCACCAATGTCGTTTCCCCTTTCAGGTTGGTCCTAGAGCGCTGACCCTTTTGGGTGTTTTGCGGGGTAAGACGGGGACATTAATGGTGGGTGATCCACCTTGATAACGGTTGATAAGATTTGATAAGGAGGCTAGAGTCGTCGAATCCGTTTCGCTTTTCGCATTGGTCCCGGAGCGTTCATACTCACAGGTGTTTTGCGGGATGGGGTGGGAACATTCATGAAGGGTGACCCACACTGATTACGCTTGATAAGATACGATAAGGAGCGTAAAAAGGCTAGAGTCGTCGAATCCGTTTCGCTTTTCGCATTGGTCCCGGAGCGTTCATACTAACAGGTGTTTTGCGGGGTGGAACAGGGACACTAATGGTGGGTGATCCGCATTGATAACGCTTCCGCATTGATAACGCTTGATAAGATACGATAAGGAACGTAAAAAGGCTAGAGTCGTCAAATCCGTTTCTCTTTTCGCATTGGTCCCGGAGCGTTCATACTAACAGGGGTTTTGCGGGGTGGAACAGGGACACTAATGGTGGGTGATCCGCATTGATAACGCTTGATAAGATACGATAAGGAACGTAAAAAGGCTAGAGTCGTCAAATCCGTTTCGCTTTTCGCGATCCGCATTGATAACGGTTGATAAGATTAGATTAGGAGCATGAGAAGGCAAATGTCGTCATTTTCGATTCACCTTTCGCGTTGATTCTAGAGTGCCGATATTTATAGGTGTTCTAAGTCCTGAGACAGGGACATTAACGGACGGTGGGTGACCCGCATTGATAACGATTAACAAGATTCGAAAAGGAGCGTCGGAAGGCTAGAGTCGTCGAATCCGTATCGCTTTCGGCATTGATCCTGGAGCGTTAACACTCATAGGTGTTTAGCAGGATGGGCCAGGGACTTTTAGTGTGAGTGAGTTAAAGTGATAATGGTTGATAAGATTCGATATAAATATGAGAAAACAAACGTCGTCAAATTTGTTTCGCTTTTCGCATTGATCCTAGAGCGCTAACACATCATAGATGTTTAGCAGGGTGGGCCAGGAACTTCGATGGTAGGTGATTCAAATCGATAATGGTTGATAAGATTTGATAATGATTATGAGAAGACAAATGTCGCCGCTGTCACTCATGGGTGTTCAGCAGGGTTGGACGGGGACATTGATAGTGGGTGATCCAAAGTGATAATGGTTGATAATATTCGATTGGAAACGTGAGAAGGGAAATGTCACCAAGGCCGGTTCGCTTTTGCGGCTGACAGTTAAATGTTCACATTTGCAGGTATTGTAGGGTACGGGGGACTCAATGGTATTGTTGGGTACAGGGCCTCAGTGAAACTGATAGCGGCTTACAGTGGCTGATAGGAACCATTGGGATTGGATAGGATGAAATCATTTACATCATTTGCAACTACTATACGACCGCTTTAGCAAAAGCGTCCGATGCCCAGTGCCATTGGATGAACATATTTTGTTTATGTCCTGATATGGCTGGCCGATGCATCGACCGCTGAATTGCCTTGCGTTCCAAAAAATGGTGCACTACTCTTGATACTGTGATCTACATTGATAATTATGATACAACCTATATCTGTGATAGCGAAGCGAGCGGTTCACTCGGAATCATTTTAATTAGGTATTGGTAGCAACACTTGGTATCGACCGCTAGACTATGTAAAATTCCAAGTAGTGAAGCATGTTTACGAAAACAATTAACAACGATAATAAAGATATAGATCCACCATTATACCATTAATGTGTAGGAATTGGATGCTCAGCAAGTGAACGTTAGTTACCAATCGATGCAATCGAATACAAAACTGTTTATCTCTGAACTATCCAAACTCCCAATGATGACGTAAACCAGTTGGCTGGCGCACACTACTGCGCGCGATTCATGTCGGTGAGGTGCAAAATGGATGCGTTGCAAAGCGACTGAAGTATGTTAACACCAAAATGCTTTATTATCACGCCATATTCTCTGCTTTTTTCCAATTCAAAAGCTTAGCTGAAAGTAGAGGAAAGAAAATTTTCGCTCGACTCCATACACAACTGTGGTCGGGCCTATCAAACCCTTCTTGCACGGCATCGCCATGATTTGCGCGCAGAAGTGTGCGCCAGCCAACTGGTTAAACCATAATGGAAATGATAACAATTATATTGGGTCATTCCATAAGTAGTGTCGTTTTTTTTTTCAAGCAAAAATTTTTGCCATAAATTCACAAGCTTTTGCAGCATTTCAGGTACTATTCAAAAGGAAATTTTCTGTTCTACAAAACGACATGTTTAGTTTTTGAGTAGGTTAGAATGGTGCCGACATTTAGGCTGACGAAGAGGTAGGTCCAGCCCACAAAAATTGGCCGAACCGGCAATCAATTGAAACACTGTATTTCTTTTTAGGAAAATCAATCATTCATGTGTCGCGTACGCAGTCCTGACCTCTTCTACAAGTTCCAATATTTAGTTGATCAAGAAGTCGTGTCGTTCTTTTTCCACATTTAGTTTTTCCTCCACAACTCGGTGATTTCAGACATTTCGAACCAAGGCAAGAAAATTTTCTCAACCAATCAGTGGAAAAAGTGTGAAATGTTAAGAACAGGGTGTGGGTAGGAACAGGTAAATATCACTGACCGGATTCCTTAATTTCTCATGGAAGAAATAAATTGTGAAAAATGTCACCTGGACCCCTATTACATGGTATCAAAACTCAATCTGAGTCGCAGCGAAAAAACTATAAAGATGTTTTTGATATAGCAGGAAAAGTCCTTCATAGCGGTTCCTAAAACAACTCTTAGCAAAAAGATTGAAAGAAAAAATTTCATTTTGAATAAGTGTGGGTGCTTTCGAAAAAAAGATTTTAAAAAGAGAACGACACGACTCCTTGATCAACTAAATATTGGAAATTGTAGAAGAGGTCAGGACTAAGTACGCGACACATGACTGGGTGATTTTCCTAAAGTTAAAGATAGTGTTTCGATTGATTGCCGGTTTGGCCAATTTTTGTCGGCGTGACCTATCTCTTCGCCAGCCTAAATGTCGGCCTCATTCTAACTACCTCAGAATTTAAAGAGGTCATTTTGTAGAGCAGGAAAAGCTCTTTCAAATGATATATGACATGCTGCAGAAACTTGCGATTACATAAGAAAAATTTATGCTTGAAAAAAAAACGACATTACTTATGGAATGACCCAATATATCAAGTATGATCATGATCATGATTTCTCTCAATGAAAATGGGCAATGGAGAAGAAGAATCCAGTCCACACATGTAAAACAAGAAAACCAAGGATCTTGGTAAGTTCACATATTACCTGACTTCTATAAAGTCCAAATCAGTAAGTTTTAATAAAAAATTTGAATAAAATAAAGCAATTTGGTTTCAATAAACAATCAATAATGGGAGTGGACTTTTGTGTGTTTATGCTACGTTGGGTGGTGGCTACATGTTTCAATGGGCCTGTGGCTACTTAATGTGGTATGAATATGCCAAGATTTATTTTCATTAACAAGTTAATATATTTACATCTTTAGTATTGTTCCTCTCCCTTCCCTTACTGAAGAGCACAGAGGGAGAATATTCTTCTCTGTTTGGTTTCCGTCTAAGGGCCCGTGCGGAACGGAAACCAAACAAACTCTTTGTTACAAACAAGTCAATTATTGTTGAATGGTTATAACAAATAATTAGCTCTTTAACCAATCATTTGATTTGAAACAAACACAACTGAAAGTGAAAGTTAAAATAAGACCTTCATTGTTTAAAAAAAACCTTTGCAACTATTTCACTCTGATCCGTGTCAACGACAGAAGCCCCCTCGGTGAAGGAGCAAGAGTTTATTGAAATGTAAAAGTAATGGAACTGCAGTAGAGTGGTTTTGGGGTTTCTACTATTGAATACTGACAGCAATCCATATCTACAGAAGTGGTAATTTTGAGCACGATTGATTTTTTAGCCTTGAAAGTGCTCTAAAACGTAAGCAGCGTTCGTGGGAAAAATGAAAAGAGAAGAAGCATTGTGGATTCATACCATGATCTTGCAAACATGTGTGAAACACACAAGCGCATTCCCTGCTTACATAATGCTTAAGTTGGATTTGAGTGATTTGAGACTTTGAGAACTCGCGGGGGGAAGGTGGAGCAACGCACCACAGCCACTCAACCAGCTGCACTAGCTTGGTCGTCATGGAAGCTTGAGGCCAGCCTTTGCACATGAGATGCACCAAAGGTCTCCTTCCATCTCACGTGTTGTTTACGTAAAATATGTTTTCCCACTTCTCAGAACTTCACTTACAGAAGGAGCAGGAATGCTACGGCGCAAGCGCAACACGCACGGCATATCCACAATGGTCGTAGTGACGCCATGGCTGAGAATCTCACGGCGCGACGTCGCACAGATTCCGCATCAAGTCCGCGAATTTAAACCGATACCGATAAGACCGCACTCATACTCTGCTGTTGTACCGGCGTGTCTACCTGTGGGTATGCGTGGTGCGTTGACTGGTACTGAGACAGAGTGGAAAGGGCGGAGACGCAGAGACTACAAAGCCACCACAGAGTATGAAGGCGACATGAGGACCCACAGTGAATTTTGACAGTTTAGTCTGTGGCGACTAGAAACCCAGTGACTGTTTCTTAGCTCCCCTCACGTTCTCCACTTCTTATTGTCAGCTTTTTTCCAAATTCAGTTTCTGACGAATAACAGAAAGACTGTGTGGCGACTGGTACATCGCAGTCGCCGAGTATGAGCGCAGACCTTGACGTCTGAAGATAAGCGGATTTGAAAGATATTCTGCCATAGGTAATTTGATTATCCGTATCCCGTTAAAAAGGTTATTGGAATGCCTAATTTAGAAACGTTGCTCACAGGATTTGCACGAAGAGATTCGGAGCAATTCATTTCATTCCCTCTCAATTCCCAGATTACCCCTCTCCCGGGTGTAGGTTGGGACACACGAATCTAGGCCGTGACCCTGTAACAGCCTGTGGCCTTTGACCTAAGCCTTAAATAATTCAGACAATTTGTTCATGTAAATCGTGTCCTCCTTGCAAGTCTGTTCCGTTGTATAGTCAAATTGTCTGAATTATTCATGTCACAGGGCAAAGGCCACAGGCTGTCACAGGGTCACGGCCTAGATTCGTGTGTCCCAACCGTCACCCCCCCCCCTCTCCCCTCCTCATTCTCGTTGAGAAGTCTACAGAGTATCCTGCCACATTCAGACTAGAGAAACCAGCTGTAGAATTTAGACGGCATTGGATGGGTGGTACTGTTGGATTATTCTAAATATCAAGTGTAGTAGGACGTTTTGATGTCCGTGTGGTGGCTAGGCGGAAGGGTGGCGCCTTTTTAATAATCGAGAGATATTATCCCTCTTTTAGAATACAGTGGTGGTTCAGTGGATAATATTTATCCTTATAGCAGCCAATAAATGCGAACCCTTGCTCGGGTGGGACGTAAAACGATATGACGATCCTAGCCCCGCCCCCTATGGAGCAGGGGTGACCGCGGGTTCTGGCTACAAGCCAGAACAAAGTCGCACTTGTGTGATGTGCATGACCCCATTCCTGCACATCGGTGAGAGTAAAATATCTTATGCTGCGTGTTTTTCGTAAAGAATTTTGACACTTTGGCACATTTGAATGCTAGTGAGGATATCTCTATGCTGATCATGCCCACAGTTCGGTTACCCCTGTGGATGTCTATGCACTGTTTTCTTTGTATCTTATTGAAAGGCAATTCGCGTCGAAGTTCATAGGAGCAGTTTCCGTTCTGGTTACACACTATTTCTGTGGAGTGTCTGGAAAACCCATGTTGGCATGCGTTCACTGAATGAATCAACATAATTACCATACATGCTGTGACGAGTATGTGACCGCTTAACGGTGTGGGCCGGTACGAATGGATACGTGATTCCATTTCTTGTGATTCCACTGATCTAGATCTTGCTACACTGGACTTCCATTGTTTCTTAGACCGAGCAAGAAATCTTGATATCCAGGAAATGGTCAAGATTGTAGCTGCGATAAGGATCAGTATCATAGCAACTGATAACACAGCACCAACCGGCCAACAGTGTGGGTTTCCAAGCAATGATTTTGAAAGAAATCTGCTTGAATGGAGACAGAATTCTGAGGGATCGCATGATATCGCTTCCATGTTGTTGTTATGGATTAGTTTTACATTCACTTCTGCATTAAAGGGAGAAATGGGTAGTTTGTAGGTCATTTCTTCGCTCACATTCATGAATGATTTACATTCTTTGTTGAAACATAGACTGAAGGCATCCCTTGGTGGATCAATGGTGACCTTTCCTTTTTCGCATATGATGTGATGATTATGTGTTGAGGCTATCATACCCTATATATAAACCAGGAGTTTGGTGTGTTTGTAATGATGTCTGTCTGTGTGACCGGTTCAATTACCCAAGTTTGAGGTACTCGGCACCCGACACACCCTCAGAAATTAGCGGGAAAGGTCGGCTCAAGCGTGGGTTGGGTGGGACGTGGTAGGGGATGTACAGAGCGCACATCGACTTTGTAGATATTGATTGAATCGATCGATATTGATTGGAGATATCGGTTTTTGTGCAGAAGGCTGGAAACGGCCTATGGACCATACTACTGAGTGAGTGCCCTCATAGAATTTAAAAATCTACAACATCACGCATCACCGATCGATATTGATTGAAATCATACCCTATATATAAACCAGGAGTTTGGTGTGTTTGTAATGATGTCTGTCTGTGTGACCGGTTCAATTACCCAAGTTTGAGGTACTCGGCACCCGACACACCCTCAGAAATTAGCGGGAAAGGTCGGCTCAAGCGTGGGTTGGGTGGACGTGGTAGGGGATGTACAGGGCGCACATCGACTTTGTAGATATTGATTGAATCGATCGATATTGATTGGAGATATCGGTTTTTGTGCAGAAGGCTGGAAACGGCCTATGGACCATACTACTGAGTGAGTGCCCTCATAGAATTTAAAAATCTACAACATCACGCATCACCGATCGATATTGATTGAAATCATACCCTATATATAAACCAGGAGTTTGGTGTGTTTGTAATGATGTCTGTCTGTGTGACCGGTTCAATTACCCAAGTTTGAGGTACTCGGCACCCGACACACCCTCAGAAATTAGCGGGAAAGGTCGGCTCAAGCGTGGGTTGGGTGGACGTGGTAGGGGATGTACAGGGCGCACATCGACTTTGTAGATATTGATTGAATCGATCGATATTGATTGGAGATATCGGTTTTTGTGCAGAAGGCTGGAAACGGCCTATGGACCATACTACTGAGTGAGTGCCCTCATAGAATTTAAAAATCTACAACATCACGCATCACCGATCGATATTGATTGGAATCATACCCTATATATAAACCAGGAGTTTGGTGTGTTTGTAATGATGTCTGTCTGTGTGACCGGTTCAATTACCCAAGTTTGAGGTACTCGGCACCCGACACACCCTCAGAAATTAGCGGGAAAGGTCGGCTCAAGCGTGGGTTGGGTGGGACGTGGTAGGGGATGTACAGAGCGCACATCGACTTTGTAGATATTGATTGAATCGATCGATATTGATTGGAGATATCGGTTTTTGTGCAAAGGCTGGAAACGGCCTATGGACCATACTACTGAGTGAGTGCCCTCATAGAATTTAAAAATCTACAACATCACGCATCACCGATCGATATTGATTGGAATTATCGGTTTTTGTGCAGAAGGCTGGAAACGGCTTATGGACCATACTATTGATTAAGTTCCCTCATAATAATTGAAATTTTACAACAACATGTGTCACCGATCGATATTGATTGGAGATATCGGTTTTTGTGCAGAAGGCTGGAAACGGCCTATGGACCATACTACTGAGTGAGTGCCCTCATAGAATTCAAAAATCTACAACATCACGCATCACCGATCGATATTGATTGGAATTATCGGTTTTTAAGCAGAAGGCTGGAAACGGCTTATGGACCATACTATTGATTAAGTTCCCTCATAATAATTGAAATTTTACAACAACATGTGTCACCGATCAATATTGATTGAAAATATCGGTTTTTGTGCAGAAGGTTGGAAACGGCTTATGGACCATACTACTGAGTGAGTGCCCTCATAGAAGTTAAAATTCTATAACATCATGCATCACCGATCGATATTGATTGAAAATATCGGTTTTTAAGCAGAAGGCTGGAAACGGCTTATGGACCATACTATTGATTAAGTTCCCTCATAATAATTGAAATTTTACAACAACATGTGTCACCGATCAATATTGATTGAAAATATCGGTTTTTGTGCAGAAGGTTGGAAACGGCTTATGGACCATACTACTGAGTGAGTGCCCTCATAGAAGTTAAAATTCTATAACATCATGCATCACCGATCGATATTGATTGAAAATATCGGTTTTTGTGCAAGAGGCTGGAAACGGCTCATGGACCATACTATTGATTAAGTGCCCTCATAGAGGTTGAAATTCTACAACATCATGCATCACTGATCAATATTGATTGAAAATACCGGTTTTTGTGCAGAAGGTTGGAAACGACTTATGGACCATACTACCGAGTGAGTGCCCTCATAGAAGTTAAAATTCCATAACATCATGCATCACCGATCGATATTGATTGAAAATATCGGTTTTTGTGCAAAAGGCTGGAAACGGCTCATGGGCCATACTATTGATTAAGTGCCCTCATAGAGGTTGAAATTCTACAACATCATGCATCACTGATCAATATTGATTGAAAATACCGGTTATTGTGTAGAAGGTGTCCTTACTGCACACCACTTTACTGGATCATGTCACACTCCGCCCACTGTGGACACTGTTGACGGGCCTGCATTAAAATGTTCGGTGTTCAGATGAAAATGTCTATAGTTCGTTCGGAAAGAGCCCAGGTGTCGGGATATCATACCTCATATATAAAACAGGAGTTTGGTGAGTCTGTATATCTGTGTGTCCACCCTTTGGTTCAACTACCCAAGTTTGAGGTGTAGAGGGCGTGGCCTAGGGCTTGGATGAGAGTGAGAGTGTGTGACGGGATGAGAGAGTTCGATACACGCGCTAACTTTGCATGCTTCCATGTGTGACGCGCAGTAGTGTGCTCCAGCTGGCATACCAAATTGAATGAGAGTTTTAGCGCATCGGCGATTTGGCGTGCCACGTCACTCTAGCAACCGCGGTCAGTTGAACGCGGCGCGTGTCAACGTGCGGTTGGTTTCTTTTTCTTCGCTTTCCATTTCGTGATTTTCCATATCTTATCGGAAGCCAATATCTGTTATGGCAAATATCCAAAATCGCGGATGCGCCAATACTTTCACCCTCCGATTAGCACGTATCTTATCCTTTACGCAAACGCGCCAATTCTCTCGAATCGAGGATGCGCCGATCCGCCAGTTTTCTCAAATCGCAGATGCGCAAGTGTGCTCATTTTCTCGATCGATACGTGTATTTAACTTTACGCCAATGCGCCAAAACTCTCATTTAGTTGGGTATGGCATAACAAATTGAATGAGAGCTTTAGCGCATCGGCGCATCCGCGATTTGGAATTTTTGGCATGCCACGTCACTCTAGCAACCACGGTCAGTTGAACGCGGCGCGTGCCAACGTGCGGTTGATTTCTTTTTCGCCTATTTCCTTTTCGTAATTTTTCATATCTTATCGAAGGTCGATATCGAAAGCCGCACGTTGGCACGCACCGCGTTCAACTGATCACGGTTACAAGAGTGACGTGGCACGCCAAAATTCCCAAATCACTGGTGCGCAAATGTGCTCATTTTCTCGATCGATACGTATGTTTATAGTCCATTTCCCGAAAACTGAGTAGGCGTGTCCCTACGGACTTGGGTGAATGGCGAGAGTGAGAGTACGAGGCGAGAGTGAGAGTGTGTGGCGGGGTGGGAGAATGGCACAACAAATTGAATGAGAGCTTTAGCGCATCGGCGCATCCGCGATTTGGAATTTTTGGCATGCCACGTCACTCTAGCAACCGCGGTCAGTTGAACGCGGCGCCCGCGGTCAGTTGAACGCGGCGCGTGCCAACGTGCGGTTGATTTCTTTTTCGCCTATTTCCTTTTCGTAATTTTTCATATCTTATCGAAGGTCGATATCGAAAGCCGCACGTTGGCACGCACCGCGTTCAACTGATCACGGTTACAAGAGTGACGTGGCACGCCAAAATTCCCAAATCACTGATGTGCAAATGTGCTCATTTTCTCGATCGATACGTATGTTTATAGTCCATTTCCCGAAAACTGAGTAGGCGTGTCCCTACGGACTTGGGTGAATGGCGAGAGTGAGAGTACGAGGCGAGAGTGAGAGTGTGTGGCGGGGTGGGAGAATGGCATAACAAATTGAATGAGAGCTTTAGCGCATCGGCGCATCCGCGATTTGGAATTTTTGGCATGCCACGTCACTCTAGCAACCGCGGTCAGTTGAACGCGGCGCCCGCGGTCAGTTGAACGCGGCGCGTGCCAACGTGCGGTTTATTTTTTTTCGCCTATTTCCTTTTCGTGATTTTTCATATCTTATCGAAAGCCGATATCGAAAGCCGCACGTTGGCATGCACCGCGTTCAACTGATCACGGTTACAAGAGTGACGTGGCACGCCAAAATTCCCAAATCGCGAATGCGCCGATCCGCCAATTCTCTCAAATCGCGGATGCGCAAATGTGCTCATTTTCTCGGTCGATGCGTATATTTAACTTTACGGTGATGCGCCAAAACTCTTATTCGATTTGATATGTACGCAGCATTAGAAACACTTTTCATTGTAATTCCGCTCTGAACCACTTCTTTGAAGCCGACGATGTCTGCTCCTGACATGTGACGCCCAAGTGATGAACGGTTTTGCCCCACCGAGGTTCGTGGCTGTCCAGTACTGTTAGTTCCATCTACATTACGAAGGAGTGTCGCCCATTCCGCGTAATCAGGAGGTTGGAGCTCCTCAATTCCAACTTATTATTATTTACTTTTGCAGAATACAGCTCTAAAATGCTTTTCAGTTCGTACATTTCTGCGAGTCCCCAGCCACATGATCTCTGCCACCTACCGCCATATAGACGTGATCAACTGATATGTGGGGCTCTCTGTTGATCTTACCCATGCGCGACCCGTATTCGGAAGACCTCCTCGATGCCGACGATGCCTGCTCCTGACATGTGATGTGCCCAAGTGAAGAACGGTTTTGCCCCACCGAGGTTCGTGGCTGTCCAGAACTGTTAGTTCCATCTACATTACGAACGAGTGTCGTCCATTCCGCGTAACCAGCAGGTTAAAGCTCCTCAATTCCCACTTTTGCAAAAGCATAACCTATAAATAAACAAGGAGATTGGTGTGTTTGTACTATTGTCTGTCCGTTCGATTCTCCGTTTTACCAGTAAGACAAGTGGGGAGGTCAGGTCAAGTTCGGGTTGGGTGGGCATGGCCAAGATGATCAGAGCGGACATGGGCAATGCCTGGCTCCGCCCGCAGTAGGCGGGGCGTTCGCTGCATTGTCTTCAGATCAACGCTAAAATTCTTTCATCTCAAAATTCCACGGGCAGCGGGAGAAGGTGAATCAAGATGAGATCCGAGTATATGTAGCAGTTAAGGGAAGCCCACCTTCAACGGGCGGAGCGTGCTCCAAGCGGCCGGTGCTTACTGCAACTGTTCATAACCCAGCTCCAGAGCAGTCTAGAGACTGAGGAAAAATCGCTGGAGATCAGCGAGGTCTGAGCTGTTTCCAGTATATTTGAAGTGAGGGAAGACCCACCCACAGTGGGCGGTGCAAGCAACCGAAATCGTGTTCACTCATGAAACATCATATTCTTCTCTAGAGCGGTCCAGGGACGGGGTGAAAACCAAAATGTGTAACAGCCCAAGTGGCCAAAAATAATGCCAAATGATCACGTTAGGCGGAGCCTTCGCTACGATGTTGATTGCAGATATCAGTGTTTGTGCCAAAGGCTGGAAACGGCTTATGGACAGTTGAAATCCTATAACATCATGCACCACCGATTGATATTGATCGGAAATATCGGTTTTTGTGCAGAAGGTGTCTTTACTGCACACTACTTTACCAGACCATGTCAGACTCCGCTCACTGTGGACACTGTGGACGGGGCCTGCGTTAAAATGTTCCGTGTTCAGATGCAAAATTCTATAATTCTTTCCAAGGAGCCCATGAGTCGGGATAACATAACCTATATACAAACCAGTAGTTATTGTGTCTGTTAAGTTGTCTGTCTGTCCCAAGCGAAATTCTGTACTGCCTGAAAAACAAGCGGGGGAAGTCAGGTCATGTTAGGGTTGGATAGGTTTTGCTAAGAGATGAACAGGTAGCACATGGACCATGTCAGACTCCGTCCCCTGTGGGAGGGGTGTGCGTTACAATGTTCGGTGTCCAAATGCAAAATTCTATAATTCGTTCCAAGAGATCCCAGGAGTCGGGATAAGGTGGGCCAAAATGAGTCAAGGGAGTTTGTGACTGTTGAAGAGACCTACCGGCCCCTTCGCTGTAATTCGTTCCAAAAGAGCCAGGAGTAGCGATAAGGTAGGCCATAATGAGTGAAGGGTGTATGTAGTAGATGAGTAGATGAAGAATACACGCCTTCAGTAGGCGGAGCACGCTCCACGTAGGTGGTGCTTAACGAGCGTTTATAAGTTGTCTCAGGAGCAGCCCAGAAACTGCGAAAAAAATCGATGGAGATTTGTGCTGTCTAGGCGGTGTTGCACATTATTGAGGTAGGTGGAGGCCCGCCTACAATGGGCGGAACGTGCAATCACCAATATCGCGCTCACTCGTAAGAAATATAACACCGCCCGGAGCGGTCTAAAGTGCCGTAGAGAGCGGAAGTAATTCGATGCTGCTAGAGTGACAAAAATAATGTCAACTGATCACGGTAGACGGGCCGTCATCAGGATATTGGCTGAAAGTATCGGTTTTTGCGAAAGGCTGCAAACGTCTTATGGACCATAGACTCAGTGAGTACCGTCATGAAAGATGAAATCCTGGAAAATCATCAGCAAGCCACACCAATAGGTGAAGCTGTTGCAGAACTTCAATGAAGTCCAATTGGTCGACATCGATCGAAATGATAGATCTCTATGCAAAGAGGTGAACAGGTAATGGGATCTCATTGAATGATTACAGTCGCAGAAGTTGAAAAACTGCGGCATCATGTGCTATAGGTCGTAATTGTCGGTTTTCTTACAGAGGGCCGGGCAATGAGATGGGCCACACCAGTGGATGGACATAATTGCAGAAGCTTACATTCTGTAGAGCTTAATGCCTGTAGATCGATACCTATTGCTATAAAGGACCTTTGTAAAGGTGGCTGTAAATGGACTACCCCTCAGCACAAATGTAAAATCTATGTATTGATTTCCGCCAAACCACATTGCTGTGCAATTTCTTTTACATCATTTCGCCCACAGCCCGCTTCGCACCGGTGTCCCGTAACGCGATGTAGATCGCGAAGCTCACCTGTTTACATCATTTCGCCCACAGCCCGCTTCGCACCGGTGCCCCGTAACGCGATGTAGATCGCGAAGCTCACCTGGTAGTTATTAATGCCATGAGTATTGTTAACGGCAACAGTGATCAACTGTAAATGGCTCGGTTAGAGGTCGACCGCTTATTATGTACAAGTGTGACCGAATGATTTGTTACATCTTTCTCGATATCTGATACTGACATATCTTGAGTGTAGTCGAGATTGTTCTCGAACTCTCGTATGACTTCATACGCTCTTGTTTTTGCCTGTCTTTCTAGAGGCAGTCGAGGAGTGTGTATTCTTTTATCATTGTGCTTTGATGAAGCTGCGATTTCGGAGTCGATAGAGCTTTTTATTTCAAGAGGATAAATTCGATTTATTGGACGGTGGAGAATTTTCCTATTTGGTAGCAACAGTTTCACTGACCTTATAAGCCCGTCCTTACTGGTGATGTTCTCAACGACTCTCCCATAGGACCAATTCCCTCGCGGTAGAAAATCTTCGCCAATGAGTACAATTTCACCAACTTCGGGAATGCTTCTTGAGATGTGCCTCTTCTGTTTGAGGTGCATTTTATGCGATTTTCTGAGGCAGAGTAGATAATCGTTGTTCCATTTTTCCCAAAATTTGTTAGCGATCTTTTCAGCGGACGTTAGGGCTTCCTTAGCTTACTTAGCTGTCTGAATCACTTCTGGATCGTATACTTCATCATCATTTGTGATATCTTCGGCATATGGAAGAGAAAACTTCATACTTCCTTGAAGAAAATCGACTGGTCTTAAGGGGATTTCCGATATATCTGTGGAATTTAACTTCGTCAAAGGACGAGTGTTTATGATTGCCTCTATTCTGGCCATGGCCGTACACATTTTGGTGAATGTTAATTTCTTCCGACCCACGCTTTTGTTTAAGCATTTTTTGACTGAGCCAACCAGTCTTTCCCAGACTCCGCCCATCCATGGACTTGCTGGTGGATTGAAAATCCATTTTATACCAGCTGATGCGCAGTATGACATCAAAGCATTGTTAGCTGTGCTTTCATTTTCAAACATGTCGGTGATCATTTTTGAATCGAGTCTAAAGTTAGACCCACAATCGCTCCGCATGAGCGTGGGAACACCGCGTCGTGAGACAAAACGGATGAAGCTGTTGAGAAACGCTCCTGTAGTTAAGTTTTCTACCACTTCAAGATGCACTGCTCGCGTAGTCAAGCATGTGTACAGGCATACATACATGTGTTCGCTACTTTTCGAAAGAAAGGGACCCATGAAGTCGCAGGCCGAGTTTGCAAAGGGTTTGGTCACCATGACTCTGTCCTCCGGTAGCGGGGGCATCACCGGAGCACCGAATGGCAGTCCTTGCCAACGTCTACAAACGGTACAATTTTTGATAGCCTTCTTGTACGAACTTGATGGGCGTACTACCCAAAATCGGTTTCTCAGAATAGAAAGCGTGTGATCTTTGCCGCAGTGTGCATTTGTTCTATGTATATCTTGTAGAATCAGTGCCGTGAATGGGTGATCATGAGGCAAGAATATGGGTGAAATAGCATCAAACGGCGACACAGAGTTTTGCAGCCTTGAACTAAGTCTGATGATCCCTTCAGAGTCTCGCATGATTTTTTGATGTTGAAATCGTTTCTGCAATACCTCACAGTCCATATCTCTATGTATCTGTTGAATTATCATTCCTTCAGCGAGTTTCATATCATGAGCCGAGACCGCATCTTCCAAATCAAACTTGTTGACTATAGTGGTTTCGATCCGACCAGCCGTAACTCTGTTAGTACGATTGACCCATTTGCGAAGGCATTTTCCCACACGAGCTACTGTGCGTAGCAATGTATTTAAACGCGAAAAGTGAGATATTTCGATAAGCGTTTCGGTTGGCTTTACTTTTGTCATTGTGTTGCTTTGCAGCTCAACATGATTGCAAGTATCTTGAGCTTGTTGGTTTTCGAGCTCATTGATTGGCTTGAGCATCGCTGCTTTTTACTGCCAGATAGCCATTCAGGGCCTCTGATCCACATGTGATCAGGTATTTGCCTGGAGGTGAGTCCTCTAGTACCGGCATCCGCGGGATTGTGCGAAGTTGGAACATGCATGAATGTCACAGTGCACATGTTCGCCTCTAAAGTGCTTTTAAGTTTCATGATCCGATCACGCTGATTCGCCACAAATAGAGGTAATTTCCTGTTCGACTTAATCCAACAGAGTGCGATTTCGCTGTCACTTGCAATAGTTATCTCTTTTATGCGGTAATTGCTGGCTTGCAGAATCGAATTTCCGAGACGAAGGGCGATTAACACTCCAAGTAATTCTAACCTTGGGATTGTTTGCGGTGCTTTCTTTGGTGACAGCTTGGTTTTTCCACTCACAAGACAAGTGGACACTTTATCTTTGAAAACTACATATGAACATGTAGCGATAGGGCAGGGATGGCCGAGTGGTTAAGAGAGTAGGCCCACGTCTGCACATTCAAGACCACTGGGTTCGATCCCCGCCGAGGCACTAAACCATGCCTTGCAAAAATTGCAAAAATGGTGACGTTACCAGCGTCAGGCCCAGGTTGACAGGCCGGCTGATGGAGAAACCCAGTCACAACAAAACATGTCTAAAGTCGCAAAAGGAATCAGTCATAATGCTAGGACGTCACCCGGAAGTGGCGCGCAGAACCCTCGCCCGAGTTCTGTGGTCAGTATGCGAGGGCTACCGAGGGGTGAACGACCTCGGCCAAAGAAGTTAGTTCGAATCGGGACTCTTAATGTGGGGTCGCTGACAGGTAAGTCTCGGGAAGTGGCTGACCTGATGAAACGCAGGAACATCCAAGTCCTATGCCTCCAGGAAACTCGCTGGAAAGGGGCTAAGGCAAGGGAGATCGGTGACGGTGTCAAACTCTTCTACAATGGAGGGGACACCGAACGAAACGGCGTAGCCATAGCCGTAGCGGAGTCCCTCAAGGACTGTGTCTCTTCAGTGGACAGGATAAGTGACCGAATCATGGCGGTAAGGATAGACACAAGTGAGGGGTACTGGACCATAATGACAGTGTACGCACCGCAAGCTGGCTGCCCCGAAGCTGATAAAGACCAGTTCTATCTGAATCTCAATGAAGCCATCAAGGCAGTTCCGGAACATGACTATCTCACCATAGCGGGCGACCTGAACGGCCACGTCGGCAGCGACCGGAAAGGGCTAGAGAGAGTGCACGGGGGCAGAGGCATCGGGACAAGGAATGCTGAGGGAGAGAGGATCCTTGACCTGGCAACAGCCCACGACCTGGCTGTCTGTAGTACGTTCTTCGCAAAAAGGGAGACTCAAAAGGTAACCTACAGCAGCGGAGGAAGGCAAACGGAAATAGATCATGTGCTCGTAAGGAGACCGTCCCTTAAAAGTGTAAAGGACATCAAAGTGCTGCCTGGTGAGGCACTGGTCACCCAGCACAGACCTCTGCTAGCGGACATTGCCATAGAGCTTCCAAAGAAAACGAAGGTAAGGACTGAGCGTAGAATACGATGGTGGAAGCTACACAGAGTAGAGAAGAATGATCTTAAAAGGAGGGTGATGGAGGTTAGTCTTCCAGACCCCAGTGGTGCGGTTCAGGAAACCTGGGATAGGGCCGCCAAGGTCATCCTACGGTGCGCAAAGGAAACACTGGGCGAAACTCGAGGGGGCTTTCGAGGAGACAAAGCGGCTTGGTTCTGGAACGAGGAGGTTCAGCAAGTGGTGAAGCGGAAGAAGGAAGCGTACAAACGCTGGCAGAAAACGCGTAGCCACGAAGATCTCGCCGCCTATAGAAGTTGCAAGAGGATTGCCAAAGCAACCGTAGCCAAAGCCAAGAACAGGGAAATGGACGCCTTGTACGAGAAGTTGGAGGGCAGAAATGCGGAGAAGTTCGTCTTCAGGCTGGCCAAAGCTCGACATCGGGCCACCCAGGACATCAGGGTGGTAAAGTCCGTAAAGAGCAGTGACGGTGTCATTCTCAGGAAGTCAGCCGAGGTGAAAAGGAGGTGGCAGGAGTACTTCGATAGGCTTCTGAACGAGGAATTTCCCCGTAACGAAAGCTCAAAGAGGGAGGTCACGGCTGGTCCAATCCTACCCTAGACCAATGGAGAGGTCCGTCGCATGCTAGAAAAGATGAAGACTGGGAAGGCGGTTGGTCCAGATGGGGTGCCTATAGATGCATGGAAGGCATTGGGTGAGTACGGTATAGAGTGGCTCACTCGATTCCTCAACACCGTAGCCGCTGAAGGAAGGATCCCAGATGGGTGGAGGACTAGTACGATCGTCCCCATCTTCAAACAGAAGGGTGATGCAATGGACTGCTCCAACTACCGTGGGATCAAGTTGACAGCACATACCATGAAGCTGTACGAGAGGCTGATCGATTTGAGGCTGAGGGAACTCATCCCTATCTCCCAGGAACAGTTCGGGTTCATGCCTGAGAAATCCACAACTGACGCCATCTTCATCGCCAGGCAGGTGATGGAGAAATATCGAGAGAAGCGGCGACCATGCTACCTAGCATTCCTCGATCTCGAGAAGGCTTTCGACCGTCTCCCCAGGCCAGTGCTCTGGAATGCCTTGCGTAAACTCCAGGTACCGGAACGGCTGATCGCTCTCATAAGGGATATGTACGATGGAGCTAAGGCGGCTGTACGTACTCCACACGGGCTGTCGAACGAAGTGAACATTACGGTAGGGGTGCATCAAGGATCGGCCCTGAGCCCGTTCCTCTTCCTCCTCACTCTGGATGACATGGTGAAAGATCTCATGGAAGGACCACTGAAGACCATCCTGTACGCGGATGATATAGCCCTGGTAGCGGAAAGCAGGGAAGAACTGCAAGCGAAAGTACAGCAGTGGCAGGACAGGCTGGCAAAGAATGGGCTCCGATTAAACGTCAAGAAGACTAAGTTCATAAGCTCCGAAGAATGCCCAGAACCGATAACGGACTGCCATGGGGAGACCATCGAAAAGGTAGAAGATTTCCGATATCTCGGCAGCGATCTGGCGGCTGATGGTACAGTAGACCAGGAAGTGAAGGCCCGGATTAACGCGGCATGGATAAAGTGGAGGGAGTCTACTGGAATACTGTGCGATCGGCGATGCTCCAAGACGCTCAAAGGCAAGGTGTATCGATCGGTGGTAAGGCCCGCAATGCTGTACGGAAGCGAGTGCTGGCCCATAACTAAGATACATGAAAGGCAGCTGCATGCAGCTGAAATGAGGATGTTGAGATGGGCATGCGGCTGGACGCGACTGGACAAGGTTAGGAACGAGGACGTGAGAGCGCTCATGCAGACAGCTCCTGTGCAGCTAAAGCTGAGAGAGCAACGGCTGCGATGGTATGGACACGTGCTGAGGAGATCTGAGGACCACCCCATAAGGAAAGCAATGGCGTTCGAAGCGCAAGGGAAGCGCCCACGTGGAGCCCCAAAGAAGAGGTGGAGAGACGTCATCAAGGTCGACCTCACGGAAGTGAAGGTTACGGCGGAGGATGCCTTGGATAGGAGGAAGTGGCGACATCTGACAAGAACAGCGGACCCTGCGACGGCGCGGGACTAACGCTAGGGAGAAGAAGAACATGTAGCGATAGCTTCTTTACTTGCATCTGCAAAGACCCATAAGCTTGCTTCATGTAAGACTCTATTTCCTACAGTTAGGGTTCTCGGCACTGTTATCTCGGCATTATTGATTGACTCGCATAAGACGTTCCATTTTTTATGAAGATCTGTGGATATGCGGTCATTCCATTCGGGATATGAGATGAATATCTCTCTCATCAAGGATTTAAGACTAATTGTAAGTGGTCCAACAAGGCCGAGTGGGTCGTACACAGAATTTATCTGACTGACTATATCCCTCTTTGTTAAGAACGGCTTTAATTCGAATTTGGTTTTTACCGAAAATCGGTCGGTGTCGGTATCGTAATCGACGCCTAGGATTTTGATTTTTCCCGAAGGAGCACGGTCGTGCTTCGGTATGGCTGGGTTGACATCACATGAATTGGAAATATATTCTCGGAGGTTCATACCTATTTCAGAGAATAATCTTTTCGACTCTTCGTACTTACGAAGGATATCTTTCTCAGTTTCTCCCTGAAGCAGTATGTTGTCTACATATAAGTTTCTGCTAATCTCTGTAGCTAGATCTGTCTTTGTGGAACGCAAATATGCCAGGAGTGCCATATTCAAAACACTTGGTGACGCAGTAATGCCGAATGGTAAGCGATTAAAGCGGTATTCTATTATGTTTGACCTCATTACGGGCTTCGAAGTATCTTTGACCCAAAGGAAGCGGCACAAGTCTTTATGTGAGTCCTTAAGCCTAATCTGTGTGAACGCTGCTTCAATGTCGCATAGTAACACAAATTTAGTGAAGCGACTCGATATAAGTATGTCATGAATTTTGTTCACAAAGGATTCTCCTTTATAAATGACATCGTTCAAAGAGAATTGTCCTCTTTTCTTAGAGGAAGCGTCGAAAACGATTCGTAGAGGTGTGGTCTTATGTGGACGCCACACGCTGAGTGGGGCATATAGTAAGTAGCTATGGCTTCTTCGTCTTTTCCGAAAACTTGTTCGATGATTCCTTGGTCTTCGTAGTCTTTCAGAATCTTGGAATACCAATACGATTGATCATGATGCAATTTTAGCTGATTCTGTAAGGATGCCAGTCTTTTTATGGCAACGGAGTAGTTATCTTCCAGCTGTGTAACATTATTTTTCAAAGGAAATGGTGCTGTGACATAACCATTTTCGAAGGAAATTGAGTTTGAGTATTCCTCAAAATATTGCTGGACTTTGTCGTCTGTAGGGCACTCATCGGAAGAGATTCCTAAACCTTCAAGTTCGAAGAGTTTTTCCAATATATGGCTCTCCGAGCCTTCGTGAATAGCGGTCATACCATATGTAATATTCTGGTAATCTGAAGGACTATCTAGTTTACCACGACCGTAGATAGCGGGACCGAATAAGGTTTTGGCGATACGAAGTCCGGAGGGTGTGCTTTGTGGAGCTCCGTCTTCGATAACCAGATCGTAACATCTATCAAGTCCCACTAGAATTTTGGGTACTTGCAGTTCTCCATTAAGTTTGGAATTAGCAATGCAAATTTGGTGGTGCTCGAGAAAACTGGCATCCTTTCGGGTTAACTTTACCAAGGGAAATCCGACTGTTATGATTGGTTTGGTTTGTACAGTGAAACAGACTTCTTTACCGTACGCTGATCGGACTCTTACTGGCACAGTTGTGCTGTCGAATCGTTCTGTGTGTCCTCCGATGCCTGACATAATGCAAGTTTCCGTAGAGAGTTTGGGAAGACCAAAGTCATTCGCTAGTTTCTCCTCTATAATTGTTTTGTGAGCTCCAGTATCGAAGAAGAAGAGCACTTTCTCAAATCTTCTCGTTTTGTTATTCCAGAGATTCCCTTCTGCCGTCATAAGTATCATTGTTCACTTTTATTACTGCTGGGAATTGGAGAGCGGTCGTAATCCTGCTCATCCTGTGTGACCTGCGTGTTGGTCTGTTGAAACCTTCTTGTATCATTGTTATTACGGTTGTTGAGTCTGTTATCGGCTCGTTGTCTGCCTCCGTAACTCTGCTGAATGGCCTCATTTCTTGGCGGCTCTTGATTTGAGAGCGGTGGTCTGGCGATATTACCGAAAGGCCTGCTCACCAGACACATACTTGGATGATGTTTCTGACCGCAACTGGAGCAGTTAGGTTTGTTGCACTGGTTGCTAGAATGGTTACTGTGGAAACTTCCAACACAGACGTTTTTCTTTGACAATTTCGCGCCGCCTTTGGGTGTCTGTGACAGTTCTGCATGCTACAGAAACATGGTTGTTGCGTTCACAGAAGACGCAGGTTCGAGAAACTCTTTGGCTTTGAATCCTGGGTTCTTTAGCAAACCTCGATTCATTTACATGTTCCCTGTTAGGACCCCAATGCGTTTCAACAAATAGTTTGGAAGATATTTCCTTCTCCATTAGGGTTATAAGATCTCCAATAGTTATATTTTTGTTGCTTTGGTATTGCGCCAGAACGTCTTTGACTACTGCATAAGGGAACTTTTTAATGATCGTTTCGGTCCACATGGGATCGCTAGTTAACCTGATGTCATAGTCAGTGGACACCATCTGATTCACAAGTGCTTTGATTGAGTCTAAGCAATCATCACAGCTTTCAGCGTTATGAGCAGCAGCCTTCAAGTCGAACAATTTCTGCACTATTTTTGATCTGTTCACCGGTCGGTTACCGAATTTGTCCTTGAGTGTTGTTATAATCCATTCGTAATTTTTTGCTATTGGCTGTATACCTTTAACGGCTTTCTCAGCCTTCCCCCTCAAGCTGTCTTTAAGGAGAACGATTTTTTCGATAGTGCTCAGGTCATTACTGGCATGAATAAGTGACTCGTATACTGCCCAATATTCTGGGAACTCTTCTTCGTTACCAAGGAATTTTGGCAAGGTAATATTGGGCGGTTTGATTGACCGCATTCCTGAACTGTTGCTCAGATTAGAGACTTCTGAGGTTCCTTGAGACCAATTTGTTCCGTTTGTGCTTTGGACGGATGCGTTTTCGATGCTATCTCTAGAAGGCGGAAGCTTAAGTTTCCTCTGTGCTCTTCCTAGGTTTACTTTTGCCTCTGTCAGTTGGCCTTCGAGAGTATCCTACTACACTGCGTTTCATATCTATAGGTCCACCCTTGCATCTTCAGCTTATGAACTCCTCATAGATTTTGAGAAGCTGTAACGTGGATTACTGAGTTCCTCACCATCGAAAGTCCTCTAAAAAGTGTTTTCGAGAATGTCGACACTCTGAAATGTTTTTTGTTATTCCAAAAGCTAAATCTTGCCCGTTTCAAAACTATAGGTCCACTGATGAAACAATTCCCATTTCACCACAAGCATGAAGCCAAATTTGAAATTGGGCATGCATACGGTCGTGGTCAACATCGTCCTCTCAACGCCTGGTGGTAAGCGTCTTACTCCAGAAGAACAAGCTCGAGTGCTAGCCTTCGTCGAACCTGGATGGTCACGGAGGAAGATCGCTGCTTGAACTGGTCGGTCACACAACTGTGTGAACATCTACCTGCAAGAACCAGAGCATTGCGGAGAAGAGAACCCTGGTGGCCGTCCATGGAAGCTCTCCAGCCAAAATGAGAGAATGATTGGTTGCCTTCTGTCGAACTCCACGATGTGCCTCAATCGGGTGCGAGCCGAAATGTCTCTTTCTGTGAGCGAAACAACCGTATGGAGGGTCTCTCAGTCCTTTGAAAACCTCACTAGAGAGACTATGAAGCGAGTCCCGAGGCTCACAGAACATCATAAGATGGCTCGCTTTGAATTCGCGAGTGAGAACATCGGAAGAGATTGGTCTAAGGCGCGGTACTTGCGACTTTCCATCTTTTTGAAGCCTTGCACAGGTCTTTTTTGCTTAAGATAATCTGGAGCGATGAGAAAAAGTTTAATCTCGATGGATCGGACGGTGGGAAGCAGTACTGGCGGGATATGCGTGAATAACCACCGTCTTTCTCGAGACGAAATTTTGGCGGGGTTAGCTCATTGTCTGGGGTGCCCTTTGCGAGAATGGACTGCTCGACCTGGCCTTCGTATTGTGCCGCATGGACTCGGAGGACTACCAGAAGGTCCTGGAAGACAATCTCCTTTCGTTCCTACGTCGCCGCAATACTAGGTCGTCACCTTCATGCACGACAATGCTGCAATCCATGCAATTCGATCAACTACGGCGTGGATTGCAGCCAGGAATATCGACGTTCTCGAATGGCCGGCCTGTTCTCCTTACCTGATGCCAATGTAAAAGGTATGGGCTATCATGGTGCAAAAGATCTACAGCGATGCCAAGCATTACGATTACGTTGAAGAGTTGAAGGAGTCCGTTGTCGAAGTGTGACTGCTCTCGATCCAACTGTCCTGACCAATCTAGCACGGAGCATGCAGAAGCGCTTGATTGAAGTCATTGCAAATAAAGGAGGACCTACAAGTTATTAGTTGCTCAGTTGTTGCTTGTTCTCGTAATAAATTTTCTAAAGTCACGATGTGGACCTATAGTTTTGAAACGGTGAAAATAGTACTAATTATTATAAAAAAGGTTCTTGTGCTCGAAAATCCCTGAGAACACTTTATCTAGGAAATTTCGGTACGAAAAGTTTATTTGTAACCATCACAGCCTTGTAGAATTCGAAGGAACGTCGGTAATTGAAAATATTGGGGTGGACCTATAGATATGAAACGCAGTGTATATATAATCGGCTAAGTGTGTCTGTTGGTGTGTGTGCGTGTGTGTTTGTGTGTGTGTGTGTTTGACCGGAAAATCATATCTCGCGTCGCAGCAAAGATGGGATCCTGGATTTCAGATATGATATAGTGAGTGGTAAGGGGATCTCAGTGGTGGTGGACCGAAAGCGATAGCAGCTGATAAGGGCTGATAAGGAGCCTCGAAAGGCCAATGTCGCCATTTTCGTTTCGCCTTTCGGGTCGATCCTATAGCGCTCACATTCATAAGTGTTTTGAAGGGTGGGACGGGCACATCATTGGTGGGTGATCTAAGTTGATAGGTTGATAAGGTTCGATAAGGAGCGTCAGAAGGCGGATGTCGTTAAATCCATTCCCCCATGCGGGTTGATCCTAGAGCGCCGACACTCATGGCTCATTGGTATTTTGAGTGGTGGGACGGGCACATCAGTGGTGGGTAATCCAAACTGATAACGGCTGATGAGATTCGCTAAGAATTGTCAGCAGGCGAATGTCGTTAAATCTGTCCCGCTCTTCTGGCTAACAGTGGAGTGTTCACACTCACAGGTATTGCGGGATACGGGGTCTTGGCGGTGACTTTCCGGAATTGATAATAGCTTACAGGGCTGATAAGAGCCATTAGGGAATGGGGATGGGATGAAATTCGGTACATCGCTTACTACTACTTTACGGATGCTATGGTAAATGCGTCCGTGCTCACACCATTGGGTGAACATATTTTGATTATGCTCTGATATCTGCCGCCGATATGTCGACCGCTAATTTGCGTAGCTTTCCAAATAATGGTGCATGTCTTTTGATTGCGATTTTGCGATTTACGTGGATGATCAAGACATGATGTAGTTTTGTGATAGCAAAGCAAGCGATCCATTCTCTCACGCGATGCCAGCAACAGTACTGGGCATCGACCGTTAGACTATATGAAATTCCAAATAGTGGTGCATGTTTACAGGAACGATAAGCATCGACAACTGGCATATGGATCTACGTCTACAGTATGTAGGAAGTAGATGCTCAGAAAATAGACAAATTGCATCAGATGCAGTTGAATTTAAAACTGTCGATCCCTAAACTATCTGAACTTCCAATAGTGACCACTTCAGCAGAAGGGTTAAGTGATTAGTGGATTTACCCATATCATTCCCGAACACTGATCATCGATATCGTTGAAACAAGAGGTATCGACCGCTAAATCATCTGGACCTCCAAAGAACGATGACCTTCCTCAGCTATGATATCACCGATATTAGTTAATATCTATTACCTTTAAGTAGAAAGTGGTTGGTCAGCAAAAAGTCAATATCGACCATTTCCCCATTACATAACCCTACTGTGTTATTCGCGCAGTATTGTGCGATAGCCCAACTGGTATGAATGAATTCTTCTGCAGAGGCCAAGTGTTGCGATTACTGTGACTCTTTATCTGTTTCATGGAGTTCGGATATTAGATCCTTTTGGTCTGATTTCTTAGCGTTACTGTATTGATCTTCCATTTTATTGACCTTTTCCTGAACATTTTCGACAGCGGTCCGTATTCTGGTGAGGGCTGATGTTATAAGAGTTGTATTGGCAATTGCCGTTTCGTATAACTCTTCCTCGTTTTCAGGATACACTAGGTTTTCTCCGTAACACTCATACTTCTTCAGAAGGTTGGCTAGTGCGGTTGCACTTGCAATCATTGGTTTTCTGTAGAAATGGAATGACATTTCTATAATTTAATATGACTCGCTGCTGTTGAGCGGCTGTTCTATAAGGATTAGTGAACAAAGAATGCGATAGGAGCGCTGCTTTCGAGCTTATTCCTATAGAAATGTCTGCTAAATTCAATGAATTCAACAAACACCAAGCTGCTGTTGAGCTATTGGTCTTCATAAACTTGGTTTGTGGTTTTAGGGCTAACTGAGTCCCTAGGACAGACAATTTGCTGACCTTGTAAACGGCTTTATTTTAGCCGATGCACCAAAAAATGTGGTGGCTAGGCGGAAGGGTGGCGCCTTTTTAATAATCGAGAGATATTATCCCTCTTTTAGAATACAGTGGTGGTTCAGTGGATAATATTTATCCTTATAGCAGCCAATAAATGCGAACCCTTGCTCGGGTGGGACGTAAAACGATATGACGATCCTAGCCCCGCCCCCTATGAGCAGGGGTGACCGCGGGTTCTGGCTGCAAGCCAGAACAGTCCGTACTATGGAACCCGTAACGTAACAGCTTGCTTGTCGTTAATTCCTAGACACTTCGCCTAGTTTTACTAGTCAAAACTCCTGGCGCTATGTGGATATATGGGAGAAGTGAGGCAAAAGCGATTCCTCATCCTGAAGATCTTCTTCAGCTTGGATAAGATTCACACCCCGTGACTTACTCAATCACTTTCATGACGTCATTTCACATTTAGACTGCGTTGATTGTGCTGGGATGATGCTTGAAGGCACTGCCAGGGGTAAGGAGAAAATGAGAAGTGAGAAGGCTTAATCTCTGTAAACGAAGAGTTCTGTCCAGATCAGGTGACTGTTGTGAAACTCCCAGCGACAAAGGGCCTTTGAGGTCCTTCTCCGATCGCGCATCGCATGTCCAGGCGGGATGCTGCAAGGACAGGCAATGTTCGTGGCTAGCTATTAGCCTCTAACCCGTCTGCAACTATCTCCACCGCCTAGTTATGCAGGGGATTTGAAGGAAAGGAGTGAGATTGAGAGTTTTCGGGCTCCCATTTCTTGTGTGTTTGGTCGTCTCATTCCGTTCTTTCTCTGCTGCTAGGGTGGTGATCACTTCGACTTTCATGTTACACAGTTAATCCGCAATCTGCCACAACCATCCTTAGCAGTGTCCTTAAGACGCGGAGTCTATCCCACTCTTCCCCCCCCCCCCCCCCCATAAGTACACAACGCAAAAGTGGATTGATAATGGGAGCGGAGAAGAGATGTTCGGCAAAAGTATAGAACACATGACAGTCGCTGATTCTGCCAGAGCGTTCATCGATTTTGTGTGAGCGGCTTGCCCAGTAAGGGCGCGCTGCCCAATGCCATTCCCCTGATAACGATGCAAATGTCGCTCCAACCGTCTCAAACATCCATACCTTGCCGAAGTTCCAAGGTGGTCTCATTCGACTGGTCGGGCGATAACGACTAGCCCATCAGATGAAATGAAGGATTCACAATAGAAAGGTGGACAGACGTACCGCCTACCCATCTCCTTGCCAGGTTGGCGTTATTCGTTGTGTCTTCCGTAATTCACACAACGTCTCCAGCATTCGACGTGATAGAAAAATACCTTCCTTTCCTTACCCATCGGGAAGTTCCAAGTTTGTTGTTCACCTGTGGCTTTCATAATTCTTGCCGTGAATTTCAAATTGCTTCTGAAATACGGATCTCCATCAGAACTAGTTTTATTGGTGCAATTTCTTTCAGCATGGCTTTTATTGTGACGGAATTGCAAGTAATAATGTGGCTGTCATGGCTGATGATCATATCTGGTGTTATTGTCTTCGCTTCACTTTTACTTGGTATGCGAGCTGGGTATGGAAGATATACTACACAATCATCGGTGAGTGGTGTTAATAAAAGAATAAAGAGGAGTTCAATTCGTACAAACAGTGGGTCTGTGCGAAAACGCGAATGAAGACCATTTCGTGAAGTTTCATATAAAAGTTTAAGGCTCCATCCATAAGGATGTGTTCATGACTGTGGAATTAGCGTAGTTGTGGAACTGGCAAAACCCATGGGAAGGTTTGGATACATACACGTATGCTCCACGCGAACCATGGAGTGGGACAAGACGGATTCCGCAGGCCGTAAATCGCTTACCACCGTAACCCCGTTCAAAGGACGTAAACGCGTCCTTTAAAGAGGCGACGCGGGGTGTATGTCGTTTGGCGCGGCCCTTGCAGCTAATTTGCCAATGGGGCGCATGGGCCGTCTGGACTCTCCCAGATTTACCTAAGCCTTTTTAGGGGAGGAGCTTCGGCAGTGCCCCATTGGCAAATTAGCTCCAAGGGGCCGCGCCAAACGACCGTCTCCCGGCGACGCGCCCTTTAAAGAACTTGAAACTGGCGCGGTCCTTTAAACAAGGTGGAAGAAGTTTCCATCGACGTCGAAGCTCCTTTCCCTCCCCGGGCTTAGGCTGAAGCGGATGAGACATATGCTTGGGCAGATGCTTTCTCATGTAGGAGCAGGGGATATGAATTTTAGCCTAAGCCTTGGGAGGGAAAGGAGCTTCGACGTCGATGGAAACTTCTTCCACCTTGTTTAAAAGACCGCGCCAGTTTCAAGTTCTTTAAAGGGCGCGTCGCCTCTTTAAAGGACGCGTTTACGTCCTTTAAACGGGGTTACGGTGGTAAGCGATTTACGGCCTGCGGAATCCGTCTTGTTGGAGTGGGTGGGATTTTTTCGTTTCTCTGATTCTCTTTAGTGGGCAGAAATGAAAAATTAACTGAAAACTAAAGTCGTGCATTTTATCCATTTTGACGTGGTACAAAAATTGCTTTCTATCCTATCCCATGGGGAAGTTCCAAGTTTATTATTACACCTGTTGCTTTCATAGTTCTCATTCCACTAGCTCTACAACTGTGAACATGGCCAAAGACTGATAAGAGGAACCTGGAAAAATAGTTTCGCGATCGATTGAACACGTTAGCGACATGCGCATTTCTGCGTGCGCATTTTTCTGTGCCGCGGAATGCGCCCCGGTGGAAGAAAATCTTGTCATAGAGAGCCATTTTTTGATTTCTAGAAAACCGGATCAGTGGAGAGATAATTCACCTCCTGCCTCTACCCATTGTATAATTAAGTTATGGTCCTTGACTCCGGATTTAGCGTTTGTTTTCATGCGCCGAATCGGCGGTTTAAAATTTCCTTTACCATTCATTATAAGCCTATCAGTGCGAGTAATCAATGGTTCTTTGGCTCTAATGGAAGTAGGACCGAAAAGCGAACGTGTTATTCTTGATAAGAACCATAGGTTGTCCTTTTTTATTAGCTTACTATGAAACGTGTGGTAAGTTGTGGCTGCAGTTCGGTGCTGGATCGCGCTGATGAGGGAATATCGTGGCTATCGACAGAGCTCGATAAAGATAATGGTAAAGGTATGAAAATACTGGAAATACGTGATGGTGACAGGCGCAGTGACATCCTCTTTGAGCTGCAACCCAACATGGGACACATTGTTTTTCGGACAGAAAAGTGGGCCCGTGATAGGAACGCAATTTCGTCAAAGCGTTAACGAATCTGTCCTCAGAGATATCGGCGAATTTTGGAAAAATACGTTGTTGATTGCAACAATGAACATCTGGAATCCAGTATTCTTATTATTGTCTACTTCGGCAACTTTTACTTATTCTTCTTGTGTCGTGTCCTTTTCATACTTATCCTTTCTCTATAGAGTTTTCGGTCACATTCGATTTCCTGTTTCACTGGGAACCGTTTGTTCGGCTCATGTAACCCGACCATAAATGGAGTTCATATGTGAAGAAAAAGCACTGCAGATAAGATTTAGTGCAAAGGGAGATGGTGGTGTTTGCACCGTCTAGATGAGACCCTTCATTTCATGCTCCCTTCCTGTTTCTCATCAGCTGCTCCCCTTGTATATGTATAGGGTTTTGTCGCTATTTAATTGTGTCTGATAGCGGTTCTCGCATCATCATGGGCGCGTGTTTGAGTCGATCAATCGTGCTTTTCACGAATTTGATAGCATGCTAAGCTGGCTGAGCCGCGGTTTAATGGTGCCGTGTGCGATTCTTCATTGTTGGATCGATACCCATTCCCTTGAGCAAACAAACGCACGCACGTGGAAGATAGCGGTTCGTATTTGGGCTATAGTAGTAAAACCCTGTAACCAACTGTTCAAGTAGAAGTGTGCACGTTGAGATTTGTGATCCGCACAAAGTTATTCTAGCCCTCTTTTTTCGCTTTTCCTCCCTTCCTACTTATATAGGACGTAGTGAAGTACGATCTTATCTATGCGAATAATTCGTATGGGATGTTCTTCGTGTTATTGCTGTGTCGATTTCAATTACGTGCTGCTTTCCGTGTCGGCTTTCGTCATGAAAACGCCCAACGGTCACTATAAAAAATGGGACTGAATGACACAACCGAATCTCTCCTACGTTTCCTTGTATACTCGTGAATAATACAGCAAACAAAGTACTCTCCAGTGGTGCACAAAAAAGTCCAGTAGTGACACCACAAAAGTGTGCATTTCAAGATAAGCTGCACGGCTGCACCTTGAGTGCTGCATTGTGTCCTCAAATAAGATTACAAGATATTTCTCGTTTGCAGGCTTGATTCTCCCAAGGTAACCCAGTTCAGCTCAGCATTTCAGTACGTAATTCCGGCACGAACTGCATGGTTCGTGCAAGAGATGCCTTCATTCGTAATACCTGTTTATTACTTGATGGGCTGTCGAAATATAGCAGGAATTGTTGTCTTATCTGCTTTTATTATTCATTACTTCAACAGGTATTCTCATTGGTTTTTTGTGATGCTCCCAATATCGTTTTTTGCACCCGTTCATGATCTCCCATTTTGCTTTCGAATTGAAAACTGAGAAAGAGGTTTAGACGGGGAGTTATCGGAATTCATTCCTTCCACTAATTCTCACGCATCCGAAATCCGAACTTTTATATCTGCCGTGGATTTTAGTAAGCTTAACTTACTTGTACAGTGTGTTACGCATGTTCTAACTCTTCCCATGCCCACTTTGATACATAAAGTCTCATGTATTGGGTTGGGGAATAAGTTCCCGCGGTTTTTTTAAACCCCGTTTTTCACATTGTTCCCTTCATCTTTCGGTAAAGCTTATATGTTTTCGATAGAGCTTTTTTGCTCTACAAAAAGCTTCTATCTATTTTTCGATTACTTTGACTACCTAATATTTATGAGGTTTGGAAATGAAATAAGCTGAAGTCAAAAATTGGCACTCTCGACACCTCATCTTCCTAGTCTACCATCGCAGTCAAAAAATGCATGTGTATATGTTTTCGATAGAGCTTTTTCAGCTCTGCAGAATGGTACTACTTTTTATTCAAATCGCTCAAGTTTTTGCGTTTTTAAGACTTACAAAGCAGTACACACCAAAAGTGTGCACTTTCGTTATCTCCTCTTCCTCGCCTACCATCGAGATAATAGAGGCTGTGCATGTATGCATTCAATAGAGCTTTTTTTGCTCTACAAGATGATGCCACCCATCTTTTAAATCCTGTCACATTTTAGCATGTAAGGATAAGTTTCCACCTTTTTTTCAACTCAAAATTGCGTAATGAAAATGAACTTTTTTGGCAAAGTGTTTTATATAATTCGATAAAGCTCTTCTCGTTCTACAAGACAGCGCTTATGGTTTTTGTTCAAATTGTTTTTTGCTATTTTTCAGATCATTTTAAAGGAGTGCCAAATTGATGAAATCGAGCATGATCGACACGAAATGCGCGAATTCGTCGACTTGGCACTTCTTTTAAATGATCTAAAAAATAGCAAAAAATAATTTAAACGAAAACCATAAGCATTATCTTGTGGAGCGAAAAGGGCTCTATCAAATAATATGAAACACTTTGCCAAAAAAAAATTCATTTTCATTACGCAATTTTGAGTTGAAGGAAAGGTGGAAACTTATCCTTACATGCTAAAATACTACAGGATTTAAAAAATGGGTGGTGCCATCTTGTAGAGTAAAAAAGGCTCTATCGAATGCATGCATGCACATCCTCTCCAATCTCGACGGTATGCGAGGAAGGGGAGATAACGAAAGTGCACACTTTTGGTGTGTACTGCATTTGTGAGTCTTAAAAACGCAAAAAGTTGAGCGATTTGAATAAAAAGTAGTACCATTCTGTAGAGCTGAAAAAGCTCTATCGAAAACATATACACATGCATTTTCCGATCCCGATGGTAGACTAGGAAGATGAGGTGTCGAGAGTGCCAATTTTTGCCTTCGGCTTACTTCGTTTCCAAACCTCATAAGTATTAGGTAGTCAGAGAAATCGAAAAATAGATATAAGCATTTTGTAGAGCAAAAAAAGCTCTATCGAAAACGTATATAAGCTTTACCGAAAGATGAAAGGAACAATGTGAAAAACGGGGTTTAAAATAACCGCGGGAACTTATTCCCCAACCCAATAGTTATTTTTCTTATGTACTGGCCTACTTGAAAATACGGGAATGCTATCAAACGACAGAATTTTTGATGAATTGTCATCCAAAGTGCTCTATGGCAGATGTTAGATTACACGATACCCCGATTCTGCGATGTTGCTGTTTTGAAGGCGAACCTCTAGGTCTTAAACTGTGTGAGGTGGTCGCGCGGTCACCTCATCGCCTAATCGTTGCGTATCTAGCCCCTTACACTCAATGGTCTATGTGTGGTCGCCTGGTTCATATGCATTTCTTGTTATTCACCTGCATCGCAAAATCGAATATGTGGCTAAGCAGACAAGCACCGACTGATTGTGTGAGCGAATGCGCGGTGTGGCACTCGTAGGCACTTCAAGATGTAATTTTTGTAATTTAGTAGTGGGATAGAGGGAAGTATTTTGGATGAATGCTTGCTCCAAGGAAAGGTGTGTATGGTTTCCAAGGTCGAAGTTCGCTATTTTCCAATATTGCGGTGTCACGACTTGCATGCGCGGTCCAAGTATTTCAGAATCGCGTGCAAAAGTGTGACACCGCAAAAGAAGGATTTCTGTCTGAGCAGCATCCGAGCAGCGGCTTACTAGTGGGGTAACGGCTAGTATGGTTTAGGGGTACTGATTTCTACCTCATTTTTTGTAATTTTCGTCATCATTTCTTCAACTTCTTCATTTCTTTTCATCTTGTTAGACTAAGTGAGGCCCACATAATCGCAATGTAACCATTACGGATTACGTATTATGCAGTTACATCCCCGCACTTTAGCTAAGGACAACTCGTCCGAACTGCTCATGCTTTTTGCGACGACAAGTAAGGGGTCTCACATTTTGGGTTTCTGGCCGTTTCATTCTGTTCTTTTTCCATTACCGCTCTATTTAGCACCTCTGCTTTCGCAACTAGCAATCGACTAAACCATCTCTCATGGTGCCTTCAGTTCTCTTCGTTGTTCGTCCATACTTGTCAGCTCCCAAAAATCCTTAGCTGGGCGCTCATGTACTGTGGGGTGGCACTCAAAAACAATACTAGGAAGTGAAAATTTTTTCCTCACCCTGAGAGGTTAAGAAGGAGCTCCGATGAGTGTCCTCAACCAAAAAAAAAAGTATGGAAAAAATATTTGCTACACTAAAAAATACCCACCCATTCCGAAGGCCCTTCTCCCTCAAGGCTTAGGCAAAGACCGCATTCCCCGATTGCACTGGCAACTTAGTACCTTCCAACACATTAAAAACATAATACTAGAACAGAGACGCATAAAAACCCAAAGAACAAAAAAGAGACAATGAAATAACTAGGACTAAGCATTTAGCCTAAGCCTTGAGGGGGGAGACACTTCACAGACGGGAGATCATTAGTGCCAAGGGCAGGGTTTTGTTTGTTTATTTACTTTCACTTGCCAAAATAAAAACATCCTAATAACAATCGGACACGTTGATATTACACGTTTTGAAGATTTGTGATGGAATCAATTCTCTATTGTAATTTCAAATGTGCTTTTGGGTGCCACCCCCATAATACATGAGCGCCCTTAGCTGTAGAAGCCGCCCCTGCGAGGATTGGCCGGCGTCAGCCGGCCAACCCGTCTGGTGAAGATGTATAGCCCAAGATGACCGCGCTCGCGTTCGTATTGTGTGAGGATTTTCACATCCCTTACGAGTGCGATATTCGGTGCTCATG
Organism: Trichostrongylus colubriformis; assembly: GCA_963978905.1. Classification (NCBI taxonomy): domain Eukaryota; kingdom Metazoa; phylum Nematoda; class Chromadorea; order Rhabditida; family Trichostrongylidae; genus Trichostrongylus; species Trichostrongylus colubriformis. Next base: position 37,632,199 of record OZ022259.1, read on the forward strand.
CAACACACGTCATCGGAGACAAATGTTAGCCACATTACGACTTGAAAGGGTTTTTGGTTTCATCTTGGGTAAGCAAGGCCTAACTATCTTAACCAGTCGCTTACCCGTTGAGACGTGATATGTCGTATTTTAATCGGTAAACAGGCAGTAACAGTGAGATGTCACTTGTGCTGTTGTATGTTTAAGTGGTAGGCTGTTTCATGCGATCGATGCCAATACCTACGAGATATTCCCATTAAGGCGTCCACAGAAGCGCGCTGTTCGTAGGATGCCCCACCGCCTGTTTGACAGTTGCGACGCGTGCTCGTCTCGTGACCTTTCTTTGCCCGTTATTCTTATCAAATTGTTGATGCGCGTTGCTGTTTGCTGTTGAATGACTCTCTTTGTGTTTAAGGACTTTCATTTATCCATTCCAAATAAAATCTGGGAACGGCTCACCATGGTTTGTTTGCCTGTCTGCGATCGTGTTTTGCATGTGGAACGGTTATTTGCAGGTGTGTCCCTGTTTCATGTGGTGTTGCGGCTTTTCCTGTATTACATGTAAATTGGGATTTGCTTTAGGGTAGCTATCATGGACAATATTATGTTCCTAAGGACTTCTTCTCGAGGTTCTTGACATACATCGGTAAGGCAGTGTTCATAGTTCACGATTCAGGCGATCACGCGATCGCGTGCTTTACGCGATCGCGTGCTTTACGCGATCGCGTGCTTTACGCGATCGCGTGCTTTACGCGATCGCGTGATCGCCTGAATCACGTAATCAATATATATCTTTTCTTTTCCGCCTGATCGCGTGATCCACGCGATCGCGTGCTTTACGCGATCGCGTGATCGCCTGAATCACCCAATCAATATGTATCTTTTTCCTTCCGCCTGATCGCGTGATCGCCTGAATCGTGAACTATGAACACTGCCTAAAGATTTGTTTATTTTTAGCATCGCCTTTGTCAGATGTTAATATGTACTTCATGTCTATCGTATTTTAGGTATGTCTGTGTTTGCCATTGGGATGTTCATCAATATCCACTCAGACAGCATTCTACGAAATCTCCGGAAACCCGGCGAATCAGGATATAAGATACCACGAGGTACGTGAGAGAAGGAAAGTCGATTTGCCATAAAAACAAGGGGTTGTGGTTTTGTTGAGTTTTTTTCTCACAAGAATGAATGCGAATTGCCTGCTATATCGCAGGCGGAATGTTCGAATATGTTTCTGGTGCCAACTTTCTTGGAGAAATAGTCGAATGGTCCGGTTTCGCCATCATGTCAGGCTCACTGCCTGCCATTGCCTTCGCTATTTTCACCGCTAGTAATATTGGACCACGAGCGATTCAGCATCACCAGTAAGTGATTTCAAATTGTGGTACAAATAGTCGCATCCTTTCTTCCGTTGTTGCTCGAATTTGGAAAATTTCAGATGGTACTTAAACAAATTTCCTGATTACCCAAGAGACCGCAAAGCTGTGATTCCTTTTGTGTTATAAATGTTATATTTTGTAAACCATATATGATTATTGTGTTCTTAAGTTAAGAACTGTCTTTATTCGTGTATTTCGATCTGTGATGGATTGGCAATATTGTGGATACAACTATCGAACAGGTTCGTGAAAAAGTACAATATTTAGGCTTCCTATTTCGAGTGGGAACCCCATTTCACCGTGCGTTGTGACAGATTCAGATTTTCAAGGGCTCATCGATTCCACTCCTCAGGCAAACTTTGAAGGGGTCTGCTTATTCAGTTGTTCTTCCGAATGCCAATACGCATCCATAAGTTTAAATATCCGAACCATGTTTTCCAAGTCGAGCACATTGATTATGTAACCTTAACTCACATATAAGAATGGTATGTTTGAACTTTATCCACCTTCTTTTTGCTTCCATTTCAACAACACGTTCGATAAAAGTCGCAGCTGTTCCATTACTATCGATTGATAACATCCGCATAACGGTGATGATTTTTTAATTACAGTATATGTGTGTGTTTAATTGTTCATTTTTTTGTTCTCATTACATCTTTGTTAGCCATTATGCTCCACCGCATCACCAGTTCTCCCCATCTTTTGCTCTAACTACTTAAGCCCACTGTCAGACTTTGCGAATCTGCAGCTTCGCACTTTCGCACGCGATACTGCGACCTTGAGATCTTGCAATGCTGCAAACACCGCCTGATCGCAAAATCGCCAAATGGCGAAGTCTGGCGGTCGTCTAATCCACCTCTCTGTACCCGTGGAAGGGGGAGGGGAAGGGTGAGGGGAGGTCACCGCATGAGTCGTCATTCTCACACCCCTTCTCATCAGCCTTCGCATTGTGCATGAAATGAATGAAGGACGAAGAGATGGGACGCACCCTGCTCTCCCCTGGCAATCGGTGGGTGCTGTGATTGCAATCAAAAGAGATCGCTTGTTTGTCCTTTAGTGTTCCGGTGCTTTGATATTATATATCTCGCTAGACATCGAAACTCAACGGCGAATGAATTTGGTCTCCACAAACTGGTTCAACAAAGGATCATATCTGAATGGGTGAAAATATGAGACTCCAAAATGTTTATTTCAAAAAACTCAAAAGACTGTAAAAGTCCCAAAAGTTTTCATTTTCAAGTTTTTCAGTTTTCAAAATTCATTTCCACCGCACTAGGTCCTTGGCAGGGTAGGTTGACGCAGTTTTGGGGACAGCACAACGTGAGTTTGTAATATACCTTGTATATTACTCAATAATACTACTGCCACTTTTTAGGCCTGAGGAAGGTGCTACGCACCGAAATATTGCAACTTGTTTTGGAAAACTTTTGGGACTTTTACAGTCTTTTGAGTTTTTTGAAATAAACATTTTGGAGTCTCATATTTTCACACATTCAGATGTTCATGAGGCTTCGCGACAGCACAATACTAAAAAAGGATCATATGCTGTTTCGTGATCAGTTCCACGTTTACCACCTTCCGTTCATCAGTTATGGCCGTTTCCATGTGATTGTTGATGTGTTGTGTGAGCATGGTGGTGGGAATCTAGTAAGAGGCTCTATACGTTTTGATCAATTCCTTCCGTTTTTGCTCCTCCTGCATTGCTCCCTGCTCGGCCAGAGTGCATTAGTTTCCACCATTGTCGAGCTATTTTCTCATCGATCGAGTGATTGAATAATACGTGTCACTTTCAGAGTTCCGTTATATTTGACCGGCTTCCGTTATAATAGGCATTTATGCTCCCTCCAAAATTAATAATTTTCATACTTCGCCCAAACAAGAGGTTGTTTAGGCACTATTTTGGGAAAAGAAGTGAGGACAATCATTTCATTGCATAATTACGACATACCATTCCAATTCACTAGTTTTTCAGCAGTCAAATTATATCGGAAACGAACTTCTACTGTTTGGTTTTCTGAAATTTAGTTTTTTATCGACAACGAAATCTTTAAGATATTCTGTATGTAGTACAACAGTTATCTGATACTGATATATATGATGCCAGTTAAGTTTCCTATTTTAGCGATAATGAGCCTTTCTGACTCATTTTTCTCTCCTTTCAGCTTCACCGTATTTTATCACTTTTCCCTATGTTTTTTCATCTTGAAAGCCTAGCGAATCGCGCTTATTTTATTGAGTATAGAGTGTATGCGAAGGTAAGTGTTACGATTACCATGCATAGTGATTTTTCGTACTGGGAACAATGCAACTATAGTCTCCGTGGCAGTTCATGGAGTTACAGTTGCTTCAAATTTCAGTGCAGTTATGGTGCTTTTATCTCTGATTCATAGAACAGTTTCTCTGGAGAATTCAAGTGATAGTTCGAAATTTTCTTTTCTCACTTATCATATTACTAAATGAGGCTGTTTTTTCTAAATTTGCGCTGCTACAGGATGTTGGTGTGAAATTTCCGTAATCACGATGTGCCTTGATTAATATGTCGTATCAATCTGATTCCATTTCTGCGCATGTATTATATTTCATCGCGATTGATTTCTAACTGTGGCTACGAAACTTGTAGCTCCCAGGCGCATGAATGCAGTATTGACATTTGGTCGCAAACTAACATCGCTACCTAATTGCTGAGAACTTTTGCTTGCTATTTGCTGTGCCAAGCAATGATTTTGTATTTGCTAATCAAATCCATACATGTATGTACGCTCAATAGTAGCCAATCTTGTACGATCAGCGCGGCCTGGATTCCAGTCAGTGATCGTCCAAGAGTGGATGCTTTTTATCGGAAGCTCCACTTATTTCATTTACATGTTTTTCATTTATTTTACACTGCACTTCCATGCACTGTGAAGTTTCGTCTCTCCTAAAGGATCGTATTCACACACTTGTGACGTTTAATGAATAATTGTCATGGCGGCCTCGAACGGGGCGATGGCAGTATTGCGTACTTTTCTACATTCGAAAAACGAGATTTTATACCATCAACTTGCTTCTGATTTGTATATTATTGCTATCCGCGTGGCAAAATGCGAATGCCCTGAAGAAGTGGGAAATTTCACAAATTTGCACAATTCGCTATGCAAGATGTTCTTAAGCAAATATTTGTGTAATTTTGTTATGAGGCGGCTCATTTGCCCCTTGTCTCTTTTGTTATGGAGAATAGACGGGAACAGGAGCAAGGTGTAGTCAATAACAAGCGCATTAGTAACCGCGAAAGAAAAGAGGGAGTTCAAATAGTTCATGTAGTCTAACTAGTAATGTTCGATGTCAGTAATGTAGCAGAAGTTGGCGTACATGCGCGGGGCTTCACCCACCTGCATCTTCAAGATAGAAGTCGTTTCTGGAATTTATGTGGTCTCTGGCAAGGCAAAACTGTACGGGTAAAGAGAGATCGGAACCGAGAAATTGAATGTTATATTTTTCAAACAAGTTGTGGGAGCTGTGGTACCTTTCAAAGGGAACCTCACTGTAGCATTACCACAATCTCTGAGGGTGGCATACCAGTGGACCTATTTTCTCAATACGGCAATTGACTCCACGGGGGAGTGGGTCATATATTTCTATTATGAATTTTTTTGCGTGCAGTCTCTTTACCTCAGCCAAGGTTCAGTCGCAGTTTTCGAGTTTTTTGGATAGTTCCTCGAGTGATTGACGCAAACACGAAGAGCAGTTCCTTTCTTTGATGATATGATGCAATCCCTTCTAATCGGGTGTGTATAAAGTGGTACGAATGACTTTTTTCACACCTAATGTGCGAGAAGTAATTAGAGCTTCGCACCTAATGTGCGAAGAAGTAATCAATGAGGGGCGAGAATCTGAGGTCATCCAATTATGTAACATGTCTACAACAGCCACCAAAAGTAAAATGATGTGAATAAAGGACGCCAGGAGTGAATGATTTTGTATCCCGTGTTACAAGGCAAAAAAGAGCTTCAGTTTGTGAACACACATTCAGTATTCCATCAATAGCCCTCGTATGAATATAATCGAATGAATATAATATAATGTATGAATATAAAATCTAATCAGGGCAACTAATTTGGCTGAGGTATTTCACAGGTCTATCTTCAGAGATATCTGGTAACTATTGAAGCTGGAAATCTAATAAAACCATATTTAAAGGGGTTTGGACATTTTAACGGGTGTAGTAGATCAAAGCTCAATTGCGAAGCACTTGCGGCTCTAACGCGTCTCAAGGATGTAAGGAAATTCTCAAGCAAAAGTATTCCCCTTACAAATTTCATCATAAATTTCGTTCTAGAGTACATATGAGAAGGAGGGAAAAAATATCCGAGGAAAGGGCAAGGCATGTTGCTTTTTGAAAATTTACTATCACTTTACGCAACTGTATGTATAGGTTCAACCATATATTTGAATATATCAACGAGGGCCTCCCCCTGAGGAGGTAAAGGCATATTGCATAAAAATTTCTAAATATGTTACCAGCAAAGTTACATGATTTGCTTTGTCTTAATGTATCACTTGAAGTAAATATGTAATAAATATTCGAAACGGCATGTGATACCTGATAAGAAAATATTCACTCGTGGCTTCCTTTATTCACATCTTCTTTTGGTGGCTGTTGTAGGCAAGTTACATATTGGATGACCTCAGATTCTCGTCCCTCGTTAATTACTTCTTCGCACATTAGGTGCAAAGCAATAATTACTTCTCGCACATTAGGTGCGAAAAAAGTCATTTGTACCACTTTATACACACCCCTTTTAATCCGGTTTCCGAATTGAATGTTTAAAAAGGTAGATATCTCTGAGGGGAATCCCTTTAATCTGGTGTTGGAGGAATTGTAACTGACCACGTCATGGAAGTTTTTCATGTAGTTCAGGACATACGAAAAAAGAACTTTTGACTATTGAAATGCACCAGGACGCAGTGCTAGTAGTTGTTTTGAGAGAAGGAACGGACCGATGCCTAGTATGGATAAGGGGGCCTCGGAGATCGGGTAAACGATGACCTTATTCGAAGTTTTATTGAATACCCCTCTTGAGCTGGTTCTGGAGGACTGCAACCTCTTTCATTTTGCTACAGTTTGTGTTGTTTTTGTTGTCGAGTTCGGTTTACCTTGCATACTCATATGATCGACAACTGCAGTTTGACAGTAATGCGCGCGATTCATAGCTAGTTGCGTTACCAGTGCCTAGTGACAACGTCATTCATGTTTCTCATCATGTAGGACTCCTGCAAAAGCGGAGCGTTAATCCAGGTAGAGAAAGGAACTGTAAGGCTGATGTCAGACTTTGCGATGCCATCGGTTCGCATACAAAGTCGCAGGATCGCAAAGTCTGGCATCTGCTCTGGAGGGATTTGTGTAGGTGGAGGAATTATGAGATTATACGCGAACGAAACTCGTGTCCCGAGCGAATCTCTTTACTTGCACTTTTGGGCTGGCTCAATGGTTGGATAGATGGGGACATTATCGTTTCGAAATTGTGAAAAATATATTTTCAGATGGAGTCTATACCTTTACCACCGGCACTGCCTGTTGAATCTGAGGAGAGCGATGAAAAAGTGAAACCAGAAGCAAGTGAGGAGGAAGTCAAGCCCAATGAAAATCACGAGCAGAAGGTGATTTTCACTTATTTGAACCTTATTGTTATGCTTTGTGTGGTTGTATGGGAGGGCACTCTGAGGTGTTGAGGAAAATAGCAACTTAAACCGACCCTCCCCCCTTTTCACGGCCCCCTTCTACGGCAACCAAATGCGATCCTTCTCTTTTTTTGATATCTACAGTACCAGTAACTGGAGCCGGATTGCATAGTTGCACATAGTTGCAAAGTGTTTCATTGTTATATATCCTTTCCCGAGGCAGATATTTATTTTACATTTCGTCACACGGAATAATGGTGAAATACCATTTGCTTCTCATCTGCTTATTGAGATTTTAGATTTTGGGTCGCTGACCTTTGAAGGTAGACCCCCTCCCCACCCTTCTTTCCGATCAAATACGACCCCCTTTCGAAGAATCCTCTACTCTTTGTGTACCCTGGTGTATGGTGTACTGTTACTATGAGAAAAATTCCATCATTCGTTCTTTTTTATCAAATGTTAGAGTGACTGTTTGTGCTGTGTGTTTTGCATGCGGTTACATCAGTAGCGGAGTCAGCTGCTGGTCGGCGCCTTTTCATGGCCCGGTTGTCGTGATTTGAACTGTAGATAATGTGAATTGGTGCAATGACATCTGATTGGGCCACCATCGCTTGATCTTATGGGATTGTTTGACTTTGCGAATAATGAAACAGTTTACGGTTGGAAATTGTGAGCCCTGACATTTCCCTGTGAAGGGGCTTGCGAGCTTTGATGAAAGAGAGAACGAGCTCGACGTGCGTACCTATTTTTTTTACTATTAATGCTAATTCAGTCTAGTTTCGCTAGAAAAGGTAAACACAAGGAAATTAGTTGTCCATTTTCCAGCCATCGTATTATTATGTACGCTTCTATGGAAACGTAGTTTTTTTGGCTGCGGATACAACTAGATATCTGTCGTCATCACGTGATGAACAGTATTAAGAGACATGGAATTTTCCACTTTTGGAAGGCTTTACACATTGTCATGGTTTCGAATTTATTTCATTTTGGAGCGGCCTGTGCTTAGGTGCGGTTCGCCCCTTAAGAGCGGTGGTAAAAAGTCGTGAGAGAAGATTACACCATTATGATAAGCCTGTATCATTTTCACATTTTAATACAGATATCATATTTTTTAAAAAATTTTTCATAGTTTTTCATAGTTATTTGCGACACATTTGGGAAAATTCTTCAACCGGACAAGTTTTTGTTTTCGATTCCATTTGAAAATTCAGAAAAAAAATCCCAAAATTTTTCTGCGCAAAGAGTTTGGTGAATTTTTTGGAAGAGGTATCTGTCGCATATAAATAAGATCAAAGTTTTTGTTGTCAGTAATAAGGTGGAAACAGATATGTGGGGTTTTTCAGTGATAATGTGAGCTACACAAAGAGCGGTCGTTCCTCCTCGTTGTCCTTCATATTATCCTGTATGGGCAGTTTTTTGGCTGAAGAATATCTGCGGTTTACAAGCAGATTTTTTCATGCTGACGCATTGCTATGGAAGAGTAGACAAGACTGCGGGAATGAGAATTTTCATTGCGCTCACCAAGAGGCGCTCAAAGCACTAAACGTGCATAGAAATGCGCTTCAGAATTCTGAAGTGTTCGCTTTGCAGCTATCTCACACTGAAATAAAATTGTAGTGGGTGGTCCCTCATGTCAAATTTGGTTCTATTTTTTGTGGTTCTCAGTCCGGACCGTATGCGTTTCAAGGGGATTAATTTGAGGAGAGGCGTTCGCTCGAATCTCACCTCAATAAAATGATCCTACCTGGTCCACTCAGTATGTGCTTAGAGCTTTTTTTCAACAAATTATATTTTTTGCCATACGAGCATTTGTCATGCTAACGTGCACTTCGATCCTTGTTATGCGTATAACCTAATCATTACCTTCGTGCCAGCAGGTATCACCATAGCAACAATCACTGTTCTTTCTTTCAATGTTTTCATTTCAGCGTTAGATTCAGTTCAGTGTGCCTTTTTCGCGTAATAAGCTTGTTTATTCAGGTGGATCATATTATACTTATCGAACAGTGGCTTTGATTACGTATATATTCTATTTTATGAGGTATCGGGTCGGTAAGCTGTCAAATTTTCCAACAATATTTTTTTCCAAAGAATGCGGCTTATATCAGAATCTAGGAACTGATTGCGTGCAGATTGCTGACCTGTAGATTAACTTTGTGAAGTGGCGTAGTTACGTGAAAGTCATGAAAATAGTTGATGCAGGAATGGCTTGTGCATATTCATCATTCTACTAAGGTTCTTCAGCTAGCTTAAGCCGTCGACATGGGACATAAGTGACTTAATTACCCTGCAAAAAAAATTAGCACTTTTCAATAGCTGATAACGAGTTACATCACCCCTAGATATATTCTCATATATTTCCGCTAAACTTTGAATTTGTAAGAGATAATTATTCCTGCTTCCATTATCATAGAAATTAATTCTATCATTTATTCCAGTCTTGGGTTTTTACAGAGTAGCGATGCAATGATATGATGCTCAATTCTCTTTTTCCTTTCTATACCTATTTGGTGTTGCATGAAAAATGTTTTTGTAGCTCTCTTTAAGCCAGCTGTCAGTGTACCGAACTACTCCGGTATTCATGGTGCAGGTCATACGCACAAAAGCGTGAGACTTAAGGAGGACTGCATTGAAAATAATTTGTTTTCATTGGAATCCTGAAGTGTATGCCTCTCAAAAACTTTGGATTCTCGAAATAAGGAACCATAAGAGTGGAACTTTGGCATTTTTCACCGGCAACTAGCAGATGATTTAAAGAATGTGTCACGTTTCTCATTTATCAGCTGTTGCTACGGCAATTCTGTAATTACATAATATGCAGCTGTTGATAGTTTCTAGTTTGCTACGAATATGAGTGAGTCAAATGAGAGCTAAGGCGAAATGAAAAAGCTTCCTTTTGAAAGAATTCATGACTGGGTTAGAGCGAGCTTGTTGCTTTGGATGTCGGGTGATGGTGATCCTCATTACTATCCTTATTTATACTTTGGACCCTTCATAGGCTCACAAATCCTTAGTGCGATGACTGATCACGCCTGCTGTTGCTGTATCATGACATTCATGACATTTGACTATCGACATTTGACACATTTTTAAACTGATTGCAGATTTGAAGAATCAAGGAGTCCGAAGATTACTCCAGTCAAAGCACTTTTTTAGTTTTTTGTCGAGATGCAGTGGTTGGTAACAGTGCAGTTGTTGAGTGTTCATGTGTCCCTACTCCTATTGTGTGTAACCGCTTGCAGTTCTCGCCAGTGCTGAATCATAAGCATTCTCACACAAGATATGAGTAGTAGTGTATGGTGGTCCAACAGCCACACTATTACTAGCACCACTGCTGCTCAGAGAATAGAAAAAAGGCTCCTGGACTGAATTTATCTTTCAGAAGGAAGAAACGGTGACGATTTCGGCTAGCCCTAACATCAGTGTTATATTCCGTGCCTGGGGTAGAGGTGGTATATAGTGACAGGTGTCGTCACGTTGTCCCACTCGCATGGTGTGGGGGTCAAATCATGCATCAGTTCTCGCCCAAGCCAAGCAAACAACCCATCCGGGGTAGGTGAATAGGCTGGCCGCGCAAATTGTATAGGTCAAATGGCATTCACCCGCCACAACAATCCTGAACGAAACTAGAATGCGTGGCGAATCCCGCAACGAGGGGTTGATTAACACCCTTCATTCTGCGCAGAGTGAAGGGTATGGAGATCAGCTTCTGCTAGCTTATTTAGATATATCTTTTTCCTTTCGTTATAGTCTCATACTTTACAGTGGAGCACTTCATATATCTATATCCTTTCAACCTATCCTGTTTACTTATCAGCACTGTATAATGGATATGATGTGCTATCAATTAAAATTGATTAGGCTAATGGCAAATCCAGTGTGGTTCATTTCACAGCTCTTATCATCACAGCGACGTCGGTAGTGCTACAATGTTATTCCTTTTTATTTATTCATATATTAATTTTGCTGTGAGGTTCAATAACAAATGCAAACACATTAGTGAGCCATATGACTGGAAAGGTATGCATAGAAGTTTCAGTGGCGGCGCTCATGTACTATGGGGGTGGCACTCAAAAACAGTTTGCAGGAAGTGGAAATTCTTTCCTCACCCTGAGAGGTTGAGAATGAGCTCCGAGGAGTGTCCTCAACAAAAAAGGATGGAAAAAAATATTTGCTACACTAAAAAATATTCACTCATTGCGAGGCTCCTTCCCCCTCAAGGCTTAGGCAAAAACCACATTCCCCGGTTTGCACTGATATCTTAGTACCTTCCAATACATTAAAAACATAGTACTAGAACAGACACGCATAAAAATGCAAAGAACAAAAAAAAGACAATGAAATAACAAGGACCAATCATTTAGCCTAAGCCTTGGGGGGGAGGACACTTCACACACGGAAGATCATCAATGGCAGGCAGGATTTTGTTTCTCTATTTAATTTCGACATTTCAAAATTAAAACAGCGTAATGACAATCGGACACGTTGATATTGCATGTTTTGAAGATTTGTAATGGAATTAATTCTCTATTGTAGTTTCGAATGAGTTTTTGAGTGCCACCCCCATAGTACATGAGCGCCTCAGTGGCGGTTTTCCCTTGAGAACCTCTCAACTGTTTTTGATTTTCTAGGCGAAATTATTATTATATTACTAAGTGTATGAGCCAACTATACTAAATGGATACTGCATCCTTCAGACCGTCCCATTATTGGATTGTTTTTGCCATCCTTATACTCGTTGCCGAACTTTTCAACTACTCGAAAGTTCGTTTTCTATGGCAACATTAGCAGCGGCACTCGTATAAGAGGTGCTTATCGACCGAACGCACAGCGCCATTTGATCGCTCCTTGTGCCATCTACAGGCTTGGGGCTTTACAAAAAAGGGGGTGGGAACGGTAAATATTGGAGAGTAAAGCAGCTTCACAGGGCCGCACTCGTATATACACGACGTCCACGGTACGTCACTGAAGATTGGTCATGTGAATACATGTCACTGTTCAACATTTAACAAGCTGCTCCTTCTACGTACTAGTATAGCACTTCAAGCCCATTTAATAATGCCACTAAATCAAAGTTTTTACAGCAGTTTGTGAAGATCTGTATATTACACATATGTTCATGTTATCATGGTGGTCAATATATTTCTCAATATCCGTAAAGTACTTGAGGGCTATAAGTAAATCATCAGTCGCAAGCAGTCTGAAAATATTCGAATATTAGGCGAAATCAGCGTATACTGTAGTATCACTTTGTAAGGCAATGTGCGAAGAAATAAGCTACGATGAAATCTACATGCCGGGCGAGTTCGAAAGAGGCACAGACGGTGCAAGTACACGTGGAGAGGTCACAAATGTAACAGAAAACACCAAGAAGGAGGATGGTGGCAGCAATGCAACCGCAGAGGCACAAGAGAACAAGCCATCTGCGTCTCATCCACCTAATGAGGTATGGTATACTCGTCTTATTCCTTCGTGGAAAAGATGCGCTAATTCAGCATTGAGCCCTACCTCATGTGTTCATCAATGACGACACCGTATATCGCGCGTATCTGTGCTTTCATGTGGTTGTGACTGGATGGAGTGCAAGTGTTCCGACTGGTGAGGCCAGGCCAGGTTGCGCGGCAGACATGCCCTTTCGCGCGCGGCGGATTGCAATCAGGTAAAGATAGGTAAAAACACGCTGCCAAAGCTCCTCCCCTAAAAAGGCTCAGGCAAATCTGGGAGAGCCCAGACGGCGAAGGACACGCCACCTTTCGGACAATTCGCGAAGCGTCGCCGCGCGGTGACCCGATTTAGTGTCGGCCTCTAGAAATCGGAGCACTTGCAACTCACCCGGTTGTGACTAGACCGAAAAATCGGGAAATGTTGAGTGTAGCTTAAAACTTTTGCGGCTGTACAACTTGAAAATTATCTTCAACAATCCACATTAATGACGTGTAAATGGAACGTGTCGGGAACGGCTTTTTTTGTGAGTTGAGAAGTGCTCCACATTACCCAATTTATTCCCATTACCGGTGACGGTGTTGCTGTATGCTTTCTAAAACTGGATGTTCGTGGTTCATTCATATATTATAGTTAGTGGAAATTGAAGTGTTTTCATTTTATTCGGGCTCAGTGTATCTGCCAGCACGCATTTAATGACCACTACCTTCGATAATGGAAGTAGAGAGCATGGTTTATCTTGATAAAGACAAAGGAAGACGAACAAATAATACACTCCAACCCAAGTCCGTAGGCCACGCCCTGTTAGGCGCTCCGAAATGGACTGTAGCTCATGTGACTGCGACTATCCCAATATGAAATGCTTTCAGATAGTCGAAGATGTAAAGCGTCACGTCGAAAGTGAAATATCGAAAGGAAAGGAGAAAGAGAAGGAAAAAGAAAAAGAAAAAGAAAAAGAAAAGGATAAAGAGAAAGAAAAGGAGAAGAAGCGGACAAGCGCCGCTACTCCAGATTCGTCTGATAACGAAAAGTCGCGTCGAAGGCGCTCGTCGTCCCGAGGTCGAAGGCGAAAGTCCAGAAGGGCTAGTCCAACCTACAGCGATAGTGATTCGTCTAGAAGCAGCCGAAGCCGAAGGTAGATAGCCAATCACTGGTTATTATTCAGTGACTATAGACTGTAAGTGGTTATAATTTTCAGCAGATCACCACGGGGATCACGTCGTAGACGCAGACGCAGTCCGCCTAGAAAACGTGCACGTAGCTCGAGCTCATCCAGCCGAGGAACATATGAGGGTCTGGAGTAAGTTGTGAACTTATACATTTTGAATTCAGGCTATTATCGCGTTTTATGGAGTATTCAGGTTTTTCTTACCTGAAGACGAATGTCCGTACTCTTGTAAGAAGTGTCATCGTGGTTTTTACACAATCAAAGAGCTGGCAGAGCATGAGATTCGGGCACATGACATGAAAATACCCTGTGCACACTGCGATAAGGTGATTTTGCTCCTATTTGTTCCTTACTTGATTGCATTAGCAGTACATCACGAGAATCCCATTTACGAATGCGAATGCAAATCGAGTGCCCAGCCTGTCACAAAGGGAAGGAGCCTCCGGATGGATGAACTGTTTTCGAGGCAATGGAAGACCCATTTCTTGCGTGATTTGATCGACCTAGCTGCATCTGATAGGCTTTCATAGAAATCTAAACCGCTGACATGTTGTCCCCCACCAGATTCGTGTATCACTGAGTTGATTGGTTTTTTTTTCATTTGGGCATTGCATAATTTTAAGACTTCATTATAGAACGCAATCTCTGTTACCAAACTTGCTGCTCACATGCTGTTCCGACATGCATCACTTGATGCTGTTTGCTATTACTGTGATGAAAAGTTTGGTGGTCCAGCTGACAAGCTCGACAAGCCTTCGTGGGACGACTTCAGGGCACATGTTTATAAGGTTAGAGTTTATTGCTAGATGTTGCGGTGATTATGTACAACGACATTTATATTAGTGACGGTAAAATCGCAGCATTGAGCTGATCTCTGAGCTCTGCTCACAGAGGAAGGACCCGAGGTCGAACTGGCCTTTCGGAAAGGAATACATGTGGTTCCCCGTGAGCGGAGTTACGGTTCTTTTTTGAAAGAACGATGCTGTTTCGAAAATCGCACTGGCTTTGGGCGAGAACGTTTGGCTCGCGTGCTACGGGCTTCCAAACCTACCATATAATAGTACTGTTTTTTCAAAAAACCTCCATAACTTCACTCAGAGAATCATTCTGCAAATATGGAATGTAGGTTCCAGATCGGCGTCCGAATATATGTCGGATTATATGTATCCCATCCAGAATAGCCGCTTCGACCTCGGGTCCTTCCCTTGTCAGATCGTTGCCTTCAGTGTGAGGGTTTGAGAACGTCAGGATTGCCTAGTTATACCACTGGGAGAAGCGAAATAGGTCACGGCGCGCGACAGACTCCCTTCTGGTCTCGCTGTGGGTAGACTTCGTCCAACTGTGGGTTGAACGAATTCACAACGGGAAGTGTAAGACAGCTGGCGCGCGCTGGTTTGATTCGCGCGGCTCAGTGACGTAAGCAACCGGTACTGACATACTCCCTTCATTTAGTACTGTTCGGTTGGTTCATTTTATCTAGGCCACGTCGAAAGATCTAGCTTTTCCCATTCTTTTTTAAGCGTGGGAAGAAGTGATTTCCCTTCACTTTTCTGATGTTTAGCGGTGAACTCAGGCCAGAGAATATGTTTTAGGAGGTGTTGAAGAAGAAAATGTACGAACATTCATCTAAGGTGACAAGACATTCAAATAGCGACGCCGTTGCTCTTCGTGGTGTTGGACGGTGCCCTCATGGTGCTGCTGTGAAGTGCAAGTGCGTTAAAGCGGTTTTGTGAATGTTACTGAAATGTTGCTGTCGCTACGAAGTCTATTAAGCGATAACCTGCAAACCTGGTGTTCACGGAATTATATCATGTGGGTACTGCGTGTTTCAGAAACTTCCCCAATTGTCCCGGTTCGAAATGCATCTATTCTCATGGTATGTGCCGATATGACATCACCTGCAACAAATCCACCTGTCCATTCGATCATACGAATCGTCCACGTGTATGTATGGCGTGCCTCAACGACATGAGAGTGAGTTTTATAAATTCAGGCAGGGTTCAGTTGACGGACTGTTACGTTGACGTGTGAGCCACTTCTATGAGCTCGGTGCCCTCAGCGCTTTTGAAGGAATGCTTGTACCATGTCCACCGAAAGGAGTGTATTCGCATGTATTAGGTAGTCTAAAAAGTCTTTTCGTATTTTTAAATACCGCTTTTTCCCTCAAAACTGCTTTCCACAAAATTTCTTCTGTACATATATATGTAGTACTAGTCCACACGCATCTATAGGTATTGTTGTCTTCCATCTCCCGGATAACCATTTTCGGCAAAATAAAAATATCAAAAGTCACTTCATTTTCAATTCCAATTTTTTTTCTCTGAATGGCGTTAGAAAGGGAAAGGAAAAGGTGATAATTCGATGGAGCAAATCAGGGCTATAAGGCAGCAATTTTTATATAAGCTCGAGAGTTTTTTAAAAGAAAAAATTAAAAATTTTTTACTAGTGAAAAAATGACTCGCCAAAAAATTCTCGAGCTTGAGTAAAAATTGCTGCCCCATCCACTTATAGCTCTCATCTTGCTCCATCGGATTATCACCTTTTCCTTTTCCTGTCTAACGCCATTCAAAGAAAATTTTTTTTATAATTTTTGTATTGAAAATGAGGTTGACCGTTGATATTTTATTTTGCCGAAAAGGGTTATTCGGGAGATGGAAGACAATAATACCTATAGATGCGTGTGAACTTGTACTACATGTGTATGTACAGAAGAGATTGCTGGAAAGCAGTTTGGAGGGAAAAAGCAGTATTTGAAAATACGAAAAAACTTTTTAGACTACCCAATATTTGTTGGACCGCCATCGGTGGAAGGTCTCTAGGGCAGTTTTGGCCACTTCAGCCTACACCCCTCCCCCCACCATCGCGTGCGAAGGGGCTGGGCGTCTTGTTTCCTCACCATTCTCCTATCGGTGGTGAATCCAGCGAGTGTCTTACTGCTGGCGAACGTAAAATGTGACTCTAGCACAATAAGTTTCCAAAAACGGCGAATTAAATAGACTAATCCATCAATTTAGGGCGATCGCAGACGGAGATATTGATTCGGCAGAAAGAGTGGCTAGAATGGGTTCAGCTTCATACAAGATTATTCTATCGTTTATAGCAACAAATGTGTTATCATTTTATGTTACTAATAATGATCTCTGCTTAAAGTGAGTCGAAATGCATGCAGTGCACACCTATATGGATTTTCTGCAAGTTTGTGATGATGTCAAGTAGTAGATTTTTCGCGGCTCTAAAGGTTCTTTTGTTATGTATGCTTACAAGAGCTGGCTTTTATTTCCTGAAATTTTATTCGTTCTGTTTATTTTAAAGCCACAGGAACCGAGTAAACAAATTTGTCGATTGAGCTGTTCAGATGACCAGAGAAGAGAATTCCACAGATTTTGCGAATAGATAGATGAGAAGTTAAGCTGCAGTTGTGGAAAGGAGTTCATAGATGTGCAAATAAAAACTGTCGAATACAGAGATTTCACCATAAGGCATCGTTAGATTTTGCAGGTGTACTTTCTCCATCAATATAGTTATTATACCTTCATCTCCTTATCTACCATCACTTGGGCAAGCGCACCCTACTGCCCACATGATATGTAGGACAAATGATCTCACTTGAGATGTTATACCTGCATTTGCGCAGTAGTGAGCGATAGCCTCAATGATGTTACGTTTGCCCTTTGTCAGCCCTTGAAACGAAGCTGCTATTGTTGGTGGATATTGATTAGTGGTCCCCATATGTAAAATTTCACTTCATGACCTTACCCGTTGCTATGATCCACGGTACCGTGCCGGTACACCACAAGAATCGATGATTTCCGTCGATACTGTTCGACAGATATAATTTTAGAAGGTTCGCTGTGCAATTTGTGCAGCGGTGCTCAGGTGGATTGGTGTGGTCAAATTTCGTTCTCTTTGTGATAGGGTTTCGCCTAAACCCACACCATCTTGCATGATATGCGAATTCTTGATTTTAAAAAATGGTCCACAGACATTTAGCTCATTTGTAACCCACATTTATGTTAGATTCGCTTACTAAGGGTCACATGCAAAGTTTCAGTTGCTTATACAAGAATACTACTGAGATAGAGCTTCCCAAACTGGCGGACGACGGGGTGGGGCGTCCGAGTGGTTTAGGCCGCTGGAGAGCTGAGCAACAAATGGGCGACATTCGCGTGTCCGGAACGCAGGGTGAGAAGCAAATGAACATTGGGCGCGAAAATTTGATCTTCGCTCTGTCCGCGGACGCCTGTTCAAATGCTGGGGCACTAATTCGAACGAGTTGCTCGACTGACAGTTCTTTTATCTCTGCTTTGTAATGAAGGATTTTTTTGGCTCTTTTCGTGTTTCTGTTCAATCACTGTATCTGATAGGGTGATTTTGGAGGGATTATGATCACGGAATTCTCTTGAACAATTCCTTAAACTCTCTGCACCTCAGCATGGACCGAATTCCCATGAGCGAGGGCACTTTTGTTCATCCTTTTCCTGTATCCAGACTTTCAGAAGTACATTACGAAATTTTGCTTTTAGCCCTGCTTACAGCAGTGGAAGCTCCACCCTCCATGAGGATCCCTACTTCAGTGACTCTAGGTACTACAGATAGAAACTCTATTACTGATCTCCAGTGCCATCTAGATTATGCAACTTTTGGCACTGAGCAGGTTCGATCACCTGCCCATTGTGTATGGGCCTCCGCTTACTTTGGGAATGGTCAGTACACCTCGGACATTTCTCATCTCTGCTGATTTTTTTCCGAGCGTTTATGCCTTGCTGGAATCGATTTCAAGAGTTTTCGTAGTGCTACGTCCATTCGGATTACTCTCCGCATACTGTGAATGGGTCCTTTTCACGTCCTTCCCATGTCTGGGCCGGTTTGGAACTGAATCAAAGAAAACCCGCCTGAGTTCTGAAAATTACAGCGCTCGTCAGCACTATTCTGGGCAAGGTATAGCTTACTTATGTGCGTTCCTTACGTCTTAACGCATAGCAAACTTTGCCCGACTTCTCCAAGTTTTTTTTTCAGTGATACTGAATTTTAGCACAATCTGAGTGACAGATAAAACGCTTTATATATAGCTCGAATTATCACTACCTTTGCGTTGGCCTAAGGCAAACTGCGAGCACACGGTAACAGTGAAGCCTAGCACGGAGTAAAGCAAGGAGTGCTCGGAATTTCTTGGAAGACGTGATAAAGATACATTATGTGCCAAGAGTTTGTGTAGCTTGCCCCTCTTTCTCTACGGGTAGTCACTCTACCACATTCATAATGTGAACATATGGATTTGAGTACTCTACTGTTACTACGACGCACAAAGGGTGCATCGGCAGTCGAGGATTGCTCGACAAAGGAGGGGGGGGGGCGTTTTTGGCCGGCAGTAGGGGGTCGTAATTGCAGAGGTCTACCATGATCTGGGACTGCTTTGTGTAGAGGTGATCTTATGGCTGTAGTCTGCGTAAAGTAATTGTGTAGCCTGTGTAATAAAGAAATTCTTTGTGCCTCAGGAATATCTGCTCGCTGAAAGAAATACTCCGTGGGGAGTTCCCTTTTCATAAGAAAAAAATGTGTGTGCAAATAGCCTCTGTACCTTATGAGAGTGCCTTTTATATGTTTTACCCGCACGAAGAAGTACCCAGACGATGTGATTTGTGATCGTTGCGCCTCGTCGAGTGCGCGTGCACCTTTAGAGGAAGCGGAAGGGATCGGGAGAAAGCGGAAGATGGAAAGAAATGATCGTTCTGAAAGGAAAATGAGAGGTTAGTAGTGATAATCGGTAGAGAAACATTGATTTGAGTGCAACGCTGTAGTCTATGTTCGCATCTCCCGCGCATCTTTCCGAGTTGCTCGCTATAGAAGACGTCAACTGTTATCTCGTAGAGTGTATTTCTATGATTTGTATGATAATGTAACCCAAGTAATGGAACTATAAAACGATGGGCGGTAAAATAAGCGAGAGGGTAAGAATGGAGGGTTTCGTGATAAAACGAATTCATTAAATTCACACTCGACATCTTAACAATGTGTCATGTTTGCAATGTGTGCAACCCAACGAACGCAAGCGTTACGATAGGTCCTACTGCAGGCCATAAATGCACCCTCTTAGGGTCTTCAAGCGTTGTTGAGAGTTGACGGTTCAGTGGGCAGGTGGGCAGAGAAGACATATATCAATCTTATATGTCCGTCTTACTTACGATCGCCTGGTCGATACGTATCTTTTTCTTTCCACTTTCGCCTATTTGCACGTCTCGTCAACTCTGATCGATGCTTTATGCCTCTCGCTCAGAATACTGTGCGCGGCATCAACTCATGCAAAGGATGGGATCGATTAACTTTTCTTCTCGTTGCACCTTCACCTACCTCCAATGCCCTAGGCAGCAATCGTAGTTGTGGCTACGGCCTGACACAATGTGGGCTCTGCAATCGCTGCGACCAGTCGCTGAGCATGAACGGGACGAACTCTGCCGTTCGATTCAGAGAGATTGGGACTATAGCCATCAGCGATTACGTTATGTCTTCACAAGTAAGCCTTTTTAATCAGATTTATTAACAGTAAGGGTGTTACTAGTATTAAGTTTTGCTAGTAGTTCTTTGCATACATTAAATGCGAATTTAACATCTTCCTCATTCGTGAACGGACTGCATATGGCAAAGCGGAGGAAGTAGACACCGTGTACCTGAAACAAAAGGAAGGTAGGGCGATTACAATGCATGGATGGTGTAGGGCAGGAAGTATTGCCGCCGTCTGTGTGGTCCGTGGATCAGGTCCAACTCAATCAAAGACGAAAAATTGCAATGCGCCTTGCATTCTTGAGGGCAGCTTTTTCATAGTCATGTGAGGGTTGCGGGTGGGCATCAGAGCAATTCAACTGGGTTATCGTGCCCAACAAATACCTTGCTGGTCCAGTTGTGAAGCTCTGCGACTATTTCACAATGGGACCAATAAAAGCTTGTCCCACATGGCGACCTAATTCGCAGGGCACTATGATCCATGCACCCTCCTGACGTCCACTCCAACCATTCAACTCCCTCCCGGAATTACAATTTCAACGGAGGGTTAGGTTCTCAAAGACACCAGACGAGGTTAATTTGACAAGCTGCGAAACATGAAGGTAGGGGTGGTCAGAAGTGTAACTGTAGAAAAGAGCAAAACAAGAGGGCGAAAAACCCGAGAACTAGGGACCCAAACCCCCTTCTTCGTCTCTTCCCTGTGTCACTAGCCGGGGGTAGAATGTAGAGGGAGACTACATCAGCAGCGAACGTTGTGCCGCCCTCGCTTTCAACTCCCCCGGCTTCAGAACTGCAGAACGAAACGCCGTGCTGCGGAATCAGGATATTACTCCAAGCCGCGCTTTGCGAGTTCCGCTGCACATCACCTCTCCTGATGTAGGTTTGTTTTTAGAGAACATGTATTCACAGTTCTCAGTTTTTCCTCATCCCTCCCGTTGCCTTTGAATTCCCAACAAAACTCACCGAGCCTGGTACGAGATGAGTTCGACGGTCAGCATTGATAGCAGTACAGAGAGCCTTGTTTTCTGCATTAGTACCCTGAAATTCTTATTTTCGCTATGTATGACGAATCAATGCTATCATTTCTATTGGGACCAGTTGCATTAAGCAGGTGGAGGAGCGTTACCCACCCAAAATGTGCTACATGTAGCGCTCCTTCACTCTCGTTTGATTACATTCTGATGGAGTTCGTCAGCCTGGATCCTAGTGTGGATGAATACTCAAGAAACTATGGGATGTAAACGACAAATTTGATGATATGGGCTTCTCTCACATTCTACCATGATTACAAGCGCGCAAACTGACGAACCATTATGCAGACAGGCAAAGCGTTTGTATTCACTGAGAATGTGAATGAGATTCCCTAGCCTAGCGCATCCCGCAACGAGGCCAGCCGAGGCCATTCACCCTCCTTGGTCTTCTGAGAGCAAAAGATGTGCGCTGTAGGCATAACAGACACAATGAATCCTTTTTTAAAGGAATCGTGGGAATATTTCGCCACTTCGAAGAAAAAAGTTTCCTCGAGTGGCTTCCTTCAAAACAACTTCCTTTTTTCTTGAGCTTTGTATTGTTCGCGCAGTCGTAAGAAAGCAGCAACCTCGTAGATCCCGCAACGGGAGTTCACGCTCATAAGATTAAGTTTGAAGGTAGTTACGTCCATTTCAAATGATTCACTTTAAAAATTGTCCAAATTTTCCTCAACTGGACGTTCAATAAAGAACTTGGCAACCATTAGGGAAGTCAAGGAGGTAATGGATTTGGCTAAGGGAGTTATTGCGAAAACAGTTCACATGCTTTGAAAGACTGAAGTCTGACAATGTTACTGGTATTCAAATAATGCTCAAATGTATTAGGTTGTCCCGAAAGTTCCGGAACACCTCGACCACTTTTTTTCAAATTTATTTCTTTACAACATAAACACATTTCAGCTGACAAGATATTCACCATTACTATCTATCACCTTCTGTCATCTATCCGGAAGCTTGCCAATCCCATCCGCCCAGAACTGTTGAGACTGCCTCGCGAAGAAATGCTCGACCTCCATCTCGATGTCGCGCTGCTTTTTGAGCTGTTTCCCCTTTAGGAAGTTTTGTAGAGGGGCGAACAGGTGGTAGTCAGACGGTGCGAGGTCGGGGCTATATGGAGGATGTGGTAGCACTTCCCAGCCTAACGTCGCCAAGGTGTCCCGGGTGAATATTGCCAGATGTCGGCTGTCGGATAGGGCATGGGGTGTCCAAGTCGAGAGCACTTTCCGGTATCCCAGCCGAGTGAGATGCTGATCGACTGTGGTGTTCCCACAACCGAGTAGCAGGGCTACTTCACGTGTGCTTGCCGTGGGGTTCTCCTGCACAGTTCTCCTGAGAAGCTGATCGTCAGCTGAGATGGACGGCTACTGCGTTGCTGATCTTTCAGGGCTATATCTTCAGGACGGAAGCGGGTGAACCAACGGTGGATAGTTGTGCTTGCTCCACATGCGACGCTGATTATTTGGACCGCTTCCCTTATGGAACTCCCTCGGTAGAACTCGTAGAGGTACAATGCTCGGAGTGACGTCTCGTCCATTTCGAGCTCTATTCCTTTTGTGGATAGGCGCGAATCCTTATATACCTATGGCATGGAATGTTGCTCAAAGTCAATCGACAAATGTCCTGGCTATCCATCGTGGGAAGGCCCGAAAACCCTTGTCCGCCAAGGTGTTCCGGAACTTTCGGGACAGCCTAATACTATTGGAAAGATACCGCACTCTATCGCGCTGGCCGCGTCGCTGTTGCAATTGCGACGCGGTAGTCACAGAAGAGCACATTACATGGCTTCTGTTTAGT
Organism: Trichostrongylus colubriformis; assembly: GCA_963978905.1. NCBI lineage: Eukaryota > Metazoa > Nematoda > Chromadorea > Rhabditida > Trichostrongylidae > Trichostrongylus > Trichostrongylus colubriformis. The sequence continues at coordinate 37,655,145 of OZ022259.1, forward strand.
TTCTAAGTTTTTTATTCCTCTTTTTTCATCCTTTATCCTTGCTGCCTTTATCCGTCTTTTCCTAACTTGCATGACTTTGAACTCTTCTCCTCTGTCATCGGGCGAGCACATGACACATGGAGGTGTTGAATTCTTCTGCTCGGTTATTATTGCGCTTATTTTGTCTTGAACTTTGTCTTAGCTTTTTCCAAACCGTAGGCTCTAAATTTTCTTGATGAATCGCTCCGACTGGGTAGAAACCATAGAAACCACAGAAATAGCGGAATCTGAAGAAGGGAGTGGGGAGGGGAGCGTATGGAGGTCCCTTTTGGTTTGGAAGAAGTTTTTTTCGAGAAATTTGCTGGACGCCACGCTTAACCCTGCAACCGATACTGATTGGTATTCCTTTTCTTCATTTCAGAAAATCCATGGACGTTAGACTGCTTTCATACTTCGCGGCATTGATTCCGGCCCTGTTGCAACGCGCTCTATCTATAACGCTCGACTTAGTCATTACTAGGTGTGATGATCGTGGCGAAGGCTCGTGCGAATATCACAGCTTGCACTTTGACTACGCCAGAATACTCGCCAAGATCCAAATCTCGAGGGTGTATGCCATTAGGACACAAAAATCACTTTGCTGCGTTCGGTGTGCGACGCTAAGGTGCGAGTTAGGTTGCGTTCATACCAAATCGAATGAGAGTTTTGGCGCATCGGCGCATCCGCGATTTGAGAGAATTGGCGTGCCACGTCACCCTTTTGAACGCGGCACGTGCCAACGTGCGGTTGATTTCTTTTTCTTCTCTTTTCATTTCTTGATCTTTTTCTGTTATGGCAAATATCCTAAATCGCGGATGCGCCAATACTCTCATTTTCAATCGATATGTATCCTATCCATCACGCGAATGCGCCAATTCTCTCAAATCGCGGATGCGCGGATGCGCCGATACGCCAATGCGCCGATGCGCCAATACTCTCACTTTTTCGATCGATATGTATGTTATCAATCACGCGAATGCGCCAATTCTCTCAAATCGCGGATGCGCCGATGCGCCAATCCGCCGATGCGCTAATACTCTCATTTTCTAGATCGATACGTATCTTATGCATGACGCGAATGCGCCGATACGCCAATGCGCCGATGCGCCAATACTCTCATTTTCTGATCGATACGTATCTCATGCATGACGCGAATGCGCCAAAACTCTCATTCAATTTGGTATGAACGCAGCCTTATGCGCGTCGTACTGTATTTGTCCTGAAGCGATTCATGGTTCGGTCAAACGTTATAAATGGAGCGCGTCGCAACAGTGCCTGCGTCGATTGTCATCGTCCCCCCTGTGCCGTTGCCGGTGTCGCAAAGTGGAAAAGCGGCATTACGAAGTCGGGACGACATGAGCCGACAAGGGGCCATCTGATTTATTTCTGTAAAACACTGGATTGTAGTGGTGCTCACTCCGGACACTACTCGCTTCTTTGCGCGCCATCGAAGCGCAAAGTGCAGCTTCCAGAAATATTGATAGTGAGTACGTATTGCCCTAACAACAACAAAAAAAAACAAACAATACGCGGTGATGGTCAGCAACTGTTTGACATATGAATACGTCGAACATCTCACCTCATCTGCGAGATGATTCTTAAAAACTGAACGTTTCGGGGAAAGGGGCCGTTCGTATTTGGCTACGAGTGTGTGTGGCTAGGATATAATATTTGCTTCCCGACGTGTGACATGCGATGTCATACGATACATGTAAGCTACGCGCGCCGTATGTGGTTGAGCGTCGAAAGGTGTGGGCCCGATTGATCGAATTTTCGCTTCGCGCTCTCGCACTCGCCCCGCCGTCAGTACGAGGCGTTTACAGGGTGGGGCAAAATTACGGAAACTAAATTGATGCTACCCAAAAACCTTATTTCAGCTCGAACAAAAACATAATCATTACCGATTTACTCTCCAGAAAAAACTGAACAAACAGTACTACTTTGTTTTGAAACCATCTCCATTTACTCCGATAAAGGCTCGAAGACGCTCCGAAAACGCGTTGACCGTGGCGAGGAGATAGCCTTCGTCCAACTCATCCCATGCTTTCTTCAGCGCTGCCTTCGAGTAATTAAGGCCGGGATGGGGTTTTGAGCATGCCTTATGCTCGAGGACACTCCATACAGAGAAACCGAGTGGGTTGAGGTTCGGAACTGGGAGACCATTCATCAAAGGCAATGAAATCTAGGAAAATTTCCTGCAGCGTTGGTTTCTGTTCTTTTTGCTGTCGGCAGAAAGAGACTGTCCTTCTCCTTGCTTGTGGGCCTTCAGTTTCCAAGTGATCTTTCACAATCCTGCCAATCTGTCACGTGGAAATCGACATTTCTTCTGCCATCTTCCGAAGCGACCGCACTGGCTTCAAACGCAGACGATCACGCACTCTCTTGATGTCCGCCCTGATCGTGACAGAAGTCGGTCTTCCACGTCCTGGTCGGTCGGAAGGTTTCCTAGTTCTGTAAACCTTGCGATTGATTTCGATACAAGACTTTGTGATACCTTTAGACGACGGGAGATGTCAATCGCCTGGAGTCCTTGATGGTGCAGGTAGATGAGGGAATTCCGGTGAGGGGATGGCATTGTCATTTCAGATCAAATATGAAATTTTTTGTGCTGGTTAGTAGAGAAGGTTGCGCTGAATCGAATAAAAATAAGCAAGGGCTTTTCAAATGCGAAAAGCGCCTCAGGGGTCAAAGTTCCCCCGCCCGCGCCTTGTTTCCGTAATTTTGCCCCACCCTGTAGAATTTTGCTCAAGACGCAATGGGCTGGTGCCATAAGGGACCTTTGAAGATTGCGAGTTGAAGGCAAAAGCCCCTTACGATCCAGCCCATTGCGTCTTGAGCCCTATTCCAAACGACTCACACTCGCCGCGCCGTTTGCCGCGGGCCCAATCGACCCCCACCCGCGCCGAAGTAATCACCGCGTCCTATGTTTTATTCTGAACATAGGACACTGTAGTCGTCTAAAGACCAATTATACTTCAATCCTGGGTGGCATCACAGGGGTGAGTGCCATTAGGACAGGAAATTCGCGTGGCAGCGCTCGTTGCGCGACGAAATGGTGCGAGATAGGGGCGTCGTACGAGTTGAGCCCTGTAGCGATTACGTAAAGAATAAGCCGTAGAGCATCGTCATCATTTTGAATCCTATTCAATACAGCTCGCATAACTCGCACTATTGCGTCGCTTGCCGGACGCCGTAACGCGACTTTTCTGTCCTAATGGCACAAACCTGCACCAATGGTGGTGCACGTCGCAAGTTGCGACACGAATTTTTTTAGTCTACCTACACACAATCCCAGCCACCTAATGTTACTATGGCCTTACGGATAGAAAAACCCACGTTCTTAATTCTGAAGGACACTAGTCCAAGATGTTGAGGCACAAACAGTTCAAAGTCGTCGTCTTCCGTAACCAGCCGAGCGAACAAAGCCGCCAACCCAACATGCTGAAAATAGGAGTTCACATAATTTAGGATGCGCTGGAATAGAAGGTATAATTTTCGAATTCATATTTGCGCTTTGTATGTCTGATTGAATGCCCAAAAGCACGGTGACACGATATCTTTGCCGAGTATAAACGCAATATTACTCTTGTTTGGGATACATTAATCTGTGAATTCAAAATAAATTTTTATTGAATTAATGCTTCGTACTTTCCTCAACGTGTTCTGGATATATCCGTAACCGAGACTTCTCATTACGAAGTATGCTCTTAGAGCATAAGATCGCCGTCCGCTGGCGACTCGCAAATGCTGTAAAAAGGATAGTCAGTATAGTACCTGATAGAGAATTTTCCATGTGGTTGGTGGTGGTCGTGCAGCTTAAACGTAGAGTTCCCCCACAGGCCTCCAGGGCTATCGATTCCTTCACTGCACGTATTCAACCTTCATTCAGAAATTTCGTGGCATGAATTTTCGTGGTGATAAACCGCCATTCAGAGGTTAGCAACGATTCAAGGAGGCAAACCTGTTCACGACTGCTGTCGTACCAGTTCCACAAAAGGGTCAAAAGGGTCGGGACAACCTCACAGGAAATCTTATTCAAGCACCCAGTTTGCCACTTTTCGAAATCAACTGCAACTAGCCTTTAGCAGCATCACACTCTGCGGTGTGAAATACGAAAGTCTGCCATTAGATCTGAAATACGCGTTGCGGCGCCCGGCATGCGATGCAATGGTGCGAGCTGTGCGCGCAGGAATGGATGGGTCCTAAAGCGATTACGGACTCTACGCCTTATTCTAGGCATAATCGCTCCAGTACTCCACTCGTGCAGCATCCCTATCCCGCACCATCCCGTCGCGAGCCAAACGCGATCACGTTGTCTGCCCTAATGGCACACACCTGGGAAATATAGATGCCGTCATGTAAGTCGGGCGATCGAGCCGTAATGAGGTATCCTCTGCGGTCCAACCAACCCCCTGATTTTTGTTATCCATACTTGTCCATGAATTCTCATCCATCTTTTAAAAACTCGTTGACTTACACTGTGCAATAGGTCGAGCAGAATTGAGGAATCCTCAAGGGGTCGTATTTTGAGCTATGGGAGTCGTATTGGTGAGGAAGTTCGTTGAGGATTTCTCAACGGCACACTTTTCACAGTGTTTTAGGGAGCGGTCAGGTGTTCTTCAAATTTCACAGACGCAGCTTTAGTGCACCAACAATGTCATAGAAGGATTCTCGCATTTCTCGAAAAACACCCTCGACGGTGACATCATGTTGACAGCTCCGCCCCAGCAGACATCGAAAATTCTTCGGTATGACATATGCAATAAATATTAGGGACACTGCGGGAACCGAAAGTATCGATCTCGCGCGTTCCTACGCATGATTCGCACAGTGCGCTTTTCTCGCGTTTATTCAGCGCAAATTGTGAATGCAGTATTATCCTACTTGTTTGTGCTGGGATTTTGACTGCCCTTTCTTCAACCAGTCTCCCTACACTAGCGATAGGACGACACAGAAATCCACTCTGGTTTTTCAAGTAGTCGCCGCATTAAGCTAGGTGGCAACTTCCTTTGCGAAAGAAATCGGACCACCTATTTTCACATTCTCTCTATGATGAGACCTGACCGATATTATTGGAGTTTCTTCCCACTCTTCTGATACTTCTCTGCCGATATTGAAGTACTTCGCTGCGGTGACACCATCTTTGAACCTTAACCAACTGTTCTCATTCGAGCTACCTTGGAATAAGAGGTTCCAGATTTTTGAATAACTGCTTAAGCAGAGCCCAGCTCTACTTTTATGTTGGATATGCATCTAGGCCGCATACTCTGCGGTGCCGGCGGCAGGGCGTGTCTGCGTGTCTCTGCATCTCCACGTGTGCCACCTTATCTCGTTGTCTGCAACGTCCTTCCAGCTCCCCCGTGCCACTCTGCCTTGTTGCCTGCGAACACAGCCACGCCCTCCCTGCGCAAAATATGAACGCGGCCTTAAGAAATGCCTTCGAATGCGGCGTGCAGCGTGCAACGCGATACGCGTATGTCACCTTTAGGAGCCACGGATGTTGTTGGGTTCTGAAGAGCTTATTCCTAAATAAGACTAAAATAAAGAATTGTTTCAAGATTCAGCAACATACCGCAGCCCTTGCTCGCACTCATCCCGTCGCACTCCGCACGTTGCAGGGAGATCTTGTCCTAACGAAACACATCCGCGCGTAGTTATTGTAAGTGCGAAAAGGTCCTTGTCAGCAGTTAGTTTGCCTTTTTTTCCACGAAAGTAGATAGGTGGGTGTACGACAGATCTCTAGAGAACTTTCGGCCATAATGGGACGTGTGGAGGTTCCTGACGGAATTTAATCCATCTTCATATTAAGGCACCAGTTGGGCTGGCGCACACTACTGCGCGCATCAAACAGGGGAGCACGCAAAATGAGCTTGATCGATATCGATTGTTGTGTATCATCATTCAAACGTCATTCAAACGGTTTGCTAAAAGAGAACCATGCAGAAAACGGAGAAGGGAGACAAAATCCCTCGAGTTCCATCCTACCTCCATATCAATCGATATCGATCAAGCACATTTTGCGTGCTCCCCTGTTTGATGCGCGCAGTAGTGTGCGCCAGCCCAACTGGTTTCCTACATATTGGTGGTAGATCCATATGCAGTTCTGGATGCTTATCGTTTTTGTAAACATGCACCACTTTTTGGAATTTCACATAGTCTAGCGGTCGTTATCCAGTACTGTTGCTGGCCGCATGAGAGAATGAATCGCATGCTTTGCTATCACAAATCTAGTCGTGTCTTCATCATCCACGTAATCGCAGTATCAAAAGGCATGAACTATTATTCGGAAGGCTGGGCAATTTAGCGGTCGCACATCGGCAGTAGATGTCAGAATATAAACAGAATATGTTCACCCGATGGTGCTGAGCATCAGACACATTTACTATAGCAGTCGCATAGTAGTAGTAAGCAGTGTATCGAATTTTATCCCTCTTCCATTTCCTAATGGCTCTTATGAGCCCCAGTAAGCCGTTATCAGTTTCGAAAAGTCACCATTAAGGTCCCCATACCTTGTAACACCTGTGAGTGTGAACATTCCATAGTTAGCCAGAAGAGCGGAACGGATTTCACGACATTGGTCTTCTGACGCTCCTTATCGAATCTTATCAAGCGTTATCAGTTTGGATCACCCACCACTAATGTGCCCGTCCCACCCCTCGAAACACCTGTGAGTGTCGGCACTCTAGGATCGACCCGAAAGGCGAAACGGACTCAACAACATTTGCCTTGTGAGGCTCCTTATCGAATCTTATCAACCGCTATCAATCCGGATCACCCATCATTGATGTGCCCGTCCCACCTCTCGAAACACCTATGAGTTTCGACAGTCTAGGATCGACCCGGAAGGCTAAACGGATTTGGTGACATTAGCCTTTCGAGGCTCCTTATCGAACCTTATCATCCGCTATCAATTCGGATCACCCATCATTGATGTGCCCGTCCCACCCCTCGAAACACCTGTGAGTGTCGGCACTCTAAGATCAACCCAAAAGGTGAGACGGACTCAACGACATTTTCCTTGTGAGGCTCCTTATCGAATCTTATCAACCGCTATCAGTTCGGATCACCCATCATTGATGTGCCCGTCCCACCCCTCGAAACACCTGTGAGTGTCGGCACTCTAAGATCAATCCGAAAGGTGAGACGGACTCAACGACATTTGCCTTATGAGGCTCCTTATCGAATCCTATCAACCGCTATCAATTCGGATCACCCATCATTGATGTGCCCGTCCCACCCCTCGAAACACCTATGAGTTTCGACAGTCTAGGATCGACCCGGAAGGCTAAACGGATTTGGTGACATTAGCCTTTCGAGGCTCCTTATCGAATCTTATCATCCGCTATCAATTCGCATCACCCATCATTGATGTGCCCGTCCCACCCCTCGAAACACCTGTGAGTGTCTGCACTCTAAGATCAACCCAAAAGGTGAGACGGACTCAACGACATTTGCCTTGTGAGGCTCCTTATCGAATCTTATCAACCGCTATCAGTTCGGATCACCCATCATTGATGTGCCCGTCCCACCCCTCGAAACACCTGTGAGTGTCGGCACTCTAAGATCAATCCGAAAGGTGAGACGGACTCAACGACATTTGCCTTATGAGGCTCCTTATCGAATCTTATCATCCGCTATCAATTCGGATCACCCATCATTGATGTGCCCGTCCCACCCCTCGAAACACCTGTGAGTGTCGGCACTCTAAGATCAATCCGAAAGGTGAGACGGACTCAACGACATTTGCCTTATGAGGCTCCTTATCGAATCTTATCATCCGCTATCAATTCGGATCACCCATCATTGATGTGCCCGTCCCACCCCTCGAAACACCTGTGAGTGTCGGCACTCTAAGATCAATCCGAAAGGTGAGACGGACTCAACGACATTTGCCTTATGAGGCTCCTCATCGAATCTTATCAACCGCTATCAATTCGGATCACCCATCATTGATGTGCCCGTCCCACCCCTCGAAACACCTATGAGTTTCGACAGTCTAGGATCGACCCGAAAGGCGAAACGGATTTGGTGACATTAGCCTTTCGAGGCTCCTTATCGAATCTTATCAACCGCTATCAATTCGGATCACCCATCATTGATGTGCCCGTCCCACCCCTCGAAACACCTATGAGTTTCGACAGTCTAGGATCGACCCGAAAGGCGAAACGGATTAGGTGACATTAGCCTTTCGAGGCTCCTTATCAGCCCTTATCAGCTGCTATCACTTTCGGTCCACCACCGCTGGGATCTCCTTACCATCCCCTATAACATATCCAAATTCCAGGATCCTATCTTTGCTGCGACGCCAGATATGAATTTCCGGTCAAACAGACACACACACACACACACACACATACACACACACAGACACACCAACAGACACACTTAGCCGATTATATAAAGTAGGATTGTTCTGTTGTTGACTTATTGATATCTTATCCTCTTACCACATAGGTGAGAAGAACGTGGCCAAAAATTCCTTCTGTCCATTAAAGTTGAAGGAATCAGCGTATTCCACACCTTTCGATATATAGCGGAATTCAGGACACACAAGGAAAGATCCTGAAGGAACAAATATATTTGTAAGAAAGCCAGAAAGTTTCACCGTATTCTCATGTGGTTCACACTACGAGGAGAAGTAGTGAACAGTGTAAAGACGCTGGACAGCATTCCAGGAATCTCCAACAATCAGAACCAAACATCTTTACAGCTGAAGAAAGCACTGACTTGAATAGTGGGTTGTCCCCTGACTGTTCGAACGCGCTCGAAGTCACAAATGAGAAGCATGTCCTAGCTAACAAAGGACCACTTCGTAACAGACGACCTCTGGTAAAACTCGCTTTTGAAGAAGTATTTTGTGTTGGGTTCTCCATGGAGTGGTGCGTGGTGCATGTCGGTGCAGCGCGTGTCGTTGGGGGGAGTGGGGAGGGAGGGAGGGGGGGGGGGGGAGGGAGGGCTAGGGCATTGCAACGTTGGCAACGCTGGCTGAGTTCGCATCGCGTCCCAAAGCACAAAGGGTCCTTTTTCTCTGTTTTCATCTAGCTCTTTGCCTATATTTGCACTACTTCGCATGTCTATTTTCATACTCAAAAAAAAAAATTAGATTTTGCTAGGTAGGTGACAGACATGCGTCGTCCAACAAGCAAAACCAGAGACGAACAGTGGCTTGTGTCCTCACTGTCTGCATGCAATGCAGAAGCTTTAAAAATATTGAAATCAAATGTGATTTATCCGAAAAGTCGAATTGCTGCAATGAGCTCACCCGCGTAAGCGGCATCGACATGCATATATATGAACTCTCTGTTGCATATTGGTCCCAATTCATCTAGTGAGTCGACGGCACATGTTGCCGTTGTGCCCAAAGTGGCGAGCATGAAGAATGGTATGAGTCCTCGAGCGCGATCTTCCTGGAACCACATCGATCATTTTCTTTCTCCTAAAAGCTGCAACTTATCTTATCCTACAGCTATGTAGTGTAGCACCTACAAATCGTCTAATTGTTAAGGCGGTAATAGGGGTAATCCACGCTTAATATGGAAAAATCATCAGATGTGAAGGTCGAGGTGCTCAGTAGTAGAAGGCGAAGGAAGAACGGAGTGAGACGTTCAAGAAACTGAGAAATGAAACCCTTTTTTCACCTTTTACTCTCATAACGGGAGAGTTGGGATAAAACAAGTGGCAGCTGTTGGAGAAGACGGCTCTTATGAAACCCGGGGCGCTCTTTTTCATCAGAAATTTCGTTATACTTACTTATAGTCTTCTTATGGTTAGACCCCTAGCTTTCATTTACGAGACCCAGCTTAGGCGTTCTCATTGCCCACATTACCCCTATCACTATCTTTAGTTCGAGCTGTAAACTTGAAAATCTCCCTCGGTATATATCAGAGAGCACTACCTCAGAGAAGTATCATCGGCAAAATAAGTGTTTACCGAAATCTTCTGCATCAACTAGTGGTAAGGCTTTGAAGGCCAAATAGTACTGTACATTTGTGAGGTATTGGTTAAGGGCCAGTTTGCAATAGATGGGCCGGATTTTTATAATAAAGCAGAGTTCTCTGATAGTGGTAATTTAGTTTTGGAAGCGCCCTCAGTGGAAAACATGGGAGAGCGTGTGCGTACATCACACAGGCATATGCAGGCTGATTTTCGTGAAACCTGGGAACGATTTCTCTGTAGTAATATTATCTCAAAACACCATAATTCTGAAAAACTATCAGCTTCCTCTCAGCGAAAATTGGGGAAGTTGTAAAACCAATCACATTACATTGATCCAAAAAGGAGGAGAAGTACCCGTATTGCAGTCTCTAGTGTTTCTTTTGTCACAGAGTAGTTCTTCAAAACAGGGTCGAGTACGGTCTTCAATTTGCGAAACTTCACTCCACAAAAAGCACTTGCCTTTTCCACAGAATAGTGTGCCTGGAAACATTTAAGCATAAGAAATAAATGAAAAAGGCGGAGGGTAGCGGTTATCGTTATGGCGAGTTTGACTCAGTCCATCGAATTTAGAAGCTGGTATGTGTCTCAAGAAGAGTGCTCGATTTGCTGATTTGTTGAGTAAAAGAGCACTGTCTAATAATTGCTCATCCTACTATTTTGTAGCAACAGAATTAATGAAGCAATTAGATAAGTTATCGCGGTTTTGACCGCGATCGGGATTTCGACAGCGATCGCGATTCGTCACCAACCAGATGTCTGGGACAAAAGTCTATGCAGGAATTCAGCCATCTGGATCTTAGAGTAGAAGAAGAGTGCGGCTGGAGACTGCGCATAAAAAGGTCTCCTGACAAAAGGACAGCCGTAAACACTCGCCGACTTGGCTCCGCCGCTTCCCGCCGACACACTATTTCCCTTTCTACTCACTATTCTTCTTTCCGCTTACAACTCTCTTTTGTCACTTTATCCTTGATTGCTATTCCTGTACCATTTTATTCGCTGCATAATTTACTTAGTTGCATTTCATTGCTTTAATTCTCTCATTTATCGCATGAATACTCAGTTATTCTGTGTTTAGTATTTTTTAGTTTTTTCTCGCCTAATAACAGAAGTTTTAGTAATAATCTGTTATCGTACTGCCGCCAACAAAATCTGATTACATCGACTGAAGAATAGCGTGGCAGACGAGGATATTAATATATATTGGACATATACACTGGGAAATAAATTTTGTATGGTGCATCGAGTCACCGAACACGGACTCATAGGTACGTTTTGGATCCTGTGCGCTTGTTTTCTAGCTCTGTCGGTGTAGCAACAATTGAAATTTTGCTTCATTGGAAGAATCAACATCCACTTTTGATTTCAATCATTTGCGGTTGTCTTTGCATCATTGACACTCATGACTGGGCCCACATCTTTGAAATCCCGGGAGGCATTTCAAGCGCGATGCTGTAATAATCTAGAGCGCATCTTGAAGGAAAATGAAAGGGTTATAAATGCTAATTCAGACATCTTTCATGATAACGCTATGTCGACGGAAGCGCAATCCGTTGCACTTCAACTTAATCTCAATGTAAATTTGGTTCATGAAACTTTCAGCATGTTAACGACTATGTGGGACACGCTAGGTGAGTCACTCACGGAGAAGCCTGAGAGTCAATTCGGTAGCTACGCGACCAAGCGCACACTGTCCTCGAACTCGCGCAGACAGTTGCCATTCAATTACATAGCAGCGTCCGTGGCAATGCGACAACGAGTGAAGTAGGAACTTCGCAAAAAATGTTGCCACCTAGCCCTGTTCTATCGTTCAACTGGAGTATGGGAGTTTCCAAATATTCGGACGCTCTTCGCAGCAAACGTCCACAGTCAGCCGCTGACCAAACTGCAAAAATTCAGCTACTGTTGAATGCGCTGCAGAGGAAGCGCGAGAAGCCGGTTTACCGTACGGAGGAGAACTATGACCATACTGTTGATCTTTTATGCGTAAAGTATGATGATGTTGCCAAATATATTGCGTATCTAGTCTCGTCTAGAAAATGTGAAGGCCGAAAAACCAACTATCTCAGCGCAGCGTCGGCTCTTAGGAATTCCCCTTCGAACAGTAACGCAACAGGAAGTATCACAATACAGCGATGAGATCCTACAGAAGTTGGCCAGATAACCAGCAATCCCCACGCAGGGGAACGGCATCACAGAAGATACTCGAATGAGGGCACAGCAGGTCGTCGAAAAGAACATGGAATTCATCAAGGGAATAGTTACCGACGAAATGGCGAGCGAACCTTCTGAGAGTGACAAAGACGTAAAGGAGAGCGCCAGGAAAATAAAAGTGCTTGAGACTAAAAGGAAAGTCGTGCACGAAAAGAGAAAGGATGTGCAAGCCATGATATGAATTAGAACAAGAATCTACTTGTCGAGGAACTACCAATTGGGCCACTTGGACTACAGTGGTGGTAAACGCAGACGTCCACATTGGGCCTTTAGCGGCTCATCACATTATTCAGACTCATGTCATGTGATGAAGGACATTGGACAGCGACGTAAACGAGATGAAGAACAAAGAAGATGCGCTCTGCCTCAACAGTCTCTACAGCGAATTTCGGCACCGCTGTGAGAAACAGAATGCAAATTGTTTCCATTGCCAGAAAGCTGGTCACCATCCGGCTCTATGCGATTCCCCGGAAAGAAGCGAAGAAATCAGAATGCGCGTGATGGCACTGGACGATTTGAGAAAAGCCTAGGGTGTGACTGAAAGAAATCTAATACAAGGGTTGCTCGCCGCCGTCATTCGACCGCGTAGAGATCTTACCATGCTCATTTAATCCATCTCTTAAGCTCTTGGTGTCGCTTACTCTTTGTTTATCGCCGTCGACAGTATCGCGGTCTTGACCACGGTCGTGATTCGTCATCAGCTGATTGGGGCAAAAGTCTACGCAGGAATTCAGCAAGCTGGATCTTACGATTAGAGTAGAAGAGGAGTGCAGCTGGAGACTGCGCCTAAAAGGGTCTTCTGGGAACAAGACAACCGCTGACACTCGCCCACACTCGCCGACTTGGCTCCGCCGCCTTCTTTTCGCCGACACATTATTTTCCTTTATATTCATTATTCGCCTACTCTCTCCGCTTATTACACTCCCTTTTGTCACTCATTCCTTGATTGCTATTGCTATACCATTTTATTCGTTGCATAATTCACTTAGCTGCATTGCTTTATTTTCCTCATTTATCGCATGAATACCCAGTTATTTTGTGTTCAGTATTTCATTTCTTTCTCATTACTTGCGCTGATAAGATCTGGTTTATACGTAATTTCCTTGAATTCGGAGTACTAGCTACTGCGGAATGTAGGAATTTCTTGGTTACTTCATGTTTACTGCGACTGTTAGTATACTTGAACACCAGAAACATTGTATCTATTTTCATATTTCCAATTCTTATTTTTCTTCTTTTACGGTGTGACTGGTTGCATAATCCGACTCGGATAAGTAGGAGCCTAGATAGAAGCTTTTGCGCCCCGTGGCGAACATCTTGTCGTTCAGCATGTACCGGCTAAATGTCAAAGGGTTCACTCTCATGAAATGTGATGATGGCGGCACTTACGAGTACCAGCTCCTTTGCCAACCACGCTCCACATGGGAGTGAAGATGAGGGGTGTAGGTGAGGGCGCTTGAATTGGACCACTACGCCATCATTCGTGAATTGCGTCACTGCTCGCAAGTGCTGTGTCGCTGAAGACCGAGAGGTGGATATTTCGGACTAGGTACTTAATTGTATTATTGCACAAACGACGCCTCGCTAAAACGGTAACAAGAATGTGGATTCAAAGGATCTTATCTATTACAAACGTATTTTTTCACACTTCTTCGCTTATTCTTCCTTTCATTGTTTCACTTGTTTGTTTCTGTTTCGTTTCATTTATTTAGCACTGTCATGGACTAAATCAACAACACCTTCTCTGGGTCGCCGACAGGCAACTCGACCACTGAAGCGTGCAGTTTGAGGTGAAGCGCGCTAGGATCGAATAGCGCCTCATAGACGGCTTTTTCAACGCGAGTCTCGCCACACACTATCTATTCTGGGCTCAATTACTCGTTTACAGAAAATAGTGTTCTGGAATACGCTTTCCTTCCTTGCCCCTTCTGCTGTCTTTGAAGGCAGTGGTAGGGATAGTCAAGGTCGAATATCAAAAGCTTCGCGATTTACATCGTGTTACGCGGGGCAAAGAGTTCCGGGCTGTGGGTAAAATGACGTGGAGAGAAGCTGCTCAACGATGTATATGGCGACGGTAGCTTGCATAACTCTATAAATTTTACATATATACCGTCCGAGTGCCTATTTGCACACATCCGCACAAACGCCCATCACAGCATAGGTAACGATCCTACTATGTGCTACATGCATCTGGAACTTTGTCCATTCACTAGTGCAGTTCATTACATTGTCCGGCCCATCGTACGATAATCGACGGTTACGGTCGATGGCACCTGCTGCTGCAGAGTTTCAACTTCTACGACTGCAGTCACTTAAGGGTATATAATAGCCCTTTTCGGTCCTTTGCACTGTGATATATGATTCAGATCGATGTCAGCCAATATGCTTTGAGAAGTAAGAGAAATAAAATTCTTAGTTCTCCAGCTGCGCTCACCTAGTGTTGTGAATCGCTGACCATCTCCCAGTTTATATACATAAGGTTGAGGCTGTAGAATCTCAGCTCTATGAGGGCTCACTCGGCGGTATGGTTATGAACCGTTATTCAGTCTTCTGCTCAAAAACAGATATTTTCAATCGATACCTCGGCGAAGCCCCCCCCCCCTCCCGCCGTCCCTACTGTATATAGGTTATGATATGTTATGGCCCCCCACCGTCCCTACCGTATATAAGTTATTTATGATAGGTTATGATGTTATGCTTAACACAGCTCAGACCTCGCTGACCTCCTCGGATTTTTCATGGCTGCTCTGGAGCTGAGTTTTGAACATTTACGCTCCGCCCACTGAAGGATGGTCGCTCTCAACTGGTACAAGGGCTCTAAACTCGCCTTCACCCACCTTCCCCAATGTCCTGACAGTTTTGTAACGAATCACAAAGCATCCTTCCAAAACATCGAACATTTTAACGCAAGCCCCGGCCCCCGTGCGTGGAGCGCCGCGTAGTCCATGTGCGCTTGTACATCTCTTACCATGCCACACCTGACACACACTTGACCTGAATTTTCGCGCTTGTTTCGATACGATACTTCTGGTTTATATTAGGTGTATGCAGAATAAATGGCCAGAGCAGACCACTTTTTTTCAAAACGCCATAACTTCGCTCAGACACAACTTTGTCGAAATGAAAATCATTTGAAGCTACACAACTTTGCCAACGATCTGGTCGAGAAAATATGCCATCATGATTTAATTCTGGATTGCGAGAATTAATAAAGTCAACGATGGCATTTTCAACATGCATAGTATCGGCGAATTTTTTCTGACGCAGGTTTGCATCAAGAACCCGGAAAAAGTGGTAATCCGTCAGCGATAGATCTGGGGAATAAGGGGAGTGAGGGAGAGTCTCGCTGCCTAACTGCATCAGTTTCTGCCGGGTGACTTGCGAAGTGTGGGGTTTTGCGTTATTTTGCTCACTCGGCAAAAACTGATGCAGTTAGGCATCGAGACTCTCCTTCACCCTCTTATTCCTCAGACCTATCCCCAACGGATGACCACTTTTTCCGGGTTCTCGATGCCAACCTGCGTCAGAGGAGCTCGCCGATGCGATGCAGATGGAAAGTGCCATTGTTGACATTATGAATTCTCGCAATCCAGATTTTTATCATGATGACATATTTTCTTTACCATTTCGTTGGCAAATTTGTGTAGATTCGAATGGTTTTTATTTCGACAAATGAAGTTGTGTTTGAGCAAAGTTATGGCCAGTTATGTTCCGGCCATTTATTCTGCATACACCTAATATACAGGGGGTGCCAAAAAAAAAGAAGTAATTTTGTTTTCTCTACTTTCGCCCCACTTTAGTCGAACTACAGCAAATATTAATGAGGCATTTTCATCCCCGATTCAAGAGCAGACCTCACTCTATCAATATACTCCGTGGCAGCCTTCTGCACGAGCAGGAACGGGGGCGAGGAAAGAGTGAACAAGATGTGTCACCGCAACTGGGCAAAATCTGAATTTCGTCGCCTTCGTTCACAACCTTGCTGAGGTCCATTCATTCTGGGTACCTAAGGGGATTCATTCTAGGTGGTGTTCTTTGACATTCCGTTTTTTTCCGGATCCCCAGCGCCCTTCTTTTCCAAGAGCCAAAACCGCCCTTACCACTGACTCCGGAGGCGGATTTGGGCATGAAAATGATACTTTGGATCATAGCAGCTTTGTCCAAGCAGCACGGGCTCTATGACTTCCATGAACCGAAGGGTCAATCCTCGAGAAGCTTCCCACAAAAGACCTACCACGGAGCCTGGCTTCACTGTTTTAAGCGGACATTGATACTGTAGGTACTCCGAAGCCCAAATGCGCCGAATGAAAGCTCCATATTTCTTATGAAAGTGAAGGTAGTGAGTCTCAGCTTGTTCCTGCTTTTAGAGAAACATTTCGGAAATATTTTGCCCCTATACTTTTATCTTTTTCGTTTCCCTATGTTTTGTATAATTGGCAGATGTGAGCCGTGGGCAAAATTACTTTTTTTTTGCACCCTCTGTGTATGTGTAGGATTCCAGGTGCTTACTAGCACGGCAATGAAGAACAAGCGCATTGGGACTGCCAAAAACCCGAGAAATGAGACCTCTCTCCACCGTTGAGTCCGAACGGAGGCAGGCACTATTAGCGAAAAGGGCAGGCACTGTTAGAACCAGTAGCAGCTGCTGAAAAAGGCGGTTCCTACAAAGCCGGGAGCGTTTATTTCCATCTGAAATCTTGCCACATATAATCTTCCCGACCCCATAGCCTTCATTTTGATGACTCACTTTAGGAGTTTACACTACCCCAACAACCGTCTCTAAGTATTTCCGCGGGAAGCCGGCCATGGTATAGGCCGTGCTCGTACCATGAATCATGCTAGCGCGACCACCAAGATATGGGATATGTGGGTTTCAACAGAGTAGAATTTCTGAAACTGTTAACTGCAAAACTGTCACGACAAGGTTCAATAAGAGCAAAGATTCCAACCTGATCTGTGAAATACGCAATAAATCTGCGAAACACCGTCGGATCGTGATAATGAGGACTGAACACACTGGGATCCTCTTCATCCACCTGAATCCAAACAATAAGAGGGTGCAAATTGATTGCACCCTGTGAGGATTAGGAAGCGAATTTCAAGTCTAACTTTACCGTTTCTTGACGTACATCTTCCAGTAACTGGTTCACAGTTTTCTGGAGTCCCCCGCATGCAGGCAAAGATGACGGATTATTTTTGATCAACTGCGTAAAGTAAAATGTCATCACGAAATTGGTAAGTCGTAAAAACTGAAGTGGACTAACATCGACCATCCTTGCTCTAGCGCACATAATCGCTAACAGGGTTGATTCACTTGCTGTTGTCTGAGAGATGCCACAACCTCGTCCCGGGTGAGAATTCTGAAATAATTGCTCCTCAAATAAGAATGTCAGCTGCACAGGTTTTCTTGTTTTTCACGCATGTGCGATAGGATTCTGCCACCGATGAGAAGCCCATCAACGACTAGGTACGCTGGGCCTACTATTATCCCACTCCGAACCTCACTATGCTCTCCGCCTCAAAGACGGCGGAAAAGATAGTTTGGTCAATTGACGAAGTGAAGGTATGAGTGGTAGGTAGCGCAACCGTAAAGAAGAAGTGAGGTGAAATTGCCAAATCCGAGAAGAGACACGTAATCTAGCCCACAAAAACTATGGCGGATGTGATTACCATCGCGCGCTATCACTAGCAATCGATCATGCCCACGTGGATCCGGGGCGTGAGGCTGTCATATCTTTCATATACAGTACATAATGCGCTCGGGTGTGTACCCATTCGTCAGGATTTCGCACCGCGGCATCTCGCAGCGAAGCAATGCGGACGAGCTAAAGGCGCCATGTTGTTGGGTCCCGAGGCGATTTCAAGTCAACTGCGTATCGCGCCCCTAGCATTATCGCGTAATCGTTCTAAGACCCAGCGCACACTGCGTCGCATGCTTCTCTTCGTGTCCGATGCGCTCACTTGAGAGGCAGCTTGGGCATTGAGGGTTCAATGGAAGTTATTAGAAGAATAAGAATTCAAGGAAAAAGTCCGTTACTTTGAAGTACTCAGGTAGACCAAGCACGTCAACGAGCCAGTCGAGAGTTTTCATTTCTAGCTCTGTCAATGAAGGAGAAGATCTCTGAAACACAATTTTTGTACAAAATTGGTTTGCAACAACGGAAGTGAAGCGCACCCAGTCGAATCCGGTTGCGTTAATACCATTACTGAGTATATCGGAAAGAATTGCTGGATAAGAGCATGCTGCCGGGTAATAGGCAAAGAATCGGGGATGATTCCAGTTCGTATTCCCTGCAAATAAAATCTCGCTGCAGACTAGAGTGCAAAACCATAAGTTTAACATCACCATGAAGAATAGTTTGGGCATTCAATACGGAGGTGTATTCTTTAACCCATTCGCGACAGCGCCTGTTTTTGAAAAATGGCTTGTTCGAACCGGCACGCTTACTGCAGTCTTGGTTTTCAGCCACCGGTGGCTGACACTGTCGCGAATGGGCTAAGGAACCATACAGTGGGCAACTCTCGTCGAATATTGCGAATTACGCCCTTCATTATGGCCCTGCAGTGATGCGCATACTGTGGATAAGCAAGTGGCCTCCGGCACGCAGCGGTTCGATGTGGCCGTTGCCCACCCCCTCCAACACCCTGCAGAAGACGCGAAAAACCGGCCTCGATAAGCGTACAATGAGAACCACCTCATTAGGTAAAGAGGTCGGGCAATGTGTTATTGCTCACGATCGCCTATTGGGATGGTGCTCACGACACCGTTAGGGGTAAATTTGGCAAATTGGGGGATTACGAAAGTAGAGGTGCTCAGCAATATAACAGTAGAGAAAGAACGACATAAAACGGCGAAAAAACCGAGAAATAGAATCCCAGAAACCCCCTTTTCTCCCTCGTCCTCTGCGTCTCTAGCCGGAGTAGACTGAAGACAGGCCAGAGTCTGAACCAGCCGGCCGCGATTGTTGTCCCGCCCCTCCACGGCGACTCCCCCGGGCGCATAACGGCATAACAATATGCCAAGCTGCGGGGACACCACAAGGCCTCAAGCCGCGTTTTTTCATGCGATTTTCACCACATGTGACCTATTCTGAAGTAGAAGGTTCGTTTCAGAGAACATGTACTTCCAGATCTCAGTATTCCCTTACCCTAATGCTGCCTTCAAAGGCACATTCCAGGATTACCTGAGTGGGTTAAAGCACTAAACCATGGAATCCGAGATGGTGAGGAATACGCCGACAAAGAAAAATTCGAAAGAAGTCCCCGAAAAGGGCAAAAATAAGATCTCCTGTCATCTGACCTTGGACGAGATTACCGCGTGAAAACGAGCCTTTGAATCAGTTCCCGCTGGCTGGTATCAGAAGGAGCTCTAGGATATCACCTCTTTCCTCAGGTCAATGTCTCCTTTATCATTGGCATCTCTTCCTTATCTTATATTATCACACAAATCGTAGGCCTCATTTGCCACGTTGTTGCCATCATTGCCACCGTCATTGCCAGCAATCACGTCTGGAATGGGCGCGCCCGAGCTCCAGGGTGCGGCCGAGCTGGCTTCGAGAGCTCCGCGCGCTGCGATGACTCATCATCGCGCTTCGATATGTGCACAGCCTCCTTGCCCGTTTGGGGAACTATTAGGTCATGTGAAAGGACTGCAATGTTCCCCTAATCCTGGAATGTGCCTTTAAAGGCACCACTAAGAGCAAATGAGAATGAAGCAAATGCATAGCAAAGTAAGGAGCAAATGAGAATGACGAACAGGTGTTTTCCTTGAATGAACATTGAGTCAGGAAGGGATGATCTCTAGCGAAGCTTCCTTTGAACCGCGCAATTCGGATTCTTTACCGTGCATCAATTCCAACTTCAACACAGCGGCGTTATTCCGCTTCGGGACGGGAAAGCGTCTGCAGTTGGGTGACTTAGACCCTCTACCATCTGCATCTACTAGTGATACAGAAGGAGCGAGAAGAAAAAAGGTTCTGCAGTTCCTACATCCTGGGTTTCAACCGTTCTATTCCGTTCTTTCTCTACTGTCACACTGCTGATCACCTCAACTCTTTTATTCTGCAATAATTCGATAATTTACCAATATTACTACAAATGGTGTCTTTAAATACGTGTCTGTTGCACATACCTTTCAACACAACTTCCTCCAGACTATTAAATATCGTTTCCCAGTCTTCTGTTTTATCGGGTAGTTGACGGGGTATCTAGAACATTTCATATTTAGCACAAAGAAAAAAGAAACAATGCTCAACCAATCACCAGCCCATGGCTATACATACATTTCTGTACATCTTTAATAAAAATAATGTTGTTTCTGAGTAGTCTGTAGAAATTGACTCAGGTTTTTTCTAGCTGCACCCGCTAACAGTCACTGAGGGATGACTGCTACCACTCACAACGATATGCTACTCACGGATGCATAGGTAGAGCCTAGCGCTCTGTGTGTGCATCATGCCATTAGGGCAGCAATATTGCGCGGTCGCGCTACGCGATGGATGCGAGCTAGGGGCGCCTTATTAGCTAGGTCCCGAAGCGATTACGTCTGAAACAAGGCGTAGGATACCGTCATTACTATCTAGCTCTCATCCATAGTATCGCACACCAGACGCTTCAATTGGTACACCTCTGCATGTGCAGAACTCGTCGGGTCGCGTCATCGCTCGGCATACCGCGTGAGGTACCTTCACAGAAAGTTGGAATGTACGATCCTCGATGGAACCCTGCTGTTGCTATTCAGTTGTACTCAGCGCGTCCAGTAGCAACCATTATGCGACGCCGGTCCGCTACAGATATTTGGGATCGATTGCCGGGTATAAATGCGGTCTAATGCTGACATACAGTACTCAAAATTCCAATGCGAGGTCTCTTTGGTCGTGAATATTATCTCTCTGTACAGCTAGTTGAGTAGAACTCTGCCTTCGTTAGTGTAGCTATACGTTTTCCCGTAAAATTGATCGTGTACTTTCATTGTATCTTGCTCATAATCCAGCATTTCAGACTTTTAGGACCTATAACGACGGGGAAAGATACTCACAACACTGCTCATATAGCCTGGTTTCACATCTGGGAATGGAGCTCTTTTCCGTATGTCTCTCCAGTAATCTGCTACAAAATCCACCATATGCTTGCCGTATATGCGAAATTGTTCTATATCCATATCTATGCTCTGAAATGATATCAAATAACTTTGAACACTATGGACCTTGCACTGGTGCTTACCCCAAGAGTACAGCTTTGGTGCTATCGCAATGAGAAAGAAGGAGCATCCCACTATAGAAGATATTATTACTTGAGCCCAGAAGGAGGAAGGAACTAGTTCCTGCTCAACTAAGCTCGGGTAAAATATAGTTCGAGTGTAGATTGACTCCTCAGGAACCCTCAGAGATGCTGAGATGAGCAACTTTTAGCTAAAAGATGCCCCCTCATTGCGATAGCACCCACCCTCTCGTTGGCAAGTCGCGTGAACCATAAGCGTAGATTACAGAGTGATGGGAATTCGGTCAACATGGGCAGGTATCAATTAGAAATCCGTCCTCTGGACCGTGCGTGGGTACTTATCTCCGCCTGTCCTACAACAACGCCTTTTACTAGGTGCGCCAATCCTTATCACCACTGGTCTTTAGACAAACTGTGCACGGAAAAATAAGTATATCCGTTACCCATCCTACTCTATATAATCGGAAGTGTATCTGTTGGTGTGAGTTGTGTGTCAGTTTAACCGGGAGTTCATCTCTCGCGTCGCAGCGAAGATGGGATCCTGGATTTCAGATATGATATAAGGGGTGGTAAGGGGATCCTAGCGGTGGTGGACCGAAAGTGACAGCAGCTGATAGAGCTGAAAGGAGCCTTGAAATGCGAATCTCGCCAAATCTGTTGCCTTTCGGGTCGATTAGACAATACCCACACTTATAAGTGTTTTGAGGGGTGGAACGGGCGCATCAATGGTGGGTGATCCAAATTGATAACGCTTGATGAGATTCGATAAGGAGCTTCAAAAGGCTGATGTCGTTCAATGCTTTTCCCCACTCGGGTTGATCCTAGAGCACCGACACTCATACGTGTTTAAGGGCGTGGGGCGGGCACATCACTGGTAGGTGATCTAAACTGATAACGGTTGATAAAAGCTGATAAAGAGCCTCGAAAGGCGGATGTCGTCTAATACGTCACCTTTCGGGTCGATCCTGGACTGCCGAAACTCATAAGTATTTGGATGGGTGGGACGGGCACGTCAATGGTGGGTGATCCAACTTCATAGCGCTTGTTTATTTATGTTGTACTTGCCAAATGAGGGTTGCATGCAAAGTTCCAAGGAAAAAGTGAGAACCCGGCTAAGATACGGCTCCTCAAAGTATCGGCCGAGAGAGGGGGCTTTGTGTAAGTGCCCGCCGCGTCGTCCGCAGCGGTCAGAGGCGCATAGCGGGAACAGAGAGTTAACTGAACAGTTCCCTCCGTTCCAAATTGCGGACGACGCGGGGGAGCACATACTAGGAAGCCCTGCTCCCCCGGCCGCCACATTGAGGGGCTGTATCTTACAATAGCCGAATTACCGCTCTTTCGTGTGAAACTTTGCATGCGACCCTTATTAAGCAAATACAGCATAAATAAATGGAGAGAAAAGGAACTCGTTTCCCGTGCACGATTCCTTTGAGTCGGAGGAAGCGGATTTTTGCATAGGTCGAGCAACCCACCTCATCTGTTTTCTGGAGGCTAACCAAATGAGCCATGCCTGGGATGCCCATGAATGTTGTTTACGCCGCGGTATCAGTGATTCTGACTCAGATTGCTCTTTTGATCCACGTACAACAGTGCACCTGGCAGAATGTTTTCTCTCACTTTTCATTCATTCGAAGAACGCACATTACATTTTTTTCAAAACTTTATTGAGTTGCATTTCTGTCCTTCTGGCCACAAATCTTCTCTTTCCTTGACCATACCTGACATTAGGGAGTTGGGGGAGGACATGGAGCAGGGTCAGACATTGTGGAGGGATCTTCGAAGGGTATGGTTGTATTTTGGGTTAGGAGGATCCATATTCGTTGAAATCTTCCTCAACAATTACCATTCATCCCCAAGGAAGTTTTGGGCCAGTGGATCTCTGGAAAGGTCGTCAAAATAACCATACTTAGTATTAGATAGCAGCAATATGATGACCAATTAACGACCTTATTTTTCAGAGCGATGGCTGAATAAAGGCGCAAGGCTCCACTTGAGTTGACCCGGGGAGGGAGGAAGGAAGTGGGTCGTACCTTCAACATGACCGTCTGAGTCCCGTCTGAGTGGGGCCGTACGAAAACTCCTTTCTGGGAGGAGGCGTGTCATAGTTTTCGACACATTTCTTCAGCACCAGGCTCGACTTTGGAGAGAGGGGTGTGCCTAATACTCCTGCCTTCGCAGGAGTATTATTGGAGAAAATCTGCCCTCAGTCGAGAGCTGCCCCATCTTTTTCCAACCCGAAACTCGAGGTTGGGCAACCTCAAGAAGACATCCGTCCCTCTGAAAATTCCTCAGCCCTTGTTTAACCTTGCTCCACGGACTTAACAGGTTGACGACCGCGTCGTTTACACTTGTCCGACCCTTGGGACGGGTGGGGTCCACGAGGTCGAATTTCCGCTTCGCGGCGGTGCACTCGCGGCGCCCCCGTACGACTCGCCGTATCGATTGCCCTTGCTCGCCCGGCCGAGCGTGACTGCGTCACGTCTGCGCCTTCCACTCATGCCACACTGCCTCGCTTGAAGGCTGCCATGCCCTGCCACTGGCACTCGCACCCGCCGTGCCGCTCATCGCGCGCGACCGCGCGGAAATTCGACCTCGTGGACCCCACCCCCTTGGGACTCTTTCTCAAGCTCAGGCATAGTGCTACGCGGGTTCAAAAAGAATTTCTTCGTAGAAACTTTATTTGTTGTTTATTTTTTCGAGTTACATGTACACAATATTCTTTAGTTAAGGTATAGAGACCATGACTGCGTTCTTATCTAGCAACATACGACTATTAGAAATAATTCTCTACCTGGAGTTATTTGAAATTATATGTAATGCTATTTAGTGTAGCAATATCAAGCTGAATGATTACAAGTTCAAGGACCTCTTTGGTCTGATAAGGTCTGATAAGGTACAGTCCATCATTGCTTCTGCATCAATTGGTTCCAGTGTGAGTGCAAAAAGTGTGCACACCGCCAATTATTCATCCAATTCGAATATAACTCGTCAACTAACAGCTAATATCATGACCCACGCTTTTGGCTGCAACCTATGGGTATGATGGATAAGTAATGTTAAAGAAATTCGATCGAATATCAGAAGAGAAGAGTTAAGGGTAGCCGTGACACAAAGTCGTGCCACACGGTCGTCAACGTGGTAAATACGCTCCCTACACCTGGTTGAAGATCATTCCTTCGCATTGTTCACCATCTTTGATATCCAGTTTTGATAGTGCGGTGATGTAGAAATACGACCCCTACCGATACAGACCCCGACGTTACCGCTCGAAATGTTCCCCTCCCATATGTACTGGTTCAAAATGCCCCCTTTTCTACATCCACAAATATCTAATCCTTTTCGCCAATTCTGCGATTTCAACTTGTTTTCTGTCTACAAATTCGGCTAGTTCCGACGCATTTCTCCCACTCAACACTGTCACCACTTCCACGGATGCCACATCTATGCAGCTCCTCGCTGGTTATGAGCAATACCTAGGCTCCAATCCTCCGCTGCGCAATCCCTCGCTGCATATGTATGCAGTCTATGATACCTTCCATCGATATACTCATAGTGATATGTTAAACTATGGGCAGAATCCTGCTATCGAGTCATTTTATAGACTGGGAGTCTCTGATGGCTTTTAACTTATAACGGACGGCGGCGTTTTTGCGTGGGATGGCCTGTAGGACGGGCGCGTTTTTTTTTTGTCTCGCGGGCGTGCACCATATGATGAGGCACGCCGGCACACAGAGCAGGTTTTGCTCCGGCATACACTGACGGGTTTTTCGTCGAGAGGGCGCAGACGGAAAAACAAAGGTTGACGCGGGCCTCAGGCCGCTTTCATACTTTGCGCACCGACGCCGTCAACTCGACGCAGGTGACGGCGTAAATTTGACCGTCAATTTGACCGCCGTCACCGGCGGTGACGGCGTCAAATCGATGCAGGTGACGCCGTGACCGGCGGTGGCGTCGGTGCGCAAAATATGAAAGCGGCCTTGAATTAACACAGTTCGCACTTGTACTCTTCAGTGATTTGTTGTTACTCCATATTTTCACTACACTTTTCATTTCATGTTTTCACTACTCGTAATCTATTTATCGTAGGAGCTTATGAGCATACACTTCGCTTTTCAGCGCGAATGGCTACCTGGCTCTCTTTCACACGCAACCCTTTTCGCTTTTCCCGTATTCTTGAACGCCCAAATATGATTTCTGTTACATTTGACATGCATTCGACTGTTTCTCTCATGCCCTTTTTGATTTTTCTGTTGTTTTACTTCTGGTTAATCCTTCGTTTCACCGTTTTTGCTGTTCGTGCTTCCATTGCAGTTCATGTGTGGCGAAATAAAACGTGCCTAGGTGCTGGCGCGCCACATTGTCACGCAACCGGCACCCAAGCAGGTTTGTTCCGGGAAACACGAACGGGATCCCATGCCAAACGGGTAATCACAAAATATTCCTTGCTTGACATGTTTTCAATTTTCCGTACATTCTGCACTTATTGGTTACCAGCTGGCGGGCGCACACTACTGCGCACGATCCATGACTATGTTGTGCAAAATGGGTTTGATCGGCACAACCACAGATTTGTATGGAGTTGAGTGGAAATTTTCCTTTTCTCTTCTTTCAGCTGCACTATTTATTTGGATAAAAGCTGAGAAGATGGCGTGATGAGAAAGCATTTTGGTGTTATTATACTTCAGTCGCTTTGCATTTAACCCGTTTTGCACGTCATCGACATGAATCGCGCGCAGTAGTGTGCGTGTGCTAACTGGTTTAGGTCATCATTGGAAGTTTGGATAGTTAGGAGATCAATAGTTTTGTGTTTGATTGCATCGATTGGAAACAAATGGTCCACTTGCTGAGCGTCTAATTCCTACACACTGATGGTAGATCCATATCACGATTGTCGACGTTTATCGTTATCGTAAACATGTTCCACTATTTCGAATTTTACATAGTCTAGTGGTCGGTACCCAGTGTTGCTGCCAGTACCGAATTAGAGAATGATTCCGAGTCAAACGCTGGCTTTGCTATCACAAATATAGGTTGTATCATGATTATCAATGTAGATCGCAGTACCCAGAGACTGCACCATTTTTTGGAACGCTAGCAATTCAGCGGTCGATACATTGGCCAATGATATCAGAACATAAAATATGTTCACCCGATGCCACTGAGCATTAGACGTCTTTGCTTAAGCGGTCGTATAGTAGTAGCAAGCTATGTAAAGGATTTCATCCCATCCAATTCATAACTATTCTTATCAGCCACTGTAAGCCGTTATCACTGAAGCTCCTGTACCCAACGGTACCACTCAGGTCCCTGTACCCTACAATACCTGCGAATGTGAACATTCCACTGTCAGCCGCAAGAGCGTACCGGCCTTAGTGACATTTTCCTTCTCACGCTTCTTATCGAATCTTATCAACAGTTACCAATGCGGGTCACCCACAATTGATGTTCCCGTTCCTTCCCGCAAAATACCTATGAGTGTCAACGCTCTGAGGTCAACGCGAAAGACGAAACGGATTTGCTATCGTATCTTATCAACCGTTATCAAGTTGGCTCACCCACTATTAATGTCCCCGCCCCATCCCGCAAAACACCTATGAGTGTCAGCGATGTGGGGTCAACGCGAAAGACGAAACGGATTCGACGACTCTAGCCTTTTTACGCTCCTTATCGAATCTTATCAATCGTTTCCAGTGCGGGTCAACCACCATTAATGTCCCTGTCTCGAGACTCAGAACACCTATGAATATCGGCGCTCTGGGATCAACCCGAAAGGCGAAACGAATCTGACGACATTTGCCTTCTCATGCTTCTTATCAAATCTTATCAGACATTACTAATTTGGATCACCCACCATTGAAGTCCGTGGTCCATCCTGCTCAACGCCTATGAGTTTTAGTGCTCCAGGATCAATGCGAAAAGCGTAACGGATTCGACAACTCTAGCCATTTCACGCTCCTTATCGTATCTTATCAACTGTTATCAAGTTAGCTCACCCACTATTAATGTCCCCGTCCCATCCCGCAAAACTCCTATGAGTGACAGCGCTCTACGATCAACCCGAAAGGCGAAACGACTTTGGTGACATTCGCCTTTCAAGGCTCCTTATCAGTGCGTATCAGCTGCTATTACTTTCGGTCCACCACCGCCTAGGTCCCCTTACCACCCCTTATATCATTTGTAAAATTCAGCGTCCCAGCTCTGCTGCGACGCGAGATATGAATTTCGTGACAGACAGACGGACACACACACACACGCACAGACATACTAAGCGAATTATATAGAGTAGGATAGCTAGAAACCGGCTCAACACGTTATACGTGTGAGTGCTGATAAGCTATGAACATCGAGTAAAGAGTAAATAAGAAATCGTCGGATTCACACAGTTATTGTCATTTATTTGTCTGTACAATTAAAAAGTTCGCATTAGAAATTACTCGGTCCTAAGAACATGTACTATTCTTCAATACTAGCAGTGTATACGTGTATAATTAGATTCTTAAGCATACTGGAAAACTAGAAGAAGAATTATTTCGTGTATACGTGTGTAATTAGATTCTTAAAAATATTGGGAAACTAGAAGAAAAATTATTTCAAATGTAGTGCGCCGCCAGATGGTGCACGTCGTCCCCAGGTCCAGTTCTGGGGTGCGCCACGGGTGGGGCACGTCGTCCGTTATGGGTTAATCTATGCCGAAATCTCCCACGCAAGCAGTAAAAGTATTTGAGCAAGAAAGTGACGCTATAGGGGATCACAACTCCTTCCAGTTACTTCTTGCTTTTCGGTGAGAAAATTGTAGTCTCTCTAGGACATGATCAGGACATGAGATGGACTTCGACTTCAAAGTGGAAGGATGTGTACGGAAAACCGAGTTAGACGGAGCAGTGTCAGAAAAATGACATGGAAAAAAAATGTCGACCAATCATCATTAAAGCAATTTATTTAACTTTCACTACTTAAGATTTGTTGTTGATCGTTTTTGATATCCTCTTGTACTTCTTGTGTTTCCAAGATAACAGATGTTGTTTTTGTGTTTGCTAGTATTTCTTTGCATAGATTAAATGTAAATCTGATATCGTCTTCTGTCGTGAGTGCACTGCATATGACAAGTCGAATAAATAGTTCACCTCCGACCTGAAACAGCTGCTCGTGTGGAACAATGTCTCAGTAACCATCCTGTTCCGTTTTTACGACGGTCAGAAAGCGAAGCGCCGAGTCACGGCTCAGATCAAGAGGCGCCACAGCGGTAGCACCTCGAGAGTGGATCATCGCGCGCGACGGCCACAAATTGGCTCATCTTAAGGGAATATGGCACATGTGTTGGCCTAAGCACGTTTCAGCAACCTGAAACTAAATTTCCTAGATAGAATGTATTTTAGCCTTTTATCATTCCACTCTTACGTCAATGCTGGCGAAGCTTGAACATACCTTCGCTGGTAAAAGGTAAACTCGACGATCCTTCACGATTGCGTTACAAAGTGCTGCATTTTCTTTGTTTGTACTCTGCAATGTGCTTACAGATTTTGGTTCGATAATACACGTCTTCGTTTTGAGTCGTCTTTCATACCATTCTCCATCCCCACTTCTGGCTTCCTCTTTCTATATCGAACACTCTCTGCCGCAGCATCAGCATGGTAATTCTATGGCTATGCTGCGACTACAAAAGATGGGCAGTCCCATAACGAAAGGACTCTTGTGGAATGCGGCGCAGAATGAAGCGCAAAACGTAGGTGGACTGCGTATACTGTAAAGAAGGCCACGGTTCGGATTTTAATCGTCGCTACCGGACCAGTGGAGTGAGATCTATTTTCGCCGTTACCATTAATGTCGAAGAAAATCCGGCTTTGCGCACTTGGACTTCATGTGAGCAGGATAAGCATGCAGACAGTGTCATCCAATGCGCTGTCGAAAGGACGAATGCTTGGAGTATCCCCTATACACATAGAGAGGAATCGGAAATTTACCCCTCTGTCGACGATCGAAGATCGGGAACGCTGCCGTATTTGCGAAGGAATGAAGATTAGATGGACCGGACATGTCATGCGTTATGACCGTTAACCGGACCGCTTACGACTAGATCTCACGGAACGTCAAACGAACACCTGGACGACCATGAGCCCAATGGATAAACCTCTTCACGAAAGCTCTTAGCAAAAGGAACAATATGATCTGCGTCCCCGGAACCAGAAGAGTTTACTGGAGTACTCTGGCTCGCGACAGGAACGAATGGAAACATTGCTGACGCCCGCTCAAGACACTCGATGAGCAACGGGGCGACAGGTGATACAGGTGATACTATTGGGGAAGCTAGAAATTTTGTGATTATAGAATTTGAACTAGGAACCCCTTACTTCTTCTTCTTTTAACGTCGCGACGATTTCCTTGTGGGATCCCTTCAAAGTTATCATTAAACATCTGCCCATAGGACACGAACTTGCCGTCACCCATTCAAAATTCTTGTGGCTGTCTTGATGACTCCTCTACGTGCTTCACTTTGGCATGGTAATGCCAGCGAATCTAGTCACATAGCGTTGGCGATATTATCATGATTAGGTGTAGGTTAGCTCATTTTTCAGAAATATGCTACCACATCATACCCATCTAGTCTCCACATCCTCTCTCCAACGAGGAAACTCTGCATCCAGGAAAAGAATGTACGGCAACTACTTCCTAGAAACTATTAGTTTTCCAAAACTTGTGATTACATACGTTACTTATTCTGAAGCACACGAGTCCGAGATGCTGTGGGACGAATAACTCGAAATCTTTGTCGCTTGCAATCAGTTCGGCAAACAACGCTGCCAATCGAACTTGCTGTAAAAAGTCATTACCAGGCCATTGTGACTACAAAGTCATGGTCTATCGTTTGGCTTTTTCTCTCGTTCATTTACCACATTTGTTCAAGATGCGATAGGAATCCATTGCCTTCAGAAACTTCTCTACATTTACAGATTATACCCTCTGCGAAACCAGGGAAGTTTGTGACCGCAGCGGGCTTCTCATGCATATGCACGTGTACATTAGGAATGGGATCCACTCACGTTCTAACCTATACCAGTAATCGATATCGATCTGTCTCACTTCTGGACATTGCCCCGGGTGAGCAATGGTAAAGGAGTAGCAAAAGTGTGACCGTAGAATTGAGGCGTATTCAATCATGTTGACGCGTTCATACCATATGGTTGCGTGCGTTTTTTTTTTGCCAGCGAATCTGCTGACTTTTTGATCAGTTTGCCTGCGCTGCGTCAATCGCCATTGGAACTATGCTGACCGCAGCACAAACTCTCCGAATCTCCCACTATAAATGCAGGCTAAAAAGCAAATCTCTTTCCAGAGCTTTGCATACTCACTTTTCTCAATGCCTCTCTGATATATTCGGCTCCAAGGTGAAGCAGAACCAAGTAAATTTTGAGCGCACGGAATCGACGTCCCATTCCCACTTGTAGATGCTGTAAACATTATTTCGAATCTTGCAAATTAGTTTGTGAATCTGTGTGATCCAAAGACTCGAATACATGACTTGTTAGATAAGTGAATGGCAAGCAAAGGCTCAGTGTGTTCTACGAAAAATTCATCGAGATGACGCCACGGCCACCGTACGGCTTGTGATTTGCGGCACGACCGTTGTATACAGAAGGCAATGTATTTGGTACCACTTTGCCATCATATCGTTGTGTAAGGCTGGTGTATTCAACTGCACTAAATACTAAAAGTGCATCCTGCGTGGTGTTTTGAATAATACCATATGAAAGGCGACCACGAAGAGTTATCAAATGCAGTTGCCCATTGAGATATACTGCCTGTATCGCCTTCAAGGGCGGTAGTCGTCACACAAAGAGGCGTTCTCGTGACTCTGAGCTGAGCTTTTCTTTTCACCATTAGCTCCACGAACAACTCACCGTGCATCCTGCTCGTGCTAAGTGGCGTCACAGCCACTGCGCGATGCGGCGGTGGTCCATGATCTGCGCTTCTACCATTACGCTCCAGTTAACGTAATCTTGTTGGCACTTTGCTGATACAGTTAGGGCGAGCGCATCGTGCTTCAGCAGACTCCGTCATATGACAGCTACAAGAGCTTGTCTTTCCGTGGCGGAGGTGGAGGTCCAGTTCTGTGGATTAATCTAAGCCTAAGAGTGTGGATGCTTCAGGAGCTTTCGTACATCTTTTTTGTGTACAGTCATGCGTGAAAACAGAGTAATGAAAGGAAGAACCAGCTTCTTCAGGACGTTGGTGAAGTGACAGGTCAAACTTATTGAAACGCAATAATAACAGCGTCATCCATCGCGCCCGTCGTCGCATAGTGACTGTGACATCATCAGGCAGGCAACGGTGTGATTTCTTCCCGCGGGGCGGCACATAGCTAGCATGGTGAGCACCAATTGTGGGCATGAATCCATTTTGCGAATGCGTTGTTGCAGTGCGATCGCAGAGTATGACCGCGCTTTTTCACTCCTGTGGAGTCTTGCACACTTCTGTAGATCAAACCTCTCAGAGAGAAAGCACGTCGTTCATCTCTCCTTACTGATGTGATTACCACCAGGGGGTACTAGGGAACACTCGTTGATTAATATACACTTCACCGATTTAGGGTATGGCAATGTTAAGGCGATTCTGTGGATCAGTTTATTTTACCACGAATTCTCAGTAAGTGAGAAGCACTACAATTAATCAGGAGAAGAATAGACACATGATTACACTAGCCTTTCATATGCTACGAACTGAAGCTTAAAGAGCATTACAACAAGGAATGCCACATATCTTTCATCATATGTTGACAAAGCAGGCTAACTTCAGGTGAAATGGCCAATGGAAGGTCGCGATTATTCGCGACACTTTCGACACAAACAAATAAACACAATCAAACCATAACTACGGAATCTCCGCGAAAGAAATCTCTGACCGGCATATAGCTACGAGACGGTGGCTGTCATCGTGCTTGATCGAGTGTCGACATGTGCAAAGACATACCCTATCGAGTTGTGAGTACAGTCGAATAGATGGCATCTCGGACGCAGTAAAATTAAAGCAGTCAGAAAATGTCGAGTGGAGGAGGATATGTCAAGTAGAGAATACCGAAGTGCTGTCGTCTGCCGAAATGCAATTAGCGGAAGAATTGGCCGTCAGATGTGGATATGCAAAATGTTGACAGGGGGTGGATAGAACGGCGGTTGACGACGGGGAAGTATTGTGACTGCGAGCACAATCAAAGCGCGTCTCTGGAGGTACGGTTAATGGATATAGTTTGTGTCGCTTGTGGAAGGTTGAAGAAGCAGAGGCTCTGGCGGGACAGAGTGGAACATTGTTCCTCCCGCTGCAAAGAACGCACTACTACAGTCCTTGGGGCGCTGACGTCGGAGACCTCTGTTGCAGAGACGTAGATTCGAGGCTTGTACAGCGCGTCATGCTGGATCTACGCAACGGTAACATCATCTGGTGGGATGGTCTCATTGTCTTCGAGAGGGCAAGAGACGCAGCTCAACTTAGACGTCGTCCTCTTCCTCGAAAGATCCATTGTGCTGTTCATCATCGACCAGGCAGACAAGTATATTTATGACAGCATCAATTTTTGCATTCATCGACAGGGTGAACATGCTTAGCTGTTCCTCTAGATACTTTACTGCTTCATCCAAAGGGTCAGTAAGGATAATGACGTCAACCTTATCCACGGTTCAAGTGTTTTGTTGCATCGGCCAAACGTTAACTTAGGGACTGGGAAATATCTGAACGCTTAATCAGTGGACCAGAGCTTTCTGTTCCTAAAAGTTCTGCTGAGGTTTTCAGTTCGCAATGGAGTCAATCCTATACAAGAAACGTATCCTCCATCACGTTTCAAAGGTGGAAGTGTTCGAACGTATGCAGAGCCGCAAGAGTATTCTGAAGATGACGCAGCACATTCAGGAGGGCTGCTACAGATGATTAAATCTAAAGGTAGTATGCAAAAGATTTAGAAAGTGTCGAACTAGAAGCTCAGTTCACACAAGCAAAAAAAGATGCGATCGGTTTTATCGTCATGCTTAGCACACGCCTCACTGAGGTTTACAGCAACCAAAGGCGCCTCGCTCGCAAGCTAGTATCGGTGACAGAAACCGAAAGTCGACAACGCTTCGGGTATTTCTCGCGAACTCAGTGAAGATGTTAAGTGCTAAATTCCGCCAAATTATCTAGAGTCGGCAGTAACAATTGCCACGCAGTGAACCGCTCAGAAGTGTTTTGTGCATCTGTGGCTCAGTGGTATAATGCTCGCCTGCCACACAAGCGGCCCGAATTCGTTTCTTGCCCGATGCACCAAAATACTTTCCGTAGGTGATTCTGTGTATCAGTTTTTTACTACGAGTCCTCAGTGACCGAGAAGCACCACAATCAATCAGGGAAGAACCAGTAAATGATTACTTAGCAAGCCCTACTTATGCCATCGGTTAAAGCGATAAGAGCATCACAAAGAGTGCCACATACAGTAGCGGTCAAAAATATATGCGGTTATGGATTCTAACCATAACTTTGGTCGGAGTTTACATTTCTTATCCAATTTTTTTTTATTTTTTGAAGGCAACTGGTACTCAGTGAAGCAAAGTAGGGTGTAGTGTTGAGATTGGAAAATTTGTTCAACTAAAAACTCTAAAAATAGCCAAACCTTCCCAAAAATTCAATTGGCCATAAAAAGCTTATAACTCATCGAAACGGGCAGGTGGGCAGAAAATAATACGGAATGAGGCTGGGACTTTGTTGCACGCTATTTCAAATCCTAACAGCACTGAGGCACGGAGTTGACCATTTTCAGTGGTTTCAGTTAAATGATTTTTTCAACCTTCACACTGCATCCTACTCGGCTGAGATACTTTATTTCATTGAGTAACAGTTGCCTTCAGAACACAAAAAAAATTGAGCGAGATATGCATCGAACCAAGTTATGGTCAAAATCCCAAACCGCATATATTTTTGACCGCTACTGTAGCTTTCACCATGTAATGACAAAGCAGGCTAACGTGAAGTGAAAAGCTAATGGGAATATGTAAGGTCGGGATTACTCGCGAGAATAAACAAAGCAACTACGCTTATGATTTCGAAGAGAAGACGAGTGCTTTTGAAGCTTCAAAGGATACTGGCCATATTGGTCAATTAGATTTACCCCTATCCTTACACTGTTGTCCCGTGATGTTTTCTTTTGTTCCGGAATAAGATACTCCGCATCCATACTGAAATATTTCGAAGCAGCGACACCGTCTTTAAACCTGAAAGGCTTCTCTGTGATGCACACCAGGGACACGTACTCAGAATGGGTGCTATCGCAATGAGGGGGGCATTTTTTAAAAAGTTGCTTATATAAGATCCTGGAGAGGTCCTTGAGGAGTCAGTTTGCGCATTCAAAAGCATACTTCTGCCCAAACCTTACTGGAAAAGAGAAGAGGTTCTATTCTCTTTTTAGGCTTGGGTAAAAAGTAATGTCCGTAGTAGGATGCCCCCCCCCCCTTGCGTAGCACCTCAAAATGCATAAAATCAATCCAGTTGTCGGGGCTCTCAATCATGTCTTCAATCATCTCTGACACTTACCACAATGGGGAGCAGTCACAGTTAGACATAACACCTTTGTGAGCACTAAAACTGAACGAGTCCACATATTCCATGCCTTCCGACATATATCGAAATTCGGGACAGGCTAGGAATGATCCTGGAATCTTATGACTTGTTTTTCGTTCTATTGCAGAAAACTAAAACCACAAAGTCCATCCACATTCAGCGATCGTTTGCGATCGCCGCGTCTGGTGACCAAGTCCAAACACCGACTTACGCTTCCAAAAGAGCCTAGATGACAACTATAGGCTGCATGGGCGTCAGAACACACGACATGTGTGACGGCACCATGCGAATCGCGTTGCAACTTGCGATACCTGCCATGCTGATGTTATTCCGAATGGTTTACGCGTTAAGGGAACGAACGCCGCTTCTTCGAGGGAACCATTTCAAGTGTATTGACGCTCACCTCCTATCCGTCTACCACCAATACTGTTTATGAGATCGGAGCATGATCATTTCTATCGAACCGAACTTTCCTTTCGGGGACCAAGAAGTTACAAAAGGCTCTTCAAAAGTAGCTTGAATAATAGGGTAGAACTTAAATACACCGGAAAAAGGCAATATAGGCCTACGATAATATCTACCGTAACGCGTGCACTTCGTTAGGTTGCACACATTGCACACATGACGCCTTGTCAGAACGTGGAGTGTAAATTTGTTGGGTTTTCTGATCATAAACACCTTTTTCTTACCCTTTCGTTTATTTTATCACTCATTCCTTTACTTGAATGCTGCTGTTTGTTGTTTCACTTAGTTCACATCATCATGAATCAATGAAATGCACTCTACGAGACAACAAATGACATCTTCTTTGGTGAGCAACTCGGAGAGGTGATGTTGCAGTTTGAAGAGGTGTGCGAGAGATGTGAGTACAGACCACAACGTCCTGCTTTTGATTCTGGGTTTCTCTATGGATTATCGCTTTCAAAGGTCGTCCACGTAAAAATGAGTCTTTGTGTCACTCATATGTTTATGTTGTATTTGCCTTATGGGCGTCATGCAAATTTTCACGCGAAAATTGTGAATGTGGATGGGATACAGCACCACAAAGTGCGTCCGGGTGGGCGGGGCCCCCGAGTAAAAGCCTCGTCCCGTCGTCCACCGCCGTTGGGAACGGAGAGCGGGACTGTTTACGTAACTTTCTGTTCCTACAATGCATCTACGACCACGGCAGACGACGGGATGAGGCTTTTACTCGGAGACCTCTCCCCTACCCGGACGTACTTTGTGGTGCTATATCTCAGCCAGATTCACATTTTTTCGCGTGAAATCCTGCATGAGGCCTAAATTAGGCAAGTACAACATAAACATATGGGTGACACAGAAACTCATTTTTCCGTGGACAATTCCTTTAACCTCGAATATCCGTTTCAAAACGATCGTTTCTTCCATCTTCCTCTTTCGGACCCTACTGGTTGCTTCAAGGTCTACGTATTTATCACGCAGTGACACGATTCCTGACGATAAGGGGATTTGAATGCATGACGCATACCAGAAGCTCCGATCAGCGCCGCTTCTATCCCCGCTTCTATCCCTTCAGCATATTTATGCTCAAAAAAGGTTATTCATGAAGAATAAAGTACAATGTTGATCGATCTCTTGCTGAGTTGCGCAACGCATTTCAGTTCCATTCAGAAGGATGGTGGCAGATGAATGCGATTTGTCTTATACAGTGACTTTCAGGGGCCAGCCGATGTACAGGGCAGTGTTTTTATCCTCGCAGACGAATCTGGTACCAATTTACCTACTCGAAGGAATGAAAGGCGGTCTGGACGGGCATTGATGGGGATTTGATCCCCGCACCATGGGAGTGGGAGGAGTGCTTGCTGAAATGCAGTTCCTCTCACCTCCATATGCAGCATCAACATGAAGATAAATGCGCTCTCGGTAACAAACTGGTCCAAGGTCATCTAGTCTGTCGAAGCTACATGTCTTTTTCGTGCCCATTGAGGCGATCATCAGAAACGGTATTAATCCACGTTCACGATCCTCCTGAAATTAATCGTTGTCAGCTTTCCACATGTAAGAATAGATTCGAATTCTTACGCACTCCTGTACTCAGGTAATCTATGTGCCCGCAACTCCTGCGATGTGGAAAGGGGGTCAGACCTCAAAGTGCCGCACTGCCACTGTTTACCCTAAGTTTTGAAGCTAGCACATCCATAACATCGCCCATTTCCCCCCTAGAGCTTCATACAAAGTATCTCACTTTTCACGTAGGCTTCTAATCTTGTTTTTTTTTCGTAGTTCTGTTCAACTCCTTTCTCCCACTATGATGGATTTTTAGGAACAGTAATACCTTTATCGCTTCTTCTAGAGTTTCTCTCATCACCGTATAGTTCTTCATTTCAGGATGGATGCTGCACTTTAGTTTTCGCAATTTTACGGCATTCAGCATTACGGCTTTCTCCAAGAATGGATGGGCCTAAACACGAAAATCTGAGCGTAGTTTAGTTTTTTGATGTCCCGATTTTCGTTAGCTGCTGATTTTCACCGCAGCTTGCGATGCGAAAGTCGTTACTATTAGGGTGTCCACAAAGTTCGTTGGCCATTCGTTTTTTCCAGAGCTTGTAAAGATAACTCACCAAGTTGAACTTACCGGTCCATGATATAATCTCCATACATACCCAGCACCCTTCGCCAGCGAACGGGTAGAGAGGCAACTCGATCCTCCCAAAAGCCGGCCGCCCGCGACTCGACCCAGTCCTCGATCACGTCCTCGAGGTCGCCCTCGTTCTTCAGCTGTTTTCCGTCCAAGAAATTTTGCATGGACCGGAAGATGTGGTAATCGCATGGACTGATGTCCGGGCTATACTGTGGATGCGTGACCGTGTTGATGCCCAGCCTGTCCAGGACGGCCTGAGTATCTTTCGCTTCGTGGGGGCGCGCGTTGTCCCAGAGCAACCACGGATTTGCAAGTTTCTGGGACAAGGCGGCAGCTTTCACCTTGACCTCCTGCAGTTATTAAGAGAGGTTCTCTGCCGTCACTGTGGCATTGTTGGATAGGATGCTGTAGTGGACGACGCCACGGATTTTATCACTTATCACTGATTTTTATCTTCGATGCCATAGTTTCCATTGGTGAAGCGAGTCCACCATTTTGACATTCAGTTCTTAGAAGGGGTGTTATCACTAAACTGCTGACTCCTGGTCGTGGCCTGACGTCTGGAGATACCCAGGTTGTAGTAGTAGTGGTGACTATCACTCATCTTCACTGCTTTATTGTGGGAAGAGCAGGAAGGGAAATTGAGAGCTAGCGAGTTCCGAAGATAGCCCATCGCGAGTACTTTCAGTATTGCGAAATCATTATGCAAAATCACAACGCGTTGCGTAACGCGACGCTGTTTACAAATGGCCAACGAACTTTGTGGACACCCTAATAGTATGTTATGTGATGCTCAAAGTCACAGTATGTTATGGGGAGGCCCAAGTATGTTATGTGATGCTCGGCCGGAACTCGAGCCCTTACTCCATGTTTTCTGTGTTCTGTGTTCATATGTTCTAAACCTCTACACAACCGAGTCCCCTTGCACTCAAGTCAGCTTCTTGACCCTTGGTTTGCTTGAGTTCTTGCCCACATCTCAACACGCATAGAACAACCTTTCAGTTTGCTTTTTTTTGAATTATTTCTTTTTTCGCATTATTCCTAGCATAGAGCTTCTCTGTGGATTCATTTGAGATTAACTTGAGCTCCATTAGTTCCCATTCAAAGGAAACAATCTTCAGTTTGAGCACTCACATGTTCAGAACAGTATGCAATCAGTCTTTCAAATACAACTGCGTCATGGTAGAATGGATTATTGATGCCGGCATTTTCTTCGTCTACCTGAGCATATTATTTTGGTTAGGTACAAAATTTGAATTCGAAAGCGTTGTGGGATAGTTCGATTAATTTTTGGTCGAAGGCGCGAGAAATGGAACCCACATCATCCCCTCCCCTTGACTTCTTTCATGTACGTATTTTCACGCGCGCATCATCACTGGCATATCGGCCAGAGCCACGCAAATCTATTTTGTGCAGATGTCATGTCGTGCGCAACATCATGTCGCCCACTACTTTACAGGGATTGCGTGCCCTAGCGCTACTATCGTAGTACTTTGTTAAGGAGGTTCAGGTGCGTCTTTTGCAGTGCGATTTGTGGATCTTAAATCAAAGATCGCAGTGAGGCTTCGGACAGGAACAGTTTTTACTGTCGTAGAGAACAAAGAAGATGTACAGGTCACCAACCGTGTTCTGTCTTACTTTGTCGAGTATTTCCTTTATGGTGCTCTTCACATATGGATTAGGCAAGTATGATGTACCTTCATTCTTTATCGCCTGAATACGGTTGGGTAATCATTTTTTGTCAGAAGTGGTAAAATGATTGAAAGTGAAGAATGCTCACTTCAACAGCTGTTGCTCTTGCCGTTATAATAGCTGTCAATGTAGCCTCACCGGCGGTGGTTTGTATGAGACTGCTACCAATGCCCGGATGAAAATTCTGTAGAATGTAGGTCTGAGGGATGAGTGTATGGCTGGTGCTAGCGCAATACAGGCATCCCTGAAATCGCCTCAGGTACGGACTATAGACGGTGTTTAGCTATTACGCATCGCGCCGCACACTGCGGTAAGATCCTGCCCCAAGGAAACATCACTAACAGATGATATAGAGGCTGTTTGGCCTTATTACATGACTTTCTACAGGTTTTGCATATGTATATAACTCCACAGCTCTACCTAACGCTCATTGTCCTTGCCTACGTTACCTTTTTCATGGTTGCTTTGGTAAACATTTTTGGATACTTTGGTGATCGGCACGACCACAGTTCAGTATGAAATTAAGTGGAAATTTCCTCTCCTCTGTTTTCAACTGACCTATTGAATTGGAAAAAAGCAGAGAAGATGCCGTGATAAAAATACTGGTATTGACATATTTCAGTCGCTTTGCATCGAACCCATTTTGCACGTCATCGACATGAATCGCGCGCAGTATATGCCCCTGGTTTAGGTCATCATTGGGAGTTTGGATAGTTAAAGAGATCGACAGCTTTTTATTCGATTGCATCGATTGGTAACAATTTGTTCACTTGCTCAACATCTTATTCCTACACATTGATGGAAGATCTATATCCCGCCTAACGATGTTTATCGTTTTTGTAAACATGCTTCATTATCTGGAATTTTGCATAGCTGAGCGATCGATACCCACTGTTGCTGCCAGTACCGCATTAAAAAATGGTTCCGAGTGAGTCGCTTGTTTTGCTATCACAAATATGTTGTATCATGATTATGAATGTAGATAGCAGCAGTATAGAACGTCAGTATGTCAGTATAAAGCAGTATAGAACGTCAGTATGTCAGTATAAAGCGCCTCTTCTGTAGTGTATAAAAGGATCTCGCTGTACCGTCAAGACGGATTATCTCTTATTTACTCTAGCTTTGCTCTACCATATCTCTGTTAGCCATGGGGCGACAGATTTTGCATATTCGGTATAGATAGTGCCCATGAATGAATGTATAATAGATTATGCAAGCGCAAAATTAGTGCCCAAAAATCGACGTTGCGCTTACCTTGAAGTGTTCCGGTAGCCCAAGCAAGTCAACTAACCAATCCAGTGTCGTCATTTCAAGCTCTGTCAACGAAGGACCAGACATCTGAAAACGCTTTTCTGGCGAGGTTTGGAGTGTTCAGTAAAACACCGCTACTACCCAAGAAAAGCCGACCGTGCCAATACCAGAGCTGAGTATATCGCCAAGAATCGACGGATAGCAGCATGCGACTGGATGATGGGCGAAAAAAAGGGGATGATTCCAGTGAGTGGAACCTAAATCAGGAGATCGTTAGGTCGTTGCAGTGACTGCTTCCTCGAAATTCGGCTTGCCGTTCAGAACGATTTCCTCGAGGCTTGCGAAAATTTCCTGCCAACTTTCTGGCTCAGTAGGTGGCTGCTCAGGCACCTATAACAGATTATGAGCATTTTTAAGGCCTCTGTGATGGTGGGATTATAGAGACTGCTTGTCTTTGTTACATAGTTCTCTATCATGCCTCACATATGTGCATCCAGCATTATATGTTTATCTAGCATTTATCAGCGGGTCCTATCGCAATGAGGGTTGGGAGATAGGCATCCCCTTATAAACACTATTTTTACCTAAGCTTACAAAGGAAAAAATTCCTCCTGTCCCCCCCCCCCCCCACTAAAACATAGCCATTCCCCCACTGAGACATAAGCAAAAATATAACCCTGAATGTGCAGATTGATCTCTCAAAGATCCCTCCAAGATTGCCATTACATTTGCAATCAGCCTCATATCGCCATTCATTACTTCAGTTTCGGCTCTGCGATGTTCCTAGCGTCTCAACGGCATCAGTGAAGAGCTGGGTACGCGGTGCGACCCAATAGTTGAAGGTCCGTCGACTGCATCCCTTTATGATGCAATCTATCATCCGGTCTGCCTCCTGCGCATAATTTGATAAATGGCGGAGCATACTGTGGCTGTTCGAAGTCTTGCAATGCAAGGTCAGAATTTCATTTACTCAGTTTCCCACAACGCAGCCCGTTCTGACCTAACCTAAAATTGTTCTTCTGACAGCCTTCGTATCTACCCACCGTACTACTCTATT
Source organism: Trichostrongylus colubriformis (assembly GCA_963978905.1). Classification (NCBI taxonomy): domain Eukaryota; kingdom Metazoa; phylum Nematoda; class Chromadorea; order Rhabditida; family Trichostrongylidae; genus Trichostrongylus; species Trichostrongylus colubriformis. The sequence goes on from OZ022259.1 coordinate 37,696,703, forward strand.
TACACCTAGTGTAACGTAAGCACACCGCCGAGTGACTGCGAGTGTACTGAGTAATATTAGTTTTCCCCTGAACTGACGGTAGATTTCCTCGATCATTCCGTATCACAACCATTCACTTGTGGATATACAGACATACAGGCCGACAAACAAACCGACACACAAAATGAGGAGTGTCGGTAAACGGACAAGTGTGCGGCGGTACTCACTGCCGCGACGCATGAGCTCACGTGTCGCGGCCTCCATCATGGCGCGCGCTGGCATGCTTATGAGCTCTAGGTCTTCTTATCTCCTCGGGCAAGGCTCTTCGTGAGCAGCACATGAGATCTTCGTCTATTACGGTGTGGGTAAAAGAAAGACACATAACTCGCCGCTAAAGCGGCGAGCCAAGAGTCGCGCGCTCTTCGCGCATTGCAAGGGAAGGAAGCCTCGACGTAGGGGCTAAGATGGGCCGTCGCCAAATATCGTTTTGAGTTTATGACATCGGTGAGAAGAAGGCGACACCTGTCATCACAGAATGTATACTCAAGTGTATATTTTAACCTAAGCCTGCGAGGGAAGGAAGCCCCGACGTGGGGGCTAGCATGAGCCGTCGCCAATCATTGTTGTTGAGTTTATGACATCGGTAAGAAGAAAGCGACACTTGTCATCACAGAATGTATACTCAAGTGTATATTTTAACCTAAGCCTGCGAGGGAAGGAAGCCCCGACGTGGGGGCTAGCATGAGCCGTCGCCAATCATTGTTGTTGAGTTTATGACATCGGTGAGAAGAAAGCAACTCTGCATTCGCCGCTAAAGTGCGCCGACCCTACAACAAAGGGAACCGAAGGCTCCCGCAATTACTTAATTGGCGATTTGGAACCCCAATCGCAATGACAACGGATCATCCTCCTCTACTTCACCGCTGCCCCACAGTATCCTCCGTCTCGTCGGACTATCCGATGAGACAACGTTGGCTTCCGTACCAATCATGCGTAGTACACACTGCGAGTATCTCGCCACGTGCACTCTCCTACGCGGATACGCAGACGGAGCGATGAAACGGGAGAAAGCCTGTGCCCACTAACGCCGAACCGCGACGCAAGCTCACGCGTTGCGGTAGTGAGTACCACCGCACATTTGTCCGTTTACCATTCCTCCAAAATGAGTGATCCTCATGATGGGGGGGGGGGGGGGGGGGGGAAAGCGCTCGATTTCCTCTATCATCCCGTATCAGAATCACTCACTTGCGGACGGCCAACTATAAACAGCGCCAAACCGATACACAATGGGTGCTTTATATGTATAAGCTAAGGCCGAGGGAGATAAGCATAACATCGTACTTACATAATCACTGCATGATGGTCATTTGTTACCTGCCTCAAAGGCTGTGGTACGGGGTGAGGGTCGATTGGTCGATTTTCCGCGCGGGTGGAAGCGGCCCGGAGAGTGCGAGTTGTTTGTAGTTTTATCCGCTGAAACAGCAACAACTCCAAGATATAAGAACTTCCGAAACTTCCGACCTGCAAAATTTGGAGGTCCCTCACGATTACCAGCTCACTGCATACTGAGCAGAATTCCAACCGACTGCAGCAAGTCGTGCTGATGGCCTCGCGAGTGCAACGCTGCGAAGCGAAAATTCGATCACTTCCCATCATGGGAGGGGTAATTCAATTGTTTCACTCCTTCCAATCTTTGATACTGACCGGTGAACGTGTTCAACGCGAAAGCTTATACGTCAAGCACCACGTCATTTCTTTCGATACGGCTTTATTACGATACCAGCTGGGCTATCGCACAGTACTGTGCGAATTACTCATTATCTTCCTACTACATATAATTCGCTTAGTATGTCTGTGTGTGTGTTTGTGTGTGTGTCCGTCTGTCTGTCACGAAATTCATACCTCGCGTCGCAGTGAAGCTGGGACCATGAATTTCACAAGTGATGTGGGGGTGGTAAAGGGACCCTAGCGGTGGTGGACCGAAAGTGATAGCAAATGATAAGAGCCGATAAGGAGCCTCGGAAGGCAAATGTCGACAAATCCGTTTCGCCTTTCGCGTTGATCCAAGAGCGCTGACACTCACAGGTGTTTAGCAGGATGGGTCAGGGACATCAAAATGGTGGGTGACTCGCATTGATAACGGTTGATAAGATTCGATAAGGAGCTTGAAAAGGCTGGAGCCGTCGAATCCGTTTTGCTTTTCGCATTGATCCTAGAGGCAGGGTCAAGCGTCCAGTTGAGGAAAATTTTCAAAAAATACGACCCCCCCCCCAAAAAAGGGGGTCTCAATACGACCCCCCCTCTTTTACGTCTGTTATTGTTACCAGCTGGCTGGCGCACACTACTGCGCGCGATTCATGGAGATGCTGTGCAAAATGGGTTTGATCGGCATGACCAAATTGTGTATGGAGTTAAGTAGAAACTTCTCTCCTCAGCTTTCAGCTGATTTATTTATTTGGATAAAAGCATAGATGTTTGGATAAAAGCAGAGAAGATGGATAAAAAGCACATTGGTGTAATCATACTTCAGTCGCTTTGCATCGAACCCGTTTTACACGTCATGGGCACGAATCACGCGCAGTAGTGTGCGCGAGCCAGCTGGTTTAGGTCATCATTGGGAGTCTGAATAGTTTAGACATCAATAGTTTTATATTCGGTTGCATCGATTGGTAACAATTTGTTCATTTGCTGAGCATCTAATTCCTACACATCGATAGTACATCCAAATTCCAATTATCGACGTATATCGTTTTCGTAAACATGCTTCACTATTTGGTATTTTACGCAGTTTAGCGGTCGATACTCAGTGTTGCTGCCAGTACCGCATTAGAAATGATTCAGAGCGGAAGGTTTGCTTTGTTATCACAAATATAGGTTACATCATGGTTATCAATGTAGATCGCAGTATCAAGAGAAATGCACCATTTTCTGGAACGCTAGGCAATTCAGCGGTCGATACATCGGCTCGTGATATCAGAACATAAACAAAATATGTTCATCCAATGGCAGAGAGTATCAGAAGCTTTTGCTAAAGCGGTCGCATAGTAGCATCAAGCGATGTAAGGGTTTGATTTCATCCAATTCCTAACGGTTTTTATCAGCCTCTGTAAGTCGTTATCAATTTCACTGAGGCCCCTGTACCCAACAATACCATTGAGGTCCCCCTACTCTGCAATACCTGCGGATGTCCACTTTTAGCCGCAAAAGCGTACCGGCCTTAGTGACATTTTCCTTCCCACGCTCCTAATCGAATCTTATCAACCATTATCAGTTTGGGTCACCCACTTATGAATGTCCCCATCCCACTCTGCTAAACACCTATGAGTGTCAGCGCTCTTGGATCAACGCGAAAGGCGAAACGAATTTGGCGACATTCGTCTTCTCTGATCCTTATCAAATCTTATCAACCGTTATCAAGCTGGACCACCACCGTTATTGACCCCGTCTTACCCCGCAAAACACTTGTGATTATGAACGCTCCGGGACCAATAAGAAAAGCGAAACGAATTTGACGACATTCGCCTTCTCATGCTCCTTATCAGATCTTATCAATCGTTATCAAGGTGGATCACCCACCGTCATTGACCCCGTCTTACCCCGCAATGCACTTGTGAGTATGAACGCTCCGGGACTAATGAGGAAAGCGAAACGGATTCGACGACTCTACCCTTTTTACGCTCTTTATCAAATCTTAGCAACCGTTATCAATTTGTATCACCCACCATTAATGTCCTTGGCCAAACCTGTAAATCACCCATAAGTGTCAGCGCTCTAGGACCGATGCGAAAAGCAAAACGGATTCGACGACTATAGCCATTTCACGCTCCTTATCGAATCTTATCAACCGTTATCAATGCGGGTCACCCACCATTAATGTTCCCGGCCCATCCCGCAAAACACCCATGAGTGTCAGCGCTCTGGGATCAACCCGAAAGGCGAAACGACCTTGGTGACATTCGCCTTTCAAGGCTCCTTATCAGCGTGTATCAGCTGCTATCACTTTCGGTCCACCACCGCTGGGGTTCCCTTGGCACCCCCTATATCACTTGTAAAAATCAGCGTCCCAGCTTTGCTGAGACGCGAGATATGAATTTCGTGACAGACAGACGGACACACACACACACACACACACACAGACATACTAAGCGAATTATATATAGTAGGATTTTTCAATTTGGTTCGAGTTCAAGTATAAAGAATCTTTAAAAACCAGAAATAAACAAAATAAATAAAAATGACGGATAATCAAGATGGTTAGATCCTGGACAAATTTGAATTGGTCGGTAGCACTTGACAATACTGTTTCCTGAGGAGAATAAAACAATCAGGAAACAACATTCGGAAAAACTATCAAGCATTAGACCTCGCTACGATGGGAATACATAGAGATGGGCATTGGAAGAGATGAATGGAAAAGTACGAAGAACTATAAAAATTATAGGATCAGTTCAAGCCGGGGGGAGACGCAACTTTGCGTCAAATTTTCACCCACGTCAAAGCATCTTTCCCTCCCTAGGCTTAGGCTAAAGCAGATGAGATCTATGCTTTGAGAGATGCTCTTTCATGGGGAAGGAGGGTATCTCAATTTTAGCCTAAACCTAGGGAGGGAAAGGAGCTTCAACGTCGACGCAAAGTTAAAGGGGAGTAAAAGGGAGACGATGAAATAATCGAAAAAACGGAACACCATCAAAATCTGGAACGAGACATAAAAGCACACATGATTTAAAAAAAAAGAAATCGGACAGCCCATTGTCATGATTATCCTGCAACTTAGTGAACCTATCGTATAGTGCAGTTGTCCTTACCTGATATATCAAAGGAAAAGAAGGAGCTTTACTTGAAGCATGAGAAAATTTACTTGTTGTTTATTAACCAGTCCTAAAAAGGGAGACGTAGGATGCCCCCGTACTACGGGAGCATCCTAGACATTACTATGCACATATGGATTAGAGCTGTAAGAACAGGAGTTCCTCACGAGTCGCTTGACGTAAGGTAATGACGAAATGCATGTAAACAGCAAGTGACGGGATTTTGTTTGGCGGCGTTGACCGAATAGTCAAAAAATACGCAACATACAATTTGGATGAAATAAGTAAATTACATCGAATTCTTTTTTCGGCCATGCGCTCAACTCGAGGTAAATTTTGAATGAAAACAACTTTCATGACACTTCTGCGGTAAATAGCGAGAAAAAGGATGCCTACCTAAATTGACCCTCACTCTTGGAGTATTCACGATGCTGGCATGACATAAAAAGCTTCAGTGACAACATGAACGTTGTAAGAAACATTAAGTGTGATTGTAGACAACTGAGCAAACAACCTTTCCTTGTCAACACCTTGCGTCCATTGCGAAAGCAACTCTTGCCGTGATATCGCCTACTGATAAAATCTTCAGTGAAACTATGATATGACGAGCAAAAGGACAGCATACTTATGCTAAGACAACTTAATTTCACACCTTCTACTACAATATTGTCATGTCATGCAAATATTGTCATTTTATCGTCGTACGCGACGTGCGACGCGGCGATCACGATGGGGCGCGGTATCTTCCCCGTACTAAATTCCAGCATTTTGAAAATACGTCAAACTTTACCTAGAGCCCATCTTTCAAGCAGCTGTGACCTGTTTTCCCAATAACTTCCTTAGACCTATCTATTGACTACTTGCTTTCCCTTATGGTTGCTTAGTTCTCGATATGGGTTTCCAGTTGGGGGTTAGTTGAGGGGAATTTCGGAGTGTTTCACTTCAAATGACCATAACTTCCTTCAAACTTAACTACATGAGTTCGTTTGGGTGGAGCAGAGTCTGCGAGGTTTTTGCTTTCGAATGACTACCTGAGCTATGCCATACCTCTGAAGGGAAGCAAGTTATTTTGAGGGAAGCCAGTTGAGGGCCAGTTGAGGGGAATTTCGGAGTGTTTTACTTCAAATGACCATAACTTCCTTCAAACTTAACTATATGAGTTCGTTTGGGAGAAGCAGAGTCTGCGAGGTTTTTGCTTTCGAATGACTACCTGAGCTATGCCATATCTTCAAAACGAAGCAAGAAAAATTCAAAAAAGCCAGTTGAGGAAAGCTTTTTTCGTCGAATTTGCGAGATCTTCCCACGAATCTTCCCAAAAATCGATTCATTGTCACTGAAATTTTTCCAGTATGCATCCTTCGCTCTCGAAGGCCTAGTGGAAAGGCGAGAAGCGTCGGTCAGCTTTTCTGTGGGATGCGCCATGCATGAGGATTTCATCCACTTTCTCAATGGATACAAACGTTTTTCCGGTCCACATAGTGGCCGCCAACACTAGGTTACGTACTTACGGTCGTAGTAAGGTATGGAAGAAGTTCATATCAGCTAATTTTCCTTTTTCAACTTATAGTTTTTGGAGTACCCGGAGCGGCATCTATCCACGGCGATACCCGTGGATAGATGCCGCTTCCCACGGCTAATCGGTCAATTTCGAAGGTGTCTCTGTACGTGAATTCTGTGCCGGCGGACCAATGAAAGGTTCATTTACACTGGTTGGCTTCGTTGCGGATTGCGCCATGCATGAAGTTTCCATGATGATCGAGTTAAACTAGTTTCGGGTTCGAACCCAGTTAATCAGTTTTATCATTTCTCACCTTACAATTTAGACCCTCAGTCTGAGAAATTCTGTTGGTCACTGTCTACCTCAACGATTACGACCCCCCCCCCCTCCTAGCGGACCAAATACGACCCCCCCCCCCTGTTGAGGATTCCTCAACGGAGGCTTGACCCTGCCTAGAGGTTCGTACTCGCAGATGTTTTGCGAAGTGGGACGGGGACATTAATGGTGGGTGATCCAGCTTGATAACGGTTGATAAGATTTGATAAGGAGCATGAGAAGGCAAATGTCGTCAAATTCGCTTCGCCTTTCGCGTTGATCCTAGAGCGCTGATACTCATGGGTTTAGCAGGGTGGGCCATGGACATTAATGATGGGTGATCCAGCTTGATAACGGTTGATAAGATTTGATAATGAGCGTAAAATAGCTAGAGTCGTCTAATCCACTTCGCCTTTCCGGTTGATCCCAGAGCGCCGATATTCATAGGTGTTCTGAGTGTTGGGACAGGAACGTCAATGGTGGGTGATCCGAATTGATAATAGTTGATAAGATTCGATAAGGGGCGTGAGAAGGGAAGTTTTACCCAGGCCGGTTGGCTCTTGTGGCTAACTGTGAGATGTTCACATCCGCAGGTTTGTAGGGTACGGAAACCACAATGGTATTGTTGGGTGCAGGAGCCGCAGTGAAACTGATAACGGCTTACAGTGGCTGATAAGAACCGTTAGGAATTGGATGGGATGAAATCCCCCACTTCGCTTGCTACTACTATACGATCGCTTAAGCAAAAGCGTTTGATGCGCAGTGGCATTGGGTGAACGCATTTTGTATCACTGGCCCATGCATCGACCACTAAATTGCCTAGCGCTCCAAAAAAATCGTGCATTTCTCTTGATACTGCGATCTACATTGATAATCATGATACAACCTATTCCTGAAAGCAGAGCAGGCGGCTCACTCGCAATCATTTTTTCATGCAGTACTGGCAGCAACACTGGGTATCGACCGCTGGACTATGTAAAATCCCAGAAAGTGAAACATGTTTACAAAAACGATAAACAAACGATAATCGGGATATGGATCTCGTCAATGTGTAGGAATTAGATGCTCAGCAAGTGAACAAATTGCTACCAATCGATGCAATCGGATACAAAACTATCGATCTCTTAACTATCCAAACTCCCAATGATGACCCAAACCAGTTGTCTGGCGCACACTACTGGGCGCGATTCATGTCGATGACGTGCTAAATGGGTTCGATGCAAAGCGACTGAAGTATATTAATAACGGAATGCTATTCTATCACGCTTCTCTTCTCTACTTACTTACATCTTCTCTACTTTCTTCCGATTCAGTAGCTCAGCTGACAGCAGAGGGAAGGAAATTTCCACTCAAGTCACACAACTGTGGTCGTGTCGATCAAACCTATTTTGCACAACATCGCCATGCTTCGCGCGTAGTATTGTGCGCACACCAACTGGTACTCTATATAATTTGCTTAGTATGTCTGTCTGTGTGTGTGCCGTCTGTCTGTCACGAAAATCATTCTCGCGTCGCTGGAAGGCTGAATTTCACAAATGATATAGGGGGTGGTAAGGGGACCTAGGCGGTGGTAGACCGAAAGTGATAGCAGCTGATACACGCTGATAAGGAGCCTTGAAAGGCGAATGTCACCAAAGTCGTTCCGCCTTCCGGATTGATTCTAGAGCGTTGACATTCATAGGTGTTTTGCGGGATGGGACGGGAACATTATTAGCGGGTGATCCAACTTGAGAAAGGTTGATAAGATACGATAAGGAGCGTGAAATGGCTAGAATCGTCGAATCCGTTTCGCCCTTCGGGTTGATCCCGGAGCGTTGACGTTCATAGGTAATTTGCGGGATGGGCGGGAATATTATTAGCGAAGATCCATCTTGAAAAAGGTTGTTAAGACACGATAAGGAGCATGAAATCCCTAGAATCGTCTAATCCGTTTCGCTTTTTGCATTGGTCCCGGAGCGTTCATACATACAGGTGTTTTGTGAAGCGGGCCGGGACATTAATAGTGGGTGATCTAAACTGATAACGGTTGATAAGATTCGATTAGGAGCGTGAGAAAGAAAATGTCACCAAGGCCAGTACGTTGCGGCTCAGAATGGTATGTTCACATTCGCAGGTATTGTAGGGTACAGTGACCTAAGTGATACGGCTTACGGTGTCTGATAATAACCGTTAGGGATCGGATGGGATGAAATTTTTTACATCGCCTGCTACTACTACACGACCGCTTAAGCAAGATCGTCTGATGCACACTGACATTAGGTAAACATATCTTGTTCATGTTCTGATATCTCTGACCGGTATATCGACCGATGAATTGCCTAGCGTTTCAAAAAATGGTGCATTTCTCTTGATACTGCGATCTACACTGATAACCATGATACAACCTATATTTGTGATAGCAAAGCAAACGTTTCAGTCGGAATCATTTTCTAATGCGGTACTGGCAACAGTGGGTATCGACCGCTAGACTATGTAAAATTCCAAATAGTGAAACATCTACACGAAAACGATAAACGTCGATAATCGGGGTGCGGATCTACCATCAATGTAGGAATCAGACGGTCAGCAAGTGAACGATTTGTTACCAATCGTTGCAATCGAATACAAAACTATCGATGTCTGAACTATCCAAACTCCCAATGATGACCCAAACCAGTTGACACACTTTTGCTCGCGATACATGTCGATGACGTGCAAAATGGGTTTGATGCCAAGCGACTGAAGCATATTGGGTAATACCGAAATGCTTTCCTTCCACGCCATCTTCTCTGCTTTTATCCGAATAAATAGCTCAGTTGCAAGCAGAGGAAAGGAAATTTCTACTCAAGTCATACACAACTGTGGTCGTGTCGATCAAACCTATTTTGCACAACATCGTCATGAATCGCGCGCAGTAGTGTGCTCCCGCCAGCTGATTTATCTAACTCTATAGATAATTTAATGGGGAAACGGTCGATGTCGACTTTTTGCTGAGCATTTATTTATTTATTTTTATTTATTTATGCAGCATCTACTTCCTACAAATAGGTGGTAGATTAGTATGCAGATTATCGATGCTTATCGTTCCTGTAAACATGCCCCACTATATGGAATTTAACATAGTCTAGCGGTCGTACCCAAATTGTTGCTGGCACCGCATGAAAGAATGAATCGCTTGCTCTGCTATCATAAATCTCGATCGTATCTTAATAAGCAGTGTCAAAAGACATGCACAGTTTTTTGGAACGCGAGGCAATTCAGCGGTCGATGCATCGGCAGCAGATATCGGAACGTAAACAAAATATGTTCACCCAATGGTACTGGGCATCAGAAGCATTTACTATGGCAGCCTATGATCCTAATGACTCTTATCAGCCCCGTAAACCTTTCTCAGTTTCGAAAAGTCACTATTAAGCTCCCCAGACCCTGTAATACCCGAATGTGAACATTCCACTACTAGCTAGAAAAGCGAAACGCATTGAGTGACATTAGCCTTTTGACGCTCCTTATCGGATCCTATCAAGCGTTATCAATTTGCATCACCCAGTATTGAAGTGCCCGTCCCACACTCAAGACACCTATGAGTGTCGGCGCTCTGGAATGAACCCGGATGGAGAAAAGGATAGCATCTTATCTAACGTTATCAATTTGGACCACCCACCATTGATGGGCCCGTCCCACCACTATAGACACCTATGAGTGTCGACGCCCTAGGATCGACCAGAAAGGTGAAACGGATTTGGCGTTAATAGCCTTTCGAGGCTCCTTATCAACCCTTATCAGTTGCCATCACCATCGGTCCACCACCGTTGAGATCCCCTTACCACCCCCTATATCATAGTTGAAATCCAGATCCCATCTTTGCTGCGACGCGAGATATGAATTTCCGGTCAAACAGACACACAAACAAACACACACCAACCGACACACTTAACCGATTATATAATGTAGCACGGTAAATATCACTCTGCTATCATGCTCACTACTCTACACCTCAGTCATTCTTCGGCAAAGTCGGCCCTAGGAGGGGGGGTCTGTCATCCAAAGGCGTCAGGTGTTATCTGTTGCGCCCTTTCTAGAGCTCAGAGGCGCGCTTCTCGTCGGGATTTCGCCACAGAGAGCCTTCTCAGACCTATAGTTTCCATGTGAGGCACTTCTTTTAGGGATGATTCAATAACCACTTTGCCTCCAATGCTGCCTTCAAAGGCAGTGAAAGAGGTTATTGACCTGTATCATTTATTCCAATCTTTGATAGTGACCATGATAGCTGTTGCAACACAACGACTAGTCATGAACAAAGCCCACCGTGATCACGCGTTTCGACAACAATGAGGCTGCCACTCATTCACGTTATGTCATTGCTTTATCAGATAAGCAATACTTTGGAAGTTTCCTCCAGAGCGACGGCTGCGGCTTCAGAGGACCAGGGATGTTGTTTGACATGTTTAAATGATCAGTCTACGACAACATTCCACAAAGATTCAGGGTGGGCTGAGGAATGCAAATGATAAAAAACAAAGAATACTTTTGAAACTATCAAGTGAGGTGTTCCTGACCTTTAACTTTGACGAGTTTGCAGCCCAAGAGCAGCATTTCGACAAGATTTCACGTGACTATATCATCCGAGCTGTTGTTACAATGGGAGTTTTTCTATCACTTCTTATTGCAATCGATATAATGTCTCTTATACAGACAGATACCACGTTTGCCTCACTGGCTTGGGCCTAGATGGGTGTGGGCCACAGAGACGGTGGCAATCATCCCATTCACGAGTTCTTTATGCGTTTAGCACCCACCCTCGCGCCACGGTGAGGCGATGGCACACACTTTGCAGATGTGGAAGAGGCTATCTGTACTCAGAGATAAAACCAGGATACTCATACTATCGTAAATTCTGCCTTTCGGTATATACCGAAGATGCTCTAAGAAAGGTGAAGTTGAAATATTCGGCTTCAGCAGAACTCCAAACAGCTCAAAAGATAGGTCGCGTGGGCATACTGCAACCTTGGTACGTTGTCGCATCGCGACCTGTTGCTACACAGCCAAAGTTGAATTTGCATTGCCTCTACATATCCATCCATGTAAAACTCACAACAACATCAAGAAACCCAGGCTGCACGTTTGACAGCGGACGTCTGTCGCGAATTGTTTGCCAGTAATCGGCCACGTAATCGATCATCTGCTTGCCATATTTTCTAAAGCTCTCGGAATCCATGTTTCATAGGGTATCGATCGCTGTGGGGATCCTGAACAAGCACGTGCTGATATCCGATTCTGTAAACTTTTTGATGCACTGGTTCAGTTCAATAAGTTGAGTTCGCCTGCAGCTCACGCTCTAGGAAACACCTACCAGTAGGTTTTAAAACATATAAATGAGATTCACTCAACTCCACTACTGAGATGGGATATTCCTCACCACTAAGGCATTGCTCAGGCATTAATCAGATATCGCGGTTGAGACGATTATGGAATCAGGCGGATAGTATGGATACGTATTATCAATTGAAGATTTGGCGCAGAGGATAAGATAAGTTTCGATTGGGCATTGATACACGTGATCGCGTGATTGCCTAATCTATAGTCGCTTGATTAATATGAGTCTTTCCTCCTCTGCCTGATCGCGTAGTCAACTGATCGCAGATCGCTTAATCGAGTTGCATCCCCTTTATTTCGTCCGATCGCCTCATTGCGTGAAACGCATGCACAATCGCCAACTCTGAACACTACGGCAGAATTGGAGACTGTTATTCTGCTGGGCACAAGCGTTATCAGTTTGGATCACTGCGATCGACCCCAAAGGCGAAACGAGTTTGGCAACATCAGCCTTTCAAAACTCCTAATTCACCCTTATCAGTTGCTATCACTTTCGGTTCACCACCGCTGGGATCCGATCCCCTTACGATCCCTCATATCATATCTAAAATCCAGGATACCATTTTTGCTGCGACGCGAAATAGAATTTCCTGTCAAGCAGACACACAGAAACACGCACACACACCAATAGACACACTTATCGTTAGCCGATTATATAAAGTAGGATAGCGTTATGCCAACATTTAGCTTTAAAATCAGTGCATTACACCGAGCTTCTCACTTCCGCTCAACGTTTTGAAGAGGGTTCGATGAGGGTCTGAACTATCCTATAAATCGTGTTGAGAAATGATCATTCTAGTACTGACTCCGCTACAGAAAGAGATGGAGCGTCTGGGCAGTGTGGGTCAAAGACGGGTACGTTTAGTGGATTGTGGAATATGAAAGTAGGGCTGCTCACCAATGTAACAGTAGAGAAAAACGGAATAAATTTGCGAAAAACCCGACAAAAATGAGAACCCGAAATCCCTTTCTCTCTCGCACCCCTCTGTGTCACTAGCCGGGTGTAGATGCTGACAGGCCAGAGGCTGAATGAGCTCGCGGCGATCGTTGTCCCGCCCTCAGCCGTTTGAGGAACTGCATAGCGACGCGCCATGCTGCGGGATTGTGATAAGGTCCCACGCCGCGCTTGTTCAATGCAAGCTTCTGAAGTAGAAGGTTTGTTTTCAGAAAATATGTATGCCCAGTTCTCACTTTCTCCCAAACCCTTCCGGTCCCTGCAAGCGGCGCCAACCAGAAGGCTATACCCTATCTTGGGACTCGTGTAAAAATATTCATGCATTGGAAATTTGGGCAAAAATTATACAGACAACACACCACGTAGAGCTAGCTTTCACTTTTATTAAAATGCACATTCACGATTCATTTCTTTCCTCTGGATTTTGCCAGCATCTCCTTGCATACGTTGAACGCAAATTTGACGTCATCCTCATGTGTTAGTTGGCTGCACATAGCGACACGAAGGAAGAATGTGCCATGCACCTGAACTAGCACATTACCACCACCTGAATGACTTATCTTCCATAATACATATTACAATTATTTGAAAAGTCGGGATCATGTGTTGAAATGTACTTTTTCTGTTGCGAGAAGCTGCCGCATTGCAATCTCCGCCCAATTCACTAGCATGCCTGAAATCATTTCACTCATCTCATCCCCACGCTCTCGGATGATCCCCACACTACATTCTATGTGTATATCCACTTATTCACCTGTCACTATAAGCCAGTCTTTATAATAGTCAAACAAAAAGTCCAGGGGGAAAATTTGAGTCCTTTCCTAACCACATATTAGGTTGTCCCAGAAGTCTGGTAGGATTTTTTTTGATCATCACTTTTTATTATTTTTGCTTCCAGCAAACAACAGTTAGGCGACAACGTATTCACCATTGTTATCGATAACACTCTGCCACTTCATAGGTAAATCGTTGATTCCCTCCTCCCAGAACTCTAGGTTCGAGAGTCGAAGAAGCCAGCGATCGCTCTTGTAAGCATGTCATAATCAGCGAATTTATTATTGGCCAGGAAGGATTCAAGAGGATGGGTAAGATGATAGTCAGAAGGGGCAATGTCTGGAGAGTATGGCGGGTGGGGCAGCACATTCCAGCCGAGATCCTGTAGCTTGGCCTGGCTACTGTTCGCGAAGTGAGAGCGTGCGTCGTCATGAAGGAGGGTGGCCGCAGACCTTTCCCGGCGCTTTTTTCGAACAGCGGCGGCGAGCGGCTGAGGCTGGTGGGTGCATACGGCAGCGGTGACTGTCTCGCCTTGTACCAGGACCTCTTGTGAAAGCATTTCTTCCGCGTCCCAGAGGTACACGGTCCTGAGCGTGGTTTGCCTTCCCTGTCAATCTCGCCGTTGCTGAAGCTGACGAACCAGCGGCTTTCGGTCTCGTAGCTCACACACCCCTTGCTCAATGCAGCGTTGATGGAGTCGTGAACACCCGTCGCTTTGGTGCTGCAAGACTACTCATAGTAGATGACACCGCGTGTCGGGTGGGTGGGGCCCCCCCGACACGCGGTGTCATCTACTATGACCACGGGCCTAGACCTGCCTCGAAGTAAGCAAGAGTCATCGATTTTTCTTTGGGAAAATCCTACAAGCCTTTTGGAACAACCTAATATTCATGATCTATTTGCTTATTAACGGCCGCATGCAAAGTTTCACGCGCATATACAAGAAACCAGTTGAGATAGAGCTCCCCAAAATGACGGACCCGAGAGGGGGAGGGGGGGTGGGGGGGGGGGTGTCCGAAACACCCCGTCCCGTCCTCAATTGAATTCTTGTATATGCTCGTGAAACGTTGCTAAGTAAGAAGCCAATCAGCACTGGGCGCGAAGATTTAAACTACGTCCTAGCCAATGACGGGTGTTCGAGTGTTGTGGCGGGAATTCAAGTGAGTTATACTTCTCCTGGGTCTCCCGGTTTCTCTATTTTTGCTTTCGAATGAAGGAAACTTCTCGGTTCTTTTCGTGTTTCTGACCATGTACTGTTTGTAATCGAGTTTCCCAAGAGGAACTAAAACCAGGAACTTCCGTGAACGATACCTTTACCCATTTTATCTATAGGGACATCCATCTACATATGTGTATATTCTTTTATTTTGTATTCACCCCTGTCAGCTCCAACCACTTTTTACGGATCTAACAACATAGCATGCGTTCCGTATCCTTGTTATAGAACAGCGGTCCCGAGCGACTACCTCTAAAACAGCGAATTTTCAGGAAAAGAATGAATTCTTCGACGAAAGATCCTGATAAATCCGTTTAAATTGCGCCGTGGTGTATGACTGTGATACGGGTTCTTACAGCGTGTCGCGTGCCATGTATTGGTTTGATTCGTTCCAGGTATTGCAAGAGACAATAGGAAACTAAATGCGAACCTTTGATGGTACCAAATGAATACGACGGTCGTCGTTGATGGCGTTGCATAAGGCCTCATTTTCCTCGTTGCTGCTCTGAAAAGTATCATTCGGTGCGGTGATGTCTTTTCGCGCATCTGTTATGGCAAGGGCAACTACCATAGACACCCTTCCGTTTTGGCCTATTATTAGGTTGAGTCAATGTGAATCGGAAAAATTGACAAATTTTAATCATTATCGTACAACTTTTTAACGACAACTGAGATTCTCTTGAAATATGCTCCATCTTTATCGGTGACCTTCTGCCACCGGTTAGGCAGATCATGGATGCCCTTCCTTCAGAAGGCCGGGGGCTGGAGCTCGAAGAAGTTGTCGGGTGCCGTCTTGACGTCGTCGCGAGAGGAAGTCTTGGCCGCCCAGGTGGTGTTGGAGTTGGGAGAAATTGTGGAAATCTGAAGGGGCCAGGTCTGAGGAGTACGGTGGGTGTGGAAGCATGGTGCAACTGTACGACAGCAGCTCGGCCTTGGTCGATCTTGCAAGGTGCGGTCTCACGCATGTGACCACCGCCGTTGCGAATTTCTTCAATTCTCATAACTGACGAATGTAGATATCGGCGGATACTGTTGTTTCTTTATCGAGCAGCTCCCAGTACTCTACGCCGTATACGCTCCACCAAATGCGGTCATCGTCTTCGATGGAATAGTCGCCTGACGCAAACTTTGAATGCCACAAGTACCCTGTACTCCTGACGGGGGCATGCTCCTTGTGAACTACTTTCAGACGTCTGCCGATATCCGCGGGTTCCTGGCCTCATAGCGATAGAAATAATATGACGTTGCGGATGTAGTCTCTGGACGGCTTGAAATTGTGCGGTATGGTGACGGAATGAAACTACAGTCCAGTTCCCGAAGGCTGGCAGGGCGTAGCCTGCAGACTTGGGTGAAAGTGTGTGACGGGGTGAGAGAGATCGTTGCACGTTCATCTAAGTCCGTAGACCTCGCCCTGCCAGCCGTCGGAAAATGGACTGTACTTTTGAGTGACTGATTTACGGCAGCTTGAAGAGCTTTTCATACTCATTCCAACGGTACCTCGCTCGTCCATTTTTGTTAACTCGTTGCTGAGTTATGATCTCTAGAAATCATCACTACCATTTGTCCGAGCCATATCGACTCAACCTAATAATAGCTTAGAATTTTGGAGTGCTCCATTGAGTTCTACATGCTGGTTTTTTTGCTGACCATCGTTGCAAATCGCAGACCCTCAACATCCTAAAGACTTCACTGAAAAAATTCGCCATCGGAGTGCTATTAGGAGGAGGCAGAAGGCGTAAGCATTGGTGAGCTTTCTTACTAATACAAAAGTGCTAAGAAGGGTTTAAGGTGAGAGAGCTAATCCGTATTTGGTTGTGCACTAATACCTACATTGCTATCGCCCTTATTCAAAAACATCACCTGCGAACGTTCATATCATTATGGAAAGGCGAAGGGGAGCGAATGCGGATTTTTGATAAATTAGCGCGTAGGCGGCAATTCAAAAACACATTTGCTAGTTAGATAGTCCAGAAAATCTGCACGCAAATCAATCTTTCCGGTGAAATCAAACGCCTCAATCCAAAAGTAAAAAAACCTGGAACCCACGTTCTTAATCCGGAAACACACTAGACCAAGATGTTGTGGAACAAACAGCTCAAAATCGTTGTCGTCCTTGATGAGACTCGCGAACAATGCGGCCAGTTCTTCTTGCTGCAAAGGGTAGTGTCACTTAATAGCAGGACACACACTCAACTGTTGAATAAAGATTTTAATTAGGCTTATCGCGCGAAAGCGACAAATTTGACCGGGTCTTTGAAAGTTTATTAAAGTCGGAGCAAACGGGCACCACACATAATATACCTAAAGGAAAACCGCGTTCACACTTCTAGCGTCTATCGTCAAGAGCGAAGCCAGCATGCCATGCATCATAGCGTGGCAAGGATCAGGCAATGGTTGAGAAATCCTTAAAGAGGTCGTATATTGGGTTGGAAGAAGTAGGGGTACCGCTTGACAAGAAAAAATCCTTGACTTCAACCTTAACCCTTTCATTTTTCAGCGTGATCATGTGGTCCTCCGCCCCTAGCCCCGTTACCTCAAAGCGGTGGGGTGGTGTAAACTCACTCAAAATTGCTTTCCGTTGTTGCCGGAACAACGACGTGTTGAGTGAGGCTAAAAACGGGCCCCCTACTGGACGAGCTCCACTTCCGGCGGTGGTGCTACCGCCAGATTTGGCTAGGCGGTGAGGGGTTTGTCTAGGCCGTCAACATCCATGTATAGAGTCCAAAAAACAGTACCCTCAGTCCCGTGCGGCCACCGCCCCTCCTGGCAGAGGGGGCAACGGCAGAGGGGGAGAAATCTCACGGCAAGCGATCTGCCAAACTCTTTTTTAAATATCGGTACTGTTAACACTCGAGACCACAGCAGCGATGCCAGAATTGATCAGCTTATTTCTGAATTGGACAGGTGTGCGATTAACGTGGCATGCATCCAGGAGACGCGAAGACGAGTAGCGGATAGATGGAGGTGGCATACAGGCCACGAAGTCGCGCTTGGAGCCGGTTCAAGAGGAGGCAGAGTTGGCGGCGTCGGTTTCATAGTTTCGCCGCATTTGGCGGCTCGTGTTGCTCGCTATAAAGTCCTTTCGGACAGGATCGCAATGCTGGTGCTCGAAATCGGAAAAACGACTACGATGAAGATTCTGACTGTATATGCGCCCACATGCGCCTATAGCGATGACGATGTCGAGGAGTTCTACGACGCGCTTGAACGAGCAATCAACTCCTTTCCAAAAGGTAACTACGTCGTCTGCGCTGGCGATTTTAACGCCGACTTGGGCGTCGGCGAGCCCGGTGAGAGCTTTGTGGGTCCCTATTGAAGACCTGGACGGAATCCTCGAGGTGAAGCCCTGGCCTTATTCGCCGAACGATGTCGTCTGTGGGTGGTGAACTCATTTTACGAGAAACGTCAGGGACGCCGATGGACGTGGCATACTACTAACAGACAGTCGTTCCATGAAATCGACTTTATCATGATAAACTGTCTGCGCCTGTGCCACAACGTTAGTCATCGGAGAATCGCATTTTAACATCGGATCCGATCATCGTCTAGTCCGAGCGACCATTGCGATAAATCTCAAGAAGGAAAGGAGACGGATAGCTGCAAGCCACTCACGGAGAGCCCGATTCACGTTGTGTGAGAATACGTTGAGGACGCTTGCTTCTGAGACAGACTTTTCCGGTGGAGATGGTGACATTCACGATAGATACGGGAGGATGATCTCTGCCATCCGAACCGTTGTTCAGGCTGCTTCAGAGCGCGTTCTGAGCAAACCACGCCAGCGGCTAAGTGATGAGACCCTACGGATGCTGGCTACTCGGAGGAAGCTGATAAGCTCCCTGGACCCGGTGGCTCGCACGGTGCTGAACAAGGTCATTCGCTCTAGAGTGGAGAACGACTATCGTGAATACGCTGTACGGAGAGCAAGGGAAGCGGCGCAAAAATCGCTCAGCATTAAAAGGACTTTCATTAGCACTCGCCTCAAGACTATTTCTCCTGAGTATTTGACGAGAACGGACGGCTCTATGGCTAGAAGTCGCAAGGACATGGAGGAGGAGATTCAAAGTTTCTTCCAGGATCTGTTCTCCACCAAAGTGCAAGTTCAGCCGTTTTCTATTGCATTTGATGACGCAGCTGAAAGGGAGGAGTGGCGAGTTTCGGAGTCGGAAGTGGCTCATGCTATTCGTCAGACAAAGAAAGGAAAAGCACCTGGACCAGACCACATGCAAGCAGAGCCATTGAAGTGTATGGAGGAGTTCCTCACCCGTCCGCTCGCCGATATGTTCACGAAAATCCTCGCGACGGGATCGGTTCCGCAGGACTGGCTCGGATCTAAGACCATCTTAGTGCACAAAAAGGAAACGCGTGATGCTTTGGCCAATTATCGTCCTATCGCTCTCCTATCCGTGGTGCTCAAGCTTTTTTCTCGCGTCATTCTCAATCGCATGTGTCGCACTCTCACTATGAACACGCGCAGAAAGCAAGCCGGTTTTCATGAAGGATTTTCGACTATCGACCATATCCATGTCGTTTTACAACTCACGGAACGCTGTAGAGAGTACCGGCTCCCGTTATGCTTCCTCTTTGTCGATTTCAAGAAAGCGTTTGACACGATCGAACATCAGGCGGTGCTGAATGCTCTCATTACGTTCGGAGTCCCTCGGCGATACATTGAAGTAATACGCCAGTGCAACACGAGCTGCTTCACTGACATCAACTTGCTGAATAGTCCAGTTCGTGTGGGAATTCAACGCGGAGTGCGGCAAGACGAGGTCATTTCTCCGAAACTGTTCTCCGCTGCTCTCGAGCTCGTGATGCGAAACGTTGAGCTTCCTTGCGGCATTGATATAGATGGTGAAAAGCTCCAGTATCTGCTCTTTGCGGACGACATCATCCTTATCGGTACTGAGCCGTGCACTCTCGAGGATTCGTTGAGAATTCTTTGCGAAGCCGTTCGTCGTACCGGGCTCCAAATCCATCCAGGCAAAACTCAGTGGATGAAGAACAGTTACGTGGAGGATTACAGTTTACACCTGGAGGGCTCTGTGATCGAAGAAGTCTCCTCGTACGTTTAACTCGGTCAGGCAATCACCATTGATAACGACCTCACAGCCGAGATCAGCCGGCGCCGTAAGGCAGGATGGGCCGCGTTCAATAAGTATCGCGATGTTCTCACCGACAAGCGGCTCGACGCTCAAACCCGAAGTCAAGTGTTCAATACTCATGTCCTCCCAGCTTTAGTTTACGGATGCGAGACATGGAATAGAACTCGGGCTGAGGAGGACAGGCTGGCAGTGACGCAAAGGGCTATGGAACGAACTATGTGTGGTGTGTCGGTTATGCAAAAGATTCCCAGTCGCGAGATCCGGAGGCGAACCTGCGTTAGAGACGTGATCGAAACCATCTACGATTCGAAGAAGCGATGGGCCGGCCATGTTGCCCGTCTCAGAGATAACCGATGGACGTGCCGAGTGACCGACTGGTATCCTCGTGGAGTGAAGAGACCGCTGGGAGGAACACCAACCAGATGGAGCGACCCAATAAAGAAGATCTTTGGTCAAAGATGGCGGCAAGTGGCAAGGAATCGCGACGCTTGGCATGGATGTGTTCTGCAAGGAAGGCGTGACCACCCTTGAAGAGCGGACTTCAAGGTAATCAAGGTATTCATGTGGTCCTAAAAGAAAACGTCATAAATTGAATTACAATTTGTACGAGGTGGCACGAGGAGCGAACATCACAACTTTACTGTACCAACAACGATACTTGTGGAAAGAGGGGTCACGTCATTCGGGGAGTTCCTTCTGTCATCGCGGGATCGTGCTTCTCAAAAATTCACCAACTCAATGTTTATCGCTGATCGAGCGCAAGTTCCGTGACTATCACAACATCATTGTGAATATTAATTGTGGAGTTCGTGGTGCAATAATCTGCCAGCGAGGGGTGGGGTCGATTGGTGAATGCTTGCGCGGCCGCCCGCGGCGACGCGTTGTTTGTAGTTTTATCCATTGAAACAGCCACAACCACGACGTAGGCGGGCTTCCGAAGCTTCCAACCTACAATCTCAGAAGGTCCCTCCTATATCAGCCCACTGCATACTGAGTGGATTTCCAACCGACTGCAGCAAGTCGTGCTGACGGCGCCGCAAGCGAAAGTTCGACCGATATACCCTCACCCAACAACGAAAAAACACTTCAGCACAGGGTATGAACGCGAGACAAAGCGTTCAGTTCATGGGGTTCAGTGTAAGGACAGAAAAAGAGCAAACATATATTCCGGAGTCATTCCACATCCTACAACTATAGGAAGTATGGTACAAGCGAAAAGTGAGATCAGAACGGGGAGATGGTGTCTACCAGTGGATTGATGTCTTCAAAATTACCTCAGCTTATTGAGGGGATCGATTATACGAAAAAGACTTGACTCTGTGGATACTTTTATTCAATTCTGTAGAATGACATGACTCATTCTCCATAAACTCAACTGACCTTCATTTTGTATCATACCTTCCCAATGATATATGGAAATCATCATTGCTTGATTTGAAACGCTCTTCCATAATTAGTCTTTCGGAAAGTGGATTTATAGACACATTCTGTGGTTCACCTAGTTCATCGTTGCTTTTGGCTAAGAGGTAAAAAAAAGCTCGCAATTGATGAGCAATTCTAGCTCTCGTGAAAGAGGGTGCTGCCACAATTTAATGGCATTCCATGACCATTCTATTTTCGCATACTACAGTTCTTGTTATTGTTATACTTGCCATTTAAAGACATCGGAAGGGAGCAATTTTCGTCTACGGTGACCGCTTGCTGGCGTTAGGATTGCCGCAACGCATCGTGATACGCGTAATTCGCAACTTAGTAAATTATAATTCACTCCAAGTGTCTTGCTCTACTTGGATTTTTTTTTATCATAAGTCCCTTTTTCTTCTTACTCTTTCGGTTATTCTAATTTTATAGTTTCACTTCTTTGTTATTGTGTGGTGTTTCACTTGTTTGTTGCTATTTGTTGTTCCATCATGAGTGGATGAAATACACCCTACGTGACAACGAATGACAAATGCTTTAGTGTTGCCCCTCTCCTACGCGAGCAACTCAGAAATTTGATGTTTGCAGTTCGCAATGATGCGCGGGAGATCGCGAATAGATATAAATCCTCGTGCTTTTCAACCCGAATTCCGCTACTGATTGCCCCTTCCAGCCTTAAATTTTCGTCTTAAGACAAACATTTCTGCCCATTCCCCCTTTCGCTGTATCCCTCCCGGTGCTTTTAAGCGTAGTCTCACATCTCAGTTCGTCAAGATTGCCACAATTGCACACACGTTTGATGATGAGGTGCGAGAAGAGTGCGTATTCGCCCTCTTCTACACCCTTTCGCCTCGCCCTTTGAACTTGACCAGGCTCGCCCTTACTGCCTTAGCACTTGCTCAGTACTTCAAAAGTTTTCAGCGGTTTCTTTTCATTTTTCCTCACTAACGGTCCAGGCAAATTTCTTATATATGCGGTCGCACAACCACGCCCAATTACATACACCCGCCACAATTAAGAAATGTGAAACTTGGTTCTTAGCTTTAAAGATCACTACTCACCATTCGCAATGTCTTCTGAATAAATCCAACGCCAAGACGACGTAATACGAACCATATTTTGAGTGCTCGAAATCGACGTCCTAGTGCTACTTGGAGATGCTAGAAGATCTGTGGTCAAACGTCGATCATCAATCAAAGATTTTGCTTGATGGAAATTGATTCAGAGCTTGGGATCGTGTTATAAGGGAGCAGTAAGGTGTCGACCAGTCGATGAGACCCACCAGTATCTAATATCTAAAATCTAAAATATCTAAAGTCATCTAAAATACTTAAAACCAATATCTAAAATCTACCAGCCTCGCCCTTTTCTCGGAAAAGTTTTTGATAACGGTGTATAAATGGTGGGTCGACTTTCATAGAGATGATCTGTGGTGCAACTCGCCTTAAAAACTGGATGCTAGTCTGTGCGGTGGATGCCGATGGTGCACTAGCCGCGAGGGCGAGTCCGTTGTGAACGTCTGCTTATCTGGCCCTCTGCATCATCACTTCGGTGTTAAGGGAAAATGCAAAAGGACGTTCAGTAGAGGATCATAATCCCCGGCTTTGACTATTTTATTGCTCTTCCTCCGAAGTTGCTCAACTTCCATATTACCAAAACTACCACTGATAGTGTTTTGTCAATGTGCTGTGCTTTCAGTGACGACTTACTTCATCATGGGGCACTCTGGGAAGTATATTCAGGTATTTTCCCATTTGGGGACTCTTTCAGATAGTTACCAAGCGTTATCAAAGACTTCTCCGAGAAGAGGGCGAGGCTGGTAGATTTTAGATATTGTTTCTAAGTATTTTAGATGACTTTAGATATTTTAAATTTCAGATAAAACCATTCTCCGTGTTCTACATTCTCAAATGTTTCCTTCTGACTGACTAACCCTATAATCCGATGCAACTGCCTGATGCTCATGCTTGAGATAGACTGGATCAACGTTGAAGTACTTTGTTGCCGTGACACCGTCTTTAAACCTGTAAATATTGCCTTCATTGCTTGTGAAAGAACGGCGACAATAAGGTTAAGGCCGTATTAATAGTTGGCGAACGATCGCAACTGACACCTCGAACTGACGCTTGGGTTTGTGTCGATGAGATCTCGCTCGGCACAAACCACCACTGCACGCGCGACAGTTCCTCGTTGATCCCGTTATGAACTGAACCAATTCGAACCAGCAAGGAATTCGCTGCACCAATTCAGTGGCTCATGGCCGTTTTGGCCCAACTGACGCACACTTTATATCCTTCATAACCTTTAAGCCGCCTTTATACTCTGCGGAGCCAGCGGCAGGGCGTGGCCGCATCATCCCTGCGTTTCCGCCCTTCCTGCTTTGTATCGCTGTCTCTGAAAGAAGCCACGTCCTGACACCGGTAAGCACGTCGGCACCACCGCAGAGTATGGACGCGAATTTATGTGTTTTCTACTTACCACATGGGAGAACAGTCAAAGTTCGTGAGCATAGCTTTATGCGCATTGAAGTTGTACGAATCCACGAACTCCATACCTTTAGACAGATAGCGGAACTCAGGACAAATCAGGAAGGAGCCTGAAATTCGAATTTAGTGGATCTTAAAGAAATCGTTCACGGAAAATGAGTTTTTGTGTTACCCATATATTTATGTTGTATTTGCCTAATGCTGGCCTTATGCAAAATTTTAAGCGAAAAAAAATGTGAATCTGGCGGAGATACAGCACCACAAAGTGCGGTCCCAGTGGGCGGGGCCTCCGTGTAAAAGCCTCGTCCCGTCTTCCGCCGCCGTTGGGAACGGAGAGTGGGACTTACGTAACCTTCTGTTCCTACAATGCGTCTCACCACGGCGGACGCGGTACGAGGCTTTTACACGGAGGCCCCGCCCACTGGGACCGCACTTTGTGGTGCTGTATCTCAGCCAGATTCACATTTTTTGAAATTTTGCATGAGGCCAACATTAGGCAAATACAACATAAATATATGGGTAACACAAAAACTCATTTTCCGTGAACGATTCCTTTGAGGAGTATTTGGAATCAGGTCAAAGAATTGCAAGCTCATTCCTGCATAAGCAGCATCTACGTGCAGATAGATATGTTCCCGATTGCATATCGGTCCCAACTCATCGAGACGATCCATTCCACATGACGATGTGGTACCGATGGTAGCAATCATGATAAACGGGATCAATCCACGGGCACGATCTTCCTAAAGTGTATCCCAATTTATGGTCAGCTTCAATGCTAAACGAATCGTCTAGGGAATTTCAAACTCTTCTGTTACCTATATACAGTAGCGCTCAAAAGTATTCGGCCAAATGGTTTTTTACTTGGGTTTTTCACTTGGAACTTTTTTGCGACTGTACCGATCTAACGATAAGAGAAATTTTAGTATGTTGTACTTGGAGACACTGCATACTCAATAGACTATTTTGGCGCTCAACGGTGTAAGTTACGTGGTTCAATGCAGTTTTTTGTTTTCGGAGTGCCATCCCTATGCCGTCCCGCGGTGCCGCTGTCATCAAAAGTCGTGCTCTCTCTACAGAAAATTTATGTTCTCTGAGGCTTGCTCATTTTGCCTGTGTAAAGAAAGCCGTTTTTCTTGACGAAGCGTTTTCCTTTTCTCCGGGGTTTTATAGTAAATTCCTGTAAAAAACCATGAAAAGAGTCAAGCGGCACCCAAGTAGAAGGAAATGTTGACAATAGGTTCATGCACCACATACCAAAATTTTGTCAAATTTGGTCAAGTAGAAAAAAGGTTATGACAAAAAGTGTTTGGCCGAATACTTTTGAGCGCTACTGTATATGTTGTATTTGCCTCTGAAGGCCGTATGTGAAGTTTCATGCGGAAATACGAGAATCCGGCTGTGATAAAGCTCATCAAAGTGACGGCTTACAGGATGAGGCGTCCAAGTGGGTGTGTGCACGCAAGAGAGCTGAGAAGCAAGGAAGCGTCGTTAATGTGGTCAGGGACGCAGAGCGAAAAGATCAAAGAGATTGGGCGCGAAAATTTGAACTGCGCCGTGGTCGCACGCCTATTTTCAAACGTTGTTCTGCGGTAACTCGAGCGCGTTTCTCTTCTTCCAAAGTTTCGATTTCTGCTTCGGATCGAGGGAAACTTGGCGAGTTGTTTCGCGTTCCTGTTCATGTTCCGCATCTGGTAGAGTGATTTTCAGATGAATTGGAACCATAGTACTATCGTAGACGATTTCCTTGGGTATGGCCTTGTAAGAGTCGTAAAAAGTACCTTGATAGCCGCTTCCAGGGTCTCCTTTGTCACTGTATAATTTTTCAGCTGAGGATCGATAGTGCTTCTCAACTTCCGCATTTTCACACCGCATAACATCACATCCTTGTCGACTGATGAATGGGCCTAGAAAACAAAAGCTCGGGAG
The DNA here is from genome assembly GCA_963978905.1 of Trichostrongylus colubriformis. Taxonomy (NCBI): domain Eukaryota; kingdom Metazoa; phylum Nematoda; class Chromadorea; order Rhabditida; family Trichostrongylidae; genus Trichostrongylus; species Trichostrongylus colubriformis. The sequence continues at coordinate 37,722,536 of OZ022259.1, forward strand.
TGTACATCTAAGGAGCTGTTCGAGCAGATGTGGGCGTCAGGGTGGTAATGATAAGGATCGGGCTACAAGGCGCAAGGGTGTGAATCAGAAGATTCCATTCACAGTGTTAGTCGCACTCTGCACCTCATGTGAAAAACAGTCATCATCGCCCGCCCGTGCGGTGCTCTTAATTCGGTAGTCGCCGCAGAGGACCTGCCTCATTGTACGTTAAATATCATTTTTATGCACTACTTATGCAGTTATCAACGAATAACTCCTAAGACTGCCCCACCTGATCTGAGCAGTAGGCAATCAGCTTTTCGAAAACGACTGGATCGTGGAAGTATGGAGTTATGATGCCAGAGTCATCCTCGGTAGTCTTAAATCGATGTGATGTGATCTCTACATGATAGATGTAAAAATACATATTTCTCTTTTTTAAAGAAGGAAAATTATGCCTCTTTGTGTTCTGGAAAATAATAAGATAACAAAACAGAATGAGCATTTTCGTCCTCTATGAAAAATCAAATCGGGAACTGCGTTACTTACCGAACTCTGGCGTACCCTTGCCAGCACACTCTTCACGGTTTTCCCAAGCTCGCTATTAGCCATCCACGAAAGAAGTGTATTCGACTCACTCTTCACCGTCTCAAGTAATCGTAGATGATGTTGGCTAAGAATCAAAACTAATACTGAGAAGGAACTCACTTCCACGGCTCTGGCTCTTGCAGTAAGAATGGCGATCATGGTGGCGTCACTGGCAGTGTTCTGAATAATACCGCAGCCGGTGCCTGGATGAGAATTCTGGAAAATCTAGTTTTCGCAGGGATACCCAGACCGTACGTGGTCACCGCGCCCGGCATGCGACGCGATGGGTGGGAACTACGGGCTCCGCATCGCATTAGCTGGATCCTGAAACGTTGAAGTTGTCCTACGCCTTACTTGAGGCGTAATCACTTTAAGACCCAACGAATACGGCTTCCCTATCTCGCACCCAACGCTTCGCTCGCGGCGCATGCTTTTATTGATTTTCTGTCCTCCTAACCAGACCTAGCCAACCTCTTATAACCATTGGTGGACACTCAGCTTCTACTGAACCAATGGACGATTAATATCAGTTGTACCAAAAGTCTTGTAGGATTTTCCCGAAAATATTAATAACCTTCGTTTACTTCGAGACAGATTCAGGGGGTCCAGGGATATGGTGGAACGTTCTCTAAGCTTTCTAGCAAAGTATATATTGACCCGCCAGATTCCGTGGAAAATGCTACAATGCCCGTAGTCGATACCCACCAAACACGCGGTGTCATCAACTGTGAGTTGTCTTGTGACACCAAAAGCTTGCTACTCCATCAACGCTGCATAGGGCAAGGGATGTGTAAGCTACAAGGCTGTGCGCTGCCGGTTTTAGTTTCAGCAACGGCATTGACATCGAAGGCAAGCCACGCTCGGGACTGTACTGCTTCTGGGACGCGGAAGCAATGCTTTTGCACGAGGTGCTGGCACAGGAGACAGTGACACCTGCCGTACACACCGCCAGCTTCAGCAACTCGCCGTCGCTGTTCGAGAGAAGCGTCGGAGAAGGTCCGCGATCACCCCCCCCCCCCCCCCTTCATGACGACGTCCGTGCACGATGAGTACCCAGGTCAAGCTACAGGAGTTCAGCTGGGATGTCCTGCCCTACCCGCCATACTCTCCAGACATAGCTCCTTCTGACTATCACCTTTTCCCATCCTCTAGAATCCTTCCTGGCCGAAAGAAAATTCGTTGATTATGACTTGCTTGCAAAGGCGATCGCTGACGCTTCAACTCTCACAATCCAGAGTTCTGGGAGGAGGGAATCAACGGTCTACTTATGAGGTGGCAGAGTGTTATCGATAACAATGGTGAATACGTTGTCGCCTATTTGTCGCTTGTTGAAAGAAATAATAATAAAAAGTGATGATCGAGAAAAATCCTACAAGTCTTTTGGTGCAACCTAATACATAGATTTATGGTTACCTTAAAATGTTCCGGAAGTCCGAGTACCTCCACTAGCCAGTCAAGCGTTGCCATTTCAAGTTCCGTCATGGCAGGGCCCGAATTCTGAAGCGGTATGTGTCATTTCCGATGGATCGCTATTTTTCATGTATTTTATTGGTACGTGATTGTTTGATACAATGCGATTAAAACTATAAGTATGAACAGAACTATTACCCAGGTGAATCCGATACCAGCGAGGCCACCACTGAGTATATCGGCCATAATTGCCGGATAGCTGCATGCAGTCGGGAAATAGGCGAAGAAATGTGGATGGTGCCAGTAGGTATTACCTGTAAAGGGATTCGTTAATCTCAAGTATTTTCTATTTGCTGCTGTGCGAGGAAAAATCCCTTTAGAATACGCTATGCATTCGACTTCTGTTCAAAGGAATCGTCCACGGAAATCCCATGATTCTAATTCCTCTTGAAATCACTCTACTAGGTACAACACATGTACAGAGACACCTAAAAACGGATAATCTTCTTTTGTTCTAAGACAGAATCGAAAAACTGGAAGAAGGGCGATCGTGAATTCCCACCACAACATTTGAACAGGCGTCAGCAGCCAGAGCACAGCTCAAATTTTCGCACCAAGTGCTCATTGCCTCTAGCTCTGCGTCTTTGACCACGTGGCTGTCGCATCATTGCTCCTCGGCTCTCTTGCGTCCAAACTGGACGCCCTTCCCCGTCGCCCGTCACTTTGGAGAGCTCTATTTAAAAGAAGTGTTGGAGGAGCGCATGAAGACTTGTATGCGACCCTTAGTAAGCAAGTATAACATAAATATGTGGGTAACAGAGGGTTCTGTGGAGAATTCCTCTAGTATTGTGAACCTACTCGACTGCATGGTTGAAAATATAGCATAATGTGCCTAAACATTCAAATTCACAGCAGTTAGTTTAGTTTCCCAAGGAGCGTCACGTGAATAGATAAGCGATGGTTATTTTGAGCAAAATCCGATTCTGCCAAGTGTGAAAACGCAACGCCTCCATCTACACCATTATAGGAGCATGAACAACCAAGCTGAGGGCTTACCTCTCATGACAACTGTCTCCAAATCCTTGAAAATCGTCGCCCATTCTTCTGGCTCAGACGGTGCATGGGCAGGTACCTGACGAATCCGTTGAAAATTATATAAAGGAGGGAGAAATAGCTCGAACTCATTGGAAAATTTCATATTACCATTGAAACCACTCACAACTTCACTTATGTAACCAGGCTTGACATCTGGCAACGGCTGTCTCTGACGTAGGTCCCTCCAGAAGTCTGCCACGAAGTCCACCATTTCTTTGCCATACGTGCGGAATTCATCGGAGTTCATGGCGATACCGTAAAGGAGAAGAGACGAGGTAGAATCCAGAGACACTCTTGATATCTCTGGGTAGATGTACTCAAAGTAAAAGTACTATAGAAATGCCAGCCGCTTGCGACTCAAAGGTGTCGTGCGCGAAAAAATAAGCTTCGCTACCCACTTACTTACGTTGTATTTCCTGTATGCAAAGTTTCTCGCAAAAACAACAATTCGGCTAAGGTACAGCTCCCCAAAGTTGTGGCCGAGAGGACGGAGTCTCAGAGTAAATGCTCGCCCTATCGTTTGTCGAGGTCGGAGAAGAAGAGTAGGACTGTTCATGTAACTTTCTGCTCCCACTATGCATGCTGCCCTTGTTATGCAAATACAACGCAAATATATAGGTAACAGAAAAACTCATTAATCCGTGCACGATTCCTTCGCGATAAAAGTGAAGGGAGGCCGCTCGAGAGCTTGTTTCACCCTTGCATGAGTTCACTGAGACGACCGATGAGAGATTCAAACAAAATAGGCATAAGAGAGAGGAGAAGACAGATACGTTAGACTGCAAAGCTCAACGCTGTATCATGCCGAAGAATGGACGTGTGGTGGGCTTAGGCGGTGAGTGCAAACTTTATATGCCTTCAGCGCCCTAAACACTCATTCTTCGAGCAGCGGAAAGAGCACCACCTGTGCGGCTTTGGATAGGTCCATCTTCTCACTAGAAGCATTCTCCACTCAGATTTTATGGAATGTGCCTTTAAAGGCAGCATCAGAGGTAATTCGATTGTTTCATTCCTTCCAATCTTCAATACTGACTGGTGGCCTTTTTCACAACGAAAGCTTACACGTCGAGCATCACGTCTTTTCGATCGATACGGCTTATACGATGCGATGAGTAACATTCTGCTAACATGCTCATTACTACACCGCAGTTATTCTTCGGCAAAGTCGATCCCAGGAGGCGGGGTGGGTCATCTAAGGCGTTAGGTGTCATCCGTCGCGCAGTTTCTACAACTCAGAAGCGCGCTTTTTCATCGGTATTTCGCCACAGATAGCCTTCTCACACCTCCACCTTCCATGTAAGTGACATCTTTCAGGAATTCCTCAATTACCACACTACCCCTAATGCTGTCTCCAAAACGAGTTTGAACCAACTGCGATCAGACGTATCAATGAAAAGGCAATTAGCTGAATGAAGAAGACTGAAATGGTATTCGAAAAGGTTCACGATGGCAGATTCTGTTGTTTCTATCGCGGAAAATGGCCACTTTGAACCCTCCACCACCCAGTTTACAAATTTTACAGATACAGAGAGAAGATCAAACAAGAAGAATAATCCGGATGTTAGAGTGATGATCAGCTGGCACAAACCCAACCGTCATATAACAATTCGTATAGAAAGCTTCGCATAGCTATATGAGCATGTGTCTCCGAGGAAGAATATATATGCTATGGGTATTCAGAGAGAAACATGAAGGACAAAGTGGCAGTTTGGGCCGCACCGGAAATCCTCCATCTTGCTCAAGGTAATAGAGCTCCGTTGGCTGACAAGTGGTGGTCAAAAAATGGATAATGACCGAGGCAGGATGTGCGCGGTTCAAGTGATATCACTTTTTCAATCTGTGTAGAATCGAACTGCTCAAAAGTGCAAAAGTAATCCTGTAAATTGAGGGTAAGCCTTATCTAATCAAAAAAGCACCTCGCCCAACAACTGTGCTACCTTACATGTACGTAGGTGGAGGAAAAGAGGGTAAATCTGCTGTCACAAGTTTGCTGAGTAATGGGCAAAAGCTAGGTGTCGAACGGGACTCGAACCTGCACTCCTTTCACCTTAACTCAGCTTCTGAATGGTAATCAGCCATCAACATCAAAAAGGTAAATTTGTTTTTCGAATCTAAATAAGCACAGCTGTGTAAACGACCTGTTTGGGGACAATGAGCCTCATAATAGAGCAGAGAATCAATACTTATAGATGGATACCGCAAAATGAATACATCTTTTTCTCATAGAGATGTCCTCACGATTTCGATTATGAACCACAGTCAGTGGTATAGAGCCAAAGCTGTTAGGTGGTTTCGATTCTATGAAAATTCACTTGTTCTCACTGACGTTTCGGCAGTTGATTCATGCGTTTAGCGTGCCACTTCTAATACGGTACCATCGGTTTTGATCGTTGGGTGTCGTTACTTTCCGTATTTCTCAGTAAGGGCCGCATGCAAAGTTCCACGTGATTCGCCGCGGTCGGAGGCGCAGAGAGTAGTAACAGAGAGCATAATAAATGATCTCACTCTCCGTTTCCAACCGCGGCAGATGACGTATTGGAGGCACCCACTTGGAGGCCCCTCCCCGTCGTCCCCCACTCGAATGGCTGTATTTTAGCCGGATTCCCACTTTTCGCGTGAAGCTTCGCATGTGGCTCTTATTAGGCCATTGCAACATAAGTAAATATAGGAATAACAGAGAAATCTATTTTCCCATGCACAATTCCTTTTCGAAAAAGCCAAAAAAAGCATAGCCCATTCCGAATAAAGCTGTTTGTCTTCGACCACATCATTCTTTATGCCCAGTACTGTGCAATGAGGAATTTAACCGGTCCTGTAATTAAATGGAGAAGAGTTCTAGCGGAACCACTAAAAAATAAAGATGTCTGGACAAATCCGGTGACAATTTCTAGTCATTGTAGACGTAAAGCGACGTCATACTTCGCGACCTTGCGATTCTGCGACTTTGTGTGTTCGCACTTTCGCGAATGTCTCTACGGCGTTGTGATTCTGCAGTGCTGCTACACCGGGAGTCCAGAATTCCTCCACAGGGGGGGGGGGGAGTGGGAAGGGGGGTCGTGACTGTAGAGGTCAGCAATGGTTTCAGGCCAGTTGATAAGCGGAACATGTCGTCAGCTGACCCGGTTATGTAAGAAACTGAAGAACTATGACTGGATTTCAGTGATCAACACAGTAATCACAGTAATAAAATACTTAGGTACTATGCTCTCGGCGAGACACTGTATAGATTAAGGGTGAGGTCGTATTTGGATTCCTATTGCGGGAAAGTTCTACTGAAGTGGCCATTTTCCTCGACACCTTGTGCAGTCGCGTCACCAATAAATCGTAACAACGCGAAATCGCATGGCAAAAGCGCGAACGCAAAACATGAAGTCTAAAGTCAGCCTGAGCAATCCAAAACCGCAGAGACTAACAAAAATCGAACCCGATCATCCATAGACCGTCATGAGATTATCGGATTAGGTATGGTAAAATTGAAAACTGGGAGACAAGAACAAACGTGGAAACTCCCAACCGCACTTCTTTCAAAGCATGACTTGGAGGTCTGGAAAACTGCTTGTAGCATCATCATCCCGATCACGGCAAAGTTGTATTGACATTTTACCCTGGCAAAATCTATCGTAAAAGTTATGATAGTTATTTATGCTACTAAACAAAATGTACCGAAAGACAAGAAGTGAATGATAGCATGATGAAAAAAGTGGAAATATGAGCTTTATCCATCAATGCGACAACGCACACCATCGAATTCGGTAATTGTCAGCAAGCCGATCGATACTGGAAGCTCCCACGGTTTTTCATTAACAGCGAGTGAAAATATTTTTGGTGTGTCAGCTTAGTGGCTAATTCAGGAGTAGCTCTTTTCCTTCACTGCTCCATTGTCGAGATACTCGATTTCTGGCACGGTTTTACATGGGTTGAGCAATTATGGAAAAGGCCAGATTACTATTCTGATGTTAAACTGCAAACACTACCTTTAGCACGATGTCAGAGAAATAGTATCGGTAATGCTTGAAACCTCCTCGTCATCAATGCTAATCAGTGCTCCTACAAGGTGCCTTCCTTCTGAGCGTGGGAATATTACAATTATAAACAATCGATAAATAATTATTCTCACTTAGAGATTCGCTGTGAGATTACGAAACCTTTCGAAACTTTCACTGGTTTCCCGGTGAAAGTGATATACTCAAAAATAGCACACTGCAGAAACCTAGAAAACTTAACATCAGGCCTATTTTTTCACAAAACCGTTCGATTTTTTTAGATGACAAGTTGCAAGCATTTTCTAGCATACGAAGATGCAGCCTTAATTCTAAGGTAAGTTATGAGCCAGGTAGACTACATCATGGCCATGTAACGACCAACATCAATAGTTATGACAGGAAACGTATGAAATAGAGGAGAGGTCGAAGAATGTGGCCACTTATCGCTGGTAGTTTCGTCATGATAAGAATGCGAAAATTTTGAAGGGTGAAGGTCGCCTCACAAACAGAAGTCCTTTGCATCCACCGATTTCTTGCTCAGAAAGCCGGATGCGCCCGCTCTAGAGCATTCACTCTATTTCGAACTCGAAGCAGCGATCCCATAGCAAAAAAATCTCGCCAGTGATCTGGAGCAGAGCATGGGATAAGGAATTCTCACAGCGAGTCGTATTTTTTTCCGATAAATTCCGAGTTATCCTCATCCACCACCTTTTTCGTGATTTGTGATTTTTGAACCGGTTCCTGCAAAGAGAAGGTCGTCAATCGACAATCACATGTTGTAGAAGTTATTTGTACTGTGTAAATAACACGATTATTAACGTCTCTTTCAGAGAGACCATTTTAGTATAGGCAGAAGGAAGATCGTATTTTTCAAAGTTTTATGCTTAACCCTAATCTTAAAGGACAGTGGCAATGTTGAATTGAAAGTAGATATGTGTCGCAATCGTTGTTTTCATATGACAGATAGGCATTTCAGCCACTCCTAGTTACCCACGCACGTCAAATGACGTGATTACAAACCTAAAGACACCGGGAGAAGGGTAATTGGTTTACGGTATGGGGGATGGTGGCTCGTAGTCGCTGCAATGCACACGCGGCACCATGCTAGACGTCGAAAGTGAAATCAATGGGTTTTAATTGTAATCACACCTTTATTAGGCTTTCGCTAATTCTTCATTCAGTTGTTTCACTTGTTTGTTGTTGTGTGTTGTTTCAATTATTTCACATAATCACCAGTGAATGAAATACACTCTACGAGACAACAAATGACATCTCTACAACGGAGAACTCGGAAAGTCAGTGTGTTGATGCGAATGTGATGCCAATACACACCACATCACGAGGATTGGCAGTATTGCTGGAAACGATTTTCAGGCACTCTCGTATTACGGTAGTTGTGCTGATTCTGTCGTAATTGTCCTTCACTGTGATCAATTTTGTTGCAAGAACGGTGTAGCCTGCCGTCAGATTTCGCATTTTTGTGGTGCTGCGTAGCAGGACTCCACTGTCAGTTAAGAGAGGAAACAGATTAGGAGACATTTGCGCTCTGACACTCCTTATCAAATCTTATCAGCCCATATAAAGATGAATCACCCACCATTATGTCCTCGTCCCACACCGCATTACTTCTACATATGAGTGACAACGCTCAAGAGTCAACCCAGAAGGCGCAACGACTTTGACGACACTCGCCTTTCGATGCTCCTTATCAGCTAACCAGGTGAGCTTCGCGATCTACATCGCGTTACGGGGCACCGGTGCGAAGCGGGCTGTGGGCGAAATGATGTAAACAGGTGAGCTTCGCGATCTACATCGCGTTACGGGACACCGGTGCGAAGCGGGCTGTGGGTGAAATGATGTAAAAGAAATTGCACAGCAATGTGGTTTGGCGGAAATCAATACATAGATTTTACATTTGTGCTGAGGGGTAGTCCATTTACAGCCTTCTTTACAAAGGTCCACTATAGCAATAGGTGTCGATCTACATGCAATAAGCTCTACAGAATGTAAGCTTCTGCAATTATGTCCATCCACTGGTGTGGCCCATCTCATTGCCCGGCCCTCTGTAAGAAAACTGACAATTACGACCTATAGCACATGATGCTGCAGTTTTCAACTTCTGCGACTGTAATCATTCAATGAGATCCCATTACCTGTTCAGCTCTTTGCATAGAAATCTATGATTTCGATCGATGTCGATCAATAGGACTTCATTGAAGTCCTGCAACAGCTTCACCTATTGGTGTGCCTTGCTGATGATTTTCCAGGATTTCATCTTTCATGACGGTACTCACTGAGTCTATGGTCCATAATACGTTTGCGGCCTTTCGCATAAACCGATACTTTCAGCCAATATCCTGATGACGGCCCGTCTACCGTGATCAGTTTACATTATTTTTGTCACTCTAGCAACATCGAATTACTTCCGCTCTCTACGGCACTTTAGACCGCTCCGGGCGGTGTTATATTTCTTATGAGTGAGCACGATATTGGTGATTGCACGTTCCGCCCATTGTAGGCGGGCCTCCACCTACCTCAATAATGTGCAACACCGCCTAGACAGCACTAATCTCCATCGATTTTTTTCGCAGTTTCTGGGCTGCTCCTGAGACAACTTATGAAAGCTCGTTAAGCACCACCTACGTGGAGCGTGCTCCGCCTACTGAAGGCGTGTATTCTTCATCTACTACATACACCCTTCACTCATTTTGGCCTACCTTATCGCTACTCCTGACTCTTTTGGAACGAATTACAGCGAAGGGGCCGGTAGGTCTCTTCAACAGTCACAAACTCCCTTGACTCATTTTGGCCCACCTTATCCCGACTCCTGGGCTCTCTTGGAACGAATTATAGAATTTTGCATTTGGACACCGAACATTGTAACGCACGCCCCTCCCACAGGGGACGGAGTCTGACATGGTCCATGTGCTACCTGTTCATCTCTTAGCAAAACCTATCCAACCCTAACATGATCGACTTCCCTCGCTTGTTTTTCAGGCAGTACAGAATTTCGCTTGGGACAGACAGACAACTTAACAGACACAACAACTACTGGTTTGTATATAGGTTATGTTATCCCGACTCATGGGCTCCTTGGAAAGAATTATAGAATTTTGCATCTGAACATGGAACATTTTAACGCAGGCCCCGTCCACAGTGTCCACAGTGAGCGGAGTCTGACATGGTCTGGTAAAGTAGTGTGCAGTAAAGGCACCTTCTGCACAAAAGCCGATATTTCCGATCAATATCAATCGGTGGTGCATGATGTTACAGGATTTCAACTGTTCATAAGCCGTTTCCAGCCTTCGGCACAAACACTGATATTTTCAATCAACATCGTAGCGAAGGCTCCGCCTAACGTGATCATTTGGCATTATTTTTGCCACTTGGGCTGTTACACATTTTGGTTTTCACCCCGTCCCTGGACCGCTCTATAGAAGAATATGATGTTTCATGAGTGAACACGATTTCGGTTGCTTGCACCGCCCATTGTGGGTGGGTCTTCCCTCACTTCAAATATACTGGAAACAGCTCAGATCTCGCTGATCTCCAGCGATTTTTCCTCAGTCTCTAGACTGCTCTTGAGCTGGGTTATGAACAGTTGCAGTAAGCACCGGCCGCTTGGAGCACGCTCCGCCCGTTAAAGGTGGGCTTCCCTTAACTGCTACATATACTCGGATCTCATCCTGGTTAACCTTCTCCCGCTGCCCGTGGATTTTTTAGATGAAAGAATTTTAGCGTTGATCTGAAGACAATGCAGCGAACGCCCCGCCTACTGCGGGCGGAGTCAGGCATTGCCCATGTCCGCTCTGATCATCTTGGCCATGCCCACCCAACCCGAACTTGACCTGACCTCCCCACTTGTCTTACTGGTAAAACGGAGAATCGAACGGCCAGACAATAGCACAAACACACCAAACTCCTTGTTTATTTATAGGTTATGCTTCTGCAAAAGTAGGAATTGAGGAGCTCCAACCTCCTGATTACGCGGAATGGGCGACACTCGTTCGTAATGTAGATGGAACAGTTCTGGACAGCCACGAACCTCGGTGGGGCAAAACCGTTCTTCACTTGGGCACATCACATGTCAGGAGCAGGCATCGTCGGCATCGAGGGGGTCTTCCGAATACGGGTCGCGCATGGGTAAGATCAACAGAGAGCCCCACATATCAGTTGATCACGTCTATATGGCGGTAGGTGGCAGAGATCATGTGGCTGGGGACTCGCAGAAATGTGCGAACTGAAAAGCATTCTAGAGCTGTATTCTGCAAAAGTAAATAATAATAAGTTGGAATTGAGGAGCTCCAACCTCCTGATTACGCGGAATGGGCGACACTCGTTCGTAATGTAGATGGAACTAACAGTACTGGACAGCCACGCACCTCGGTGGGGCAAAACCGTTCATCACTTGGGCGTCACATGTCAGGAGCAGACATCGTCGGCTTCAAAGAAGTGGTTTCAGGGCGGAATTACAATGAAAAGTGTTTCTAATGCTGCGTACATATCAAATCGAATAAGAGTTTTGGCGCATCACCGTAAAGTTAAATATACGCATCGATCGAGAAAATGAGCGCATCTGCGCATCCGCGATTTGAGAGAATTGTCGCATCGGCGCATCCGCGACTTGGAGTTTTTGGCATGCCACGTCACTCTAGCAACCGCGGTCAGTTGAACGCGGTGCGTGCCAACGTGCGGCTTTCGATATCGGCTTTCGATAAGATCTGGAAAATTACGAAAAGGAAATAGGAAAAAAAGAAATCAACCGCACGTTGGCACGCGCCGCGTTCAACTGACCGCGGTTGCTAGAGTGACGTGGCATGCCAAAAATTCCAAATCGCAGATGCGCCGATGCGCTAAAGCTCTTATTCAATTTGTTATGCCATACCCAACTAAATGAAAGTTTTGGCGCATTGGCCTAAAGTTAAATATACGTATCGATCGAGAAAATGAGCACATTGGCGCATCCGTGATTTGGGAAGGCGTGCCACGTCACTCTTGTAACCGCGATCAGTTGAACGTGGTGCGTGCCAACGTGCGGCTTTCGATAACGACTTTCGATAAGATATGCAAAATCACGAAAAGAAAATAGGAGAAAAAGAAATCAACCGCATGTTGGCACGCGCCGCGTTCAACTGACCGTGGTTGCTAGAGTGACGTGGCATGCCAAAAATTCCAAATCGCGGATGCGCCATTGCGGTAAAGCTCTTATTCAATTTGTTATGCCATACCCAACTAAATGAGAGTTTTGGCGCATTGGCGTAAAGTTAAGTATACGTATCGATCGAGAAAATAAGCACATTTGCGCATCTGCGATTAGAGAGAATTGGCGGATCGGCGCATCCGCGATTCGAGAGAATTGGCGCATTCGCGTGATTGATAAGATACATATCGACTGTAAAATGAGAGTATTGGCGCATCCGCGATTTTGGATGTTTGCCATAACTGAAGAAGATCAAGGAATGGAAAGAGGAGAAGAAGAAATCAACCGCACGTTGGCACGTGCCGCGTTCAAAAGGGTGACGTGGCACGCCAATTCTCTCAAATCGCGCATTCGATTTGGTATGAACGCAACCTTATGCCATACCCAACTAAATGAGAGTTTTGGCGCATTGGCGTAAAGTTAAATATACGTATCGATCGAGAAAATGAGAACATTTGCGCATCCGTGATTTGGGAATTTTGGCGTGCCACGTCACTCTTGTAACCGCGATCAGTTGGAGCGGTGCGTGCCAACGAGCGGCTTTCGATAACGACTTTCGATAAGATATGGAAAATTACGAAAAGGAAATAAGAGAAAAAGAAATCAACCGCACGTCAGCACGCGCCGCGTTCAACTGACCGCGGTTGCTAGAGTGACGTGGCATGCCAAAAATTCCAAAAATTCCAATTCCAAAAATTCCGCGGATGCGCCGATGCGCTAAAGCTCTCATTCAATTTGTTACGCCATACCTAACTAAATGAGAGTTTTGGCGCATTGGCGTAAAGTTAAGTACACGTATCGATCGAGAAAATGAGCACATTTGCGCATCTGCGATTTTAGAAAACTGGCGGATCGGCGCATCCGCGATTTGAGAGAATTGGCACGTTTGCGTAAAGGATAAGATACGTATTAATCGGAAGGTGAAAGTATTGGCGCATCTGCGATTTTGGATATTTGCCATAACAGATATCGGCTTTCGATAAGATATGGAAAATCACGAAATGGAAAGCGAAGAAAAAGAAACCAACGGCACGTTGACACGCGCCGCGTTCAACTGACCGCGGTTGCTAGAGTGACGTGGCACGCCAAATCGCCGATGCGCTAAAACTCTCATTCAATTTGGTATGCCAGCTGGAGCACACTACTGCGCGTCACACATGGAAGCATGCAAAGTCAGCGCGTGTATCGAACTCTCTCATCCCGTCACACACTCTCACTCTCACCCAAGCCCGTAGGCCACGCCCTTTACACCTCAAACCTGGGTAGTTGAACCAAAGAGTGGACACACAGATATACATACTCACCAAACTCCTGTTTTATATATGAGGTATGATATCCCGACACCTGGGCTCTTTCCGAACGAACTATAGACATTTTCATCTAAACACCGAACATTTTAATGCAGGCCCGTCAACAGTGTCCACAGTGGGCGGAGTGTGACATGATCCAGTAAAGTGGTGTACAGTAAGGACACCTTCTACACAATAACCGATATTTTCAATCAATATTGATCGGTGACGCATGTTGTTGCAGAATTTTATTTTCCATGAGGGCACTCAATCAATAGTATGGTCCATAAGCCGTTTCCAGCCTTCTGCACAAAAACCGATATTTTCACTCAATATCGATCGGTGATGCGTGATGTTGTAGTTTTAACTTCTATGAGGGCACTCAATCAATAGTATGGTCCATAAGCCGTTTCCAGCCTTCTGCACAAAAACCGATATTTTCACTCAATATCGATCGGTGATGCGTGATGTTGTAGAATTTTAACTTCTATGAGGGCACTCACTCAGTAGTATGGTCCATAAGCCGTTTCCAGCCTTCTGCACAAAAACCGATATTTTCACTCAATATCGATCGGTGATGCGTGATGTTGTAGAATTTTAACCTCTGTGAGGGCACTCAATCAATAGTATGGTCCATAAGCCGTTTCCAGCCTTCTGCACAAAAACCGATATTTTCACTCAATATCGATCGGTGAAGCGTGATGTTATAGAATTTCAACTTTTATGAGGGCATTTAATCAATAGTATGGTCCATAAGCCGTTTCCAGCCTTCTGCACAAAACCGATATTTTCAATCAATATCGATCGGTGATGCGTGATGTTGTAGAATTTTAACTTCTATGAGGGCACTCACTCAGTAGTATGGTCCATAAGCCGTTTCCAGCCTTCTGCACAAAAACCGATATTTTCACTCAATATCGATCGGTGATGCGTGATGTTGTAGAATTTTAACCTCTGTGAGGGCACTCAATCAATAGTATGGTCCATAAGCCGTTTCCAGCCTTCTGCACAAAAACCGATATTTTCACTCAATATCGATCGGTGAAGCGTGATGTTATAGAATTTCAACTTTTATGAGGGCATTTAATCAATAGTATGGTCCATAAGCCGTTTCCAGCCTTCTGCACAAAACCGATATTTTCAATCAATATCGATCGGTGATGCATGATGTTATAGAATTTTAACTTCTATGAGGGCACTCAATCAATAGTATGGTCCATAAGCCGTTTCCAACCTTCTGCACAAAAACCGATATTTTCACTCAATATCGATCGGTGAAGCGTGATGTTATAGAATTTCAACTTTTATGAGGGCATTTAATCAATAGTATGGTCCATAAGCCGTTTCCAGCCTTCTGCACAAAACCGATATTTTCAATCAATATCGATCGGTGATGCATGATGTTATAGAATTTTAACTTCTATGAGGGCACTCAATCAATAGTATGGTCCATAAGCCGTTTCCAACCTTCTGCACAAAAACCGATATTTTCACTCAATATCGATCGGTGAAGCGTGATGTTATAGAATTTCAACTTTTATGAGGGCATTTAATCAATAGTATGGTCCATAAGCCGTTTCCAGCCTTCTGCACAAAACCGATATTTTCAATCAATATCGATCGGTGATGCATGATGTTATAGAATTTTAACTTCTATGAGGGCACTCAATCAATAGTATGGTCCATAAGCCGTTTCCAACCTTCTGCACAAAAACCGATATTTTCAATCACTATTGATCGGTGATGCATGATGTTGCAGAATTTTAACTTCTATAAGGGCACTCACTCAGTAGTATGGTCCATAAGCCCTTTCCAACCTTCTGCACAAAACCGATATTTTCAATCAATATCGATCGGTGGTGCATGATGTTATAGAATTTTAACTTCTATGAGGGCACTCAATCAATAGTATGGTCCATAAGCCGTTTCCAACCTTCTGCACAAAAACCGATATTTTCAATCAATATTGATCGGTGATGCATGATGTTGCAGAATTTTAACTTCTATAAGGGCACTCACTCAGTAGTATGGTCCATAAGCCCTTTCCAACCTTCTGCACAAAACCGATATTTTCAATCAATATCGATCGGTGATGCATGATGTTATAGAATTTTAACTTCCATGAGGGCACTCAATCAATAGTATGGTCCATAAGCCGTTTCCAACCTTCTGCACAAAAACCGATATTTTCAATCAATATCGATCGGTGATGCATGATGTTATAGAATTTCAACTTCTATGAGGGCACTCACTCAGTAGTATGGTCCATAAGCCGTTTCCAGCCTTCTGCACAAAAACCGATATTTTCAATCAATATCGATCGGTGACGCATGTTGTTGCAGAATTTTAACTTCTATGAGGGCACTCAATCAATAGTATGGTCCATAAGCCGTTTCCAGCCTTCTGCACAAAAACCGATATTTTCACTCAATATCGATCGGTGATGCGTGATGTTGTAGTTTTAACTTCTATGAGGGCACTCAATCAATAGTATGGTCCATAAGCCGTTTCCAGCCTTCTGCACAAAAACCGATATTTTCACTCAATATCGATCGGTGATGCGTGATGTTGTAGTTTTAACTTCTATGAGGGCACTCAATCAATAGTATGGTCCATAAGCCGTTTCCAGCCTTCTGCACAAAAACCGATATTTTCACTCAATATCGATCGGTGATGCGTGATGTTGTAGAATTTTAACCTCTGTGAGGGCACTCAATCAATAGTATGGTCCATAAGCCGTTTCCAGCCTTCTGCACAAAAACCGATATTTTCACTCAATATCGATCGGTGAAGCGTGATGTTATAGAATTTCAACTTTTATGAGGGCATTTAATCAATAGTATGGTCCATAAGCCGTTTCCAGCCTTCTGCACAAAAACCGATATTTTCAATCAATATCGATCGGTGATGCGTGATGTTGTAGATCTTTAACTTCTATGAGGGCACTCACTCAGTAGTATGGTCCATAAGCCGTTTCCAGCCTTCTGCACAAAAACCGATATTTTCACTCAATATCGATCGGTGATGCGTGATGTTGTAGTTTTAACTTCTATGAGGGCACTCAATCAATAGTATGGTCCATAAGCCGTTTCCAACCTTCTGCACAAAAACCGATATTTTCAATCAATATTGATCGGTGATGCGTGATGTTGTAGATCTTTAACTTCTATGAGGGCACTCACTCAGTAGTATGGTCCATAAGCCCTTTCCAACCTTCTGCACAAAACCGATATTTTCAATCAATATCGATCGGTGATGCATGATGTTATAGAATTTTAACTTCTATGAGGGCACTCAATCAATAGTATGGTCCATAAGCCGTTTCCAACCTTCTGCACAAAAACCGATATTTTCAATCACTATTGATCGGTGATGCATGATGTTGCAGAATTTTAACTTCTATAAGGGCACTCACTCAGTAGTATGGTCCATAAGCCCTTTCCAACCTTCTGCACAAAAACCGATATTTTCAATCAATATTGATCGGTGATGCGTGATGTTGTAGATCTTTAACTTCTATGAGGGCACTCACTCAGTAGTATGGTCCATAAGCCGTTTCCAGCCTTCTGCACAAAAACCGATATTTTCACTCAATATCGATCGGTGATGCGTGATGTTGTAGATCTTTAACTTCTATGAGGGCACTCACTCAGTAGTATGGTCCATAAGCCCTTTCCAACCTTCTGCACAAAAACCGATATTTTCAATCAATATCGATCGGTGACGCATGTTGTTGCAGAATTTTAACTTCTATGAGGGCACTCAATCAATAGTATGGTCCATAAGCCGTTTCCAGCCTTCTGCACAAAAACCGATATTTTCACTCAATATCGATCGGTGATGCGTGATGTTGTAGTTTTAACTTCTATGAGGGCACTCAATCAATAGTATGGTCCATAAGCCGTTTCCAGCCTTCTGCACAAAAACCGATATTTTCACTCAATATCGATCGGTGATGCGTGATGTTGTAGTTTTAACTTCTATGAGGGCACTCAATCAATAGTATGGTCCATAAGCCGTTTCCAGCCTTCTGCACAAAAACCGATATTTTCACTCAATATCGATCGGTGATGCGTGATGTTGTAGAATTTTAACCTCTGTGAGGGCACTCAATCAATAGTATGGTCCATAAGCCGTTTCCAGCCTTCTGCACAAAAACCGATATTTTCACTCAATATCGATCGGTGAAGCGTGATGTTATAGAATTTCAACTTTTATGAGGGCATTTAATCAATAGTATGGTCCATAAGCCGTTTCCAGCCTTCTGCACAAAAACCGATATTTTCAATCAATATCGATCGGTGATGCGTGATGTTGTAGATCTTTAACTTCTATGAGGGCACTCACTCAGTAGTATGGTCCATAAGCCGTTTCCAGCCTTCTGCACAAAAACCGATATTTTCACTCAATATCGATCGGTGATGCGTGATGTTGTAGTTTTAACTTCTATGAGGGCACTCAATCAATAGTATGGTCCATAAGCCGTTTCCAACCTTCTGCACAAAAACCGATATTTTCAATCAATATTGATCGGTGATGCGTGATGTTGTAGATCTTTAACTTCTATGAGGGCACTCACTCAGTAGTATGGTCCATAAGCCCTTTCCAACCTTCTGCACAAAACCGATATTTTCAATCAATATCGATCGGTGATGCATGATGTTATAGAATTTTAACTTCTATGAGGGCACTCAATCAATAGTATGGTCCATAAGCCGTTTCCAACCTTCTGCACAAAAACCGATATTTTCAATCACTATTGATCGGTGATGCATGATGTTGCAGAATTTTAACTTCTATAAGGGCACTCACTCAGTAGTATGGTCCATAAGCCCTTTCCAACCTTCTGCACAAAAACCGATATTTTCAATCAATATTGATCGGTGATGCGTGATGTTGTAGATCTTTAACTTCTATGAGGGCACTCACTCAGTAGTATGGTCCATAAGCCGTTTCCAGCCTTCTGCACAAAAACCGATATTTTCACTCAATATCGATCGGTGATGCGTGATGTTGTAGATCTTTAACTTCTATGAGGGCACTCACTCAGTAGTATGGTCCATAAGCCCTTTCCAACCTTCTGCACAAAACCGATATTTTCAATCAATATCGATCGGTGATGCATGATGTTATAGAATTTTAACTTCTATGAGGGCACTCAATCAATAGTATGGTCCATAAGCCGTTTCCAACCTTCTGCACAAAAACCGATATTTTCAATCAATATTGATCGGTGATGCATGATGTTATAGAATTTTAACTTCTATGAGGGCACTCAATCAATAGTATGGTCCATAAGCCGTTTCCAACCTTCTGCACAAAAACCGATATTTTCAATCAATATCGATCGGTGATGCATGATGTTATAGAATTTCAACTTCTATGAGGGCACTCACTCAGTAGTATGGTCCATAAGCCGTTTCCAGCCTTCTGCACAAAAATCGATATTTTCAATCAATATCGATCGGTGACGCATGTTGTGGCAGAATTTTAACTTCTATGAGGGCACTCACTCAGTAGTATGGTCCATAAGCCGTTTCCAGCCTTCTGCACAAAAACCGATATTTTCAATCAATATCGATCGGTGACGCATGTTGTGGCAGAATTTTAACTTCTATGAGGGCACTCAATCAATAGTATGGTCCATAAGCCGTTTCCAACCTTCTGCACAAAAACCGATATTTTCAATCAATATCGATCGGTGATGCATGATGTTATAGAATTTCAACTTCTATGAGGGCACTTAATCAATAGTATGGTCCATAAGCCGTTTCCAACCTTCTGCACAAAAACCGATATTTTCAATCAATATCGATCGGTGATGCATGATGTTATAGAATTTCAACTTCTATGAGGGCACTCACTCAGTAGTATGGTCCATAAGCCGTTTCCAGCCTTCTGCACAAAAACCGATATTTTCAATCAATATCGATCGGTGACGCATGTTGTGGCAGAATTTTAACTTCTATGAGGGCACTCAATCAATAGTATGGTCCATAAGCCGTTTCCAACCTTCTGCACAAAACCGATATTTTCAATCAATATCGATCGGTGATGCATGATGTTATAGAATTTTAACTTCTATGAGGGCACTCAATCAATAGTATGGTCCATAAGCCGTTTCCAACCTTCTGCACAAAAACCGATATTTTCACTCAATATCGATCGGTGAAGCGTGATGTTATAGAATTTCAACTTTTATGAGGGCATTTAATCAATAGTATGGTCCATAAGCCGTTTCCAGCCTTCTGCACAAAACCGATATTTTCAATCAATATCGATCGGTGATGCATGATGTTATAGAATTTTAACTTCTATGAGGGCACTCAATCAATAGTATGGTCCATAAGCCGTTTCCAACCTTCTGCACAAAAACCGATATTTTCAATCACTATTGATCGGTGATGCATGATGTTGCAGAATTTTAACTTCTATAAGGGCACTCACTCAGTAGTATGGTCCATAAGCCCTTTCCAACCTTCTGCACAAAACCGATATTTTCAATCAATATCGATCGGTGGTGCATGATGTTATAGAATTTTAACTTCTATGAGGGCACTCAATCAATAGTATGGTCCATAAGCCGTTTCCAACCTTCTGCACAAAAACCGATATTTTCAATCAATATTGATCGGTGATGCATGATGTTGCAGAATTTTAACTTCTATAAGGGCACTCACTCAGTAGTATGGTCCATAAGCCCTTTCCAACCTTCTGCACAAAACCGATATTTTCAATCAATATCGATCGGTGATGCGTGATGTTGTAGTTTTAACTTCTATGAGGGCACTCAATCAATAGTATGGTCCATAAGCCGTTTCCAGCCTTCTGCACAAAAACCGATATTTTCACTCAATATCGATCGGTGATGCGTGATGTTGTAGTTTTAACTTCTATGAGGGCACTCAATCAATAGTATGGTCCATAAGCCGTTTCCAGCCTTCTGCACAAAAACCGATATTTTCACTCAATATCGATCGGTGATGCGTGATGTTGTAGAATTTTAACCTCTGTGAGGGCACTCAATCAATAGTATGGTCCATAAGCCGTTTCCAGCCTTCTGCACAAAAACCGATATTTTCACTCAATATCGATCGGTGAAGCGTGATGTTATAGAATTTCAACTTTTATGAGGGCATTTAATCAATAGTATGGTCCATAAGCCGTTTCCAGCCTTCTGCACAAAAACCGATATTTTCAATCAATATCGATCGGTGATGCGTGATGTTGTAGATCTTTAACTTCTATGAGGGCACTCACTCAGTAGTATGGTCCATAAGCCGTTTCCAGCCTTCTGCACAAAAACCGATATTTTCACTCAATATCGATCGGTGATGCGTGATGTTGTAGTTTTAACTTCTATGAGGGCATTTAATCAATAGTATGGTCCATAAGCCGTTTCCAGCCTTCTGCACAAAACCGATATTTTCAATCAATATCGATCGGTGATGCATGATGTTGCAGAATTTTAACTTCTATAAGGGCACTCACTCAGTAGTATGGTCCATAAGCCCTTTCCAACCTTCTGCACAAAACCGATATTTTCAATCAATATCGATCGGTGGTGCATGATGTTATAGAATTTTAACTTCTATGAGGGCACTCAATCAATAGTATGGTCCATAAGCCGTTTCCAACCTTCTGCACAAAAACCGATATTTTCAATCAATATTGATCGGTGATGCATGATGTTGCAGAATTTTAACTTCTATAAGGGCACTCACTCAGTAGTATGGTCCATAAGCCCTTTCCAACCTTCTGCACAAAACCGATATTTTCAATCAATATCGATCGGTGATGCATGATGTTATAGAATTTTAACTTCCATGAGGGCACTCAATCAATAGTATGGTCCATAAGCCGTTTCCAACCTTCTGCACAAAAACCGATATTTTCAATCAATATCGATCGGTGATGCATGATGTTATAGAATTTCAACTTCTATGAGGGCACTCACTCAGTAGTATGGTCCATAAGCCGTTTCCAGCCTTCTGCACAAAAACCGATATTTTCAATCAATATCGATCGGTGACGCATGTTGTTGCAGAATTTTAACTTCTATGAGGGCACTCAATCAATAGTATGGTCCATAAGCCGTTTCCAGCCTTCTGCACAAAAACCGATATTTTCACTCAATATCGATCGGTGATGCGTGATGTTGTAGTTTTAACTTCTATGAGGGCACTCAATCAATAGTATGGTCCATAAGCCGTTTCCAGCCTTCTGCACAAAAACCGATATTTTCACTCAATATCGATCGGTGATGCGTGATGTTGTAGTTTTAACTTCTATGAGGGCACTCAATCAATAGTATGGTCCATAAGCCGTTTCCAGCCTTCTGCACAAAAACCGATATTTTCACTCAATATCGATCGGTGATGCGTGATGTTGTAGAATTTTAACCTCTGTGAGGGCACTCAATCAATAGTATGGTCCATAAGCCGTTTCCAGCCTTCTGCACAAAAACCGATATTTTCACTCAATATCGATCGGTGAAGCGTGATGTTATAGAATTTCAACTTTTATGAGGGCATTTAATCAATAGTATGGTCCATAAGCCGTTTCCAGCCTTCTGCACAAAAACCGATATTTTCAATCAATATCGATCGGTGATGCGTGATGTTGTAGATCTTTAACTTCTATGAGGGCACTCACTCAGTAGTATGGTCCATAAGCCGTTTCCAGCCTTCTGCACAAAAACCGATATTTTCACTCAATATCGATCGGTGATGCGTGATGTTGTAGTTTTAACTTCTATGAGGGCACTCAATCAATAGTATGGTCCATAAGCCGTTTCCAACCTTCTGCACAAAAACCGATATTTTCAATCAATATTGATCGGTGATGCGTGATGTTGTAGATCTTTAACTTCTATGAGGGCACTCACTCAGTAGTATGGTCCATAAGCCCTTTCCAACCTTCTGCACAAAACCGATATTTTCAATCAATATCGATCGGTGATGCATGATGTTATAGAATTTTAACTTCTATGAGGGCACTCAATCAATAGTATGGTCCATAAGCCGTTTCCAACCTTCTGCACAAAAACCGATATTTTCAATCACTATTGATCGGTGATGCATGATGTTGCAGAATTTTAACTTCTATAAGGGCACTCACTCAGTAGTATGGTCCATAAGCCCTTTCCAACCTTCTGCACAAAAACCGATATTTTCAATCAATATTGATCGGTGATGCGTGATGTTGTAGATCTTTAACTTCTATGAGGGCACTCACTCAGTAGTATGGTCCATAAGCCGTTTCCAGCCTTCTGCACAAAAACCGATATTTTCACTCAATATCGATCGGTGATGCGTGATGTTGTAGATCTTTAACTTCTATGAGGGCACTCACTCAGTAGTATGGTCCATAAGCCCTTTCCAACCTTCTGCACAAAACCGATATTTTCAATCAATATCGATCGGTGATGCATGATGTTATAGAATTTTAACTTCTATGAGGGCACTCAATCAATAGTATGGTCCATAAGCCGTTTCCAACCTTCTGCACAAAAACCGATATTTTCAATCAATATTGATCGGTGATGCATGATGTTATAGAATTTTAACTTCTATGAGGGCACTCAATCAATAGTATGGTCCATAAGCCGTTTCCAACCTTCTGCACAAAAACCGATATTTTCAATCAATATCGATCGGTGATGCATGATGTTATAGAATTTCAACTTCTATGAGGGCACTCACTCAGTAGTATGGTCCATAAGCCGTTTCCAGCCTTCTGCACAAAAATCGATATTTTCAATCAATATCGATCGGTGACGCATGTTGTGGCAGAATTTTAACTTCTATGAGGGCACTCACTCAGTAGTATGGTCCATAAGCCGTTTCCAGCCTTCTGCACAAAAACCGATATTTTCAATCAATATCGATCGGTGACGCATGTTGTGGCAGAATTTTAACTTCTATGAGGGCACTCAATCAATAGTATGGTCCATAAGCCGTTTCCAACCTTCTGCACAAAAACCGATATTTTCAATCAATATCGATCGGTGATGCATGATGTTATAGAATTTCAACTTCTATGAGGGCACTTAATCAATAGTATGGTCCATAAGCCGTTTCCAACCTTCTGCACAAAAACCGATATTTTCAATCAATATCGATCGGTGATGCATGATGTTATAGAATTTCAACTTCTATGAGGGCACTCACTCAGTAGTATGGTCCATAAGCCGTTTCCAGCCTTCTGCACAAAAACCGATATTTTCAATCAATATCGATCGGTGACGCATGTTGTGGCAGAATTTTAACTTCTATGAGGGCACTCAATCAATAGTATGGTCCATAAGCCGTTTCCAACCTTCTGCACAAAACCGATATTTTCAATCAATATCGATCGGTGATGCATGATGTTATAGAATTTTAACTTCTATGAGGGCACTCAATCAATAGTATGGTCCATAAGCCGTTTCCAACCTTCTGCACAAAAACCGATATTTTCACTCAATATCGATCGGTGAAGCGTGATGTTATAGAATTTCAACTTTTATGAGGGCATTTAATCAATAGTATGGTCCATAAGCCGTTTCCAGCCTTCTGCACAAAACCGATATTTTCAATCAATATCGATCGGTGATGCATGATGTTATAGAATTTTAACTTCTATGAGGGCACTCAATCAATAGTATGGTCCATAAGCCGTTTCCAACCTTCTGCACAAAAACCGATATTTTCAATCACTATTGATCGGTGATGCATGATGTTGCAGAATTTTAACTTCTATAAGGGCACTCACTCAGTAGTATGGTCCATAAGCCCTTTCCAACCTTCTGCACAAAACCGATATTTTCAATCAATATCGATCGGTGGTGCATGATGTTATAGAATTTTAACTTCTATGAGGGCACTCAATCAATAGTATGGTCCATAAGCCGTTTCCAACCTTCTGCACAAAAACCGATATTTTCAATCAATATTGATCGGTGATGCATGATGTTGCAGAATTTTAACTTCTATAAGGGCACTCACTCAGTAGTATGGTCCATAAGCCCTTTCCAACCTTCTGCACAAAACCGATATTTTCAATCAATATCGATCGGTGATGCGTGATGTTGTAGTTTTAACTTCTATGAGGGCACTCAATCAATAGTATGGTCCATAAGCCGTTTCCAGCCTTCTGCACAAAAACCGATATTTTCACTCAATATCGATCGGTGATGCGTGATGTTGTAGTTTTAACTTCTATGAGGGCACTCAATCAATAGTATGGTCCATAAGCCGTTTCCAGCCTTCTGCACAAAAACCGATATTTTCACTCAATATCGATCGGTGATGCGTGATGTTGTAGAATTTTAACCTCTGTGAGGGCACTCAATCAATAGTATGGTCCATAAGCCGTTTCCAGCCTTCTGCACAAAAACCGATATTTTCACTCAATATCGATCGGTGAAGCGTGATGTTATAGAATTTCAACTTTTATGAGGGCATTTAATCAATAGTATGGTCCATAAGCCGTTTCCAGCCTTCTGCACAAAAACCGATATTTTCAATCAATATCGATCGGTGATGCGTGATGTTGTAGATCTTTAACTTCTATGAGGGCACTCACTCAGTAGTATGGTCCATAAGCCGTTTCCAGCCTTCTGCACAAAAACCGATATTTTCACTCAATATCGATCGGTGATGCGTGATGTTGTAGTTTTAACTTCTATGAGGGCACTCAATCAATAGTATGGTCCATAAGCCGTTTCCAACCTTCTGCACAAAAACCGATATTTTCAATCAATATTGATCGGTGATGCGTGATGTTGTAGATCTTTAACTTCTATGAGGGCACTCACTCAGTAGTATGGTCCATAAGCCCTTTCCAACCTTCTGCACAAAACCGATATTTTCAATCAATATCGATCGGTGATGCATGATGTTATAGAATTTTAACTTCTATGAGGGCACTCAATCAATAGTATGGTCCATAAGCCGTTTCCAACCTTCTGCACAAAAACCGATATTTTCAATCACTATTGATCGGTGATGCATGATGTTGCAGAATTTTAACTTCTATAAGGGCACTCACTCAGTAGTATGGTCCATAAGCCCTTTCCAACCTTCTGCACAAAAACCGATATTTTCAATCAATATTGATCGGTGATGCGTGATGTTGTAGATCTTTAACTTCTATGAGGGCACTCACTCAGTAGTATGGTCCATAAGCCGTTTCCAGCCTTCTGCACAAAAACCGATATTTTCACTCAATATCGATCGGTGATGCGTGATGTTGTAGATCTTTAACTTCTATGAGGGCACTCACTCAGTAGTATGGTCCATAAGCCCTTTCCAACCTTCTGCACAAAACCGATATTTTCAATCAATATCGATCGGTGATGCATGATGTTATAGAATTTTAACTTCTATGAGGGCACTCAATCAATAGTATGGTCCATAAGCCGTTTCCAACCTTCTGCACAAAAACCGATATTTTCAATCAATATTGATCGGTGATGCATGATGTTATAGAATTTTAACTTCTATGAGGGCACTCAATCAATAGTATGGTCCATAAGCCGTTTCCAACCTTCTGCACAAAAACCGATATTTTCAATCAATATCGATCGGTGATGCATGATGTTATAGAATTTCAACTTCTATGAGGGCACTCACTCAGTAGTATGGTCCATAAGCCGTTTCCAGCCTTCTGCACAAAAATCGATATTTTCAATCAATATCGATCGGTGACGCATGTTGTGGCAGAATTTTAACTTCTATGAGGGCACTCACTCAGTAGTATGGTCCATAAGCCGTTTCCAGCCTTCTGCACAAAAACCGATATTTTCAATCAATATCGATCGGTGACGCATGTTGTGGCAGAATTTTAACTTCTATGAGGGCACTCAATCAATAGTATGGTCCATAAGCCGTTTCCAACCTTCTGCACAAAAACCGATATTTTCAATCAATATCGATCGGTGATGCATGATGTTATAGAATTTCAACTTCTATGAGGGCACTTAATCAATAGTATGGTCCATAAGCCGTTTCCAACCTTCTGCACAAAAACCGATATTTTCAATCAATATCGATCGGTGATGCATGATGTTATAGAATTTCAACTTCTATGAGGGCACTCACTCAGTAGTATGGTCCATAAGCCGTTTCCAGCCTTCTGCACAAAAACCGATATTTTCAATCAATATCGATCGGTGACGCATGTTGTGGCAGAATTTTAACTTCTATGAGGGCACTCAATCAATAGTATGGTCCATAAGCCGTTTCCAACCTTCTGCACAAAACCGATATTTTCAATCAATATCGATCGGTGATGCATGATGTTATAGAATTTTAACTTCTATGAGGGCACTCAATCAATAGTATGGTCCATAAGCCGTTTCCAACCTTCTGCACAAAAACCGATATTTTCACTCAATATCGATCGGTGAAGCGTGATGTTATAGAATTTCAACTTTTATGAGGGCATTTAATCAATAGTATGGTCCATAAGCCGTTTCCAGCCTTCTGCACAAAACCGATATTTTCAATCAATATCGATCGGTGATGCATGATGTTATAGAATTTTAACTTCTATGAGGGCACTCAATCAATAGTATGGTCCATAAGCCGTTTCCAACCTTCTGCACAAAAACCGATATTTTCAATCACTATTGATCGGTGATGCATGATGTTGCAGAATTTTAACTTCTATAAGGGCACTCACTCAGTAGTATGGTCCATAAGCCCTTTCCAACCTTCTGCACAAAACCGATATTTTCAATCAATATCGATCGGTGGTGCATGATGTTATAGAATTTTAACTTCTATGAGGGCACTCAATCAATAGTATGGTCCATAAGCCGTTTCCAACCTTCTGCACAAAAACCGATATTTTCAATCAATATTGATCGGTGATGCATGATGTTGCAGAATTTTAACTTCTATAAGGGCACTCACTCAGTAGTATGGTCCATAAGCCCTTTCCAACCTTCTGCACAAAACCGATATTTTCAATCAATATCGATCGGTGATGCATGATGTTATAGAATTTTAACTTCCATGAGGGCACTCAATCAATAGTATGGTCCATAAGCCGTTTCCAACCTTCTGCACAAAAACCGATATTTTCAATCAATATCGATCGGTGATGCATGATGTTATAGAATTTCAACTTCTATGAGGGCACTCACTCAGTAGTATGGTCCATAAGCCGTTTCCAGCCTTCTGCACAAAAACCGATATTTTCAATCAATATCGATCGGTGACGCATGTTGTTGCAGAATTTTAACTTCTATGAGGGCACTCAATCAATAGTATGGTCCATAAGCCGTTTCCAGCCTTCTGCACAAAAACCGATATTTTCACTCAATATCGATCGGTGATGCGTGATGTTGTAGTTTTAACTTCTATGAGGGCACTCAATCAATAGTATGGTCCATAAGCCGTTTCCAGCCTTCTGCACAAAAACCGATATTTTCACTCAATATCGATCGGTGATGCGTGATGTTGTAGTTTTAACTTCTATGAGGGCACTCAATCAATAGTATGGTCCATAAGCCGTTTCCAGCCTTCTGCACAAAAACCGATATTTTCACTCAATATCGATCGGTGATGCGTGATGTTGTAGAATTTTAACCTCTGTGAGGGCACTCAATCAATAGTATGGTCCATAAGCCGTTTCCAGCCTTCTGCACAAAAACCGATATTTTCACTCAATATCGATCGGTGAAGCGTGATGTTATAGAATTTCAACTTTTATGAGGGCATTTAATCAATAGTATGGTCCATAAGCCGTTTCCAGCCTTCTGCACAAAAACCGATATTTTCAATCAATATCGATCGGTGATGCGTGATGTTGTAGATCTTTAACTTCTATGAGGGCACTCACTCAGTAGTATGGTCCATAAGCCGTTTCCAGCCTTCTGCACAAAAACCGATATTTTCACTCAATATCGATCGGTGATGCGTGATGTTGTAGTTTTAACTTCTATGAGGGCACTCAATCAATAGTATGGTCCATAAGCCGTTTCCAACCTTCTGCACAAAAACCGATATTTTCAATCAATATTGATCGGTGATGCGTGATGTTGTAGATCTTTAACTTCTATGAGGGCACTCACTCAGTAGTATGGTCCATAAGCCCTTTCCAACCTTCTGCACAAAACCGATATTTTCAATCAATATCGATCGGTGATGCATGATGTTATAGAATTTTAACTTCTATGAGGGCACTCAATCAATAGTATGGTCCATAAGCCGTTTCCAACCTTCTGCACAAAAACCGATATTTTCAATCACTATTGATCGGTGATGCATGATGTTGCAGAATTTTAACTTCTATAAGGGCACTCACTCAGTAGTATGGTCCATAAGCCCTTTCCAACCTTCTGCACAAAAACCGATA
This sequence comes from Trichostrongylus colubriformis, assembly GCA_963978905.1. NCBI lineage: Eukaryota > Metazoa > Nematoda > Chromadorea > Rhabditida > Trichostrongylidae > Trichostrongylus > Trichostrongylus colubriformis. Next base: position 37,751,428 of record OZ022259.1, read on the forward strand.
TTTTCAATCAATATTGATCGGTGATGCGTGATGTTGTAGATCTTTAACTTCTATGAGGGCACTCACTCAGTAGTATGGTCCATAAGCCGTTTCCAGCCTTCTGCACAAAAACCGATATTTTCACTCAATATCGATCGGTGATGCGTGATGTTGTAGATCTTTAACTTCTATGAGGGCACTCACTCAGTAGTATGGTCCATAAGCCCTTTCCAACCTTCTGCACAAAACCGATATTTTCAATCAATATCGATCGGTGATGCATGATGTTATAGAATTTTAACTTCTATGAGGGCACTCAATCAATAGTATGGTCCATAAGCCGTTTCCAACCTTCTGCACAAAAACCGATATTTTCAATCAATATTGATCGGTGATGCATGATGTTATAGAATTTTAACTTCTATGAGGGCACTCAATCAATAGTATGGTCCATAAGCCGTTTCCAACCTTCTGCACAAAAACCGATATTTTCAATCAATATCGATCGGTGATGCATGATGTTATAGAATTTCAACTTCTATGAGGGCACTCACTCAGTAGTATGGTCCATAAGCCGTTTCCAGCCTTCTGCACAAAAACCGATATTTTCACTCAATATCGATCGGTGATGCGTGATGTTGTAGTTTTAACTTCTATGAGGGCACTCAATCAATAGTATGGTCCATAAGCCGTTTCCAGCCTTCTGCACAAAAACCGATATTTTCACTCAATATCGATCGGTGATGCGTGATGTTGTAGTTTTAACTTCTATGAGGGCACTCAATCAATAGTATGGTCCATAAGCCGTTTCCAGCCTTCTGCACAAAAACCGATATTTTCACTCAATATCGATCGGTGATGCGTGATGTTGTAGAATTTTAACCTCTGTGAGGGCACTCAATCAATAGTATGGTCCATAAGCCGTTTCCAGCCTTCTGCACAAAAACCGATATTTTCACTCAATATCGATCGGTGAAGCGTGATGTTATAGAATTTCAACTTTTATGAGGGCATTTAATCAATAGTATGGTCCATAAGCCGTTTCCAGCCTTCTGCACAAAAACCGATATTTTCAATCAATATCGATCGGTGATGCGTGATGTTGTAGATCTTTAACTTCTATGAGGGCACTCACTCAGTAGTATGGTCCATAAGCCGTTTCCAGCCTTCTGCACAAAAACCGATATTTTCACTCAATATCGATCGGTGATGCGTGATGTTGTAGTTTTAACTTCTATGAGGGCACTCAATCAATAGTATGGTCCATAAGCCGTTTCCAACCTTCTGCACAAAAACCGATATTTTCAATCAATATTGATCGGTGATGCGTGATGTTGTAGATCTTTAACTTCTATGAGGGCACTCACTCAGTAGTATGGTCCATAAGCCCTTTCCAACCTTCTGCACAAAACCGATATTTTCAATCAATATCGATCGGTGATGCATGATGTTATAGAATTTTAACTTCTATGAGGGCACTCAATCAATAGTATGGTCCATAAGCCGTTTCCAACCTTCTGCACAAAAACCGATATTTTCAATCACTATTGATCGGTGATGCATGATGTTGCAGAATTTTAACTTCTATAAGGGCACTCACTCAGTAGTATGGTCCATAAGCCCTTTCCAACCTTCTGCACAAAAACCGATATTTTCAATCAATATTGATCGGTGATGCGTGATGTTGTAGATCTTTAACTTCTATGAGGGCACTCACTCAGTAGTATGGTCCATAAGCCGTTTCCAGCCTTCTGCACAAAAACCGATATTTTCACTCAATATCGATCGGTGATGCGTGATGTTGTAGATCTTTAACTTCTATGAGGGCACTCACTCAGTAGTATGGTCCATAAGCCCTTTCCAACCTTCTGCACAAAACCGATATTTTCAATCAATATCGATCGGTGATGCATGATGTTATAGAATTTTAACTTCTATGAGGGCACTCAATCAATAGTATGGTCCATAAGCCGTTTCCAACCTTCTGCACAAAAACCGATATTTTCAATCAATATTGATCGGTGATGCATGATGTTATAGAATTTTAACTTCTATGAGGGCACTCAATCAATAGTATGGTCCATAAGCCGTTTCCAACCTTCTGCACAAAAACCGATATTTTCAATCAATATCGATCGGTGATGCATGATGTTATAGAATTTCAACTTCTATGAGGGCACTCACTCAGTAGTATGGTCCATAAGCCGTTTCCAGCCTTCTGCACAAAAATCGATATTTTCAATCAATATCGATCGGTGACGCATGTTGTGGCAGAATTTTAACTTCTATGAGGGCACTCACTCAGTAGTATGGTCCATAAGCCGTTTCCAGCCTTCTGCACAAAAACCGATATTTTCAATCAATATCGATCGGTGACGCATGTTGTGGCAGAATTTTAACTTCTATGAGGGCACTCAATCAATAGTATGGTCCATAAGCCGTTTCCAACCTTCTGCACAAAAACCGATATTTTCAATCAATATCGATCGGTGATGCATGATGTTATAGAATTTCAACTTCTATGAGGGCACTTAATCAATAGTATGGTCCATAAGCCGTTTCCAACCTTCTGCACAAAAACCGATATTTTCAATCAATATCGATCGGTGATGCATGATGTTATAGAATTTCAACTTCTATGAGGGCACTCACTCAGTAGTATGGTCCATAAGCCGTTTCCAGCCTTCTGCACAAAAACCGATATTTTCAATCAATATCGATCGGTGACGCATGTTGTGGCAGAATTTTAACTTCTATGAGGGCACTCAATCAATAGTATGGTCCATAAGCCGTTTCCAACCTTCTGCACAAAAACCGATATTTTCAATCAATATCGATCGGTGATGCATGATGTTATAGAATTTCAAGTTTCATGAGGGCACTTAAGCAATAGTATGGTCCATAAGTCGTTTCCAGCCTTCATCACAAAAACCGATATTTTCAATTAATATTGATCGGTGATGCATGATGTTGTAGAATTTTAGCTTCTATGAGGGCACTCACTCAGTAGTATGGTCCATAAGTCGTTTCCAACCTTCTGCACAAAAACCGATATTTTCAATCAATATCGACCGGTGATGCATCATCTTATAGAATTTCAACTTTCATGAGGGCACTTAATCAATAGTATGGTCCATAAGCCGTTTCCAGCCTTCTGCACCAAAACCGATATTTTCAATCAATATCGATCGGTGATGCATGATGTTATAGAATTTCAACTTCTATGAGGGCACTTAATCAATAGTATGGTCCATAAGCCGTTTCCAACCTTCTGCACAAAAACCGATATTTTCAATCAATATCGATCGGTGATGCATCATCTTATAGAATTTCAACTTGCATGAGGGCACTTAAGCAATAGTATGGTCCATAAGTCGTTTCCAGCCTTCTGCACAAAAACCGATATTTTCAATTAATATTGATCGGTGATGCATGATGTTGTAGAATTTTAACTTCTATGAGGGCACTCACTCAGTAGTATGGTCCATAAGCCGTTTCCAGCCTTCATCACAAAAACCGATATTTTCAATTAATATTGATCGGTGATGCATGATGTTGTAGAATTTTAGCTTCTATGAGGGCACTCACTCAGTAGTATGGTCCATAAGTCGTTTCCAACCTTCTGCACAAAAACCGATATTTTCAATCAATATCGACCGGTGATGCATCATCTTATAGAATTTCAACTTTCATGAGGGCACTTAATCAATAGTATGGTCCATAAGCCGTTTCCAGCCTTCTGCACCAAAACCGATATTTTCAATCAATATCGATCGGTGATGCATGATGTTATAGAATTTCAACTTCTATGAGGGCACTTAATCAATAGTATGGTCCATAAGCCGTTTCCAACCTTCTGCACAAAAACCGATATTTTCAATCAATATCGATCGGTGATGCATCATCTTATAGAATTTCAACTTGCATGAGGGCACTTAAGCAATAGTATGGTCCATAAGTCGTTTCCAGCCTTCTGCACAAAAACCGATATTTTCAATTAATATTGATCGGTGATGCATGATGTTGTAGAATTTTAACTTCTATGAGGGCACTCACTCAGTAGTATGGTCCATAAGTCGTTTCCAACCTTCTGCACAAAAACCGATATTTTCAATCAATATCGATCGGTGATGCATCATCTTATAGAATTTCAACTTTCATGAGGGCACTTAATCAATAGTATGGTCCATAAGCCGTTTCCAGCCTTCTGCACAAAAACCGATATTTTCAATCAATATCGATCGGTGATGCATTCTTATAGAATTTCAACTTTCATGAGGGCACTTAAGCAATAGTATGGTCCATAAGCCGTTTCCAACCTTCTGCACAAAACCGATATTTTCAATCAATATCGATCGGTGATGCATGATGTTGTAGAATTTTAACTTCTATGAGGGCACTCACTCAGTAGTATGGTCCATAAGCCGTTTCCAACCTTCTGCACAAAAACCGATATTTTCAATCAATATCGATCGGTGATGCATGATGTTATAGAATTTCAACTTTCATGAGGGCACTCAATCAATAGTATGGTCCATAAGCCGTTTCCAACCTTCTGCACAAAACCGATATTTTCAATCAATATCGATCGATGATGCATGATGTTATAGAATTTCAACTTTCATGAGGGCACTTAAGCAATAGTATGGTCCATAAGCCGTTTCCAACCTTCTGCACAAAATCGATATTTTCAATCAATATCGATCGATGATGCATGATGTTATAGAATTTCAACTTTTATGAGGGCACTTAATCAATAGTATGGTCCATAAGCCGTTTCCAACCTTCTGCACAAAAACCGATATTTTCAATCAATATCGATCGGTGATGCATCATCTTATAGAATTTCAACTTTCATGAGGGCACTTAAGCAATAGTATGGTCCATAAGCCGTTTCCAGCCTTCTGCACAAAAACCGATATTTTCAATCAATATCGATCGGTGATGCATGATGTTATAGAATTTCAACTTTCATGAGGGCACTCAATCAATAGTATGGTCCATAAGCCGTTTCCAACCTTCTGCACAAAACCGATATTTTCAATCAATATCGATCGATGATGCATGATGTTATAGAATTTCAACTTTCATGAGGGCACTTAAGCAATAGTATGGTCCATAAGCCGTTTCCAACCTTCTGCACAAAATCGATATTTTCAATCAATATCGATCGATGATGCATGATGTTATAGAATTTCAACTTTTATGAGGGCACTTAATCAATAGTATGGTCCATAAGCCGTTTCCAACCTTCTGCACAAAAACCGATATTTTCAATCAATATCGATCGGTGATGCATCATCTTATAGAATTTCAACTTTCATGAGGGCACTTAAGCAATAGTATGGTCCATAAGTCGTTTCCAACCTTCTGCACAAAAACCGATATTTTCAATCAATATTGATCGGTGATGCGTGTGTTGCAGAATTTCAACTTTCATGAGTGCATCTCCTACCATTCCCCACCCAACCCACACTTGACCGAACCTTTCCCGCTGATGAGCCGACCTTCCGTTGGATCGGGTACATGAGCCGTTTCCAGCCTTCTGCACAAAGCCGATATTTTCGATCGATATCGATCGATTCAATCGATATCGACAAAGTCGATGCGCGTTCTGTACATCCCCCATTACGCCTCACCCAGCCAGCACTTGGCTCGACCTTTCCTGCTAACTTCTGAGGGTCTGTATAGTGGCACGTACCTCAAACTTGGGTAATTGAACCGACACACACACACACACACACACACGCAAACGGACAAACCAAACTCCTGGTTTATATATAGGGTATGATATCATTTTCGGTCTACCACTGCTAGGATCCCCGTCCCAGCCTCTATATCACTTGTGAAATTCAGGATCCCATCCTTACTGTCCATTCTTACTGTGGCGCTAGATATGAATTTCGTGACAGACGGATGAACACACTAATAAGCCAATTATATATAGTAGTATAGTTTCCAAGTGGCCCACAATTAATATTGAGAGTCGAATTCGGGCGCATCCGTAAGGAATCGCTTCCTAACGAGAAAATAAGTCACCCAACGTAGGTAACAGCAAAACGAAGGGAAACGTGCAATGATGTAGAAGCTGCCGAGTGCGCGTGGAGTACACTTACCTCAGGGGCGTTAATATGTGATGAGGTCTAACGAATAACAAACAGAGGCTAAGCCGACTCTCCCTAAAAGCATCAATGCCACAAATGTTTACCAAAGTCGTCTACTTTCGGGGTTTACAAACTACCGGGCAAAAAATACATTTATTCCAAGGAAAAAAATTAGCCAATGAAAAGTAATCGCTAGACGATCCTTCTGAAATGCGCAATGTCTTCGACGTATACGACTACCCAGGAAATGTGACAGTGCTCTCTACCCCACCTACCTACCGCACACTGCCTTTATTAGGCCATGGTCATACTCACCGACGGCAGGGCGTGGCTGCGTTTACAGGCAGCGAGGGAGAGTAGCACGGGGGAGGTGCTGAGATGGCGCAGGAACGAGGCAGGATGGCATAGGCGGAGACGCAGAGATACGCATCCACGCTGTGCCACCGTCACCGCAAAGTATGACCGCAGCCTTAGTAGCTAGCCATTAAGGGCCCCATGGTTAGGCCGTCGTTACTGTTCGTAGAAGTGATTGCTCCTACCGCCACATCACATCGTCGTCTATACGACGTTGACTGGAAAAGAACGGAAATTGTGTGCAACTGAACGAATCGTAGAAAAACTACTTCGTTGTACTATGACAAGGGAAGAAGCGACTGATACAGTAGGAAATCGACTTCGTGAACTAACTCAGAATGGCGATATCTGAGAATGGCCGCTGTTTCCGGCGGTTGGCGGTCTTAGTAGCAAGTAGCAAAGATCAAATTGACATTGTATGATTGACTTGAAAAGCATCTTCTCGGTGTGAAGAACAGGTTTTGAGATTCCAGTGCATTGAAGTTATCAGACAGGAATTTAATGACGATTAATAGGTGTATCATACCATTTGATATCGATCATAATTGGGTTCACCAGAGACCACCTCATGAGCCGAGAAACCTCGCAATCAAAGTTTTTCGGAATACTTCGAAAAAGTATGTATGTATCATGGAAACGATACAAACATTAGTAAAACCTCTGAATTCCCCTTATACTGAATGAGGATAATTCCATTCCAAAAGCAATGCTCTGATCATGCTTTGAGCGAATTACTTTCATGAGACTTCTATTATTTCTTTTCTTTATTTATTTAGTTTATATTATAGGCTACGTTGTCGACAAACAAACGAGTAGGGGCATCGTGCACCAATTTTGTTCCATTCAATTACTTTGTAAACCAATTAGATTATAAAATATTTACTTCGACTGATAAAAGAACGGATAGGACTTTATAATAATACCGTGGGCTCACAAGAAATGACTTGGAAACAAAGTATTTTCATAGAATAGTTAATAATGACGAGAAAGTAGTAGCTAAATGTAAATAATGATTCGAATTTAACAGTAGTAAGTAGTAAATAATGTAATATAAATAAGATAAATACATGTATAATTACAAATATTATGATATGATGAATACTGATATATAATGTAACAATAACAGATGTAACAAATGAATAACTAAATTATTGGCCAACAAACCAACTGATGGAAATTGGAATCAAATTGATTGAAAAAGGGAATTGTAAAAGGGGTTAATATTGTGTTGTGAGTAGACTGATACTGCCTCGTGTCAGATAAAGACAGAAATCAAATGCAACAATTTTTACACCTGTTCATCCTAAAACCGCATTTTGAACTGCATCCAAATAGGAATTGCATCTGAACTCATAGAGCAGCACTCACAGTTCGTAACGCCGTACCCTCAAGCACTACTTTTTTCTAGATTGTTACTGCAGTGTTTTCCCGGATTTCGAACTCGAAGAATTCAAGATCTATTCTCCTAGGGATGCTTGTTTCCGCTCAGCAATGTCAACGACCCATTTGAATGGAATTCGATCTTGAAAATGACGTAAGAACGACACGACGCCACTGCACACCACCAACCCCAAAGATACGTGGATTTTGCTGCAGATTTGTGTCATATTGTTTATTATGAGTTCATGATAAATACAGTAACAATACTATGAATAATAAGTGTCCCTAGTGTTGATCTAATGGCCATTGCCGTCGAGAGGCTGGTAGATATCGAACTTTGCCTCGTAGCACTTCTTCGTTTGCAATGAACAGCGATGCACTTTCGTGCACCCATCGTTGAACCTAAAAAAAAACAGTGCAAATCCCGCTAACCCTAATTTCCACATGACTCACATAATTTGCAGATGATTCAATGTCTTAATCATTTCATGTTACTATTGATTTATCTCAATTTATTCATTTAATCATGGTAGTATCAATGACACGTGAGTTTGTATCAGACAATAAGCGTCTTCCAGAATTTTCTTTTACCATTTTTTCTCAAACGGACCACGCAGATTGATGTGCACGGTCGAGTTTTTGCTCAGCAGCGCAATCGCCTCCACTGCAGGTGCTGCGCAGGCGCTGTGATAAAAATTTGGCATAATCGAGCGATCTCGAATCGCGATCGCATCACCGTCTATGAATGCAGCTTAATGCCGCTTTACTCTGCGCCGGCGGGGCGTAGCTGCTTTCACAGGGAGCGAGGCAGAGTGGCACGTGGGGAGGTGCAGAGACGACAAAGACAGCGAGGCAAAGTAGCATGGGCGGAGACGCAGAGACACGCAGTCACGCCTGCCGCTGGCACCGCAGAGTATGAATGCAGCCTGAGCTTTCCGTGACTCTATTGAAGCTTCAAGTGTTAGAAGTAACGTATCAGAAGTACACCCATGTTAAGTCGCAACTAAAGCATCCGTTTACTCACATTGCCTTTGATTCGTAAATCAGCTGGTTCAGGGAAGTTCTTGTTGATCCCCTTGTTTGTAGGATGCTTTACGTGGACATCGTTTCGCACCTATAGTACGATATTAAAGCAAATATTTTTTTAAGCTCATCATCGTTCAAAACATCATTGTTCAAAATTGTCTTACCTAGCTATAACATCTGTAATCAACTCACTTCAGCATAATACTGTACTCGTCCTGGGTAGTCCTTGTATCGATCACAAACGTGCTTAATCAGACCATTGTAGCCATGCTCACCAATCTTCAAGTACACATCCGGATGTGTTTCATTTGCATAATAACAACCTTAGAAAGAATAGGCTATAGGGGCGAAGATTGATGATCACAGGGAGTTCTTGAATGGGAATTCATCTTACCAACAACCCATCGTCCAGTTTCCAAACATAACCATTGGAAACGACCTTCTCGGAACTCCGAATGAACTTTTTTAATTGAACCGTTGACAAGGCAATGCGGTTCTAAACAAGGAATTATAGTCATGTGAACGCAAATTCAAACTGAGATTTTAGTTTTGATGGGAATATCTGTTCTTGTAATTTTTAAGTATTTTCGAGTATAGCTTAGCTTTGGAAGAACAGTATGAAGAAATTCCATGCACATGGTGGGCATGGCGGGAGCTTATATCAACTCAAAAACTCAAAATATCATAATAGAATATAATTTGAACTTTGTAAAAAGTGCGCCATGCACTCGCTTCTTATGTAAACTGGTGGAGGTACTCTCAGGGTTATATTACCTATACATCATTTGAAAAGCCGATCATCATTCACTGACATTCACTTTCACCTTTAGACTTTATTCCAGAACAGGGACAAGCTCCGACCATCTGTCTGCTTATTTTTTGTAGTTAAAATTTAATTTCTCCTTCATACAGCTTGCATTATGTCTAGCTCGAGAAAGGCACTAGGCTCCTGAAGCCTGCATAAGAAGTTCAAGATCCTTGTGAAAATTTTGCGATAGGTTTTTGGGTTTTTTGAAGGAAAACTTCGGAGCCTCGCATACATTTGGAAGCCTCATTAGACATATATTAATTCATACATACATTAAGATCAATACGAGGTTTCGTGAAACCAATTCATGTTTAATTTTTACTTTTTGCCTCGCCTATAATTATTCTATATACATACATAATATTTTCATGACTCTTTTCCCACCCCTTTTCCGCGACTTAAACTCATTCCTGACCTCAGTCCTCCTTTCCCCACGTTTGGGTTATATTGGAACCCATTTATAATTTTCGTTCTGAAAAGGGAACAATCCAGTGCTCACTCCGCCTGCCGTGAGCGGAGATTGACCTGGTCCATGTGTGGTCTTTACTTCTTGTCCCATGCCCTGCCCATACCACACTTGTGCCCATCTCCACAGACCCTTTTTCATATCATTCGTAATTTCGTGAGAGACGGACAAACAGACGAAGCGTTTTATATATAGCAGGGATAATTTTTTCAAACAGTTTCAAAGTGAATAACCCAATCACAATCAGTACATCTCATGCCTCTTACCAGAATCGTACTTCAAGCGCTGCTCGTTTGCTTCACAGCTGTGCCACAACAATCCTACGGTACGGTTCTCTCCAACATTTACGGTTTCCTTTGGTGGAGGCCCAACTTCACATCCGACAAATTTTCCATCAGTTCTACATGAGAGCAAAGAGTATTGAATGATGTGACATTGAGGAGCAACGCCCCACAATAGTAATCCCCCTGTCCTGCAACCATGCTATAATGAAGCTCACGCATTGGTTCCATCACATTCGTAAAGCCATGTGTCGTCGTCAATCCATGTATCGCCATTTTGCCAACAGACACCGTACCAATCACGACAATCACAGTTATCTAGAAGAAATGTCAAATCGGAATAATATTGATGGGAAAATGGAAATATACCTGGGAGCACCTCCACGTTACTATCGAATCGTCCCAACGTGATCAGGGTCATCAGAGCGATGCTACTAGCCAAAGTAACCATACTTGACTGGAGAAACCTAATAGAATAATCGATTATTGATCATAAAAGCTGATCGGCATGAAAAATTCCGCAATTTTTTTTCGCTTATGCTTTCAAAACAATACGATGGATACATCCAAAACAAAAGCATAAAGGATAAAAATGATAAAGTTTTTGGCGTTAATCAATCGCCACACATTCTAGTTCCATTCAGAATCGCGATGGCTGGTGAATGTGATGTGGCCTATACAATGACTTGCGGTGTCCAGCCGATGCACAAGTCAGTGCTTTTATCCTTCCAGACGAGTCTGGTACAATTCGCCGACCCCGGAGGGATGGAAGGCTTGGTTGGCCTGGGCTTGCGATGGTGCGGGATTTGATCCCCACGCCATGAGAGTGATGAGTGCGTCACCTGTCACTACACCACCTCCGCTCAAAACAAAAGCATAAGAATAATGAAGCAGATAAAGGGCTGACACTTGATTCTCACAATAACGCAAGGAATGTGGGCGACAGCAGAACCACAAGGTTTTGGGGGTTACAGCTTCGCTGATGTTGGTGAACGTTTCTAGGGATACCTGTGTAAAGACGAATGCTCTAATTGGAAGAGTGACTGGAGGAAATGATGCCCACAGTACAGAATTCCGGAGACTTGTAGTGGTCTCATCCTCGACAACCTAGGAGGGTTCCAACTTACTGACGGCTAAATTGGGGTCGTAGTTGTTACGTTATCGATGCTACGATAACAGTGATCCTACTGAATATATATGATGCTAGATACGTCTGCCTATCTGTCTATGTGACTGTTTGTCAGAAATTCATATCTCGCGTCACAGCAATGATGGGATCCTGAATTTCATAAATGACCTAGGGGACAGTAAGGGGACATCAATGTTAAGAGATCGTAGGTGATAGCAGCTGATAAGGAGCGTCAAAAGTCAAATGTCACCAAGTTTATTGCGCACTTCAAGTTAAGCATGGAGCGTTGACATTCATGGATACTATGTGGAATGGCACGGGATCATCAATGGGAGATGATCCAACTTGATAACGGTTGATAAAATTCGGTAAGAAGCTTCAAAAGGCAAATGACGCCAAATCCGTTTCGCTTTTCGCATTGACAGTAAAGTCTTGACACTCATAGGTGTTTTGCGGAGTGGGATGGGAACATTAATGATAGGTGTTCAGACTAGTAGCAGAAGTCAAACGTCGTCAAATCCGTTTGGCGTTCCCAGCTGACAACGGGATGTTCATACTTATAATTGATGTAGAGAGTGGTACGGAACCACAATAGTGACGGTTGAATCCGATAATGACCGATAAAGGTCGGTAAGAGTCGCTGGCAACTAGACTGGAAATCTCGTAGACCGCTAACTATTCCTATACGACCACTGCAGTTGAGGTATATGATGCTAAGTGTTACAGGAGCATATTTATTTATGTTCTGATATCAATTGCAACAGCGGCAATCTGTTTAGCTTTTCATGTAATGGCGTCTATTATTTGATATTGCCATCTACATGAATGATCTATTTTTAAAGATATAGATCGTAATAGCACAGCAAGTGAGCCATCTTCTTGAGCGGTACCGGGAGCAACAGGGCGTTCGCTGAACCACCTGCATTTCAAACAAAGCTTCATGTTCAGCAAATGATGAGCATCGATACCAAAGGAATTGCTTCCAACCAATGCGATCGAATTCAAGTTCACCAAACGCTAATCTGACACCGATCCTGACCCTATATAGTTGTAAGGAAGGGTAGCGACGGCTAAATCGTCTGGACTTCCGAAAAAGCGGCCGATATAATATGAACTGATGAATTATTAAATTAACATCCAACAATAAGGCTCAAGCACTGAATGCTCAGTAAGTGAACATGGTTCGTGCTCCAATATGAGTAGGATTTCCGATCTCTAAGCTACGTTAAATTGTGAATAGTGATGAATGTTTGTGGAGATACCAGATGCCATAGCGTCTAGTACTGCGCTAATCACAGTGTGGATGGACTCCTTTAACATCGACTGATCGGTATCGGCCAATTCCACATTACGTAATTCTAATGCCTTTTTCACGCAGTACTATGCTATAGCACCACTGGTAGTGATATGATCTTTAGGTTGCGTTCATACTTTGCGCACCGAAGCCGGCGACGGCAGCGATAGCGTCTAAATTATGTGCTCGCCGCCGACCACGGCTGCACTTCGATGACGCGCTCCCTTTGTGAAACGCTTGAGTCAACCACATTACAAGATGATGATCGTGCCCTCGAGAGCCCAGGAATTTAAATTCGAATTCGACACAGTAGGGCACTATGCCAATATTCTAATTCGGAGCCATGAACTCCCGCCACACTCATCATGCTAGTTTGGTACTATGCCGAAATTCGAGCTCGAATTCGTGGCTCTCGCTACGACCATCATACTGTAATGTGGTTGGGTCGAGTGGAGCGTGCAAGCAGAGTGTTGCCATGGTCGGCGGTGGGCACATGATTTTGACGCCGTCGTCGCTGGTGCCGTCCTCCGTGCGCAGAGTATGAACGCGGTCTCACATGACTGTCGTGTCAGTAAGTTCTATCAATGGCGCAATCGGTCAATAGTATAAATTAACAAATAACTAAATAATAAGAGTTCTAAGACACGGGTTTCAGGTGCATGCTCTTGAGATGCTTCCTTGTGGAAGCATTATGCGACCCCTAACCGAAACCTGATCACCACCAATGAAATTAATCATTTATGTGCCAAGCGTACTTCAGAATATCTATCAGCATGAATAAGAGAGCAAAATTTAATACATTCCTATGCATCACATATAAGGTAGTCGTTAAGCTAAACAACATAGCATCCAAAATAAGTACATATATGGCCAGATGAGAAAAAAAAACCCTCCAAATTTCATGTCTGACTCTCACTCGCAATATTTGTTTGTGTTCGTCATTGTCACGTTCACACAATAAGTGAGAGTTCTCAAGTTGTCGCTTCGAATTCGGGATCGTATCCAAGTCTCAGGGATCGGATGAAAACTCAAACAGTTATTACTAAAGGTGAAAAGGTGGTAGACCTTATTTCGCTCATTCGTTGAATGAAATACAGCGAGTACTTCGAAAAGTATAATAGTATTTATTATAGTAATTATTACAAATCATTGGTAGAACTAAGCATTCGTATGATTATTGGTAATTTGAGATAAGTTGCCAAGAGGATACGGTATTAGCCAGTCCGCTATGGGTGGCTATGAAAGTAATGAGATGAGGAGACAACAGCGTCGAGACAGCGGCTAGCAAACGCCATAGAACCGGTGAAACACGTCCTTTTCGGCATAATCAACGAGATTAAGCTGCGCAATAAATCGCTTGTGGCTAACATCCCATATCGGTTCCTTTCACGCTTATCGTTTTCTCTACTCCCTTTCTGATCATTAGCCGCTAATCGTCCACTTCATATAAATCAGTATAACTAGTTATTTTGTGTAGACGTGTGTAGACGGTTTTCTCTAATCACTGGCACCCATGTAGTCCTAATGATCCCATTTTTCTACATATGGCTTTGACAAGCCACTGGAATACTGGAAGAATCTTGGAAGAATAAGTAGGAGAAAGTCCAGAAAACTGGGAAACGCGGAAATCATGTATTAATTAGGCCTATTCACACCCAAATGTAGCTGATATCGGGATGGAAGTGGATGAGTGGCTTTTACTAATGAAGGATTGATTATCACTAAGTGCTCCTCAAATTTTACATCTTTATCAGCTCCTGATCTGGTAACAAACGACTTTCCCCCACCTAAAGAGTCAGCTCCATCCTCTGCTCCCATTTGTACCCTCACTTACTTACCATAAAAACCCCTTCACATCTGTGACTCGGACTTAGGCTGAGTCAACCGCTGTCCTTTCACCTCTCGATGGCTAGGTAGGTAGAGAGCAGGGCGTCCAAGTCTTCACGTTACCCAAAACCTCGCTCAGAAATAAAATCAACTCTTCGATTCTACACATATGACTGTCTTGGCACTCCAGCGCTAGAGGCTTCTACTCGACGTTTCGTTATAATCCACGCCACAGCGGCGTCTTTGATCAGTTCAAAGGAAATCCGATTGGATAGGAGCATCTCAAGGACAATTACAGAGTAAATAATACATTTTTACAAATCAGCTCTTCAGCAGGATGCAACATTAGTGGATGATTTATTTTTGTTATTAGCTCAACAACGAACACAACTTAACGTGCAAGTTGAAAAACGTGTAAACCGTGATAAAAACAAGGCCGTTATCACATGCTTAATGCATAAAGTCCAGTGTGAATGTTTAACAAATGCAGAATGACCTACACCGGTTCCAAAAATGGATACTACAAGTATTTCAAAAATTCGTAGAGGTGAAGGAGTATACAAATCCGAATCAGTTGTGAAATTCCATTTACTACATTTCATCCAATATCTTATCAAGCTCGTCATCACTACCTATTAGTATGAATCACAGATATTTCGACATCTTTGAACAATCAAAATAAATAAATAAATAAATAAGCAAACACAAAGCGATGAAAAGGGTGATATACTCAATGAAAAGATGGGAGACTGAGTATACTAACTACGAAATGAAAATGAGAGAAAAACTCGATGTCAACGTATAACATGAAGGCCTTAGAGAAAACCGTCATTAGCGCACAAAAGCTCTAAAAACGTGAACTGGGCAAATTGCTCGTACCATTACGTAGAAGACACAATCATGAACACATGCGATAGAAAAAACATGTTGTGGTAATGTGGGCAGCCGTTGCGCATAATGTGCAGCTGGTAATAAAAACCTGACCCCACGACGACGATTGTACTTGTACTACAGATGTGTACAAAACTTGTTAAATGTCTCTGAAACGAGGTATGGGTAATTAAAACATATTCAGCGGAAGCTCACGCCACATTTACAATCATGACGTTACCTTCACATCTCAATTACAAAAGGGGAAGATTACAAAGAAATTATCTTGGCCAAAATTCATCAAGAACAACCTATAAATTGTGCAATTAATGCGACGCGTGACATGAAGATGTTGTGACTTACAAATGAAGGTCACTAGCCCAGCCGAGCCACTATCAATGAGGTGAAGATCGCTATATGCGTCTTGAGACGCTGAACTCAAATCGGCAATCCAATTTACGGAGCGACTCTGCGAACCAAGTGTGTAGGCTCTCCTGGACGCGCAATACTATCACATAGTGAGTGCAGCCGCCTGCAACCGAGCTAGGTGTTCTTGCGCAGAACCAGTGTCGTTTTCATGTTTGAGAGGTCGAATTACCCCTGGAAACAAATATTTAACCTGATCGAGGTCTAGACAGAAATTTGGAAGGATCTCTGGGTGATTGTTTTTTTTTTCATTTTCTACATGGAAAAAGCTATCAACTGCGACAAAGATAATCGTAACATACCTAGCACAGATCTCAGCAAACGAGCGTAACAAGGAAGAGCATCTCCCCTTGTCAAATGTGTTGTCATTCGATTCCCCAGGGGTTCTTCCGAATTTTGGTCAAAATCCCTACAGATCAAAATTTGTTCACGGGGTAAGTTGACTTGTTAAACACGAAAACAACATTGGTTCTGCACGAAGCGCGTGGCTCGCCCGCTCTAGGCGCATGCACTTATTATGTAATAGTGTTGCCTATTTAAAAACTTTCATAACTTCATTCGCAAAGTCGTCCCGAAAACTTGGAGAGCAGATTGGAGCTCAGCATCTCAAGACGCACACAGCGATGTGCACCTCATTAAGAATGGCTAGAACAGCAAATTAACCTCGCTTGTAAGGTGGGCGCCACTCGCTCGCACGAAATCGGCTGACACGCATGTCGTCAAGCATTATTGTAAATGGACTAAAAGAATGTGCATGAAGTCAAGGGCAAAATTACCTACATGCACACTACACAAGCAACAGCCATTCCGGTTTACAAGCACGCAAACTGTGCATGCGTGTGGATGAATTTTTAGCGATGCAAAACTTATATGGTTGCTTCTTCATAAATACTGACTTGAATACAATTTGAAAGCGTGTGAAAATTTTGTGCTCAAAATATCGAGTAGTGTTGACTGGTTACCCTCCTGACGTTTACCAAACATTCGCGAGTCGATTATATGCTCTTTTATACTAAAAAAATCTGTAAGGAAAATGAGCGCAATCCCTGTAAAAATCGTAGAAATAGGGAGAAGGAAACTCACACATAAGATGCTCAGAAATTAGGATCCAAAAACGACTGATAGATAGCCAACCCGTTCGCGTAGAGACCAGCGCCTATTGCAAAGAAACCGACTAAAATTACCAAGCAATTCAGTGCGATTTTGCACATCCGCTCCCGATAAGTGAGAAGACCCTTAAAAATGAATATACTTTTCATATCTTAAATATGTTTTAGCAAGCATAAGGTGAACGGCTATGACAGCACACTTGGGCACCACCAGGGTCAAGCATAGGTTTGGGGCAAATTTTCGGGAAATTGCCCCATCCCAGTCGACGCTTCCTATTCCCATACTCAAGGTGTCTTCCTCAAAAAAGTCGTCAATCGATAATCATAGTATTGCTACACAGTACTCATAACGGATTCCAACAATTGACAACCTTTTTAGATATCGCCTCTTCTGTCCAAAAATTATTCACCATACGACACCAACGAGGAATGCGATCCATGCTTGGCCCTGGGCGCAACACAGCCACGAGAACCATTCAACTATCAAAAAGAAAACGGTAACGAAAACCAACCTTCCAATCTGTCCAAAACGTGATCATCTCAAATACCGGTGGATAGACAAGGGCACAAAGTGTGCCACTCGTTACTCCTACCAATGGAATCATTATCTCCAGCTTAGGAATCAGCACAGCCATCAAAAAAGTCACCATAACCCAGAACATTCGGAAACCCTGGAGTAATTACTAAACTGTGAGGCTTAAGAAGATTCCAGGCGTGAAATTTTCTTTGTTTTCATCGAGATATTCCTGACTTCCAGACGGTGTCCTTCTAAGAGAACTTGAGAGGATCCTTTCGAATCCAACTAAGTTCTCGCAACTTGAATTGCATATGATTATCACCTAACGGCTAGTCTACTACCTCATAGAGAGGAAAAAGACAGTTCGAATCGGAACACAGCACAAATTGATTTGAACTGCATTTACCTTGTCCACTACAGATTTGGGGCAATTCGGGAATCGGGCGCTGAACTTCCGCCGGTAACCATTGAAAAACATGTCGAATACGACATACATGGCTATTGAGTGGCCTAACATAGACTGCAACATCAGAAACACGTTGACAGTCGAATACAACCTGAAACTATGCTATTTAACCAGTGTACTCAAAAATATTGCACTGCCTCGGGCATCAAAATGACGAAAGTAACGTATAATTATTCAACTGACAATGCAATTCAAAAATCCCATCATTTGCACTTACTGATAGATTTCAGAAACCCTACTTACCCTTCCTTGGGCACGTTGGTAGTGATGGCTGGGGCAATTTTGTCGCCGAATCCTGTATAACCAAAGAATCCCAGAGCCGTCATAAAACATGTACAGATTATCATGGTTGTTGGTAATACACCATTTGGAGCCAGAAATGCCTCAGGAGTCTCCAGTTTGTTTTCAACTGGAAGAATCTGAAAAGGAAAACAAGGACTGATGCACCCAAGGGAACCGCTGGAAACTACGGCAAAGCAAAAAAAATTGAAGCAGTTTAGTCAATAAGAACTAATGAGTAACACTTCGACGCTAGCTGATAAATCAACAATGAAGTACACAAAAAAATCCAAAATCAAGCTTTATTCAAAGAGCATACGGTTGAGCAATTTGTGCTCTACAGTTGGTGAATCAAGCGACAAAAAAGCCAGGATAAGGCCGCCGTCAGACTTCGCGATTTTGCAGTGTGCGGTTTCGCACGCGAAGTTGTGGCATTGCAAAATCCCAAGATCGTAGTATCGCGTGCGAAAATGCGTTGCCGCAAAACCGCAGAATCGCAAAGTCTGAAGGCGGCCTGACTGCGAATATATGAGTAGAGCACAAGAGCCTGCACCTTTTGAATATTACCGCAAAGCAGGAAAAGAAGAAATTCAATCAAAAACACTGACTGATAGCAAATTGAAACCTTTGATAAACCCTACCATGGTTTGTCCTTCAAAAGAGTACATGCTCATACCGATCATCATAATAGTACCCGTAAAATTCGTATACGCCGGGAGCTCTCGCCACTGATTTGGTTGCCTGAGCGAGAGGCAAACTTCAGTAATTAAATAGATATAAGTCAAAAAAAAAACTGGCTGAATCACATTCGTACTACATATTGACCCAGCCAAGACCACGCTGTTAAATTGGGTTTCAAGCATTCGAAGACTCACCTGACAGTATACTGCATGATCACTGCTGCTCCAATAACGAAAAACACAGATGACACAAGTGCAAAAGCAGATACTACCCGCATTTCCGTGAACATATTTGTTATCATAATGAATACCAGAGTTATCGACGCCATCATGATCATCTGCGAATGTCTATCGCCACCCACTTGATCACCTAGTAAATGCACCTGAAGTATTATACTTATCTGTCGTCACTTACATCAAATACTATAATTAGATGGGGATTGAAAATTCGGTCATCAATATTAAGTATCTCCACACAGCCTTTCAACAGCTAATTGGTGTGAGATTCAATCTTGACCGCTTGCACAAAACTAGTACATTTTGTAGTGACTATGAACGAAAATCACACCATGTTGTCCGATATGAAAAGAATAGCGACGCTGCACATTCCGAGCTGATAAAATAGAATAGTGACATTAACAACATACCTAAATGTGAAATAAAATCCGTTGTTTAAGAGAGTATTAGCGAGCTTCATGCTCAAACGCGCACAGTGGTAAAGCAGTGCGAAAGTCGTTTAATCGCATAAGGCATGGAACGAAAACTTACAAAAGGCTGAATCTCAGAAACATTCAATCTTGTGTATCTAAATGCCTTCTTCTAATAGAACTAAGAATGATGAAAAAGATTTTCCTACGCTTCCTAATGAAGAGGTCCGGTAAGCACCAGAAACTACAAAAACCATCGAATAAGAATTTTCACAACACCTCGTTAAAATGGCAAGTCATCACAAAACATTCATGACAACTGAATTTTTCGAAAGAATAGGAACAGCTTACATAACCGCCTTGCTGTTGTTCCTGAGAAAACGTATATCACTATAATCGCAAACTTTTTTAGCGAAATGGCCGTAGTCCAATGCTGAACGTTCCGATCTGCAACACAATACAAAAGCATTCATTTACAGTGGATGTGCCTCTACCATGTGTACACAAAATTCCATCTGCTCCACATACTTTTTCGCCAAATGCTGACTTGCTCGCACAAGAATATGGTTTCCATACCAGTTGAAACCCGCAATGACGAACGAGAGAACAAATGAAACCTGAACACCGCTTCGAGCGATTTAAGGCTATGCTTCGTCTAATATCAGAAATGCGAATGGTTCGCTATAAGGAAATACGGAAACAAGGAATTGCTGAAAAGTTGGTTTGCAAAGGAGACCAAATAGTTACTGGAGCTTGGAAACTATCAGGTTCTCCCAAAAGTCTTGTAGGATTTTCTCGATCATCACTTTTTATATTTTTTCTTCCAACAATCAACAATTAGGCAACAACGTATTGACCATTGTTATCGGCAACCCTCTGCCACTTTCTAGGAAAATCGTTCATTCCCTTCTCCCAGAACTCTGAGTTCTGAGAGTCGAAGAAGTCAGCGATCGCCTTCGCAAGCAAGTCATAATCAACGAATTTTCTCTTTGCCAGGAAGGATTCAGGAGGATGGGTACAGTGATAGTCAGAAGGGGCAATGTCTGGAGAGTATGGCTGGTGGGGCAGCACATCCCAGCCGAGCTCCTATAGCTTGGCCTGGGTACTTTTCGCGAAATGGGAGCGGACGTCGTCATGAAGAAGTGTGACCGCAGACCTTTCCCGGCACTTTTCTCGAACAGCGACGGCGAGCTGCTGACTGGTGGGTGCATACGGCAGCGGTGACTGTCTCGCCTTGTACCAGCACCTCTTTTGAAAGCATTCCTTCCGCGTCCCAGAGGTACACAGTCCTGAGCGTGGTTTGTCTTCTATGCCAATCTCGCCGTTGCTGAAGCTGATGAACCAGCGGCGCACAGTCTCGTAGCTCACACATCCTTTGCCCAATGCAGCGTTGATGGAGTGGCAAGCTTCCGTCGCTTTGGTGCCACAAGACCACTCATAGTAGATGACACCGCGTGTTGGGTGGGTATCGACTACGGGCATTGTAGCTCTCTCCACCGAGTTTGTTAGAAAGACTAGAGAACCTTCTACCATATTCCTGACCCGCCTGGACCTGCGTCGAAGTAAACAAGAGTTACTGATTTTTTTGGGAAAATCCTACAAGACTTTCGGGACTCTCTGCATCCCAGAAGATAATACAGATATTACAGAAGAAGAAAATACAGGATACAGAATTCTCAAATATTTCTGATTGAATTCAATTGCGCTTTTAATAGTAGAATCCTACACATCAAGCCTATGCATATTTCGACCGTGAAATTCGTGACAGACTTTGAAGAGAGAAAACAATATCACTAACCCACAGACCGCCTAGCTTCCACGCGTATGGTAGGGAGAAGCATCCAGCATTGAACATCGATTTTGATAGTGTCAAAACCGCTCTTGTTGGCCTGAACAAATTACCTGATCCAAAATTTTAACTGAAGATGTAGTCGTTGCTCGTTTGTTTCGCACCAGTTCTGCCGACCATGATCACAGTTTAAAAAACTATTCCAATTTTTATAAAGCTGACGTGACCAAATGGAAACTTGGCGAGAATTTCCTCTGCTCCGGCATCACAGCGGAGATAATATAACACTCAAAAAAACCACTTAATTTTTTTTATGAAAATTTGAGACAACCCTACTTCCATGAAAAATTCTGCTCTGCTTGCATCAACATACAGCGACTTTGTGAGCAAGAATGTCGTATTTTGAAATAACCGAAAACGCACACACACAAATGGTTTTCCGGCACAGAACCCTTACACTGGCTGCTTTTCCGCCCGATAGTCATGTATTTTGCAGAATTGAACTTCTAAAATTACGCTCCCCACAACCTATACTGAATATAAGGCTGCCTTTCATGACAGGTGTTAGTGACGTATTAAGGATGTCTCCAGAAAATCGTCGATCGATAGTCGTTACATCACTACATTAGAAAGTACTATCCATCGACGACACGGTCTTTGTTTCAGATTACCAGACCGTCTCCAATGTTACTGGGAAAATATACGTCATTTAAGAATTGCTCCCCGAACCTCTTCCTTTCCAACCAGAAATATGAACCCCTTTTATCACTCTTCAACCAATTCTTCACTCTGTCCTGCACTGCCGTATGATCGGACTTGTTCTTGTAACGAGGTTCGCTTGGTTTCAACTAGGTTAGGTGAAAATTCAAAGTAATTATCTTGCCACGGCAAATTACGTTTCATTATAGGTGATGAACTTACGAGATGACATCCCCACTTCGTGTAGGTGGAGGCACTAAAGCACGAGCATCGTTAATACTTTCGGCATCCGCGTTGGCGATTACGGCATTGCTACCATGACGGGCAGTTGCCGACTCCTGCTCAGCATCGGTCGCCATGGTCCGAAACGGAAGAAAACGATACTTTTTATGACTACATATTTGATCAACTTAGAAAAAAAAACATCGGTTGTTCAACCATTTCAAACGATAACACTTCACAAAAAGTTGTTCAATCGTTTATAATTTTACATGGATAATATAATAGTAATCGTCACTACAAGTTATAGCTATGTACACCACAGTGGTTAGCCAGAGCTTGTAGCATAAACAAGATTTCCAGACACATAAGTGGCTAATACTTCCACGTTCTTGGATATGAGCACCAAATCAGCATCTGCATTAACAGCAATGACACCTTTCCTATCTTGAATGCCAAGAAGAGCGGCTGCAAAATCGGGACAACTCAAAAAGGCTTGAAAACTCAAAAAAAAAATGCGAAGCAGATTTAAGTATCACCTGGTTTCTCTGTTGCGCACATAACAGCTTCCTCCAATGGGCATCGAGCCGCTTTGACAAAGTGTTTTATGCAATGTGGCATTGAAGCAACACTGAAACCATAGCTTATGTGATAATCAAATAAAACGACAACGCAGTAATCGATCAATAAAATACGAACCTGCCGGCAGTAGTTTCTGTCCCTACTGCTACTGCCTTGAAACCAACGACGTCCACAATAACATCACCCAATCTATGGCGTCCTTCACCCATCCCCAACGCTGCTATGGCATCCGTTACAAGGATCAATCCCTCAGGATTTGTTCTTAAAAAGCAATGCCTTGCCAAAAATCCACTCGGCGACAAAGGTACTCCAACGTTCACGACAATACTTACCTATAGGCGATTCTTAAGGCTGAGTCATGCGTATGAATACCGTCCGAAATTATACCGTAATACATCTTCCGATCACCCAACATCTTCGATGCCAGTAGGCCAATAAGACATGGATCTCGATGGTGATACTGAAGCACTTAAGTACGAGATACAACAAAATATTACAATCATCAAAAAGAAATTCAAGGCAAATATCGAGATCCGACGCGTGATATATTCGAAAAACAGTAGAAGTGCAACTGACCGAGTGCATAGCATTGAAAAGATGAGTTATACATTTAGCACCGCAATTCACTCCATTTTCCGCATCTTTCAACTTCGCAGAAGAATGACCCAAGGAGACAACTACTCCCTTATCAGTAAGGTATCTGAAAGATTTGTTTCAATTCGGAAGTCCAGAAAGAACTGTTGAGAGTCTGAGGCCGACAAAGCTAGTCAATGTCTTTTATCAACTACTTTTGCTACTTCACGGTTGTACGGGAAAATTTGAACGAACAGGTACTGAACCACAATGACACTAGTGTGTGAAGTGACGAAGGAAACATGAATATGCCAACACCGAGAGAAAAAAAGAAAATGAACTCGACCTAGAAGAACAAAAAATCGCTTGATAGCTACCATCAAAATATTCGAAATAATGAAACAGCAGATCATGTGTTACACACGAAAATGCAGAATTGAAGTATTATGCATAAAATTATTCCTTTTTTATCCGAAAAATCTCAGAATCTATGCGACTTGAAAAAAAAGTAGCAACACAGATAAACACAAAAACACAGACCTTATGGCTTTGTCACTGCCTTTCAGTTCCGGTGCTAACGTGACAATAGCGGCATTGTCCACATTGCCATAAACCTTAACTTGAATAACTTTAATGCACCCCGCACAAATCTCTCATTTAAGCTACCATATCAATGGCGAAACGAAGACGGGGTTAATTGAAAATAGTTCAGAAGTTACAACCACCTCTTCCAGGGAACGTACTGGATCATCACCAAATGTTCTTATGAATTCCTTTGAATGACATCCTTTCTTTCCTGGTGAAATAAAAGGTCCTTCGATATGTGCACCTAGAAAGCCATACATCAAAATCAACATGAAGTATTCGACCTTGAGTAGACAAGCTCAAAAGAGCGAATTAGGTGCGAGCATGGCAAAACAAACGACTCTATGGAATGAAGGAGTATGTGATGGATAGCAAACCGCGGGAAGTTCACTCACCAAGTATGCCAGCACCTTCCGAACTCCCGTCTCGTCGGGCGAGAAGCGGAAGGACCTGAAACAAGCAGGGCAACGCTTCCATGCCATAATCGATAATCAATGAAATAATAACATCAAAAGGAAATGAGTTGCGAAATTTTGAAACATGCATTATCCAAAAGAATAAAAGAAAACGTTCAGCCAATCTCCTGTGCTTGCAATGTGGCTCACTTTACGGGACACAATGCAACTAATCTTGCTTAAGAATTTTATTCATTTGCTCACGGCGGTACATTTCACGAAGAATGCACCTTACTACTTACAGATAGAATACGAGTAGAGGCAAGCCGGGCCGAGTAGTAGGAATCTGAACGTAGATTTCGTCAACAGCATATCTCAACATGCTCAAGCCCAAGATTCAAAATATGGGAGGTGAGCAGTCCATTGAAAAGCAGAGGTCGCTGTAATGAAAGGAGTGAGCACTCAAAAGAATGTTTAGCAAAGTGGGGAATAAGGGTTTAGTAAAAGGTGCTAAGCCATGAAGCCACAGAAAAATTACTTAAACTATAATCATTGCTTTCTTGCCTAACAAAGTAGGTCTACGAAAATCACATGAGGAGATCCAAAAGGATGCGTTTCCGAGGTAAGCAAACCGTTGGCGACGTAAAACAAATAAAACGACACTGATCACGAACGTTCGTATACAGTGAACGAAGAAAAATTGACTGGGAGAACTTTCGAATGAAATCGATGGAAATTTATTTGTTGTTATGGACTGGTGAAGATGGCAATGATGTCATAGACGGTTTCTTTAATAAACCTACTTTAAACGCTAATCGCAACCTTCAACAAGTGACTTCGTAGTGGTGAAACAAAGAATCTATTGTAATGAGAACGGTATGAATGATTACAAAACGATAAGAAGGAATTGAGAATTCGGCCCTCAAGAAGAGGGGCAAACTTGTCGAACATCACTAAGATATAACCAAGTGCCATTGGCTACCAAAATGCAAACGAAATTTGAAGATGACGAATCGAAATTCGGAGATGACGAGCCGTAAACGTAGAATGTGACGAATGTACGTTAGATGAAAAGAGAACGGCTGAAGAGACATCGTAGGCAATGAGTCATCAGAGCGACGAGCGTGGATCACCTGAGTAGTGTGCGAGATCAAGCCATCAACAAACCGAACACGGAGTATCTGAGAGATGTACGAGTACTCAAACAAGCAGGAAATCGGCACCAACGTGGTTCGAAGTCGGGCCAATAAAAGTGGTGGGGAGGGAGACGCAACTTTTCACCGACGTGAACTCCTTCTCTAGTTTACCTCGCACCTCCCTAGTACCGCCCTTGACCTTTGAATGCGAGCTGACCTCGCTTAATTGACTGCTTTGCCTGCTGACCTCTTGTCGACAATGGTTGTTATCGATCAAAAAGAACAACAATATGGAATAATTAGGAAGTCAATTTGTCGAATTAGTTGCAATGGGACATTTTCTTGAAAATTGATATCTCGCGTCACAGGAATGCTGGGACTCTGAGTTTTTAAAGGTGATATAGGGGGTGGTAAGGGGACATCAGTGGTGAGGGGAAGAAAGAAAGGGAATTGATTAACCTACTACTGCATCACAATTGACTGTGAATCAGATAGCAAAAATTGAGCCCAAATTGTAAACCTTTCACCATTGATGTCCCCTTACCATCCCCTATATCATTTTAAAAAACCAGAGTCCCAGCTTCCCTGCGACGCGAGATATGAATTTCCGGCCATTCGCCTTGCGAGGCTCCTTATCAGCCCTTATCAGTTGCTATCACCTTCTTTCCCTCACCATTTATGTCCCTTTACCACCCCCATGTCACGTCGAAACTTAAGAGTCCCAGCTTCACTGCGAAGCGAGATATCAGTTTTCAAGAAAATGTCCCATTGCAACTAATTCGACAAATTGACTTCCTAATTATTCCATATTGTTATTATTTTTGATCGATAACAACCATTGTCGACAAGAGGTCACAGGCAGAGCAGTCAATTAGGCGAGGTCAGCTCGCATTCCAAGGTGGGGGGCGGTGCCAGGGAGGTGCGAGGCAAAGGTGCTAAGGAGCATTCTGTACTAAAGTCATCCACCCGTCTAAGGCTAAAATTCATATCCCCTCCTCATGAAAAAACATCTGTCTCACCTGCTTTAGCCTGGGCGTCGATAAAAACTTTGCGTCTTCCCCACATTAATTGGCCAATGTCCACTCAACAGATTAACTTTAAGAGAGCTACAAATACAATGCCTAGTTTCCAACAACAAGAATTATCGATGCATTTAGTGAAAGCGTGGTGAAAACGCACCACATTGATGTCCCACCACACGGCCGCATTTATGTACCAGACGCCGGCTGCCGTGCAGTTGCGTACTGTTGGCAGCGACCGTAACCTTACGCCTAGTTATAGTCGTCATAGAAAGGGTTGGGGTTCTTATAGTCACTTCATCACTGCATAACATGCGATGTTCTTCCTCCTAATCGTTATCACGTGAAAATTTATATGATTTTAATGCAGTTGGGGCCACATACTGCTCTTGACGGCCGACGCTCTTTTTGCCTAAGCCTTACTTGAGGAAGAACTCGTATCTGCCCTGGATAAGGTTTAGACGAAAATACACACTTCAGTGTACAAGCAGATGGTTACAGGATGGTATCGGGTGAGGAACGACAGCGTGAAAATGAGTGCCTCACCTGCACAAATTAACTATTTCTTCCACATTTGTCTACTACATCAGAACCGGGTTTTTGCACGATTCCAGCAGATTCAGTTGGTGCTCATTCATCGTTGGACTCTATCCCATACAGTGGCGTCAGCAAAGAAGAGCACAATGGATCGCACATTCCCCAGCTATACTTTTACCAGTTGGCGGGCGCACACTACTGTGCGCGAAACACCATGTGCGTCAGTAGGTCGGCCTGTATTGCTCTTTTTCTTGAGGACAGAGTATTTCAGTGACACCCAGCCCACCGTGGGCGGAGCTTAAATTAGTCCATGTGTGGTCTTCACTTCTTGTCCCATGCTCTACCCATCCAAACTTGTCCCCAACTTGTCTCTACAGGTCGTTTTTCATGTAACGTCCAAGCTCCGCCCACCACTTTAAATGCTACGCCCGCTGTGCCCTGCATTCTTTCCTGACCTTCAGAAACTCATCCCTGACCTTGATCCATCTTCTCCCTATGTTTGGGGCACATTCGAACCCAATCAACAATTTTTGAACATTCTAAGACGGCCCCGCCCATTATGGGCGGAGCTTAACTTGGTCCATGTGTGCTCTTTACTTAGTGTCCCATGCCCTACCCATACCGCATTTGTTCCCATCTCCACAGGTCGTTTTTCATGTAACGTCCAAGCTCCGCCCACCACTTTAAATGCTCCGCCCACTGTGCCTCCTACATTCTTTCCTGACCTTCAGAAACTCATCCCTGACCTTGATCTATCTTCTCCCTATGTTTGGGGCACATTCGAACCCAATCAACAATTTTTGAACATTCCACGACGGCCCCGCCCATTATGGGCGGAGCTTAACTTGGTCCATGTGTGGTCTTTACTCAGTGTCCCATACCCTACCCATACCGCATTTGTCCCCATCTCCACAGGTCGTTTTTCATGTAACGTCCAAGCTCCGCCCACCACTTTAAATGCTCCGCCCACTGTGCCTGCATTCTTTCCTGACCTTCAGAAACTCATCCCTGACCTTGATCTATCTTCTCCCTATGTTTGGGGCACATTCGAACCCAATCAACAATTTTTGAACATTCCACGACGGCCCCGCCCATTATGGGCGGAGCTTAACTTGGTCCATGTGTGGTCTTTACTCAGTGTCCCATACCCTACCCATACCGCATTTGTCCCCATCTCCACAGGTCGTTTTTCATGTAACGACCAAGCTCCGCCCACCACTTTAAATGCTCCGCCCACTGTGCCCTGTATTCTTTCCTGACCTTCAGAAACTCATCCCTGACCTTGATCTATCTTCTCCCTATGTTTGGGGCACATTCGAACCCAATCAACAATTTTTGAACATTCCACGACGGCCCCGCCCATTATGGGCGGAGCTTAACTTGGTCCATGTGTGGTCTTTACTCAGTGTCCCATACCCTACCCATACCGCATTTGTCCCCATCTCCACAGGTCGTTTTTCATGTAACGACCAAGCTCCGCCCACCACTTTAAATGCCCCGCCCACTGTGCCCTGCACCATCTTCTCCCTACGTTAGGAGCACGTTCGAACGTAATCAACATTTTCGGGTTGAAAGCCAAACATTCCAGTGCACGCCCCGCCCCCGTGGGCGGAGCTTAATTTGGTCCATGTGTGGTCTTTACTTCCTGTCCCATGCCCTACCCATACCACACTTGGCCCCATCTGCACAGGTCGTTTTTCATATGATACCTAATTTCGTGACAGACGGAGGGACAGACGCCTTAGCGCTTTATATATAGTAGGGATAGGGATAGGAGACCGTCGTTTCGATCAAGATGTCACTTCGGAAACTGCAATTTAGCTCGTTGGCGGTTAGAGCTACGTTAGTTCGGAATCAAGTAAACAAAAAGTTGCGGAGGGAGAGATTCTCTGCACTTGACGTTCGACGATATTTTTACCCAGATTTTGGCAGGAGATGAATCCCTATGAGGCTAGCCAAAATAATTGTTCGGATGTGCAGAGTGATGCTTGTAGGATAGCACAGTAAAAGAACAATGCAAAAATGAGTGCCTCCTCGATTAATTTCCTCCTAAAACCCTATGTTGCACCTGTATCTCACATCTATCCTGCACCTTGGCAGAGTTTACTTCACGTTGAAAGTTCCTTCAATAGTTGCGCTGCCATGCAGCGTGTTTGTTGGTCGCAGCACTAACTTGAAAGCGTAAACCTGGCGCCGTTGCTGCCTCGAATAGTGAAAAAACTACTTTAATCTAGTAGACTCCAGCAGTGGAAGTTTTTTGCTTCAGGGAAGATATGAGAGGACGCACAACAAGCGGCAACATAGAACACTATTGTGCAGTGGTAAGGTGCCATCTCATGTTGTGCTAGGCGTAAGGTTACGGTACCTGCCGAAAGTACGCAAATGCACGGCAGCCGGCGTCTGGTACATAATTGCGGCTCCCACCACACACGCCAAGACCTCTTCACGAAACACTTAACCCATAACGGACGGTGCGCCACATGGTTACTCCCGACATTTAAAATTATTTTTCTTCTAGTTTTCTAGTAACCAATTATACACGCATACACTACAAGTATTGGAGAATAACATATATTTCCAGGACCGGTGCAACGCAAATTTTCAACAAACATTATGCGAATAACTTCAAATGCAATCCTTTCTAGTTGTACAAACAAATGACAACAATTGTTTTAGTTACAATCAACAATCCATTAGAATCCATCGGCTCCGTTTCCCATCTGAAAAACCTCGCGCTCATCTTACTACTCGAAATGCATAACTTTTTTGCAGTAATAGGTAGAGAGTAGTACCGCGTATAACAGCATGAGGCGATCCCATTACACAGTGATGACCTTTTTATCAGTAGCAACTGCACAAAAAGGTTACAAAAATGACTCAATTGATAAAAATTGATGAAAGATTTGATAAAAAACGGCGCAAAAACGCCGCCGTCCGTTATGGGTTGCGTGACCATGTGGCGCACCGTCCGTTATGGGTTAAGCAGCCGCTTTGATCCACATTCATGATATTACAAAAAAGAATTAAACCGAACAAAGAGCTTCTCCACCAAATTTTACGACTGATTGGTAGAGACGAGCTTTTATTTTAAGTGTAATCGCGTCGAGATTGACCGTTTCTTCCTGGAGGACGACGGCCCCAATTCGTAAAATACGGTAATAAGGAGAAAATCGATAATAGAAAATGCCAATGGTACACAAGAAGCTCACATTCCATTGTGCCCTCTGACATTTCATATCACTTTGCGGCAAGTACGCAACCTCGTATGCAAGGTAGCACCGTAATCCAAAATAAGTTGCAATAAGTTGTAAAGCGAGGAGTGAAGATTCAAGGTGGGTCCATTGCAATGGGGGGTGGGGAGAGATTCCACCACGACTGTTATTTCAGTCTAAACCTAGAAAGAGAAAGGAGCCCCTTTTCCCTTTCACTAAGACTTAGGCGAAGATATACGCTTGAGTGTGTAGATTGACTCCGGAGATTCCATGATGGTTGGGCGTGCGACTTTCTTTAAGATGCCCCTCACCCCACAATGTTTCCTCCATCTTGGTTCGGAACGAACTGTAGGCTCAAGGAAGTAACTTTCCTCTGAACTTTTATCACTACTTCACTTGATTCAGATTCACTTAATTTTCTTCGCCTTCATTTAGGTATCCTACTATATATAATTCGCTTAGTATGTCTGTCCGTGTGTGTGTGTTTGTCCGTGTGTCCGTCTGTCTGTCACGAAATTCATATCTCGCGTCGCAGCAAAGCTGGGACGCTGAATTTTGCAAGTGATGTAGGCGGTACCAAGGGAACCTCAGCGGTGGTGGACCGGAAGTGATAGCAACTGATAAGGGCTGATAAGGAGCCTTGGAAGACAGATGTCGCCAAATCCGTTTCGCTTTTCGCATTGATCCCAGAACACTGATACTCACAGGTGTTCTGCGGAGTGGGATGGGGACATTAATGGTGGGTGACTCGCATGGATAACGGTTGATAAGATTCGATAAGGAGCTCAAAAAGGCTAGAGTCGTCGAATCCGTTTCGCTTTTCGCACTGATCCTAGAGCGTACATGCTTACAGGCGTTTTGCGGAGTGGGACATTGGTGGTAGGTGATCCAGCTTAATAACGGTTGATAAGATTTGATAAGGAGCATGAGAAGGCATATGTCGTCAAATTTGTTTCGTCTTCCGCGTTGATGCAAAAGCGCTGACACTCATAGCTGTTCAGTAGGGAGGGACGGGCACATCAATGGTGGGTTATCCAAATTGATAATGTTTGATAAGATTCGATAAGGAGCGTGAGAAGGGGAATGTCACCAATACCGGTTCGCTTTTGCGGCTAACAGTGAAATGTTCACATTCGCAGTTATTGTAGGGTACGGGGACCTCAATGGTATTGTTGGGTACAGGGGCCTCAGGGAAACCGATAACGGCTTACAGTGGCTGATAAGAACCGTTAGGAATGGGACGAAATCCTTCACATCGCTTGCTACTAATATATGACCGCTTTAGCAAAAGCGTCTAATGCTCAGTGGCATTGGGTGAACATATTCTGTTTATGTTCTGATATCACTGGCCGATGCATCGACCTCTAATGGGTGCATTTCTTTTGATACTGCGATCTACACTGATAATCATGATTCAACCTATATTTGTGATAGCATAGCAAGCGATTCACTCGGAATCATTTTCTAATGCGGTAGTGGCAGCAACAGTGGGCATCGACCGCTAGACTATGTAAAATTCCAAATAGTGAAGCATGTTTACGAAAACGATAAATATCGGTAAGCGAGACATGGATCTACCATCAATGTGTAGGAATTAGATGCTCAGCAAGTGAACAAATTGTTACCCATAGATGCAATCGAATACAAAACTATCGAACTCTAAACTATCCAAACTCCCAATGATGACCTAAACCAGTTGGCTGGCGCACACTCTGTGCGCGGTTCATGTTGATGACGTGCAGAATGGGTTCGATGCAAAGCGAGGGGAGTATATTGATATCGAAATGCTTCTCCATCAAGCCATCATCTCTGCTTTTTTCCTATTCAATAGCTCAGCTAAGGGCAGTTTTGCACAACAGCGCCATGAATCGCGCGCAGTAGTGTGCGCCCGCCAACTGGTTGTTCATAATTCGCGATTCAGGCGACCGCGCGATCTAGGCGGAAATTATAAGATAGGTATCGATTGAGTGGATGACGCGAGTCGTGCAATTTAAGCGATTGCGCACGTCTGAATCGCTCGATCAATCTGTACCTTTTTCCTCCCGCCTGAATCGCGCAATCGCCTGAATTCCGAACTTTGAACGATACCCTACACTTATTTCCTTGACTTCTTTTGATGGGGTTTAGGACCAAATTTGATGCGGTTTAGGATCAAATTAAGGTAGATGTACCTCTGCATGATCCAGAAAAACAGAAAAAAATATAGTTCATACATTTCCGTTTTTTCATTTATGAATAGAATATAGTTGTCACTTACCCGAGCGTATACTTCCGGTGGGCTGGTGATCACTGTTGGAAGGTACGAAGTTACGCCGTGGCTCAGGAGACACCGTGAGACTTTGACAACCCCACGCTCGTAGTCATCGTCTGTAGATGTTACGGAAGAAAAATCAACTCCAAATCCACCTAAAGAAACTCTGCGATGTAATGCACATCTGTAAAGCATTTTTCAAACTATTAAGTCGGTTTTTAAGCCGTGCATTCATAAGCTGAACTTTCTGCCATCATTATCATTTATTGCAATCAGTAGCACACGTGGTTGCCGTTGTTCACAAAACTGTTCAAAAAACTATTCAAGAACTTCAACAAGTCACGTCTTTGGATCTAACGAGTGAGGCAAGTAGAAGATAACTTCCAAAAAAGGCAGGCAGACACATAGCGAGGATGCTAAGTGATCAGAGGCGTCGTTATTATTATATCGGGTCATTCCATAAGTAATGTCGTTTTTTTGAGGATAAAGTTTTCCTATGAAATTACAAGTTTTTGCAGCA
This sequence comes from Trichostrongylus colubriformis, assembly GCA_963978905.1. Taxonomy (NCBI): domain Eukaryota; kingdom Metazoa; phylum Nematoda; class Chromadorea; order Rhabditida; family Trichostrongylidae; genus Trichostrongylus; species Trichostrongylus colubriformis. The sequence goes on from OZ022259.1 coordinate 37,784,587, forward strand.
TGTCATATATCATTTGAAGGAGGTCTTCCTGCTCTACAAAATAACATGTTTAGTTTTTGAGCTTGTCAGAATGGGGCCGACATTTAGGCTGGCGAAGAGGTAGGTGCAACCGACAAAAATTGGCCAGACCGGCAATCAAATGATATATTTCACTTTAGGAAAATCAACCAGTCATGTGTCGCGTACTCAGTCCTGATCTTCGTGTCGTTCTTTCTAAAATCTTTTTTTCGAAAGCACCCACACTTATTTAAAATGAAACTTTTCCTTCCAAACTCCTTGCCTAGGGTTGCTTTATAAACCACTTCGGAGAACTTTTCCTGCTATACGGAATTATTTTTCTAGTTTTTCCGGCTGTGGTTCAGACTGAGTTTTAATATCATGTGATGAGGGTCTAGTTGACATTTTTCACAATTAATTTTTTCCATGAGAAAGTTAAGGAATCCGGTCAGTGGTATTTCCCTGTTCCTACCCACCACCTGTTCTTAAGATTCCACATCTCATTCAACTGATTGGTTGAGAAAATTTTCCTGCCTTGGTTCGAAGAAATTGTCAAAAATCACCGAGTTGTGGCGGAAGAACTAATCGTAAGTGTGGAAAAAGAACGACACGACTCCTTGATCAACTAAATATTGGAAATTGTAGAAGAGGTCAGGACTAAGTACGCGACACATGACTGGGTGATTTTCCTAAAGTTAAAGATAGGTTTTAATTGATTGCCGGTTTGGCCAATTTTTGTCTGCTGGACCTACCTCTTCGCCAGCCTAAATATCGGCGCCATTCTAACATACCCTAAAGTCCCATAGATAAGAGCGGCCCGTAGATAAGAGCGGTTTGTGCTAGAAAATGAAAAGTGACGTTTGTATACGTTTTTCTTTGGCGCTGTGTGCTCATGATTATCGCATTAATAGCCTACAACTTTACCTTTATTCTTACTGTTCTCTATACTTTTTCTATTGCTATTTTTATTAGGTTGTAAGGAAAGTTCTGGCCGCATTCGCGCGTTCACAAGATAAACTCAAACTTCGAAGCGCGTCTACATGAAATAAATTACAAGTTGTGCTCCTTAGATAGAGAAAAAGTTGCTCTTTCCGGATATATGCTTTTCTCGAAATGTTACAAGTTTTTCGAGTTAATAGGAAAATTATAAAGTACTGCGAAAATGGCACTTTTTAGATGACTTCACTTCACGAGTTTTTGTTTAGCTGAGTCCCAGCGAAGGTGACCACAAATGTGAGTGCTGCAAGGGGAGGGGGTGAAGCATTGTACTGAACACTTTGTTCCTGGTTTCAGAAGTGCAGAAATGAGATTGAGTTGCTCGAATTTTCAAATGATCAAATCGCTTTAACTAAAGCGACAGAAAGCGATGAGCGCCCATACATACTTGCAGGGGATATCCACAAGTATTGGCCCTCAACAAACAAGCTTGACCAACCACCTCAAGTAGCCTTGATTTGGAAAAACCCAAAAAAAAAAATGGGTGCCAAGGGACCCCTCAGGGCAGCTATGCGCAAGCGCATTTTCCACAAATCCTCTTCCAGTAATTGAAGCAGTTGAAGGCTAAAGCCATTACTCGTCTATCATATCCACCAGATCTAGCGCTAACTCTGTCCCACTTTTCCAAACATCTGGACAGCTTCTTCAGCAGCAGTGAGTTCGGAAATAATGATGGTTTGAAGTCGACTTTTTTTGTTTTCGCGCTCTATGAATCATCAGCCCTTCTTGAAAACGAGATATGCAACTATCCACAATACTTCCAAAAGTGTAGCGAATCAAATGGTGCTTATTCTGTGAGAAAAGATGCAGTCTGAGCCGAGTTATGATCTCCCGAATTTGAAATTGCGAAACCGGCTATGAGAAATCTAATTTTACTGTTGCATTGGGAGTGACTGCTGCTGGAGAGAAATTTGAGACAGTGCTAATCTTTAGAAATTTTTTAAAGAATTTTGAGAATTTTTAAGAATTGTTTTTTACCGGTAAATCAAACCGCTCTTATCTATGGGACTTTAGGGTACTCAAAAACTGAGCTAGTTATTTTGTAGAGCAGAAAATTTTCTTCCGAATGATACATGATATGCTGCAAAAACTTGTGATTTTATGGCAAAAATTTTTGCTTGAAAAAAAAAACGACACCACTTATGGAATGACCAATACATACGTGGCTTGCTGATCAGATCCTCACGCAGAGAAAGCGTCCTTTTCATCTGAACTGATGGGATCCAATTCTTCCAGGACGGTGATATGGGGAGCAAATGGGCATGGGAGCACCTCAGATAAGAAGGAGTATACTATGGTACTTCTGGTGTAGCTGTTCATGACTTCTGCAAACGGACATTAGTTAAATGGCTGCTTGCATTACCTAGCGGTCCCTTTGTTCTGCAGTACTTATTAAGACCGTCTAGGGTGTAAGTGGGACCCTACGTCCATTCATCTCGAATGAATGACCGATATAGCAATTCAGAATCGAATTTTAAGAGAACTGAAGAAAGTCTTGGGAACAGCAAATGCAAGTTTTGGTTTTCTCTAATGTTCAAGTATTCTTTGGAGTATAACTAACCATTGATTTGAATGTCTATAAATCCTGGCGAAAGGAATTGCCCTTCACAATCCACTTGTATGTCGGCTTTCCTACGTTCACCATAGAAGATGTTAGCGGCATCAACGATTTTTCCGTCACGTACCTGAGGCACATGAATTATGGTGAACTGCACATGTCGCCATGAAAAGCCAGAAAACTGGTATGGTGGCGCATACTATCTGAAGAATGCCTATGTCCGCAGCATTGCTCAGAGTTCGTGTTTCAGGCGATTGTCTGGTCACCTGCCCCCCAATCGATGAGGTTCATACTTTGCGGCGCCAGCGGCATGGCGTGGCTAGGGTCTCTACGTCTCCACCTGTGCTACCCTGTCTCGTTGCCTGCGTCGTCTCTGCACGTTTCTTCCCCGTGCCACCCTGCCTCGCTACCTGTGAAGGCAGCCATACCCTTCCGGCACAAAGTATGAACGCGGCCTGAGCATCTTAATCTTTCCGTATGCGCGCCTAAATTGCCTGATCACTCAAGTGCCCAATCTATTATATTTGTGTCTTATGCGTTCTGCCCAGCTGCGCAACTGCCTAAAACTCATGTACGATCGTCAACGCTGAACATCCTCTCATACGCGACTGTGCGACGCAGTGAGCAGGCCTATTGTAAGTAGTAGAATTCAAAACAGAAAAGGGAACGATCTTTGGAGAGCTCTGGAAAAGGGTACGTATGCATGTGCTACCAAATCAGTATAAAGGTATCCTTGGCAGAATATTCCATGACTTAGTTCCTCTTAAAATCACCTTACTAGGTACAGTACATGAACAGAGAATCAATAAAAGAGAATTTTCCTTTATTCCAGAGCAGAAATCGAGGAAGGGCAACTCGCTTGAATTCCCGTTACAACATCTGAACAGCCGTCAGCGGCCGGAGCGATAACCTTCCCCTCTCCCTGTAGATTTGCTTCTCACTCTGCGTCCATAACCACGTGAGTGTCGCCTTCTTGCTCCTCAGTACTTCAGCAGCAAAACCCACTCGGAAGCCCCATCCCGTCGTCCGTCTTTTCAGGGAGCTCTATCTCGTTTGAATATTTATGTATGGGCTGAAACTTTGCATGAGGCCTCAATAAGCAAATATAACATAAACATGTGGATGACATGAGAGCTTAATTTCCGTGAGCGATTCCTTTGAGTCATGGCTACCATCATTGTTCCCGTCCATAGCTTCACTGGACAGAGTATGAACCCCTCCGACCTCAAATATATTAGGTTGTCGCATTGAAATTTTCACTTTTTATGTGATCCTATACTTTCGTTCAAAAACTTTCAAAACAGCTCCTGGCTAGGGATCTATGAGGGTGAGGTCCCGCGCAATCGATACTGTTAGTGTTATTCGCCCACGCATTCTAACCGGTTAATAATGAGCCTTTCACGCAACCAAGTCCGTTTGCTTCTACTTCACGAATATCGTGTGAAGCACACAGCAGCTGAAACACGTCGGATCATTTGCAGTACGATGGGCGAGTCACGTCTCTCCTACAAGACTGTCTTGAATTGGTTCAATAAGTTCGACGGTGGGGATACGAGCTTGAAGACTCACCACACCCCGGACGCAGTGTAACCATCGATCTGGAACGCCTAAACTGTAGAAGAGGACCCCAGAATTTCTACCCGTGATCTGGCGGAGGCATTTTAGTGTCATCACTACACAATAGCTAGACATCTCCATCGAATGGAAAAGTCGCGCAAATGGGGATCTTGGATACCCCTTCATTTGACTGCAACCCATCAGCGGCAGCGCATCGAGGCCTGCATGTCCGCACACAGAAACTCGAGCTGGCTCTCCGATTTGGTTACTGGTGGTGAGTCATGGGTGGTGTAATGTCAACCATAGCCGCAGGCGCCAATGGCTCGGAGAAGGCGAGAAAGAAGTGCCAACACCACGACCTGAACAAGGGGCTCGGAAGGTGATGTTGTTTGTCGGGTGGAATATGCGCGGAGTGATTCACTGGGAGCTGCTACCGGACAATACTACTGTCCCAAGGAATATTATGTGAGCAGTAGATCGCCTGAGCGATAAACTCAGAATGCAACAGGATCGGATTTACCTTTTGCATGACGATGCCAGACCCCATGTAGCTACAGTCACTCGCCAAAAAATCCTGAATTCGGGCTGGACTACCTGGTACACCCTCCGTACTCACCCGACCTAGCCCCAACGCACTACCACCTTTTCCGCTCCCTGGAGGCATCCCTAGCTGAGAAACAATACGAATCTCGAATGGCCCTCAAATCCTACCTTGCGGAATTTTTCGCTTTTGAGCCATCTGATTTTTTCCGTATTGGCATATTAGACCTACCTCGTCGTTGGCAGGGAGTTATTGATTCTAATGGAATGTACTTTGAATAAATCGATCTGACTATATGGTAGATAAATTGAACGGAATTTTTCGTTAATAAAGTGAAAATTTCGATGCGACGACCTAACAGCTTGCTGATGCGTGGATAACTGCACTCACCCATACGTGATCCCACACAAATTGGCCATTGCGTAGTACTTTAGCGTTCAGAAACTGCACAAGCTTGCCAGATAAGTCGTTTCTCAACACTTCCGAGTCATAACGAACTCGTTCCATGAAAATCTGAAGAAGTGCATTATTAGTGGAACTACTTCAGGACCTAATTCGCACTGAGAGTGATGCCGATCGCTCGAAGCGAATCCCGGGCAGTCACCTGCGTGCTGTAAAAGATATGCAGTGGAAATGCTCTCCTATATCACATACTAAGCCATGGTTTAGAGTTAACAGAGACCGCTGCCAGCCTAATGAAGGGGAGGGTGCCTCACTGTGCTCAGCACAATTTTGGCCTAAGCTTAGGAGATGGAAGGTACCCTTACCTCAATCAAGGCTTACAATTAGGCGAACATTTGCACTCAAAGGAATCGTGCACGGAAAAACGAGTTTTTATTATATTATATTTATATTTATGTTGACCTTGCTGTTTACCCTTATATTTGTGTTTGAGAGCCGTGAAAAATTTTTCACCCAAAAAAGTGAGAATCCAGCCAAGATACAGCTCTTCAATATGAAGGCCGAGAAGGTGGTGTTTCAGAGGCCTCGTCGTCTGTCGCGGTCAGGAACAATGAGTGGGACTGCTGATGTAACTTTCTGTTCCCACTAAGCGTCTCTGACCGCTGCGGACGATGAGGCGGGTGTTTACTCCATGGCCCCGCCCCCTTGGCCACTACTTCGAGGAGGTGTATCGTAGCCGGATCTTTACTTCTTAGCGTGAAACTTCGCATGCGGCTCCCATGAAACAAATACAACATAAATATGAAGGTAACTGAAAACTCATTCTTTCATGCACGGTTCTTATAAGCATGCAGGTTGACGTAGACCCATGCTAATCTTACAATCCTTCAAAATGCACCCCTCTATTCATTAAGAATTTACAGCACCTATTTTTGACACGGAACGGAGCGTAATAACACACTACGGTAATTCAAGATTTTAAGGTAAGGCACAACACGTATTAGATAGGGCAAAGGACAAAAAGTTCCCACCGATTTGCTCACTGACTACTTCTTCGAGATTTCTCGGTGCCCTTTTAGCATTGACCTTTTGAATCGTGTCTAGAAATGATGTACTCCAATAACATGGGAAATATTAAGTCATCCAAAAATATTCACCATCTTGAATAGCCTAAATATGACAGATCATAACTTCGTTCAAACGCAATTGTTTGAAACGAGACAAAATTATTAGATTCAGCACACTTTTCTCAACAGCTACTCGGCTAATCTCGTCCTTCAGTCGAGGGTTTGCTTCCTTGCTTCGTTAGCATCAAGAAATCATTGAAAGGCGATTTCAACATCTTTCTATGCTTAAAACTATATCTCCTCCAAAAACTGCTTGCTTGAGTATGCCAAGAAGGTGGTTTTCTGCATTAGATACACCGGACTGACATAATTGAGCAGAGATTCTGCACCTGATTTTAGGTTTCTTTGGATAGCTAATCTTCGGATGTGAGGGGGTTGGCGTCACCGCAGGCAGCGACGGAGCATCGCCAGTTTAGTGAATGAGAGCGCACTTGCGGCAAATTCTGGCCGCTCATTAAAGGTCCCAACACCATGTGAATAACCGTTCGTAGAAATATTGTAGGCGACGCTTACGATAGACCATGAAAAAGTGATTATCGAACGTGTCCCTTTGAACCTTGCGCACTTGTGAGGCTACACTCATACTATTCACGGCTTACAATTAGCAACATTCTTTGTGAAACCCTCAACGTCTTTCCTAGAAATTTCGAGGCACCTAGTGCTAGCAGCCAAAAATTACAAATTTCTTTGAGCTTTTGCGTGCTTCCCATAGGAGCTCCCCGAGGCTTTTAAAACTTCTAGCAAAGGCAGATTTTCCTTTAAAAATTGGCACGAATAGGTGCTATCGCAATGAGGGGGGGGGGGCATCCCAGTACTGGACCCTATTTTTACCTAAGCCAAGAGGGGGAAAGGAGCGAGTCCATCCTCCTTCAAGGCTCAGATGACCGCTCAAGGATCACTCCAGGATGCTTTGATAAGCAACTTTCCATAAGATGCCCCTCATTGCGATAGCACCCCTGAATGATCACGAAGGATACTGCTGAAAACCGCGAGGAAGAATCACTAAGCAAAAGGACAGGAACTTTTCGTCCGATTTAATTTAATGAAAAATAAGAGTAGAACACTTACAAATAAGTGAGTATCTAGTAAGTCTTATAAATAAGTAAATGTCTAGTGCGTGACGGCCGAGCGATTCGAGTAGTAAGTCAAATGAGTCATACTATTTACGTCATTAACAGGGTTAAAATGATAAGGGTCGGTGATAAGCGTGCACCGATTTCCACAATTTTTGAATGAAAAGCCGTAATAGTATATACCATTTTGAATTGTTCAATTTTGATCGAAGATTTACTTTAATAGAAGTGAAATATCAGTATCGACAGCAACCTGGAGCAATTCGCTCTCACAAACACACATAAACTTCATTTTATCTTATCACCTCGTCACGCTGGGGAGTCGCTGCTCAATAATCAGCGCCGGAAGGAGGGGTTGGTTTTTTTCAACCGTTTATGAATTCAGGGCCGAGAAAATGTGGAAATCAAGGAATAACTAATAATATCATTTTTTTATTAGTGAAAATAAAACATGTGATCTATCAAAACACTCCTTAGAAACGAGAAAATATGGTCTGAAGTAATCGCTTTGTGAGTAATCGCTGAATTATGAGTTTTACTTGGAACGCCATGGTTTGTAAAACTAGGGTCGGTGACGAGGATGTCTCATTTATAGACTCACGCTCATGCAGAGTTCTGCTTATGGTGTTTATTAGCACCACACATAGTGTGCCATTCATAATGGCAAGTTCAGGAAGGGTGTGCGGCAGGAGGATCCAACCGGATGATCACTCCGTGGCACCCTTTTTCTCGTTGGTCTCGCTGTTTGGGCCAATTCGCAAAGGAACCAGCAAAGAGCTCGTCGCGCGCGGTAACCTAAAGTACTTTTTGGGCTACTAATGTGACCACCTGCGTTTGACCCTTCTGACGCATATCCTGTTAAGAACAGCGCGCCTTCATAAAGGTTTGAACGAATTCCGAATAAAAAAATACAAAATGTTGAATTTCCAACTTCTACCAATCCCTTTTTGGAGTATGCCACATTCATTGAAAGTTCAAGGTAGCATTCGAATACGTATTTTACCCATACAAAAAGCTGTAGGGATCACTGTCAGACGAGAAAAATTACATCCCATCATTACCTGCTGAAAATCGAATCATCTTCAAAGTAAGGAACTTTGACGGTCAACATTGTGAGCTTACATCAAACAGGTATTGAATATGCATCAAGGGTGCACTTTATGACCCTGCCACTGCACACAAACAAGCTAAAGACATGCCATTCTATTAGACTGGTGCACAAGTTCAGCTTTTGAAATCCCTTCCTGCAATGTCCTTACCTTTCGTGGTTCATCCACATGGATGATGTAGGACATTCCCGTTTCAATCTGTAGAGAATTATATGGTGAGGCTCCGTTGATAAAAAAAAATGGCTCCAGATGACAACTCTATACATCAGTCCTCATTTATTACGAGGACCTTTTTGAGCACTCCGCAACGGAGTCGCCTGCTGTATCCGTGGTGCTTTCGGGGAAGATGTCATACATCATGCCACAGTATCTCGTTGGCTTCACCGCTTTGATTCCGGAGATACTATCTTTTTGATCGATCACGTACTTTACGTCCATCGATCACTCAAGATGGTGAAATCCTTGAAGGTATCGAAGGAAATGGGCCAGTGTCAGCCTGGATCAGTCTTTGCTGAGTCGTCCTCATCTGACCACACTTCTTTGAAAGTTTATTACCAGAGATGGAAGCTGGTCCTTTATGTGAACTATACCTGGAAGCGTCAATGGCCACCCACAGGGAAATTGTCTTCGCCTGAGGTTAAACCGAGGTTTCATGGAAAAAGGTGTTCCTCTGCTGTTGGTAAAAATCCTTAAGTATGTAGTACTTTTACCTGCTATCCAGTGGTACTGCAGTGACGGCAAGTGCCTGCGCTTAGCACGTGCAGAAGTTGACTGGCATTCCGCCAGCGTTATCCTTTGAGAAAGTGCTTTGTTTTGCAACATGACGCATGACCACATGATGCAAAGATAACACAGAATAAAACCCAGGATCTTGGCTGGGAAGTTCCGCCCCATCCTGCGTATTCTCTCGACCCAGCTCCTTCTAACTACATCCCTATAGAAGCTCTCGAACATCATTCGAAGGAGAAGAAGTTCGACGAATCAACTGGAGCGTTTTCCGACTTGCAGCCTCTGCAGCTCTAGGTAAAAAGTTTTCAGGAGCTACCGCGCTGTGGACATGTCATAGAATCAATGGTAATTATAATGTAGATTGTTTGTGAACAATGAATTAATAACTCTAAAAAAAAAGTCGAATGCATCATAAGTCTTATGCCCAACCTGATACTAATTTTTAACAGCCGACGCGTTTTCGGCTGCAAGCTGCTCTGGAGGCAATTATGAATATTTGGGCGACATTGGAATTTTTGCATTCCAAACTTTCCATCAAAAATGAAATGAACTTTCTTGCTCAGATATGCTCATTGAATACCCATGTCGCATGTCTGTTCATGAGAAAAAAAAAACAAAACAAGGTGCTGTACAAGGAATCGATGAGGTTGTTCAGAAGTCCATGGTACTTACTTTTCTTTGACATTTGCATGCACGCTGACTTGATTCTGAAGCCACCACCAGAATTCGACACTTTCGCACGTGATTCTAGAATTGGGGTCGATTGATCGAATTTCCGCCCCACGACGTCGCACTCGCGGCGCCGGCAGTAAGTTTCGTTTGGAATTCCGCTCAAGACGCAGTGGGCTGGTACCGTGAAGGTCTTCACTTTTTTTTCAGCATATCTTGTGAATAGAATTTCCTGATACTGCTTTATGAGCTCTCCATCGTCCTTCGAAGCTAATAAAGGCATAGCTATCACTGCCTCTTTTGTACTTGAGGTTGTTGTTGATTGTTGCCTATCTTGATAGGTTTCGTCAACTGTTAATGCTCCTGAAGAAACTTCTATGGATCACTCACTGCAGAATGAGAGAGAACAATAGCATTTGAATTACCTTTGATATTTCAGTTCCCTCAGAAAGCATAAGAACAAAAACAAATAGCCGTCCGCGTGGAAAATAAGTGCAATCTTCAAAGGTTCCTTGCGGTACCAGTCCTTTGCGTCTTGAGCGGACTTCCAAACAATTCGCATTTGCCGCGTCGTTCGCCGCGGGCGGTCCCGCGAAAATTAGACCAATCGGCCCCCACCCGTGATTCTACAGCCCTGAAATTGTGCAATGCCGCAACTTCCCAAATCGCGGAATCGCTAAGTCACGATGTCTGTATTGAGGCTTAAACTTTTTACACACATACCTTCTAGGTAAGCAACCATCTATCATTTGTACATTGAAGCATTTGTGATTATCAAAGATAACGCTTTCACAATTGATTTTTTCATACCAAACGATCGTGAAACTCCAATACACAAAACAAAACCTGTGGTAAAACCATTTTGATTATGAAAACAGACTGTTGTATGCGAATAGTACGGTCGATACCGGTTGAACCCTGCATTCATACTATGCGGCATGATCGCTTCAGTGATCGAGCTAGTGATGGCTGGAACATCCCGACGTCCAGATCGTTGATCAACACGTCACACATGGTGACGCATGGGTGTGTACCCTTATGTCAGGATTTTGCACACGACGAGCGGCGTGCTACGCAGTGTGTGCGAGCTATGCGCGTCGCGATAGTTGGGTCTTAGAACGATTACACGCTAGTATGAGCGCAATATGCAGTTGACTTGTAATCGCTTCGGGAGCCAGCAACATGGCGCCTTTAGCTCGTCCGCAATGCTTCGCTTGCGACGCGGTGCGAAATCCTGACATAAGGGAACACACCCGCCGAGTGTGAATGAAGCTTGACTTTTTGAAAAGGTTACTAGTGTTTTTATGACCGACGGCTACCCCTATTGGGATCATTTTACTTGAACTGTTCGAATCGTTTACAGTCATGTATTTGCTAAACAAGCAACTTGAAAACAAGAAATTGATCATTCGGAAACAACTTTATGTGTCCTTTTAACAATTCCTCAGCCTTCCATTTCTTCTTTGGTAAAGATTCTCCTCATCGAGCTGTCCATTCCACAGTCATTTGTTGAACCTTCCGGATAAAAATACTTGTCAATTATTTTTACGGTATTCTGTGCCGCAATGAAATAGAAATTATGATGCAAACTGTATCTCGAATCCTCTCAAAGGCTAATAGTCTTCTAGGTCATGCACATTTAAATACGTCATATAGCTTTTCATTAGGAGATCTCTTTATGGAAACCTGTATGATGTCTCTTACTCAGGAAGATCAACTGAATGGTGGAACTTACATACTAATGCGCTATAACCTATATTTAAGAGGTAACTCCCTCGAACACAACCTAACTATCCCCTATTCATGCTTTGTTGGAAAGACAGAATTGAAAGCAAATTGTGTCATTTTGACTGCCAATGGTGGATGGGTGTTTCAGCCACTCCCCATAGACTTCGAGATGAACTCAAACTTCTCACAAAAGTCTTCATCTGCAACGATCGTGATGAGGCTCTACTCCTAATATAATAGTGTGCCTTCGAAGAAAATCGGTCGTAACAGAAGTATCAACGGCGGATCTCAGCCCAACCGTTGGCAACATTACCTATTTGTCAGGTGTAATCGGTTACCAAATGTTTTGATCATGTTAGCCTGAAGGAGAAAGCGCCATCTCCGATCTCGGTTCTCCTTTGTCGAAGGAGTGTGAACTTCCTTTATTTTCCATAGAAAATTACCAAAATGATGACAAAACAGTGTTTTGCAAACCTCATATAGATAAACAAAAAGTTCATTGGGGCTGATGTAATCACGAGAAGCCCCTCCATGAAGCTCGCGTTATATCCAAGCAGGTAGCCGGCGACTACGAGAATAATGTAAAAGCACCCGAACTGTTGTTGTTACTGTTGTTACGGCGATTTACATCAATGACCATACCTGACCTGAAGGGGTGTGCTTCAGGGCATTCTAAGTTGGTCGCTGTGCCATGCGAACTGGGTTACCACGCACCACAAGTGCCTTTGAGGCAAAGCAGTCACAGGTCGAGAAAAAGCAGCTCCAGTACTACCCCCTCCTCTACGGGTACTGAAACGTCTCTCCCGTTTATCTGACTTCCACAATATCAGTGACTGTTGCCGGATTATATTGGGTTGTAAGGGAATTTTTGGCCGGTTTTGCAATTCTAATTTCGGGAGATCATAACTCGACTCGGAGTGCACCTTATCTCACAGAACAAGCACAATTCGATTTACTACGTTCTTGCAACATTATGCATACCTACATATCTCATAATGAAGAGCTGATGATTTATATCACGCGAAATGAAAAAAAAATCGACTCCAAAACGCCATTCTTTCTGAACACACTGCTGCTGAAGAGCTGTCCAGATCTTTGGCAAAGTGGGACATAGTTAGCGCTAGATCTGGTGAATATGATGGACGAGTGGAGGCTCCAGGTTTCAACTGCTTCAATTACTGGAAGAGGATTTTTGAAAATGCGCTCGCGCATAGCTGCTCCGAGGAGTCGCGTAGCACCCACTTTTGGGTTTTTTTTTTCAAATCAAAGCTACTAGAGGTGGTCAACTAAGATTGTTTGTTGAAGGCCAATACTTGTGGATATCCGCTGAAAGTATGGACGCTCAACGCTTTCTGCCGGTTTAGTAAAGCGATTTGATTAATTGAAAATTCAAGCAACTCGTTCTCATTTCTGCACTTCTTAAACCTGTGATAAAGTGTTCCATCCAGTGCTTCACCCCCTCCTCTTGTAGTATTCACACTTGTGGTTGCCTTTGCTGGGTCTCGATTAAACAAGAACTCATGAGGTGAAGTCAACCAAAAGTGCTATTTTCGCAGTACTTTAAAATTTCCCTACTACCCTAAAGTCTGATAGATAAGTCCGCCCGCACGCGGTGTCGCGCGCGGCAGCGGCAGACGCAGGCGCAGTCTTCAAACATTTACATACTCATTAATTATTATTGACAGAGGATACTGAGTCCAATCAGGAATGGGAGAAAGTGGTTTCTCCCAGAGAAGCCCGAGTATTGAAGGACTACTATGTGTGACGAAACTCTAGCTGGAAAGAGCGACTCAGGATCCTTATCGCGGTCTCCTTTAGTGCGTTTCGTAGTGCGCCGCTACCGATGGTCAACTCCATATTTTAGTTCCCTTCAGTTTTTTCTAGGGCTTCTGCGGTTTCTGCGAGAGCGATGCAGCGCTTGCTGCTTGTTGACTCAGTGCGCTCGCCCTCTCATCGCTAAGCAACAAACGATGGAGAGGGCGCGAAAGCACGTTTTCCCTTGTGGGACGTCCTATTCGCGAAATCGAATTTTTCGGGTTGCGGGAATGTCTTAATGTTGAATCTGTTGTTCTTGCGATTAGCTGTACTTTCAAGAGAATAAAGAAAAACTCGAGCTTGTGCTTGATCTTGAAAACTCAATTCGATAGCAAAGTTACGTACGTAGACTATAGAGGGTGCGACTTTGCGTCGCTGGCTGCACTGCTAGGATGTATCCGTATGTTGGCGTATGAAGCTTACTAGCCAGGAAAACTGATGCCCTTGATTGACGAAGCCAGAACAATGAAGGAAGCGAAAAAAAATAACTCACTGACCCACTGGCCGACTTTTTTATTGAGTATTATCAGAACAACTTGACAGTACATGTAAAATATGAGTAGGACGGAGCATATCATATCAAGAACCAAAGAGAAAAAATTAGGCTGGCATAGACATGAAGGGGTCTCGCAGTCATTCATCCCTAGTACAAATGACTGGAAAAACAAAAAGCTGACCATACAAGAACGTTTCCAAGCGTCGCTTCATCAACTGCTTTGGCCTTGCCATGCTGTTCTGGTGAAGATTCTGCTTATCGAGTTGTCCATTCCACACAACTTTTGCTTAATCTTTCCAATGTGCAAGTACTCGTCAAGTATTCTTCGATACTGTGCACTGCAAAATAAAGATCCTGTGAAGCAGACTACATCTCGAGTTCTCTCGAGGGCAATTCGACATTTACATCATCAATGTTGCACTACCGATTTCGATAGGTTTCAATTAACAAGCATTCTCGCCTAATCGAATGTGCAATTGAATTTACTACCATTAAATTATGGAACTTGTCAATTTCCTGTGACCAATATGTGAGTACAATCTCGTCCAAATCAACGTAACCCCCCCCCAAGATTGAGCCTTCTTGGCAAGATAGACTCAAAAGCACATCTAGCGTCTGCTGTGAGATGGACGTCATCTGGATCGCAAGCTTTTGACCACGTCCTTAGCGCATCGGTGTGGGTCTAACGGTGAAATCCTGGTGTTAGAGTAAACATCCCATTGCCTCCAATCAAAGGAGTTCTTCCAATTTTCATGAAAATAATCAAAGTGATGATAGGAACAGTATTCTTTGCAAACCTCATACAGTAATAAATAAGGAGGTTCATGGAGGAAGTTGTATTCGCAAAAATTCCGGCTAACAAGCTCGCATCATACTTCAAGAGACTGCCGGCCTGTCCCACAACCATAGTGCTGAACCATCCGAATACTGTTGTTACGGCGATTAACATCAAAGATTGATTAATGTTCTTCACAGTGTCAGTTCCTGAAAGTAGCAAACATACTAATTATTGTCAGGATGATTTGTGACCATACCTGTTTTCAGCCTCTGAAAAACGTATATAAAAATAGCATAGCACAAGAGGGTCATTAAATTGATTACAATGCAGCTCCATATGAATACCATATTCAATGGATAACGAAGCGGTGTCATTGCATAACAGAATACACTCCTATAAGCATATTAATTCGCTGACTAATGGTTCTGTTTATCTTAGGATATTGACCTCGAAGGGGAGATGTATCAGCAATCTGCGCATAACATTTTTGCCAGCAAGAAAGGCACTGTGATTTACATCGGAACAGGGTTCCATGGGAATGGAGATAGCAATGAATAATGCCCCTCAATATTTTACGCCGGCAGGACGTGACTACATTCCAAGGCAGCGAGACAAAGCAGCAAGAGGGAGGTGCAGAGACGAAACAGGCAATAAGAAAAGGTGGCACAGGCGGAGACGCAGATAGCTCAATCACGCTTTGCCCCGGCACAGCAAAATATGATTGCGACCTAACTAGGTAAGGGTCTCAAATTTCCATAGAAATTTGAAATAAGACCCGAGAGGATCGATAGAGCTCCGAATACTGATTATAACTGAGAAAAACCAAAGTTGTCAAATGGCATTCTGAAGCGAGTTACGGGGGTCAAAGTTTGCCTGTGACACTCCATCGGCGAGACACTTTGCCATCAGCATGGCCTTTGCTAAGCCGGCATCCACCATCGTGGCTTACTGGTAGTGTTCCAGATCTGCAGAATTGAGTTGAACACTACCAGTAAGCCACGGTGGGCGAAGCTGGCTTAGCACTGCCGTGCTAATGGCAAAGCGCCTCGCCCATGAGGTGTCAGGCAAAATTAACCCCTCGTGTCGCTTTAAAGTGCCATATGGCAATTTTGGTTTTCACAGTTATAATCAGTACTCGGAGCTCTATCGACCACCCCGAGTCTCATCTCAAAGTTCCAAGGGAAGTTGAAACCCTTCCCTAGTAAGACTGCAGACATCGTGTTATACCATCAGAAACTCATCATGCCAAAAGATATATTTCATTTTACTCCGATGTTGATGCTTCGCTCGAAACTCTTTCTTTTAGCGTGGAATTCCTATTAGCTAATACGACTGATGATTCATTTTGAAAACTATTATAATTATCTTCCTTCTTGTACGGGTAGTCCTATTTCTCAACTACAGGGGGTGCCAAAAAAAGTAATTTTGTCTCCTCCACTTTCACCCCACTTTAGTCGAACTACAGCAAATTCTGGTAAGGTATTTACATCCCCAGATTGAAGAGCAGACCGCACTCTATCACTATACTCCGTGGCAGCCTTCTGCACGAGCAGGAACGGGAGCGAGGAAAGAGTGAACAAGATGTGTCACCTCAACTGGGCAAAATCCGAAATTTCGTCGCCCTCGTTCACAACCTTGCTGAGGTCCGTTCACTCTGAGGACCTAAGGGCATTCATACTGGGTGGTGTTTTTTAACATTCTCTTTTCCGAGTCCCCAGCGCCATTCTTTTCCAAGAGCCAAAACGTGCCCTTACCACTGAAACCCCTCCTGAGGCGGATTTGGGCATGAAAATGATAATTCGGATCATAGCAGCCTTGTCCAAGTACAAGGGGCTCTGTGACTTCCGTGAACCGAAGGGCCAATCCTTAAGAAGCTTCCCACAAAAGACCTACCATGGAACACGATTCCACTGTTTTAAGGGGACCTTGATACCGTGGGTACTCTGCAGCCCGACTGCGCCGCTTGAAGGTTCCATATTTTTTATGAAAGTGAAAGTAGTGAGTCTCAGCTTGTTCCCGCTTTTAAAAGAACATTTCGGGAATATTTTGCCTCAATACTTTCATTTCCTTCGTTTCCCCATGTTTTGTAAAACTGGGAGATGTGAGCCGCGGGCAAAGTTACTTTTTTGGCACCCCCTGTAGGGAGCAACTGCTGGTGTTAAGCTAAAACAACATGCACAGATTGCGTTTGCGTTTACAGAGCGTCTTTAGCGAAGCCTTTTCTTTACGGATCCTTTCGGAGCACTTCTATTCCGGAGGACTGGAGAATGGCGAAGCTGATTTTGCTGCCGAAGAAGGGACAGCGAGAACTTCTGTCTAACTAGCGCCCCATCGCTCTACTCAGCCTACTCTACAAGATCTACTCCAAGGTCCTGCTGAACAGACTGAGGAGATTGGAGAAAGAGCAGCCACGAGAGCAAGCGGGATTCCGGAGCGGATACAGCTGTGCAGACCACATTAAAGTGGTATCTCAACTCGTGGAGCGCTGTCGAGAGTACAAGCTGCCACTCGTTCTCACCTTCATCGACTAGTAAAGGGGTTCGGTCAGCTCGACCACGGATTTTTGATACGTACTCTGGAAAAGCTGAAACTGAAGATCCCGGTACATGGTGGAGTCAAGCAAGGCAGCACCGTATCTCCTACGCTGTTCACTGCCGCGCTCGATTTCTTATTCCGACAACTAGACTGGGAGTAGTACGGAGTCTCGATCGACGGCGAGAAGCTGACACATCTACGCTTTGCCGAAGACATGGTGTGATCGATGGACGAGGCGGGAAGATGCTGAATTACGCAAACAAGGAGAGCGAGAAGGCGGGCCTGTGCATCAACATCAACAAGACGCAATGGGGTGTGTACACATCGGTACGAATGACTTCCTTCGCACCCCATGTGCGAGAAAGTAATTAACTACGTGCGAGAAGCAGAGGTCAGCTATAGACCGCTCAACTTCATTAACTGTGTGTGATGTCCATAAAGGAAAAAATTGAAGCTTTTTTATCACTGGTCATTCCATAAGTAGTGTAGCCTTTTTTCAAACGAAATTTTTTTCCTATAAACTTACAAGTTCGTGAGGTATTTTATATATCATTCGAAAGAGATTCCCCTGCTCTACAAAATAACATGTTCAATTCATTTGTTTTTCATAATTGAGCCGATCGAAGTGTTGGTTCAGTCGACAAAAATTGGTCAAAGCGGTAATTAATTAAAACACTACCTTTCACTCCGGAAAAATCGACCAACCATGTGTCTCGTACTTAGCCCCGACCTCTTCTATATGTTCTACCAACTGGTTGCTCGAGAAGTCGCTTTGCTCTTTTTGCAACTTTGACTTTTCCGTCACAACCCGGCGATTTTTTGGCAATTTTCTCAAATCAAGGCTGGAAAATTTTCCCTACCAATTACTTGAAAGAGTGATGAATGGTCAAGTAGAGGTAATAAGTATGGACGAGATAACATGATTGACCGGATTCCTCAAATATCTGTTGGAAAAATAACTTGTGAAATAATGTCATCTGGATCCCCATCACATAGTTTTGAATTTCAATCTGAATCGCATCCGGAACAGATTCGAAACACATTTTCGATATAGCAGAAAAATCCTTCCGAATGACTGATAAAGCTATGCTAAGCAATGAGTTTGAACGGAAAAATTTCTTTTTGAATAAACGTGAGCGCTTTCGGAAAAAGGAATTAAGGAAAAGAACGACGTGAGTACTCTAACAACCAATCGTTGATTGTAGAAGAGGTCGAGGTTAAGCACGGGACACATGATGGGCTGATTTTTCCAGAGTGAAGTACAGTGTTTTAATGAGTTGCCGGTTTGGTCACTTTTTTGAACGGGATCCACTCCTTCGCCAGCCTGAAAATCGGCATAGTCCTAGAATATTCAAAAATTGAGTACATCGTTTTGTATAGCAGAAAAATCGCTTTTGAATTATGTATTCAATGCTACACGAACTTGTAAATTTACCAGGAAGTGAATTATGAAATGTGCAATAGGTAACAATTGAAGCTAATAAACCTTATAAGCTTATTAGTAACGTATTTGGACAGTATGCAATAAGACCGGACTTCTTCGCGAGTGTCTCCTCTCTAGTAAATATCTGGTAATAAACGTAATAAGTGTTCTAGTTCGTATTATGATAAGAGTGCTCTAATTTTCGCCTTTATGGACATTGCACTCAGCTAATGAGGTTGAGCGTCTATAGCTGACCTCTGCTTCTCGCACGTAGTTATCTATTTTCTCGCACATGAGGTGCGAGGAAATAATTAAGCGTTCGCATATGGGGTGCGAAGGAAGTCATTCGTACCAATATGTACACACCCGACGCAATGCATTTGATACGAGACAGCGGCAGAGGCAGAACCACACGGAGCGATCAAGCCGAACGGTCAACCTATAGAGGACGCGACCGAGTATATTCACCTTGGTAAGGCCACCAATGCCGAAAATACGCTGACTCCGGTGCTGGCGAGACGGAGCAGAGCCGGCTGGGCAGCATACAACAAGATCAAGAAGGCGCTCAGCACACTACGAGACCTTGAGGTGAAGGCCGCCCTCTTCAACACGTGCGTCCTCCCAGCACTGTGCTACGGATCGAAGACGTGGGCGTACACCAGTACGACACTCGGTCGCATCAGACCGCCAACAGCGCGATGGAGAGACATCTGCTCGGATACAACATTTACCGGCACAGGAAGGAGGAACTGAGCAGCGAGGACATGTGCAAGAGATCACAGCTAGCAGACCCGCTCGAGTACATGGCACGATACGAGCACAAGTGGGTCGGACATACTCAACGGAGGATCGACGGACGATGGAGGTGAGCAGTCACCGATTGGAGACCGCGAGATGTCGCGAGGCCAATGGTCACACCTCCGACAAGCTGAGCAGATTCTGTTCGACAAACCACAGACTGTTCTACAGTGGCGGACGCTGCTCCAAACCGTGGACAACTGCAGCGAGGGACCGCGCTCTGTGGAGGAAGATGGGATTCGCGTCGACAGGCTGATAGGAGCATCCAAGTGTACAAGTAAGTAAGTATGGTAATTCCAACTTTGGCAGTTCCGAAAACGCTGTTGAATTGAACGACCTTTCTTCGTGGTCGAATTTACCAGCCAGGATGGCTATTACGCGCGCTTGAAGTCCGGCACTGTAGGTGTGATGCATTCAAAATTGGGATGATAAGGACGAGCACATAGTCAGGCCTCCTATGACTTATAAGACTTTTCACGCGTGTTTTGTCATTTTTTATTCTTCGGTATTGCACTCAACTGAGGTGTATTAGTGTCAACCAGGTTTTTCGCAGTTCGGGAATCTTATAAAAACAAACCAATAGGGGGAGGGGAGGTCCATATCAAATTTTCAAAGAGGTGGACTGCTGCACGACTATTCCCTTTACTCGGGCTAACCGAGCCCTAGCGAAACGGCATTGAGTCTCCTTGTGCAACACGAGAGCACTGACCATGTGCTTAAATTGCGCCAATTGACGGACACATTCAGAGTAGGACCAATTATTAGCTGCGTAGGTAGACCAAACGACCGAATATCATGGTATCTCAACATCATCGTGAGCCAAGTGCTGACCATGGCTCCTGCGCATCAGACAAATACGAGGTTATTCCTTAACCACTTACACAGCGCTCAGAGGTACCCTAGCTGCGCTGTAGAGTGATTCGAAGTCACCTCTTTGAACACAAATGTCCAAAATGACAAGGCACCACAAGCATTGTCTGAAATGCTTGGTAGGCATAATAGTAACATTGACACCCTTGGACTCTGGAAGAACCACCCTGGTCAAAGAGTGTTTTAGTTGTAACATATTTAAATGGTCAGGTTCGTACTACTCGCAAATAAGAGGTTTGGCTATGGGTCAGCGGCCTGCACCAATTCTTGCTATGTGCTTTATGAGTAGAACTGGAGAACCGGTGCTGGCTCGTATGCCATTGATGTACTGCAGGTACATCGATGACTGTTTTATCATAACATTAACGCAGTCTGAGATGGATGAATGCTATTCTTGACGAACAATCTCAGTGAATCAAGCTCACTCGAGAGACACCAACAAATGGTTGGCTCCTTTACTTTAACACCCAGATGAAAGTGTCCGACGACATGATCAGCGTCAAGTGGTACCGAAAAGGAAGCTCCAAGAATATCTTGATCCACGCGAAACTGGCCTACCCCAGTGCTTTGAAGATAGCTGTTGTGAAAAATATGTTTAAGACTGCTGTAGCAGTGTGCACGAGTAATGACGAAAGACGAGAATCAGTTGCGTTGGCTTTCCTTATAGCCGCTCAGAACGGCTATACTCAACCATCGTACCACGTTAGAAGATTCCCTGGTTAAAGAAGACGAGGAACGCCCCTCTAAGGCCACTTACCGTTGTGTCTGCGCTTTATCTCTGACACACTCGCCTCAGCAATACGTTCTGCTCCTAGTTCGTGCTCAGCTTCGAAACGATGTCGTTCTTGTCAACATTCCGAGCGACGATATTAACCGTTAGCTAGTACAGACTCTACGATTGCGACTGTGTTTCAAAGACTTACGTAATTTGCCCCTACGATAAGGCAGGGGACTACAAAATCTGGTGTGGTTTATGAAAATGAGTGTTAGGGCGTGCAATGGCAAGTATATTGGAGAGGCCTGCCGCGTTTTGATAACGCGTATTAATGAACACTTGGCCAGTAAGGGAGAGGAACAATAACAACTCCACTTGGAAGGCACAGACGTGAAATATCCGTAAGGAATCCGAAATAAACAACGGGAATGAGAGTTCTTCAATAACACGTAAATTCGTGCCGTTTAAACCGACCGTCACTTTGTCATCACCGCTGTAATTGCCAGCCGCACATGATACTAACAAGAGTCGCTAGTGACGTCCTATCATTCTTAGTGGATCACGAGTTGGGTTCAATTTCTTTCTTTCGTTTATTCGACGTCTCCATGGATTGAACGGGTAATTCCGAAATGCTAGGGGCTTTTTGCGCTTGATCGGGTAAGTCAAGGGTCAGCGAACTTCGAGCCTCTTTTCAGGCCTCTGAAGACGACGAAAAGGTCCAAACGTCAGGCCGTTAATAAAACTGGTTCACCTAAAAATCTTGTTCGGCAAAGCACTACACGGATAGTGCAAAATTTCTTTTTTGGCACCCCCTGTAGTAAGGTGCGTCCTGCGAAAGTGGTCGGATACGTCATAATTTGACCTATCCCCTCCTTTTAGGTTCCGACGAGGCCAAAACAGCGGAACGTAAGCCAATAAAAGTTCTTACAACTTCTCCGGTTTATAGGTACATTTCGCTTAGTCAGCTGGCTCGACTACATCCTTGAAACAGCAGATCTCGGGCTGCACCTTTTTCGCGTCGCCCCGGTGCGCTATCACGGCACTACACCTGCTTGAACCCACTCCGACACCACCCACTTGGGCTCCCTTATTGGTCAACTGAGAAAAAGGGTGGCGTCGGAGTGGGTCCGAGCAGGTGTAGCGCCATGATAGCGCACCATGGCGACGCAAAAAAGGTGCAGCATATCTATACCCATCAGATTATGGCAAAGTGTGTCTTTGAATTATTTGTCTTTCAACGTTTGTTGTCGATGCTTAAAAGGCTGAAGCGAAGTCATGAGTAAATCGGTCAATTTTTGTGAATTCTCCCTCAAATTTCATCCAACTGCCATAATCGACTCTCGATGGCTCTCACGGTTCTCAGTGCGAGAATTGTGCATTTCTCCTTTCCCCCTCCCCCTCCCCTTCCCAAGATAGTATCTCGGCGGGGTTCTGAATAAGGTCGGTCTGAATAGTTCTATCAGCATTCGGAACTGCTCAGAACTTGGCAATGAATTTGACCAGCTTGGCCTGTAGTTCTCATTGTGGGGGCATGCACTTTAACGAATATCACGCGACTTAATTGCGGAATGAGAAAGCACTTACTCTTCTGTTGTTCGAAGAAGAAAGCAGTAAAAGCACATAATAACTGCAAACAGCAATGCGGGAATTGCCTGTGCCGTCGTGTAAAGTTTTGTGTAGAAGCAGACGATTTTGCTGTAATACCTGGATATAGCAATGGACGTCAATCCTACTAACACAGAACAATATTATGTTGATGTTTAAACATCAAGGTTCGCACCCTTTCACGCGCATGTCACACATGACAATGACATGTCACACATTTCGCGTGTGCATAAACCGCTGCAAAAGAAGGAAATCGTCAATAGGCTTTAGATTATCAAATATTCCCATAAAGAGCAAAATTACAGGAGGATATGAACTGAAGTAAGCGATCAGTCATTGGTCTTGCTGACCACACACTTATTACTATTCGGAGAGACAACAAGTCGCCTTAACGGTACCTATACTTTGCTGGGTCTCTTTCCGTCCTTTTAGGGTTGTCAACAACTGTCAGAGCGGAGCTTCTTCCAAGGTTATAAAAAAGCGAGATTTTTTCAAATTTTTGTGAAAGCATCCAAAAACTTTCTATTGCTGGTTTGTGTAAAGGATAGTGCCCAGCACTGCCAGACATTCCATTCAGATCTTTCCAGTCTCATCGCCTTCCATAAAATGGCAACATTAGTGGTAGTTTTCGGCTGTCCCTTCCTAACCAGTGCCGAGTGGTTTCAGTGCAGATGTTACGGCCTTGCGAATCAACGTCGAGATTTGAGTTCTTGTTATGCTTCATCTTTACTCCGGTTCATGATATTATTTGCTTTTAACTTCCTTGTTTTTATATGTATATACGTAAGTGTAAGAATAAAAATATGGAATTGGGCCAATGTGAAAAGTTAAGGTCCAGTTTGACGGAAAAATATAAGGAAAAAGAGAAATATTGGGAACATGTTACAAGGATATAATACAATACACTACCATAATACACTGTCAAAACTGACTAGGCCTTCGTTAGGGAGAACAGTCTATCCAGTGCAGTGTTCAAAAGTATCATAGACGATAGCAGCATTCCGAAAACCGATGGAAGTTGCAAGTAAACACAGG
Source organism: Trichostrongylus colubriformis (assembly GCA_963978905.1). Lineage (NCBI taxonomy): Eukaryota > Metazoa > Nematoda > Chromadorea > Rhabditida > Trichostrongylidae > Trichostrongylus > Trichostrongylus colubriformis. The sequence goes on from OZ022259.1 coordinate 37,808,143, forward strand.
TGTCCTGAACCATCATATGATTTGCAATTCTGAAAGTAGTGGTGACAGTAAATGGATTCATAACACCTGCATCCAAGAAGGCTTACGCTTAAAATTAAAGAAAAAACTCTTGATTATACTCACGTATTGAATGAAACCACCGCGATAAAATGAGTGGTTGTGTGGAGAATATCACCAAATGATGTAAGGAAGATGAGTATGTTGCACGGAGACCGTAAACGTCTTAAACATTAAAATGCATAAGCAGTAAATTCGTCAGTATCCCCTTCAAAAAAAGTGAAACCCAATTTTCTTGCTGAAATATGAAAACCCACTTCGACCTCAAAGTTACGTAGACTATAGAACCATTTCCTAATAGGCTTATTGTTGGAATAATTATATAGTACACTTGATATGCTATAGGAAAGACGATTTCTGATGGCATTATTTAGAGATCCTAAAACATATGATACTGCCATCCTCACCATCTAGCGTGTTCATACTTGTGGTTTCCTACTCTCACAGAATTGAACGAAGGCACAAGAGAAAGACAGTCCCAGTTTCTTCGGAGAATGATTCAGTCGAAGTGGTTAGTTTAATTACGAGCAATGTAGTGTTTGTACTTTACCACTCGTGTGTAGCTGCTTCCAATCTTCAGCTTCAGAATGCACGAAATTTATATGTTTATCCAATAAGTCAGAATTAGACATTCAATTTCGAGCGATGGCCTGTGTTCCTGGGTAGCTAAGAAGCACAGTTCGTGATGAATATAACCAGTCAACCCTGTGGATAGATCTTCCTTCGTGTTACACTTCTATTGCGGCACGGCATCTAAGGCATTGGGGTCGCTAGAACCGACACGGGAAAACTATTCAAAAGTGGCTGGTATGTCACGCGGTGTGCTGCTCTATCCTCTCTAATCTTCTTTTCTCCTTCATTGTCTGATATCTTCGTAAAAATTGACACCGAAAATAGCAGCGGTTACTTCAATTTAGTTGTTTTAAGATAGTTTTCGCACTTTTTCGCCACTAGCTATCTTGTTATCTTACCGAGCTGCTTTGTAAAACCTTGCTATCACATCATGGGAGAGAATCCATTGTACTAATAAACGCTGTCGTTCAGCAGATGAGATTTTTGGGTGATGGTGTTAGGGGTCGTGCCATATTTGGAACCATTAACGCCTATGACTTGTAGCAACACTTCTTTCTAGCGCTCTTAAAAGCATTTTTAGGTGCGAACTTACTGCGGTATTCAAGTTCATTACCAACAATGTTGGCGAACTTCTGCTGCACTACCTACCTTCTGCATTCTATCTAACTGACAGCAAAAGGAGACCCGTGTCAGTTGTACGTTGGACTTGTTCTGTTCCTGAGGGTCTGAGAAAGCCTTATTTTACTTGCTTGAAGTAGTTTTCATAAGAAAAACTCATAGTAAACCTGTCCCAGCAGAGCTATGGCCTACGGGATGTGACGGCGATGTTTCACCAAATGCTGCGGTCCCATGCAGACCTCTTAAATGGTGAATTGCCTTATAGCGACCAGGATATCACCAGGATTGTCCATTTAGGTCAGATCACCAAATAGTTAATGTTCTCGCCTTAAACGTGCAATCAACTCTTTAGGAAGCCGGCGAGGAACTTTTTCTAAAGCTGGAAATAAGGGCTCCCCCACATTACGTAGGGATTTCTCAAGAATACTTTGTTTTAGGTCCACCATCCACGCCTTTACCGAGCGCAGTTCGGACTTTGGGGGCGAGTGCCGTAAACAAAGTTACAAATCATACATACATAGCTATGACGGTGATTAGTTCCAGTGGGAAGAAGATTTCAAAAGGCAATGAATGAATTATGAATATTTCGGGAAATCTTACAATCACATGGTACATTTTCTAGACGCTGAGAAATAGGCGACCGGCAAAGCTGGTGCGGAAGTGGCTCACTTGCTTAGAGTGGGTTACTGTACATTCTGAGAATATACATTGTAGTTAATCACTCTATATGTTTGTGCAAGTAATCTGTAATCGGAATAATTATTACCTGTATAGAGAAAGCAAGGCGTAACTGACGATTTTTTTCAAAAAATGTAAACACGTGACTGGAATCAGGGAAATTACATGTAGTAATTACGACTATTCACAACGATGTCAAAGCCCGCAGTGGCTCGTGTTGACTTAATCTCTATCAGATATTGCAAGATTTTGGATTATAAAAATCAAAAATGGTCAGCAACGTATATACAAGGGGTGCCAAAAAAGTAATTCTGTTCGCGGCTCACTTCCACTAAGTATACGAAACAGAGCGTAATGAAGGAAATGCACGTGCTACGGCAAAACATTCCTGGAATGTTCCTCTCAAAGCAGGAAAAGCTGTGGCTCACTACTTCTCCGTCACAAAAACATGGAGCCTTCAATCAGCACAGTCGGGCTCTAGAGCACCTACGCCATCGAGATCCGCCTGAAACAAGTGAGCCAGCTTCCGTGGGAGGTCTCTCGTGGGAAGCTCCCTGAGGACTGACCTATCGGTTCATAGAAGTGACGGAGCTCTCGCTGCTTGCACAACGCTGCTATGATCCAAAATGTCATTTTTCATGCTTCAAACCCACTTCCTTAGAAATTCAATGGTATGGCACGTTCTGGTTCTTTTAAACGAAGAGCGTTATAATCTCGGAAAACAAAATGTTCTAGAACACCATCCAATAGTTATCCTCACAGGTACCCACAGTGAACGGACCTCAGTAAGGTTGTGAACGAGGGTGGCGAAACCTCGGATTTTGCCGAGTTTAGGTGACACATCATGTTCACGCAGTTTTTCTGGCACCCCCTGGATTCATAATGGGTGGTGCCCTTTAGTACTCCGTTTTCCCAGGCTCCCAGCATCCTACGTTCCCAAGGACCAAAACGTGCTATTATCACTGAAAACCCTCCAGAGGGGTTTGAAGTATGAAAAATGGAGCGAAATTACTTTTTTGGCACCTCCTGTATATCCTCAAGCTTTCGGCTCAAGCTACTGTACCAGTGGTAATGAGCAGGAATCACCTGTGGAGCCATGTGTCCCGGAAGACACAAGAGCAGGCTTGACACTTAGTTCCTGGTTTAAATGCGTCTCCACTCTCCAGGCTCCAGTACAACGCTTCTACTAAAATTGCTCGACAGGCGCTGACCCTTGACCAACCTCAAATTCGAATCGGTGTTGAACAAGCATTAGGCTGTTCACCTCGATGACCATTTCCGTGGAACTCGGACCGACATCGACCTCTTATCATCTACATGTTGATCATGGCGACTTCTTCTAATGACCTAATTACTTCATCTACCCTTCATTATAGTGCTCGTTTACGTTTGCAATATTTTTAGCTATGTTCACACCGGAAGAAATTAAGGACATAAGACACACTTGAAATTCTCAGAAATTCCATGGAGTTAATCATCTCATGAAGTTTTGAATCATTCCATATCATCTGGAAATGTTTTGAGTATGTAGCACAGCTAGCAGACAAGAGAATTTTCAAAAGTATTCAAACTTGTTTTACACTATCAGCACACCATCTCAGCTTTTCTCCGAAAACGAAACAATTCCTTATTTTCGCATGTTTCAGTTTGCATGTTGTTCTTTCTTCTGAAGTTTACGCAATTCCTTCAATGAGCTAGACCGTACATGAACTTTCATTCGAGGTCGAGAAAGGAATCCGATAAACAGTGATCCTAGGTGTTCCTAAAAAAACCCACTTTAGCAATGTCAAGGGAAAGGCCATGCGTTTCGCATGTGCATGACATTCAATGAAAATGAACTAATTTGGTAACGTAAATGTGAAAAAATATGTGTAAAGCTCGATAGCAGTCACAGAAAATGCTGAGGCCTTACATATGGCTAAGCTGCACACAAATACTCATAAGGCAGAATTAGCAAGTGCGACACCAAGTGTTTATTTACAACCTTGTAATATCTGCGGTAGTCGGTATGCTGAAATTGCAAGAAAGCCTAAAGACGCGTTCCCCCTTCCACTCTCCCCTCCCGAGCCACATTGACTATAGGCCAATTTACAATTGACAGGCTAGATGGGAAAGCAGTACTGTAGTGTGTAAACACAATGAAGTCTCAGTGACGTTGACATAGTCTTCAAGCACTTTTTGACTGACGGTGGAGCTTTTGCATGCTTCTGAATACCAAAACCAGTTTGCTGCACCAGTTGCAAAGCACTCAGTGTCCAAGTTCCGCCGATCATAATTTCTTTCCGAGAAAGCGATAGACATTTGCCGTGGAATTCGCACGAGAAATGGATCCCTATTCAACCGCTAACTTCTTTTGCACAGATTATGTCGCAGCCCCATCATTCTATAGTGGGCGACTATCATGGATAGCGCTTGACGTGCTCAACTATGAATGTGGCATAGCTAGAAGGGGTCCGCTGCAGAAATTTGATGAGGAGCTACGACGCGCCCATTGTGTTAATTGTGCTTCACACACTGTCGTGACCCGCTTGTGGATGCGATCGGTGGTTCTTATGGATCGCGTAAGAAACGTGGGATTTCTGGCGCCCACACACTGAGGAATGGAAAATCTGCATCCTTCAGAATGCTCTGAGGTCGAGATGTTTAATGCGTGCTCTCACTCTTTAGGCCGCTCTTTAGGCCTCTCTTCCCTGAGCAGCGCGAGCTCTGAGCAACTATTCCGAGGTCGAACAGTGAGTAAAGACACACACCATTCTTTTTTCATCCTTAGCGTTCATGTGTAGTTGCCCCAACCCTCTCTTCCCAAGCCCAAATTTCTTTTCGCGGTATCTTCTAATCATTTGAATCAATAATTCACTCGGTACACGATGTTACGATTCAGTTGATCTTAATGATTAGGAAACAGTTAACATTACAAGTCATATTTTTTTTTGTTTTTGGTTACTTCATTCCTGAAATCCTGCTCTGACGAAAAGTTTAGTTCTGCGATAAAGTCATCAAATTTGCTGGTCTGCAGAACTTTTGGTTGATCTTCCCAATAAACGTGTACTCGTCAAATTCTCTCCGGTACTCTGAGCTGCAAAATAAAACGTAACTTGAAATTTGAAACACAGTCACCGCCACTGAAGGACTCACTCACCACTCCGAGCTTATAGTTCGTCCTCATAAAACTTTGCAAATACTCCGAGTAGGATGTAATGTCACATACTCGGAAGTACGGAGAGAGTTCATTGACACTGCATTAGTAAGCTATTGTATAGATAATGAGCACTGCATGGAAGCGAATCTTGTTTAAATAAGCATATTCCTCTTCAGTCAAGGTTCGGTTAAGGAGGTGCATGCCGTGTTTGAAGATATCAATCGAAGGCACATTCCGTGTTTCCTAGGCGTTATCTGGATCCTTTTTGGTACGACATCTCAAAGACAGTGCTAGATGTGAGGTGGTTGATTAGAAACAAAATGAGTCATCCAAATGAAATGCAGGACAGGTTCTTGACTAATATGGCTAGGAGGGTCCACGAGGTCGAATTTCCGCGCGATGGCTCGCGGCGAGCGGCGTGGCGAGTACGAGTCCTTAGCAATTCCGCTCTAGACGCAATGGGCTGGTAAAGGTACCTTCAAAGATTGCACTAATTTCCAGCGATTCTGTTTGTGTAAAATTGCACTAGTTTTCAACGATTGTGTTTGTGTGAAATCGCTGCCATCGTAAGTCTTCCTTAATGTTATCTATCTTAGTTACACCATTCGCAGTGTCTCAAGAAAAAGAGATATTTTCGATCATTTTGAAGTTTTATGGGAAGCCTTTTCTTGGCGGAGCTGTCTTTCTCAATAATACTGACAGGACCGGTCTAACAAGGGAGGCCCATCAGGTCAAGGTGAGCTTTTTCAAAACGGTTTTTTGCATTTTATGGAGTCACATAGATGAAGCAAAAAACCGGTTTCAAAATCGGCTAAACGGTTTCGTGGGGCCCAGAAAATGGTCGATGGTTCGACCCCCACTGAGGACAAATTTTTGCATTTTTCTAGTTTTCATCTATTTATGCTCATGTATGACCACACGTGCAAAATGTGTGCAAAATCAATTTTTATTATGTCGGGGAACCGCTATCTTCAGTATTTTTGCGTATTAGGCGAATGATTTGTTTGGACCTGCCAACGCTCATAACAGGAAAACTGGGCGTTTTCCCGCAAAGCACGTGTGATATCCATATTCAGGAGGTCGAACTACCCTAGGTAACAAGTTTTCAGCCTAATCGAGATTTTGACCCAAACTCGAGAATTTGGGCGACCACTAGTACTACTACTATCATAGTAAAGAACGCTCAACGAAAAGAAGTCGGTAGCCCATATAAGGAATATTTGCTATCTTTCGCCGTTGCATGGTATTGCGAGGTGCAGTTCACTTGGAATGCGTTGATTCTGCACATGCTCCATTGCATTTAATCGAGGCTGTAAGTTGTTCGTCTGCACAAGTGGAGCAGTGACTGTGTGCCCATGTCCACCCCTCTGTCTCGAGTTTGGGCGAAAATCTCGATTTGAATACTATTTCGTATCTAGGGCTAGTTGAGTCTCCTGAGCACGAATATCACACTAGTTTCGCACGAAAATGTCTGGCAAGCGTGCTAGGGGCGCCGAAGTGTCCAAACACGTCGACCACTGAAAGCCTGTAAAAGAGGTCACTTTCGTGCACCAGCGACGAAAATTGCAGTCATTTTGCATGTGCGCAAATAGTATAGCACTGGACAAAGAAAATCCAGAAAATGCAAGAGCGGAAATGAGATCGTGATCGAGAGGATTTGAACCGCAAACGCCCCATCTACCGTGCCAATGCCGGTCCGTCCCACTATCCATTCGGCCATCCAACCACTGCACGATTCCTGTCCTGTGCAACCCCTATGAGTCTTCTTTGCTTCGTTTAGTAGTTACCATAAGCGATTTTACATTTTTAAACGAGCTCGCAGTGGTTTTGGCGTAGGTTTGAAGACAGTCTTCCGATATTCATATACTGAACGCCGCAGCTGGAAAATTGCAGCAAACTGGTCAAAATTGTTTCTTTCTACGCAACTTTTGGCACTCATGTTCTGGGCCCCCAAAACCATTTAGCTAAATTTGAGACCGGTTTTTTGCTTCATGTATGTGACCCTATAAAATGCAAAAAACCGTTTTGAAAGAGCTCACCTTGACCTGATGGGCCTCCCTTGTAAGACTATGGTCTACCGTTGTCCTTGTTTGATTTGTGTGTGTTCATGATTTCTGTAATTGGAATACGCAATCATCTTTCATCGTTGCTGCTGCTTTCGAAGAGAATTGTGAGCCACTGGGTCTTAATTCTTCGTAAGCTAATGGGTGAAGAGCTCGTGGGTAGACGAATCACTTCCCCCCTTTCACATAGCTGTCGAGCGTTGACATAATCGAACCTCCGGCAAACGAACGCATTGTTTTTCTCGCATTTTCGCCGTTTTATTTCGTTCCTTCTGTTTGCATTGCTGAGCATGTCTACTTAGATATAACACATTATGCCAAGTTTGTACCTTCCCGTGTCGTTAAATATTTCATGGAGTGGAGGTTTATCAGAGGTCTCGTCCGTCTATATGTGACGGTTTTGGCGCTTTTGAGGTTTTATGGCGTGTTCAAAACATTGTTATCTCTTTTAGTTCCCTTCATAATCTGTTGAGCCAATCAAAGGAAATGCAACGCGCAGTTTCTAGATCTCTTTAACGCGGTTCAACACCGAAAATGGCTTCATTGTGAAGCGTGACGAGGTTTGCACTGTGTAACCGTACGCTTAGGCTTTAGATTTGATGCTGTGCTCATTTCGGTATAAGCGCGCCCTCAGCCAGCAGCAGTGTAAACGGGTCAATTTATTGTATTAGCTTGTTCCAAAAGTCTTGTAGTATTTTTTTCGATCATCTCTTTTTATTTTTTTTTCATCCAACAAATAACAATTAGGCAACAACGTATTGACCATTGTTATCGGCAACCCTCTGCCACTTTATAGGAAAATCGTTGATTTCCTTCTCCCAAAACTCTGGGTTCTGAAAGTCGAAGAAGTCAGCGATCGTCTTCGCAAGCAAGTCATAATCAACGAATTTTCTCCTGGCCAGGAAGGATTTGAGAGGATGGGTAGGATGAAAGCCAGAAGGGGCAATGTCTGGAGAGTATGTGGGTGGGGCAGCACATCCCAGCCGAGCTCCTATAACTTGGCCTGGGTACTTTTCGCGAAATGGGAACGAAATGGGAGCGGTGTCGTCATGAAGAAGGGTGACCGCGGACCTATTCCGGCACTTTTCTCGAACAGGGACGGCGAGCTGCTGGAGCTGGTTGGTGCATACGGCAGCGTTGACTGTCTCGCCTTGTACCAGCACCTCGCGGAAAAGCATTCCTTCCGCGTCCCAGAACCAGCACAGTTCCAAGCGTGGTTTGTCCTTCATGTCAATCTCGCCGTTGCTGAAGCTGATGAACCAGCGGCGCACGGTCACGTAGCTCACACATCCCTTGCCCAATGCAGCGCTGATGGAGTGGCAAGCTTCCGTCGTTTTGGTGCCGCAAGACCGTTCATAATAGATGATACCGCGAGTTGGGTGGGTATCGACAACGGGCATTGTAGCTCTCTCCACGGGATCTGGTGGGTCAATATATATTTTCCTAGAAAGCTTAGGGAACGTTCTACCATATTCCTGAACCGCATGGACCTGCCTCGAAGAACAAGAGTTACTGATTTTCTTTGGAAAAATACTACAAGACTTTTGGAACAACCTAATACTTTGATAATAGAGTTTTGCCTCATGCGCGCTTCTTCAGCCGCTCTTTCGCTATCTTCGAGTACAACTGCGACTTTGTGTATTCTGTTACATGTTACATTACATGCTATTTGAGGTCACATAAAGTCGAGGGGCAGGGAGCTAAGCAAACCGGACACTTTTGACAAACGGCTGCTACCGTAATCAGGTTTTCGTGGCAGGACCAACACATGCTTCCTTACATCCTCCAAGTGTTTTGGGTTTGGTTTGCTTACCTCAAACACAAAGAACGAAGGAATTATGTTGAAAGGTGATGTTTCAATGTTTACGTTTGAGTGCTATCGCAATGAGGGGAGGGGGCATCTTCTAAAAAGTTGCTTATCTGCGCATCATGGAGAGATCCTTGATGGTCAATCTGTGTATTCACGCGTATACTTTGCCTAAGCCTTGGAGGGGGAAGGAAGGACTCTTTTCCCCTCCATGGCTTAGGTCAAAATAGGGTCCAGATGTGTTGTGGGATGCCTCCCCCTTAATTGTGAAGCACCTAAGTTCGTCGTCACGCGACTCGTGGCGCGCTTCGCGGGGTGTGTGGCGTTTGGCTCGTCCGGGCTGGCAGCGGCGAAGTGCGCGATGACGCGGCCGACCTAGGCGTCGTTGATTAGGGCGCGAAACGTAATGGAAGGATAAAGGCTAAGATGGTTAGAAATTTTATTGGGCACACGCTCTTCCTTCCTTTCATCAGTGGTTATATGATGAGCCTTTCCTGTGTAATACTTCTATTTGTTTAGTATCCTCATATTCCCACCCAGATCGCTTTCTGTTCTTTTTAGAGCATCTTTTTGAAAAGTTTGATGACAAGTTTTGAAAAGTTTGATGACAATGTGATGAAATCCGCATCTTTCCCACTTGTTTCAATGTCATTATATACAAGCACACTTAAGTACATATAAAGTGTTCATCACTCCAGCCACGGAGAAGAAGTAAAGCGGATTGCATCATATTGACATCACGAACACAAAAATAACTTTGAATTGAGAAAGGTAAGGAGCGAGATAATCGAGCAACATCAAATTTCGTTGACAGTTTAGCACGGTTTCACATCAAGGACCAATGCAAGACGAAAGAAACGATTCTATCACATTATCATCAAACTCTTCAAAATTAAGTTCATAAAGAGAACAATATGTAATCTGAGTGGTAATAAAAATGTGTTGCACGAATAAGAACATAATACTCGAAAGTTTCAACATATAAACACGCATGGGAGGAAGAAGAAGCCCTTCTCTCGACAAGACTCCTCAGTATCTTGCTCTGAATCAGCACGACTGCGAATTCGCGCTCCAGTCAAAGTTGCCGCTGAGGGACGCGGCGTCGCGCAGTTTGCCGCGCAAATGTCGCGTGCCAGCTCGGACGAGCCAAAGGCCCGTCTCCCCGCTTCGCGTGCATTGCAGGGGAAGGAACCTTCGACGCAGGGGCTAATATGGGCGAACATTCCTAACATTACAACATAGGTGTGCCCCGTGACCCAACTCTATCACCCCCGATAAGTTACCGCAACCGTAGAGCTCCTCGATGAGCGCATGCGTACCATATCCCGTGCATCTCCACAAATTGGGGACGGTTTGAGAACCGTCACCGTGACCCATCACGTTCCCCCATTCTCTCCCCATCCCTCGGCTCCTCTCGCCCTGCCGCTCTCAGTAGTGCACTGGGTGTTGCCTGCCCTAGACGGCTTGCGTGGTACAATTCACGGGCAGTTTGCCACATGCCTTCTCCTACGCGGAGAGCGCAGAGAGAACGACAAAACGCGAGAGAGTGTGTGATGACAACGAGCAGCGTCAATACGCGCCCTGGCGCGAAAACTTGATTACGGTAGCAGCCGTTTGTCAAAAGTGTCCGGTTTGCTTAGCTCAGGGGCAGGGGGGGGGGGGGGGGAGATGCAACTTCGCGTCGACGTCAAAGCTCCTTTCCATCCCTAGGCTTAGACTGATATTGATATCCCCTCTCTCACATGGAAAAGCATCTGTCAAAGCATAGGTCTCATCTGCTTTAGCCTAAGCCTAGGAAGGGAAAGAAGCTTTGACGTCGCTAAAAATTTTGCGTCTCCCCCCCCCCCTTCCCTCCCCCCCCCCCGACTTACTTTATTTGATTATTTGACCCTGCTTTCGTTTGCCGGAGATTCTATTATGTCAACGCTCGATAGCTATGTGAAAGGGGGGGGGGGTGATTCGTCTACCCACGAGCTCTTCACCCACTAGCTTACGAAGAATTAACACCCAGTGGCTCACAATTCCCTTCAAAAGCAGCAGCAATGGTGAAAGATGATTGCATATTCCAATTACAGAAATCATGAACACACACAAATCAAACAAGGACAACGGCAGACCATTGCTCCTAGACGGGTTCTGTCAGTATTATTGAGAAAGACAGCTCCGCCAAGAAAAGGCTTCCCATAAAACTTCAAAATGATCGAAAATATCTCCTTTTCTTGAGACACTGCGAACGGTGGAACTAAGATAGATAACATTAAGGAAGACTTACGATGACAGCGATTTCACACAAACACAATCGTTGAAAACTAGTGCAATTTTACACAAACAGAATCGCTGGAAATTAGTGCAATCTTTGGAGGTACCTTTACCAGCCCATTGCGTCTAGAGCGGAATTGCTAAGGACTCGTACTCGCCACGCCGCTCGCCGCGGGCCGTCGCGCGGAAATTCGACCTTGTGGACTTCACCCATATGGCGAAGTTCCCGATGAAAGCAGTGCAGCTGGACTTTGCAGGAGGCGTATTTTTGATCAGCCATCACCAGTTTTAAAAAGGCCTGAATCAGTGTGGGAAGGAGATTTTATATCTGGGTTTTTAGTCGCTTTCATATTTCCCACACTTTCGTAGGTACTACTAGGCATCTCAACTTCCATATTCACTAATCTTTTCGTAGGACCAAATAACCCCAATCACCGCTTTTGAAAAAAGTGGACACACCCTAGAATGAACGAACGAAGAGTGACTTTAAGACAGGTAAGTGTGCGCGGGACGGTAGCGGCGTAAACTGAGATGAATTTTCAGGTGGCTAATCATTGAAGGACATAGTGAACGCCAGCCGCATTACTTCCAGTGTGGCTCCTTGGTCCATGACAACATATCTTCGTAGATCAGCCTTATCACTATAGGTGGTCGTGGACCAGAGAGTGTCTTCACCAAAAGTAGGGCTCAGCCACTGGTGCTGCCAGCTCCTACGGGCGTAACCCTGTTTTCTTGGGAAGTAGTTAGAAGGGTCACGCACACAGCAAAATATAATATAAAATGATTTCAGCAAACCTTAGCGAGTAGTAAATGAAGACATTCACTGCCGAACTCGTATTGACAAAAAGTCCCGGTAAATAACCTATATCGTATCCAACATAGAAGTATAGTGGAACAATAGTTCTCTAGAACAATAGTGGTGAACCAACCGAATGCTGTGTACATAGTGATAACGAATATATGTAGATCGATGAGTATGTACTTCTTGCAGTGTCAGCTCCTGCAAATCTTCTCAGTCAACATGTTTTTAGCATTATTCTTGCGACACCGCGCATACATAAGCATATTTTTCAATGGCTATCTTACCTGTCTTCCGACGGCTAGGACCTTAGCGAGCCAACAGCTCATTCATGAGTGCTATGCTTCGGATTACCACCAATTATTCGTTCTATCGTAGATTCGAAAGCTATCCCAAGAGCAATGAGAGGGGTAACTTAGTATCGTCGCTGTCAGGAAGCGCTAGGGTTCTCGGTGAATAGCAGGACGCATTAAGATGTTCTGTGTCAAGTCAAGCCCTACACTAGCCAAGCTCTTCCCATAAGTGAGCCCATGTGCTCCGCGCACGACCGGTTTTGTGACCGTCAAATACCATACAACATGGACCATCCATCCTACCTGGAATACCTATACATCAATGGAGGATGAAATTCTCCTGCCTGGAGTCAGCGGCAGCGTCGTTCCCTCTCGCCTTATTTTGCCATTTCATTTCCTTTCTCTTAGTTGTCGCACTACATATCTAAAAACTCTGATTTTATCTCTACTGTCGATGGCGACGTTCAGATACTGCCAATTGCCAATCTCTTCAAAACAACATCAATCCAAAAAAGTTCGAAATTTTTCAAGTTCACTTGTCATCAACTAGTTGCACCCGTACGTAAAAGTTTCCCAGTGGTGGGTGTTGTCAAGATGCCCACCCGCTTTCGTAACGGCTATTACCAATGCGACCTTGTTCGGAGACATTATAAAGAAACCACTCTGAAACAAGTGTAGGAAGTAAACGCACCGGAAAAGCTCCTTTCAGGGAATACACGTGCGGGTTCACGGGTATGTGTCATTAGAACAGGAATTTTGCGTGGCCGCGTTCGACACGCAACGCAGTGATGCGAGCTAGTTGCGCAGTATAGGTTGGTCCTGAAGCGATTATGCCAAGAATAAGGCGTAAGACGCCTCCATCGCTCCAGAACCCATCCAGTATGACGCGCATACCTCGCACTATCGCGTCGTACAGCGAACGCCGCAAAGCGAATACATATTTTGCTCTAATGGCAAACACCCGCGTGTTCGCTCCCGGCCATCCTCGTTAAGGGACGTGTATCAGTGACGTAAGGTTTATGCGATAACATAATAGTTGAGTCGAGATACCTGTCCTTAGTACCCTTAAAATACAGATAAAAAGAGCATAGCAAAGAAGGATCATCATATTCATTATAACACCACTCCTATGAACCGTTATGAAACAGAACATGTTCCTGTAAATCTGATCACTCTATCATTAGTCATTTTTCTGTAAAGGATATTGCTACTTCGAAGAGTAACTGATTGAGACAGCATTCAGTCTCGCGGTGAACTGCACTTTGCCCAGACCGGCGGTAGTGCAACGCAAGTCTCGTGACTGCAAAAAGGTGGCGATGAGTATTGCAAGGCAATGCAAAATACGAATGTGGATTGAATGGTAATCAGCTTCGCTGCTGTATAAGAGTTGGCCCAATAAGCCATTTACGAATTATGATCGCGTGATTTGATTTCAGAACGCAATAAGCTCTTACTCCTCTGTTGTTCGAAGAATAAAGCAGTAGAAGCATATTGTCGCTGAATATACCAATGCTAGCGATATCTGAGCTGTCGCATACAGTTTTTTATGGAAGCGAATGAAGCTTTCGCTGCAATGTATAGATATATTCAAGATTATCTGCCAAATGCTATTTAAGCGGCCTTTGTTAAAACCATCGGAAGGGGTAAATTTGACTGATCGTGGAATATGGAAGTGGGAGTGCTCAGCAGTGTAACAGTTGGGAACGAACGAAATAAAGCGGCAAAATCCCCTAAAAAAGAAACGCGGAAACCTCCTGTCTTTCGCGCCCTTCTGCATGTCCAGCCGGTGGGGTAGATGCAGACGAGCGAGAACCTAAAGCAGCCAGTCGCGAACAATGTTCCGCCTTCGCCGGCAACTTCCCCGACGGATAGACGGCAACGAGACTTGCAGTGCTGCTTGAACTTGGTAAGACCCCTACCCGCGCTTTTTCAGCGCGAGTTTCGCCACGCGTCACCTCTTCTGAAGTGAACCGTTTGTTGTCAGAGAACAGCATTTCCAGTTCTCGTTTTCTCCTCACCTCGCACAGTACCTTCGAGCGATAAGGAACGGGGAGAAATACGTGGTCCAGTAATATGTGCCGAGCTTAATGATTGACATGTTGATCGTTTACAGATTTTCAGTCTGTTTTTCTCTCGAAATAAGTGCAGGAAATACAGCACGTTGGTTCTAATATACATACCAAAAAACTGCAATAATTGCCAGCGGTTTGAATTCGCGACGTACATTTTTGCGTGTGTTGCAAAATTCCTTTTTGGGTTTCTCTGTGTTCTTGTTTTGTTCATACTACATTTACACTACGGGTTCCCCTCATTGCATTGAGTTGACCTACACGTTTTCGTCTATGCGAGCATGTTTCTGCGAGATCAGAAAAAACATAGCCGCAGAAAAAACCTAGAGCAATAATACTAGTAATGGTGAGATTCCCAAAGTACCCAAACATTGCGAGTCGATGTTATGCATCAAGATGAATTTTTGAGAAGGTGACAGTAACCTCACAGACAGAATACAGGCGTTCCCACTATTTAAGGGTGTCATCGGGTGGGTTGGCTATTTCTCACTTCACAAGGTCTCCGGCAGGGTAGGTGGTCTCAAAGGTATTTGGGACAGTACTACGTAAGTCGGTAATATACACTGTATATTACATAACAAAACTGCCACATTTCAGGCCTGACGAAGGTGCTAAGCACCGAAATATTGCAAAATATTTTGGAAAACTTTTGAGACTTTACAGCCTTTTGAGTTTTTCGGAATAAATTTTTGGAGTCTCATCTTATTGTAACACATCACTATCACTACTATATATAATCGGCTTAGTCTGTCTGTCTGTCTGTCTGTCTGTCTGTCTGTCTGTCCGTCTGTCTGTCCGTCTGTCTGTCTGTCTGTCTGTCACGAAATTCATATCTCGCGTCGCAGTAGAGCTGGGACCCTGAATTTTTAAAGTGATATAGGGGGTAGTAAGGGGACATCAATGGTGAGAAATCGGAAGTGATAGCAACCGATAAGGGCTGATAAGGAGCCTCGGAAGGCGAATGGGGGGAAAATCATATCTCGCGTCGCAGCAAAGCTGGGACACTGAATTTTTAAAGTGATATAGGGGGTAGTAAGGGGACATCATTGGTGAGAAATCGGAGGTGATAGCAACTGATAAGGGCTGATAAGGAGCCTCGGAAGGCGAATGGGGGGAAAATCATATCTCGCGTCGCAGCAAAGCTGGGACACTGAATTTTTAAAGCGATATAGGGGGTGGTAAGGGAACATTAACGGTGAGGGACCGGAAGTGATAGCAACTGATAAGGGGCTGATAAGGAGCCTCGGAAGGCGAATGGGGGAAAATCATATCTCGCGTCGCAGCAAAGCTGGGACACTGGATTTTTAAAGTGATATAGGAGGTAGTAAGGGGACATCAACGGTGAGGAATCGGAAGTGATAGCAACTGAAAAGGGCTGATAAGGAGCTTCGGATGGCGAATGGGGGGAAAATCATATCTCGCGTCGTAGCAAAGTTGGGACCCTGGATTTTTAAAGTGATATAGGAGGTAGTAAGGGGACATCAACGGTGAGGAATCGGAAGTGATAGCAACTGAAAAGGGCTGATAAGGAGCTTCGGATGGCGAATGGGGGGAAAATCATATCTCGCGTCGTAGCAAAGTTGGGACCCTGGATTTTTAAAGTGATATAGGAGGTAGTAAGGGGACATCAACGGTGAGGAATCGGAAGTGATAGCAACTGAAAAGGGCTGATAAGGAGCTTCGGATGGCGAATGGGGGGAAAATCATATCTCGCGTCGTAGCAAAGCTGGGACCCTGGATTTTTAAAGTGATATAGGAGGTAGTAAGGGGACATCAATGGTGAGGAATCGGAAGTGATAGCAACTGACAAGGGCTGATAAGGAGCCTCGGAAGGCGAATGGGGGGAAAATCATATCTCGCGTCGTAGCAAAGTTGGGACCCTGGATTTTTAAAGTGATATAGGAGGTAGTAAGGGGACATCAACGGTGAAGAATCGGAAGTGATAGCAACTGAAAAGGGCTGATAAGGAGCTTCGGATGGCGAATGGGGGAAAATCATATCTCGCGTCGCAGCAAAGCTGGGACACTGAATTTTTAAAGTGATATAGGGGGTAGTAAGGGGACATCATCGGTGAGAAAGCGGAGGTGATAGCAACTGATAAGGGCTGATAAGGAGCCTCGGAAGGCGAATGGGGGGAAAATCATATCTCGCGTCGCAGCAAAGCTGGGACACTGAATTTTTAAAGTGATATAGGGGGTAGTAAGGGGACATCAATGGTGAGGAATCGGAAGTGATAGCAACTGATAAGGGCTGATAAGGAGCCTCGGAAGGCGAATGGGGGGAAAATCATATCTCGCGTAGCAGCAAAGTTGGGACACTGAATTTTTAAAGCGATATAGGGGGTGGTAAGGGAACATTAATGGTGAGGGACCGGAAGTGATAGCAACTGATAAGGGGCTGATAGGGAGCTTCGGAAGGCGAATGGGGGAAAATCATATCTCGCGTCGCAGCAAAGTTGGGACCCTGGATTTTTTTAAAGTGATATAGGGGGTAGTAAGGGGACATCAATGGTGAGGAATCGGAAGTGATAGCATTTGATAAGGGGCTGATAAGGAGCCTCGGAAGGCGAATGGGGGGAAAATCATATCTCGCGTCGCAGCAAAGCTGGGACCCTGAATTTTTAAAGTGATATAGGGGGTAGTAAGGGGACATCAACGGTGAGGGAACGGAAGTGATAGCAACTGATAAGGGCTGATAAGGAGCCTCGGAAGGCGAATGGGGGGAAAATCATATCTCGCGTCGCAGCAAAGTTGGGACCCTGAATTTTTAAAGTGATATAGGGGGTGGTAAGGGAACATTAACGGTGAGGGACCGGAAGTGATAGCAACTGATAAGGGGCTGATAGGGAGCTTCGGAAGGCGAATGGGGGAAAATCATATCTCGCGTCGCAGCAAAGTTGGGACCCTGGATTTTTTTAAAGTGATATAGGGGGTAGTAAGGGGACATCAATGGTGAGGAATCGGAAGTGATAGCATTTGATAAGGGGCTGATAAGGAGCCTCGGAAGGCGAATGGGGGGAAAATCATATCTCGCGTCGCAGCAAAGCTGGGACCCTGAATTTTTAAAGTGATATAGGGGGTAGTAAGGGGACATCAACGGTGAGGGAACGGAAGTGATAGCAACTGATAAGGGCTGATAAGGAGCCTCGGAAGGCGAATGGGGGGAAAATCATATCTCGCGTCGCAGCAAAGTTGGGACCCTGAATTTTTAAAGTGATATAGGGGGTGGTAAGGGAACATTAACGGTGAGGGACCGGAAGTGATAGCAACTGATAAGGGGCTGATAAGGAGCCTCGGAAGGCGAATGGGGGGAAAATCATATCTCGCGTAGCAGCAAAGTTGGGACCCTGGATTTTTAAAGTGATATAGGGGGTAGTAAGGGGACATCAACGGTGAGGGAACGGAAGTGATAGCAACAGATAAGGGGTTGATAAGGAGCCTCGGAAGGCGAATGGGGGGAAAATCATATCTCGCGTAGCAGCAAAGTTGGGACCCTGGATTTTTAAAGTGATATAGGGGGTAGTAAGGGGACATCAACGGTGAGGGAACGGAAGTGATAGCAACAGATAAGGGGTTGATAAGGAGCCTCGGAAGGCGAATGGGGGGAAAATCATATCTCGCGTAGCAGCAAAGTTGGGACCCTGGATTTTTAAAGTGATATAGGGGGTAGTAAGGGGACATCAACGGTGAGGGAACGGAAGTGATAGCAACTGATAAGGGGCTGATAAGGAGCCTCGGAAGGCGAATGGGGGGAAAATCATATCTCGCGTAGCAGCAAAGTTGGGACCCTGGATTTTTAAAGTGATATAGGGGGTAGTAAGGGGACATCAACGGTGAGGGAACGGAAGTGATAGCAACAGATAAGGGGTTGATAAGGAGCCTCGGAAGGCGAATGGGGGGAAAATCATATCTCGCGTAGCAGCAAAGTTGGGACCCTGGATTTTTAAAGTGATATAGGGGGTAGTAAGGGGACATCAACGGTGAGGGAACGGAAGTGATAGCAACAGATAAGGGGTTGATAAGGAGCCTCGGAAGGCGAATGGGGGGAAAATCATATCTCGCGTCGTAGCAAAGTTGGGACCCTGGATTTTTAAAGTGATATAGGAGGTAGTAAGGGGACATCAACGGTGAAGAATCGGAAGTGATAGCAACTGAAAAGGGCTGATAAGGAGCTTCGGATGGCGAATGGGGGAAAATCATATCTCGCGTCGCAGCAAAGCTGGGACACTGAATTTTTAAAGTGATATAGGGGGTAGTAAGGGGACATCATCGGTGAGAAAGCGGAGGTGATAGCAACTGATAAGGGCTGATAAGGAGCCTCGGAAGGCGAATGGGGGGAAAATCATATCTCGCGTCGCAGCAAAGCTGGGACACTGAATTTTTAAAGTGATATAGGGGGTAGTAAGGGGACATCAATGGTGAGGAATCGGAAGTGATAGCAACTGATAAGGGCTGATAAGGAGCCTCGGAAGGCGAATGGGGGGAAAATCATATCTCGCGTAGCAGCAAAGTTGGGACACTGAATTTTTAAAGCGATATAGGGGGTGGTAAGGGAACATTAATGGTGAGGGACCGGAAGTGATAGCAACTGATAAGGGGCTGATAAGGAGCCTCGGAAGGCGAATGGGGGGAAAATCATATCTCGCGTCGTAGCAAAGTTGGGACCCTGGATTTTTAAAGTGATATAGGAGGTAGTAAGGGGACATCAACGGTGAAGAATCGGAAGTGATAGCAACTGAAAAGGGCTGATAAGGAGCTTCGGATGGCGAATGGGGGGAAAATCATATCTCGCGTCGTAGCAAAGTTGGGACCCTGGATTTTTAAAGTGATATAGGAGGTAGTAAGGGGACATCAACGGTGAGGAATCGGAAGTGATAGCAACTGAAAAGGGCTGATAAGGAGCTTCGGATGGCGAATGGGGGGAAAATCATATCTCGCGTCGTAGCAAAGCTGGGACCCTGGATTTTTAAAGTGATATAGGAGGTAGTAAGGGGACATCAATGGTGAGGAATCGGAAGTGATAGCAACTGACAAGGGCTGATAAGGAGCCTCGGAAGGCGAATGGGGGGAAAATCATATCTCGCGTCGTAGCAAAGTTGGGACCCTGGATTTTTAAAGTGATATAGGAGGTAGTAAGGGGACATCAACGGTGAAGAATCGGAAGTGATAGCAACTGAAAAGGGCTGATAAGGAGCTTCGGATGGCGAATGGGGGAAAATCATATCTCGCGTCGCAGCAAAGCTGGGACACTGAATTTTTAAAGTGATATAGGGGGTAGTAAGGGGACATCATCGGTGAGAAAGCGGAGGTGATAGCAACTGATAAGGGCTGATAAGGAGCCTCGGAAGGCGAATGGGGGGAAAATCATATCTTGCGTCGCAGCAAAGCTGGGACACTGAATTTTTAAAGTGATATAGGGGGTAGTAAGGGGACATCAATGGTGAGGAATCGGAAGTGATAGCAACTGATAAGGGCTGATAAGGAGCCTCGGAAGGCGAATGGGGGGAAAATCATATCTCGCGTAGCAGCAAAGTTGGGACACTGAATTTTTAAAGCGATATAGGGGGTGGTAAGGGAACATTAATGGTGAGGGACCGGAAGTGATAGCAACTGATAAGGGGCTGATAGGGAGCTTCGGAAGGCGAATGGGGGAAAATCATATCTCGCGTCGCAGCAAAGTTGGGACCCTGGATTTTTTTAAAGTGATATAGGGGGTAGTAAGGGGACATCAATGGTGAGGAATCGGAAGTGATAGCATTTGATAAGGGGCTGATAAGGAGCCTCGGAAGGCGAATGGGGGGAAAATCATATCTCGCGTCGCAGCAAAGCTGGGACCCTGAATTTTTAAAGTGATATAGGGGGTAGTAAGGGGACATCAACGGTGAGGGAACGGAAGTGATAGCAACTGATAAGGGCTGATAAGGAGCCTCGGAAGGCGAATGGGGGGAAAATCATATCTCGCGTCGCAGCAAAGTTGGGACCCTGAATTTTTAAAGTGATATAGGGGGTGGTAAGGGAACATTAACGGTGAGGGACCGGAAGTGATAGCAACTGATAAGGGGCTGATAGGGAGCTTCGGAAGGCGAATGGGGGAAAATCATATCTCGCGTCGCAGCAAAGTTGGGACCCTGGATTTTTTTAAAGTGATATAGGGGGTAGTAAGGGGACATCAATGGTGAGGAATCGGAAGTGATAGCATTTGATAAGGGGCTGATAAGGAGCCTCGGAAGGCGAATGGGGGGAAAATCATATCTCGCGTCGCAGCAAAGCTGGGACCCTGAATTTTTAAAGTGATATAGGGGGTAGTAAGGGGACATCAACGGTGAGGGAACGGAAGTGATAGCAACTGATAAGGGCTGATAAGGAGCCTCGGAAGGCGAATGGGGGGAAAATCATATCTCGCGTCGCAGCAAAGTTGGGACCCTGAATTTTTAAAGTGATATAGGGGGTGGTAAGGGAACATTAACGGTGAGGGACCGGAAGTGATAGCAACTGATAAGGGGCTGATAAGGAGCCTCGGAAGGCGAATGGGGGGAAAATCATATCTCGCGTAGCAGCAAAGTTGGGACCCTGGATTTTTAAAGTGATATAGGGGGTAGTAAGGGGACATCAACGGTGAGGGAACGGAAGTGATAGCAACAGATAAGGGGTTGATAAGGAGCCTCGGAAGGCGAATGGGGGGAAAATCATATCTCGCGTAGCAGCAAAGTTGGGACCCTGGATTTTTAAAGTGATATAGGGGGTAGTAAGGGGACATCAACGGTGAGGGAACGGAAGTGATAGCAACAGATAAGGGGTTGATAAGGAGCCTCGGAAGGCGAATGGGGGGAAAATCATATCTCGCGTAGCAGCAAAGTTGGGACCCTGGATTTTTAAAGTGATATAGGGGGTAGTAAGGGGACATCAACGGTGAGGGAACGGAAGTGATAGCAACTGATAAGGGGCTGATAAGGAGCCTCGGAAGGCGAATGGGGGGAAAATCATATCTCGCGTAGCAGCAAAGTTGGGACCCTGGATTTTTAAAGTGATATAGGGGGTAGTAAGGGGACATCAACGGTGAGGGAACGGAAGTGATAGCAACAGATAAGGGGTTGATAAGGAGCCTCGGAAGGCGAATGGGGGGAAAATCATATCTCGCGTCGCAGCAAAGTTGGGACCCTGAATTTTTAAAGTGATATAGGGGGTAGTAAGGGGACATCAATGGTGAGGAATCGGAAGTGATAGCAACTGATAAGGGCTGATAAGGAGCCTCGGAAGGCGAATGGGGGGAAAATCATATCTCGCGTCGCAGCAAAGTTGGGACCCTGGATTTTTAAAGTGATATAGGGGGTAGTAAGGGGACATCAATGGTGAGGAATCGGAAATGATAGCAACTGATAAGGGCTGATAAGGAGCCTCGGAAGGCGAATGGGGGGAAAATCATATCTCGCGTAGCGGCAAAGTTGGGACCCTGGATTTTTAAAGTGATATAGGGGGTAGTAAGGGGACATCAATGGTGAGGAATCGGAAGTGATAGCAACTGATAAGGGCTGTTAAGGAGCCTCGGAAGGCGAATGGGGGGAAATCAAATCTCGTAATAATCTCGTATAATATAAGCGAAGAAAAGGGGCGCACATATACAGTGTTACGCCCTGCCCACAGTGGGCGGGGCGCGTGCTGAAAATCAGAAAATCTAAGGGGTAGATATGCTATGGTAAGCAGGTAATTACAGGAGCAGCTAAGAAGACCCGTCGTCAGTGGGTCAAAATATAAAGCGAATTATGCCGGCCTGAGGGGGAGATATGCGCCAACACCCGCGAAAATCGGCTCGCCGCGTAAGCGGCGAGCCGAGAGTCGCCCCCTATAAGGCCGGCGTAGCCGGCTCCCGGGCCGGCGCAGCCGGCCCCCAGGCCGCCGAAGGCGGCCTTCAGGCCGGCGAAGCCGGCCCGGACCAGTCGGATTGGCCGGCGTCAGCCGGCCAATCCGACTGGTTCAAATATAATTTTGTTATTTCAATCCCACCTAATTACCCTATCCTGACACTCAAGTGATGAAATCAGGTATGGAACACTGTTTCGTCTAGACATGATGGAGTGCCATTTGGTCTCTCTTCTGTGTGAATGATAAAGACCGAGCCCTTTTCACACGATTCAGCAGTGTTCAAATGTTGACATGATTGCCAGATCTAACCCCCTCACATAAAAAGCCATTACGTAAAAGCAGTGGTAGGGGTAATTCAGTTGTATCATCCATTCAAATGTTTGACAATGACCGGTACACTTTTTAAATACAAAAAACGACCAGTCAAACATCACGCAGTCTCAATCGATACGGCACCAACACTATACGATATGTTTCTTTTTCTGTCAGCTCATTGCTCTACACCTCAGTCATTCTTCGGCAAATTCGACCCTGGGAGACGGACCTTGTTAGAGAATGCAGAACCTGTCACTCACGACGCCCTTAAATTTCATGGGCGCGTCTTTCATCGGAAACTGCGCGACATATAGCCTTCTTCGACCTCTAGTTTCCATTTGGATGACTTACATTACGAGTTTCTCATTGCCCACATAACCCTCCCACGGTTTCTAAACCATGCTCAAGCCTCACTTGCCATAACCTTTTAAAAGCACCACGAGCGTTAGTCTGAGTGTTCAAGATGAAATATAATATATAATTAATAATAAATAAATAATAATAACGAACTATATTAAATCAGCTGGGAAAAAAGCCTGTGCTCTAAGGAGATGGTGTGTGATACAAATTGAGTTGAAGCGCCATTGTTGTAGAGCTAGGTGAGCGTAGCGGACATGAGCCTGGTTCGTAGCAAAATCGAGTGGGTTATGCTGTCTATTATCGCTGTACATCACAGCAGAATCGATGCTCAGTGAAAACACGCCTGAAACAAAATCATTTTTTGGCTTTCTACTGTTACATTTGGTTGTTTTTGTTGGTTTTCCTCTGTCTCACTACAGTTTATGGTCTCATCAAAGGGAAACGTGTTGCAATGAAACTGCTAGCTTGATGAAACCAATTCTCTTCACTGAAAGGTACGATTTCTTTTGGAGGTTCAAAGCTGTAAACATCGAAACTCACTATTTCAAAGAGAACAGCCTATCCAGTGCAGTACCCAGAAGCAGAGATAAAGATCAAAGATAAAAGCATTCCAAAGATTGATGGAAGTTGCAACAAGACGCGGATATCTTGACGCATCACATGGTTTGTAGTTCTGAAAATGATAGAGTAGTTATCGCTGTTCAGTACTTATAGTCTAGAGCAGGAAGAAGAGAGGACGAATTCGATATTTTCATGCTTTTTATTCAAAAAGTCTGTCATAAAATCAGTTGCACTACGTTACAGGGAGTCAATATACATCGCGCGTTGGCTGAAGGCTTACATGGTACACCGCCGTTGCATCGCGCCTACAGTAGCCCTCACCATTAGATTTCTGTGCTCTCTGCGCACTTTTCGAAGTGGGAGCAGCAGCCAACAGCAGCTCAAATGATATGGGATTGCAGAGGGAGCTTCATTGCTACATTGTGAATCATGTGCAACCGGAAGCTCGCATCAGGTGGTTTGTCATGACGCCGAATCTCATAGGTCTAGAAACGGAACCTATTCGATCCCGAGGAATTCTTGAGCGGATTCTCCCTTTTGGAGCTTGTCTTAGTACAAAAAAATTCTGATCAGTTGCATTTGAACAAGGATGGTGTAAAGGAAAACAGATATCGGTACGACCGCCTTTTTCCCTTTTGTTTTCTTAGGACGCTCACGGCACGCTTTTTGTCCCAAGAAGACAAACGGGAATGAGACTTTATTAATTCAACGGGATGAACTGCGAACACTCGGAAAACTAGAGGAATCATCAGGAAGAGGACGTCGAGATCAGTTTCTGTTGAGAAATCAAAATAACACTGACTCCTGAAGCTTGAAAGGCTCTTTTAGGAGCTCAGTACCCCGCATCTTTGATGTAATCTAGATTGAGGGGGAGATCTTCACAGTTGAACCAGACCTCAATCACCAAACCTGAGACTGCTGTTGCTGGAAGCTGGCGTAAACTACTAAGCACCGTCAAACTCACACCAGGCTTTCTTTCAGAAGCTAATAGTTTGGTTGCCTAAGACTCACCAAAATTCTGCTGGAAGCGTATTCCTCTCGATAGTAATCCAAGAACTCATGGCCTAATTTCTAGAAAAATAAGATCGCAAGACACTCCTGCGCATGCTCTGAGATTGGCCCTTCAGACGGCATGGGACGATATGATGATGTTGAAAACCTGCGAGGTGCTGTTGAGTCGCTAACGAGTCGTCAAACGCCCTGAAGCCTGCGTTAAAGAAAAAGGATCAAAATTTGACTACCTGTGATATAATGATTATAATGATCAAATGCACATGTTTTGTCTGTCAACACAGCTCGATTGTTTATCTGGTTTTTACACAAATGTTTGAAGTTCCATGTTTTTAGGAAATCCTCATAGAAGAAATTCCAACTATAATATTGAATGAAACCACTGCGACGTGATGAGCACACATGTGCAGGACCTCGCCAAATGTCAGGAAGATGAGTATGTTGCATGGAGACCGCAAGCGTCTCAAACATTTGAAATCTGTGAGACATATGTAAAATTGACAGTGGTTGGTTAAAGTAACAAAAGGAAACCACTTTCCATACCGAGCGCTGGGAACTGACTTCGATTCCGATGTGACATATAGGATAGATCCATTTCCTACTATACTTATGGTTGGGACAATTATATAGAACAACTTGCACCCGACAGGAAAAACGATCTCTGATGGTAGCATTATGAGGATGCTAATATGTAATATGTTTAGGCTTTCGAGTGTGAATGATGCATACTAGAGAAATTTCAGTAACAATGGATCGATCTTTCGGAAGAATCGTGGGAAGATCTCGCAAGCTCGACGAAAAAAGTTTTCCTCAACTGGGCTTTCCTCAAGTTTTTTCTTTCATTTTAAAGGTATGGTATAGTTCAAGTAGTCATTCGGAAGCGGCAACATTGCAGACTCCACCTCAACGAAACACAGTCATGGGTAAATTTGAAGGAAGTTATGGCCATTTGAACGAAACACTTTGAAATTTTCCTCATCTAATCCTCATCTGGCTTCCCTCGAAATAACTTCCTTCTTTTTGAAGATATGGCATAGCTCAGGCAGTTTTTCGGAAGCGGCAACCTCGCGGACCCGGCCTCACCGAAACGCACTCATACGGTTAAGTTTGAAGGAAGTTATGACGATTCGAAGCGAAGCACTTCAAAATTTTCTCCATTTACTCCTCAACTGGAAACCCATACTGGAACTAAGCAACCATTAGGGAAAGCATGCTGCCAATAGATAGGTCTGAGAGAGTTCTTAAAAAACAGTTTACAGCTGTTTGAAAGATGGGCTCCAGGTGAAGTAATCGCACGTGTCCAAATTTAGTATGGAGAAGATGCCGCACTCCATCGTGATCGCCGCGTCGCAGCCGCAGTAGCTACCCGCGATCAGATGGGGCAACGTATAACATGGCTATTTAGATTTTCTTTTGACTTCTTTCTTTTCTATTCTTATTTTTCCTCCTTTATCTCTGCTCCATGACTTGCATGCAAGCCTTCTCCTTTGTCATTAGAGGACCAGCACATTACCAGTGGTCGGCAACGCTTTCGTTCCGGAATATGAATATTGGAATTGCAGGGTTCTTATGTCAGACGATTTTGTTTTGGAGTATGAGTACTGAGCTTTGCTAGGTTCTTATTTCTCTCTTTTGTCAGGGGTTTGATTTGGCCTCAGTATTTTTTTTACCATGGGATCTTAATTCCCGTGGTGGATCGCACTGGCTTGGTAGAAACCACAAAAGAAGCGATATCTGAAGAAAGAGGGGTCGTATTGAGGTTCCCTTTTGGGTGGCGGTCGTACTTTTTGAAAATTTTCCCCAAGTGGACGCTTGACCCTGGCTGCGCACCTCCGACATTGTGATGTTAGGATGGGCACACAGAGAAAAGGACGTAAGACCAACCACGAAAACGGCTCCTTTCCAGCTCAAAGCCAGCAGCGTCTGAGCTGGCACAAGCACTTGCGAAAACATCGAGGATCGTCTAGTAAGAGGACATTCTTTCCTGCTGAAAGCGAAAGTAAGTGAGGCAACCTTCCACCTCTTCAATGTGGCTTGCCGTGGTCACCGCCCTTCATTCAAGCAGTGACCACGATAAGCCTATAGAAGATAGAGAAAATGGAAGGACGTCATGAAGAGCCGCTTATCTAAAATTGATGCTATGGCAGTGGAAGCATTCTACATGAACAGGTGGCAACGTCTGGCAAGAATAGCGGATCCGCGTTGGAGAGCGGGTACTAGGCAGAAGGACAAGAACAGCTACGTTGGGGTGCATACAGCTACCTATGCATTGTCCGAATATTCATGGCTGAATGCTTTGAAGAACTCTCGGAGTAGGAAGTGTAGCAAATGTTAGCTAGTATTCGCACATTTGCACCAACTTCAGTTTGGAAGACGGAAAATCCCCTTCATTTTTAAGAAGATATCCCCACTGGGAAAATGAAGTATTCAAAAGTTCATCTGTTGGTTCTCCGCTCTTTCGTACCGCCTGGAAAATGCTGCTGCCTAGCTAATATTTTCCAACAGACTTTAGTCCACCCGGTGCCATGCTCCAATGATACTTTGTTCAAACTGTCTCCGTAGCCCTAATTCTAGCATGGATTTTCTATCATTGAGATCTACACGTTCCTCAGTGGATAATATGGGGGTGCGTGCTTCGACTGACATGAATTCAGGCATCAACCTGCATGGAACTAAGTTTTTGGTGTCTGTTCGATACAATATGACGATGGAAGAGAGCGATGCGCGACGAACTGTTGATATACAGGGAGTGCCAAAAAAGTAATTTTGTTCGCGGCTCACTACCATTAAGTGTACAAAACAGAGGGCAATGAAAGAGATGAAAATATGAGGGCAAAATATCCCTGGAAAATCTTCTCGAAGCAGGAACAAGCTGTGGCTCAGTAATTTCACCGTCACAAAAATATGGAGTCTCCAGTAAGCACAGCCGGGCTATGGAGCACCTACAGCATTATGGTCAGCCTAAAACGGCACAGCCAGCCTCCGTGAGAGGCCCCTCATGTGAAGCTTCCTGAGGACTGACCCATCAATTAATAAAAGTCATAGAGCTCTCGCTGCTTGGACAATGCTGCTATGATCCGATGTGACATTTTTCATGCCTCAAACCCAGCTCCGTAGGGATTTCAATGGTGATAGCGCTTACTGATTTTTGGATAGGAGGGGCACTATGAACCCGCAGAAAAAAATGTTCAAGGAACCACTTACTAAGAATCCTTTCAGGCACCCAAAGTGAACGGTCCTCAGCAAGGTTGTGAACGGGGACGGAGAAACTGCGAATTTTGCCGCGTTGAGGTGACACAACATATTCACTCAGAATAAGCTCCCGATCGTGCTCATACAGAAGGCTGTTGCGGAGTGGAGTTTAGTGATAGTATGAAGTGTGTCCTTGAATTTGAGGATAGAAATGCCTTGGCAGAGTTTGCTGAAGTTTGACCAGTGCAGGGTTGAAAGTGGAGAAAAAAATTACTTTTTTTGCCACCCCCCGCCCCTCTGTAGAGAGTCCATCCCTCGAGCTCGAAGTGGTATTTTTTAGCCCACACCGTGAACTCTCTCCTCTGAAGTTCCTTGTTAATAACTGAAGTGTGCCATTTCTAGGCTGGTGTCAGTGAGATTAGCTGCCGTTTGGGCAATTAAAATGAATTTCTCTTGAGAAAAAATAGATCAGGGGGAAAATAACAAGAGAAAGTAATACAACGTTATCGAAGTATTAGGCACACTTCTCTAATCTGCACTGTTCTATCCTTTAGCAAAAATCGGCTCAGTGGTTCACGATGTCATCTATACACGAACTATGTCTTGCTCATTTTCCGGCGGGAACCAAAATTGTACCTACTCTTGAAATGCTTCGAAATTGAAAAATCCCTAGCAGAAAACAAAGCTCTCACTGCTCTTCCCAATTCCTGCACGATTAACTGCAAAATCTTCCTGAAATTCTCTCAAGCCATTTCCTAGGAATATTAAAGCTCTCAAGAATACTATTGACGATTACTTGGTTCCGGAGAGCGTAGTTCCTTGATTGTTGTTTTGTTGTTTTATTCGCAAGATGTTTTTTTATGTTCCACATGAGTCATGCTCATGTAATAAATGTATGTATGTATGTAATGTAAGTAAGCGTTCACCAACATCTTGGCTTTGACCATTCTGTTTCGCTTTTCTTCACTGCTGTAGTATTACCCTTATTGCCTGCCTTCGCATCCGTCTTTTCCCCTGATACTGATGTCACGTATCAGTTTGAGCGTCTTTTATCTATAGACGTGAATCATACATCAATAAATGCCCGAATGATACGTGATCAACTCACCTTCACCTAATGGACTTGCGGCTCTAGTACCTGGCGCTCTCGGGAAGGCGAAGCTTTCGGACTACACTAGGATACGTATGATGCAATTTATTTTCTTCAATGCCACTGTGTGGGCATGAAATTTCCCGCTCAAATGTGGCGGAGCGCTCTTATTCTGTTTTCAGTGTTTTTTTCCAGTTCCAATGACACCTACCAAGCGGCTGTTCTTGCTCTCGAAGTAGATACCGTTGACATAGCTGGGGATACAATGGTTTAGCCAGGCTACTTTATGCGGTAAGAGTCGAATAAATATCCATATGCAACCAAGGTCAATAGGTGTAAGATGGTTGGCACTTTACGTACTGTCCATTTCCCGAGGCCTGGCAGGGCGTGGCCTACGGACTTGGGTGAGTGACGAGAGTGAGAGTACGTAGCGAGAGTGAGAGTGTGTGGCAGAGTGGAGAGATCGATACACGCTCATCTAAGTCCGTAGGCCTCGCCCTGCCAGGCGTTGGGAAATGGACTGTATTTAATCTTGAGACAATGGTGTCAGCTTGAGAGCTTGCTAAGGGGCATTGGCCGCACAGAAACTCCAGGTGGCCCTTTATGTCCGCGTCGGAGCCGTAAAAAAGTGTAAGCGCAACTGCTCACACTAGAAACCTCAACAACTCTACATGATGCACAAGAGTAAATGTAGGAAGGAGTCAGCATAAAGCACAAGAAAAGAAAGCCAAATTCTCGTCAAGCCAACATACAAGCGTATGAGAGGCTTCAGAGTGAAAGAAAGTATTATAATTGGAAGCATGTACAAGCGGTCAAAAATTTCTGCGGTTTCTTATTTCAACCATAACTTTGGCCAGCGTTTACATACCGCGTTCATTTTTCTGTAATTTGATGGCAACTATCAATTAGTGAAATAAAGTTTCTCAGCCGAGTAGGATGCAGTGTGATATCGAAAAAAATTATTTAACTGATAACACCGAAAATGATCAACACCGTGCTTCATTGCTAGAAAGTGTTGTCATGTTTCAAATGACGGGTAGCTATGTTTCAGCCTCACCGTTTTACTTTTTGCACAACGGCTCGTTTTGTTGAGTTATCAGCTTTTTATAGCTGACTGAATTTTTTTGAAACTTTTGGTTATTTTCAGGCTTTCAGTAAATAATTTTTGAACATTCACACTGCATCCTACTACTCGGCTGGCAACCTCTTCATGAAGTAGCAGTTGCCCTCAAATTGCTAAAAAACGAGTTTGTAAACGTCGACCAAAATTATGGTTAAGTTCCAAAACTGCATGTAATTTTGACCGCTATTGTATGTATTGAGATTGGGATAATATAATTCTTCACCTAAAACCTTTTTATCTGGTAGGATAACAAGTGCCTGAATAGATATTTCGATGCCTATATTGACCACACATTGCTTGTATTAATTACGCATTTAGAATCTTACTAGAAGTCTCTCAAAGAGAATAGCCTGTCCAGCGCAATATTCAAAAGCAGCGTGGACGACAAAATCATTCCGAAGATAGATGCAAGCTGCAAGTAGATGCAGAAATCTTGACCTATCACGTGGTCTACAGCTCTGAAATTGATAAATTATTGGGCGATCCATCACTGTCGGACCACTTTACATCCATTGATGTAAGATCATTTGGAAGAATACCGAAGCTCTGCTTCCTATGTGATAGTGTGGCACATGCCTTCACCACACCGAGCAGCTAACCAGCTCGCTTATTCGCTTGTAGTGGCTATTATGCCTGTCTTGCGAAACGCTGATGAAGTTACAGTTTTCACGAGCATCGCCTCATATCTTCCAAGGGTTATGTTGTGGCAGCATCAGCCACGAAACGCTGGAGAGTACGGTCACTCAGCTGAGCAACTGTGGCACCATTCATTCAGAAATGGTTTTTCGCTTAGTAATAGTGCACACATTGATTTGCCCATGACATTCCCTTCCGATGCTCCAGCCCAAGCCCATTAAAACGATCTCAGTTGGTGTAGCAGTCATTAGACAGGGCACTCGTGTTATATTAAAGGCACTTTCCGCGATAACCTAACCAGCTATTTACCTTGCCGCAGCCGATAGACCCCCGGGTGAATGGCGCGGCTGTACCCTTAGAGCGGCGCCACGAGCCCTCCTGGGAGCGCAAAGCCTGCGGGAGGCAACTGGGACCCCGCCCACCAACTGGCGACCCCACCCGGCATTGGACGTTTCTTTTTCCAACGACAATCCAGAGAACGGACTGTCGCTATTTGTTCACCATTGTTGTCTGGAATGTCGTTGGAACTTGATCACATATATCAGCTGATTTTCGCGCGAGTTTCGGAGTTACATTGTTAGTATTCCGTCGAGAAAATGACGTCTTCACTGGTTATTAGTGTTATTTGTTGTTCGTTATACACTGCTTAGGTGTTTGTTGTTCAGGTGCTGTGGTGGTGCTAAATGCAGCTGCTAGCTAGGAAATCGATTTTGTATTGCTTTTTTCATTGCTTTGACAATTTTTAAGAAGAACTTAAACGGCAAAATGTGACACTCTCCCCGGTGTGGTTGCGTCGCGGCTTTCGTACTGGAGCATATTATCTCCTTCAAGCGCGCTAATCTCCATGGCGCTAATCTGCTTTTAACTGGGAGTGGTAGTTTTCTTCGTTACCTTTCCATTTGCTGCTTATTGTAGTAATATCTTTTCCCTGGAGTGTACTTTATCAAGAACGTGCACCGTCTTTATAGTGTATTTTATGCATTTTATGAATTTGCCACTTTTCTATGAAGATGCGAATTCAGTTTTCACTACTGCCTGCGTTGTTTTCATCAACTGCGCGTGCGCTATCAAAATGCTTTTAGAAAATCTCTTATGCCAAGGGTCCTCTGAATATTAAGACCTATCATGTTGAGCGGTATTAGTTTTCTGATATGCCTTCATATTGTTGTTGCTTAATTCAAGTTATCGGAACTAGCACAGATTTCCAGGTTTTTCAGAACTGAAGCTGTAGAGTAGTTTTATATGTGATATTTTTTATGTGATATTTGTTGAATTGATTTGATTTGTTGAACACGTTTCTTGATGAACAGTGGGGTCGAATAAAGTCGGGGGGAGGTGGGGGGGGAGACGCAAAATTTCCACCCACGTCATAGCTTCTTTTCTTCCCTAGCCTTAGGCTAAAGCAGATGAAACCTATGCTTTGACAGATGCTTTTTCATGTGAGGGGAGGGGATATCAATTTTAGCCTAAGCCTAGGGAGGAAAAGGAGCTTCGACGTTGACGCAAATTGCGTTTCACCCCCCTCCCCCCGACTTTATTTGACCCGAACAGTGTTGACTATAGCAATAATGGATGTTAAACGACGATTCCGAAGACATTCCACCTCAAGCAGGAGCACATGGCATGGAAGATTAGCGCGCTTGCAGAGATAATATGCTCCAGTACGAAAGCCGCGACGCGACCGCACCGGGGAGAGCAATGTCACATTTTGCCGTTTAAGTTCTTCTCAATTTTTACGCAAGATGAATGTATTACGTGGATATATTGCGTGAGAAAAGATAAAATTTATGAACGGAGCGAGCCGTGGATGAACATCTAATTTGTATTCCAGGTAGTGAATCGACAAATAATTAGATTGGAAAGGCTACAGGGATGCAACGGTTGCACGGGAACTCTTCAAATGACAAGCAAACTGCGCTGTTTCTTGCGATATTCGCTCCACGTCTGGCACTACTCGAAGTCTGGAATGCACAGGTGTCTCATTTTTCATGTTTTTTTTTTGAATAATCGTGGCATAATGGGTTTTAGCATTGTATATTTTATCCTTTTTTGCTCTTCTGAGTGATTAGGTAAATATATTTCATTGGTTCCACCTGATGTATGCTTGGGAGTAGGTTGGCACTAGGGCCACCTTTGTATTCGTTGTCGGATGACAATCCCTGACGACTCTTTCCTCTCCGATTTAAACTTCATTACTATCATTTCTTTGTTACCCTGCGATCCCATTCCATATCCGCCGTTTTCCATCCCACTCATGTGTATGCTAAGGAGGAGTTATTCAAAAACACACTAACCTTAGTGGTTGTAGTTAAAAACTCTCATAGACTGCGTAATCATTGGTAATTTGTATTACTGCTCTTTTCCTTATCCTGCTTGATTTGCAGAGCGGAATTATGGTTGGTGCTGTACACGTAGCTCCAGCAGGAGTCTTTGCTTGATGGAGGAATCGCTTCAGTACTGTGTGGAACTCATAATCCAAATTTTAGCGCGATGCATTTTTTGTGGATAGCCGGGTTAGTGTTTTAGCATAGCAATTCTTTTTTGGTCATCATTTTGGATCTCTGAGACCGTGTTGCAGGGAAAATTTAGTCGTCTAGTGGTTCCATTTCATCTTTCAATGCTGGTAACTTCACAGAATCAGCACGATCAATTGCTCCTATCGAAGGTTTGTGTCCGCATTTCCGGCTACTCTAAAATTTTTGAATGAATGATCTGGTTTCAGTTTTTATCTTCGTCAGTTACGGATTCTTTCATGGAGGTCTATTCAATGCTGCGAATGTTGAAATCAAAGCGTGAATTAATTTTACTGATTATACCTCTTATCAACGGCTCGTCTAGGCTGGAAAACATTCTGGATACCATACCGAAGGCTTGTGAGATCATAGGTTTTATTCAAGATTTTGCTGGTTTTGCCTTCATTGAGTACCTGTTAATGTTTCGAAAGTCACGTTTGAAAGGGTTCGATAAGTATTTTTTTCGAGGATGAGTGTGTTCTAGTAAAAAATTCTCTTTAAGTTTCCCAAACTCACTTTGAGACATAGGAAAACTTAGCGCTCTTTCTTTTTACACTCTTCATCATGATTTTATTCTCTGATTGCCAGTTTTGAATGTCTTTTCCCATGTGGTGTTTAGTCGGATGTTGTTGCTGCAGTAGATGAACTAGTTGGCTTCATCAGAAGACTGCTGAATGTCTTCAACAAAATCGTCAAGTACAGTCGGCAAAAGACGGCAAGGCAGTTTGGATCTTAAAACTTTCGCCCTAGTTTTAAGATCAAAACAGCGTCATGTCACAAAATACTAGGTCGCTGCTCATCGGGGCGGTGATGCCAAAGAGGCAATTAGTACTTCTGGTGTGGATGATTGTCCCACAGATTCACAAGTTGCCGGCATGACCATGAGTGATATTGTCAGTGCCATGATGGAGCTACCTTCCAAAAGTCATTGGATTATTGCACTATCAAACAGCCGCCGCCTACGTACCTCTCGTTTTCCTGACGTATTTGTGCGCAAAAGTTTAACCCCTGCAGAGCGCACTCGGGAGTTCCAACTTCGGCAAGAGTGTAGAGCGCACAATAAGCAACTTAATAGCCGTGTCTGGGTGGTTTACCGGGGCGAGCTAAGACGCTCCGACGAGATTGCCAAATCGAAGGTGTCGGAAAACTCTTAGGTTGTCACGGAACACCCTCAGGAATCAGTTGTTTTCCTTTTAACTCTAGGAGATTGAATAACAAACTTCATCACTTGCACCTTTTTCTTGACACTTATAACCCCGACTTGGTTTTCATCACTGAAACATGGCTATCATCCAAGGTATCAGACAGTGAACTGTCTGCCAATCGCACCTATAATGTTTTTCGTCTTGATCGCAAGTGCAAAAAAGGTGGTGGAGTTTGTTGTTTAGCCAGGAATGTAATAATTTTACGTACTGTTGGTGCAACTTGCCAGAAGTCGGAACTCCTCTGCCTCGAAGGGTGTGACACTTCCACTTCCGCTCCCTTTAGAATCATTATAGCATATCGACCACCTAACTCAAATTGTGAGGACGACGAATGCCTCATCGATTCATTAGTGGATCTTTGCATTAAGTGATCATTTAATCCTACTTGGTGATTTCAACCTCGACATAGACTGGATAGCTCAGAATGCTAAAAATTCGACCTCATTCAAATTCCTTGAGTTTTTCGAGAGTTGTGGTCTAAGGCAGTATGTCATGAGTCCTACACGGGGAGACTCCGTTTTGGATTTGGTACTAGCAAATAGCCCAATTATAGAAGAGCTGCGTGTTTGCTCTCCTCTAGCTGGATCTGATCATAGTGTAGTTTCCTTCAGAATTCTGATATTGATACCACAACCGAAGCAGTTCCCTCTACCGAATTTTATGAAAACCGATTACGTTTCCCTCCGTGAATATTTTTCCTCAGTCGATTGGTGGAATGTTTTTGAAGGATATCTAGATGTTGATGACATGTACAAGAGATTTTGCCGAGTTCTATATGCTGGCTTTGCTAAATATGTGCCATTTGAAACTATGGGCGTACCAAAACTACGATATCCAGAGCATATCAAAAACCTGATAGCCCAGAAAGCTCGACTTTTCAGTAAACTCCAGACCTCCCCACTGTCACTTTTTCATTATAAGCGAGTTTGCAGTGAATTAGATTTCCACTTGAAAAGGTTTTTAGCCCATAATGAAAGGGGAATCGTTACAAAATCACACAAACAAATGTTCTATTCTCTCGTAAGAAACAAACTGAAGCCGCATTCGAACGTCCCAGTGCTTTACAATGACGCTGGTGACCCTCTATACAGTGAGGATCAGAAAGCTGAGGCACTTGCCAGTTATTTTGCATCAGTCTATAACACACCAGATGCTATGTGCCAAGAAACCTCAATAAGTCTAGAAGATTACCACTGCGAGGTAACAATAGCACCTGAAGAGGTATATGTAGTTCTGGAGTCGCTCAGAAGCTCCTGTTCGTCACCATTCGATGGTATCCCCCAAATTGTACTTAAAAAATGCGCACATCCTTTATTTAAACCTATCTCAATGATCTTAAACGCCTCTTTATTATTTTGCGAAGTCCCATCAGTCTGGAAAGAGTCTCTCGTCACAGCGATTCCTAAAGTGTCGAAACCATGTCAGGCATCTTCTTCGTCCCATAAGCATCACTTCACCAATAGTCAAAGTTCTGGAAAAGTTGTTGCGCGATAAACTCGTACAACAATTTGCCAGAGTTAAAGTCATCCGCGCAGAACAGCACGGATTTGTGACGGGTGCCTCCATGTGTACTTTGATAACGGATTGTGTATTTGACTGGAACTTGGCTATAAATAAAGGTGAAGGCATCGATGTCATTTACTTCGATTTATCGAAAGCGTTCGATAAAGTAAGTCATGGTAAGCTTTTATGCAAACTACGCCAACTGGGTGTTAATGGGACCCTAGTACAATGGATACGCTCCTACTTGAGCAATAGGCACATGTGGGTAAGGGTCGGAAACGCGTTTTCAAAGCGTTACCCGTGTACCAGTGGTGTTCCACAGGGTGGTGTGCTTTCACCTCTCTTGTTCTTAGCATACACCTATGACTTACCGAAATGTTTGAAAACACACCCTGCTGTTAAAGTACAGATGTACGCTGATGATATAAAGATCTATGGTGTATACACTGAAGATACTCATGAGTGTGTCCACGAGGCTCTAACCCGCTCCATTAGTAATATGATGGCGTGGGGTTCAGCCTGGGGGATACCTGTCAATCTCAGTAAGACATCGGTTCTTCACCTGGGAAAAGCCAAGACAGTTCCTTACACGTTCATGAGGTAGTGCTACACACTTCGCAAAATGTTCGAGATCTTGGGCTCTATATGGACAGGGAGCTGGATTTCGATAGGCACATTAGTCTTACTGTACAGAAAGCATTTAATGTTTTATTCACCATTTTTAGAAACATTCGATGCAACGATCCCTCTACCTTTGTGAAACTTTACAAGGCTCATGTAGTACCGATTTTAGAATATGGGTCACAAATTTGGAGCCCTTATAAAAAGAAACTACAGGCGAAAGTCGAAAAAGTTCAGCAAACTTTTACTAAAATTTTGATGTATAGATGTTACCCGAATCCAGCTTACCCTGTTCATGTGCCCAGTTATAAGGATCGTCTGAAGTGCCCAGGACTGAAATCACTACTCTACCGGAGGGTTTTCAATGATGTCGTCTTTTGTTATAAGCTACTGGAGGAGAATTGAATTTCAACCCCAGTAAATACTGGAGGTTCGGACCTTGCAGAGGACGCACAAGGAAACTCTCTGCAGTGTCCTACACTGGCAAAAAAACAGCAGTCCAAAGTTATCAATTCCCTGCTCTTTCGCGGGGCGAGATGGCTGCAGTTGTTGCCGGCGGAGATCTTGGATGCTGAGTATGCTAGCATTTTCAAGAACAGATTAAGAAAAACGGATTTATTAGCTATTCTCGGCATTCAGGACTTCTAAAGTTATTTTATGATCGTTTGCCTTTTCCAGTAGTGCGAGCTTGTGGGCTTTTTACAGCTACTTGCTTTCGTTGGATTGATGGAGGCGACGTCACGATGTGCTGCGATATCTTCTTTTCTCACATTTCACTTTTTCTTGTTTGTTTACTAACTTTTGATTATGCTGTTTACGCTAGGAGTGTTGGTCTGAGGTAACCGACAAGGTAGGGATACAAACAGAGGGTATAATTTAGATTATTCTTCACCAGTCTCACTAGATTTGTACGACCACTTGTTTGATCATAAGGAATCTTATCTGGCGGGTCTGAAACTGAATTGTCAGAGGTAGGGAATACCTGGCATCCGAAAATTCAGCTTCAGATTCCTTACCACCCTGTTTTGTTTTGGAGTGACGTTTTCCCTAGCGTCATCCGCCTGAATTGTTTACAGAACCGCATTGTGAATTTTGGGACCCTCTTAACGATCTCAGCTACTCAGTAACTGCTGAAGTGGTCACAGTTTCCTTCTGTCTATCTCAAAATCAGTGGGTTCTCTCTACCTTCCCGGGTTTCACTATAGACCGCTATGCACTCATTTTTTGTGTAATGTTTGTGTTGACTTTGTAGGCAATTGTTATAGCGCACCTATGCGTGCAATAAATAAATAAATAAAAGATGGAGAAGACCACTGATGTTCCTGATAGGGTGTCATTCGTAGGCGAGTGAGTATTTGTACTATTTCTCTGCTTCGTATTCATCGTCTTCTTAGACCGCCTCCATGTTCTGCGGTAACAAGTCGACAGCAGCACTCCACGCCGGCGCTGGCGCAAAGTATGAAGGCG
Source organism: Trichostrongylus colubriformis (assembly GCA_963978905.1). Classification (NCBI taxonomy): domain Eukaryota; kingdom Metazoa; phylum Nematoda; class Chromadorea; order Rhabditida; family Trichostrongylidae; genus Trichostrongylus; species Trichostrongylus colubriformis. The sequence goes on from OZ022259.1 coordinate 37,845,954, forward strand.
GCCTTACACGTCACTATTTCTATCGTGGATGAAATGTAGTCAGTAAAGGTTACTGTCCAGTCGCATCACGATGTATCTTGATTATTTTGAGTTGGTATTTGGTGTTCCAAAATGCAGTGTAGCAGTACCTTAGCGACTTATCTAAATCACATTCAAGAGCGAGTAATGTCTTGAGCTGCTGTATGCCTTTTTTTGCTAATCAAGTTTATTTGAGGGGCCGACCATCCCCAATGGTGTATATTGAGTTTCTCGTGTTTATCGACTGCAAATACTAGATACTTTTCTTTATGTTTATTTCAGTCTGCCGAGGTCCAGCAAGCATTTACTGAGATCATGACTATTCCTCCTGACAGGTTCCACATTTCAATGAGAAACCTTTGATTTGTAGAGAAGTACTTTTGCATTTCTGTTTTGTTCGCTGAAGGATTGACAACCCCGCATTTATCACTTGGATGTTGGGAACTTTTTATGTGTTTCTGTAAAGTTGCATCTATCACTTGCATGTTGATAGCTTTTGTGTGTTTCTGTAAAAAACATCGTGACCCGACGTTTCTGGTATGTTAGGGTTCCCCTCAAGTTCAATCTTTCACGTGATTATATCGTTGTGTTTATACTTGCGCTACTGTTAGTTCATACTTCCACCATTTTGTTCACCGATATTTCATTTCACTCTCACTGTATGGTTCCTATTGTCTTTCTCTGTTATAGGTACACTATATGTATGTTGTAATACACTACTTCACATTATTCTGTTCCACTTTATGCCAATGAAGAATAAAACTGTTTCTAATCATTGAAGTGAAATCACCAATACGACAATAGGAATCAACCTTTAATCAGAAGGGAAACGTTTTAACACAGTCCAACCGTGCAACGACAGGAACCCTTTGGCGGTCGAAGTGCACAAGGCAGACAAATGCCTCCACTTTCGCCACATTTTTTCCTCAAGAAGCTGATCATCCACCTCCAAAGGAATGAAACATAGTAAAAGTAGCAAAGGAGGATCGAAAGGGTATTCGGTGGTAATTTATAGATAGCGAAAAGTAGAGTAGAAAAGTAGTAGTAGAAGAAGTAGAAGAAGGAACTGCAAGTACGATAAAGTTGACCGTGGCTCTCACAACAATGTCGAAGAGTGTCGCTGACAGAGATAGGAACACATCAACGACACTGAAGTGAAATTGCTGGTCGAACAAGGAACCATGAATAAAAGGAATGGAGTGGTAAACATGAAAACTCATCATGGAACAACATCATGCGCAACAACGAAAGTATACAGATTACTGAAGTTTTATGTTGCTACAACACTGAACATAAAATATAAGACTTACGTACGTGGATGGAACGCCAAAAGTAACTTCCTGCAATAAACTATGTGATAGTTTGCTAATCATAATTCAATAAATTATGCAGAGCACTTTTACCAAGAACATCAATCGTTGAACTAGGTAGAATCATGTTTCACAGCTCAAATCGTGGAGCAAATGATGCAATATAAATCAAGCGACAAAGTGTAACATGAGATGGAAGTATACGTTGCTGGTGGGTTTTCACATGGTGAATCAAAAGCAACCCAACCATATTATAAAACCAAATACAATTGATAAATAAACAATAAAATAATAAAAAATAAAAACAGACACAACAGCTGAGCAGAAATCAGCTGATGACTGATTTTCGACCGAACCATAAAAAGTGGCAAGAAGCCAAGTTTTGGACAGCTCGTCCGAACGCCCACTTTCACGACACGGTCCTCGCCTGAGGCCTCTAGGGATCAGGTTCCCATTTCTGTGGTTCTTGGCCTTTTTTGCTGGTTTTTCCACTGCTACTGAGTAAATTAGCAGCTCTGGGTTCATTATTGACCCCGATTATGGTCGCTCTCCTAACGCGGAAAGTGCCTTCAAGACAGCTTTGAGCATGCTTATCAGAAAATCCTGAAAATATGGGGTTTGTTACCCACATGTGCTAGCCATTAAGCCCATTAAAACGCTAAGCACGCCACAGCTCCAATCAGGACTTGCCCGTGTTTATCACGAGCTTTATTCGGTCTTTTGCGTAGCTATCCAGTATGGTCAGCGGCAGTAAGAAGTGCGAACTGAGCGCCAACTAGACCATGGGGGGAGGGGTTCTGCTCGAAAGATTAAAGATTCGAGAATTGTGGCAGGCAGTGTCCAACCCCATGGAAAGAGGGCTTCTTCGACTTAATGACAAAAAAAAGAGAGCTGTGCGCTGGCACCTTCCACCTTTCGGTAGTCACGTTGAAGAAGAATACTATTTTGTGTAGCCTGCTCATGTAGCCATATTGAAAGAAAAACGATGCAGGTTCTACTTTTTATGGTGATGCCAAATACCCACTGAGAAAATAAATCAGGAAAAATGGAGCTTTTTGGAATAGCTTTTCTTTCTCTTGTGTAGCACTAACCTCGCGCTAGAAAACGAAAACTTGCCTTGATTTCTAGTTCAGTTTATCGAGTAGATATGACAAACCAACTAAGGTGCTCTCAAAACCATCATCCAATTTTTATCTGACCAGAAGTCTGTGAAGCTGCACAGGAGGATGAACAAACAACATTCAGTTGGTTGGCAGTACAGTGTACCTGGTTGTTGCGTGAAATGAATGTGAAGGTGAAATAAGGAATTATAAAATGAAAAGTGGGCGAGATGTTCCGGAACCTGTAGATCAACCTCATAATTAGCCTCTGTTCAAGGAATAGTTAGTTGTCCTCTAAGGCAAGCAGAATTAACATGAAATGCAATTCGCGTAATAATGAAGGCAACTGAAATTCGATGCCTCGCAAAACCTGAGTGTCAGACAGTAAGATCGGGTGCATATCGTTAGGACAAAAACGTCGCGTGGCCTTGTTTGGCGCGCGACGAGGTGATGCGAGCTATGCGCGCCGTATCGGATGGGTCTTGAAGCAAAGACGGTGCTCTATGCCTCATTCTAGGCATAATCGCTTCAGGACTGAACCAATACGGCGCGCATTGCTCGCACCATCCCGTCGCGTGCCGAACACGGCTACGCGACGTTTCTGTCCTAACGATATACACCCCAGTAAGATCCTCCACGTGTAGCTGATACAGAAGGAAAACCGATACGAGCACCGTCTTTGTACCGGGAGAGGGGCAAGGGCGGAAAAACGTTTACAAAAACAATGGCGTCTGAAAACAAACACATGGGTTCGGTAGATACAATGTGTAACGAAACCGGCGTTGAAAAACGCGCCATAGGGCGCTATTTGCCCCCAGGGCGCGCTTCCGTCCGAAATGCAAGATTCCATGGTCGAGCCACGCTTCGTTCATTTTAAAGCTTGTCTTCGGCCTGATGTAACCTTATTTTTGAATTATTTCCTCTTTAGACTGTTTTCTTGTGACATATTTTACTTGTTTACTTATGGATCTTAACTGTGCATTTCTATACCTGAAAATCCCAGAAGGGTCAAATAAAGTCGGGGGGAGACGCAACTTTGCGTCGACGTCGAAGCCTTTACTGAGCTTAGGCTAAAATTGATATCCCCTCCTCCCACATTAAAAGGCATCTGTCCATAGGTCTCATCTGCTTCAGCCTAACCCTAGGAAGGAAAAAAAGCTTTGAAGTGAGTGAAAATTTTGCGTCTCTCCCCCCCCCCCCCCGACTTTATTTGACCCGTAAGTACATCTAGAAACAATATAAGAAAGAACAAATTAAAAACTAAAAGGAAAAAACAAATCTATAATAGAACCATCTTCTTTTGGCACCATGCCAAGGCGTCAAATTGGCGAGGTTGTGCAATGGCGGCCACTCAAACTCGTCCACACTACGTCTGTTCTACAGTAAGCCAAAATTACCCCCTACTGGTGTCTTTAAAATGGATTCTTTGCAACGCTTTCTGCACTTGTCACATTTGCATTACTGTAGTGGCTGCCGCAAGAGCAAATGCCAATGCTTCGTTCGCGTCGATTTCATTGTACACGATTATCGCTGGAAACATACATTCTCTCACTACGAACTGTCTCGTAAAGTTTGCCATATATTCAAAAGACATTGCACATGCTTTTACTACATTATTACATGGAAATGAGTCGTTACATGGAACTTCGTAAACCGCTGTATGTATACCAGCTAGAAGCTGGTCTCAAGCACCACCGTGACCGGAGAGAAAGCTACTTGATTTATAATATATAGAAAGCTCATGAAAAATCATTGTTTTGGGCGTCAACCCAAAGCAAGCTCCACCAGTACAGGATGCCCTTTTGTTATATAGTTAATGCGGCCTCAACACTTGTCACCTCACGCCTTTTCTCTCCAGGCCGTACTACGGACGATTTATGAATTAACCTTTTCAGTGAAAAATACCAACCTTAATCAAGCAAGTAACCTGGTTACCAAATACGCACACCCTACCTTACCCTAAGAGACTGTCGCTTGTTGCATAGTTTCTCCTCTGCTCCTCAGTTTTAGGCCCATGTTTTACCCATCAGTAATCGGACCTTTCCGAGTTTACACATATGTATGGATTATATACTTACAGACATACATGCATAGTACAGACAAACCAATAGATGATCAACCAGTCAAGCTCTAAAGCATGCATTAAATATTGTTGTAAATTTTGATCACACTCACATATTGAATGAGATCGCGCTGACGAAGTAAGTGAACATGTGCAGGACTTCGCCAATAGATGTGACGAGAATGAGTATGTTGCATGGAGATCGCAAACGTCTGAAACATTTTAAGCTCATACTTCAACAAAACCAACAGTAAATCTGTGTTGTGGGAAGGAAGATCTCATCCGCGTTCACATTTCGAAAAAAAAACTTACTTTGATCTCACGGTCACATACACGATAGAGCCATTTGCTAGTATACTTATTGTTGGAATAATTGTATAGAACAACTGGTAGAGAATAGGAAAACTGATGTGATGACGGCATGGTCACAATTCTGAGATGATACTTTACAGCTAGCAAATTGTTATTAGCTCCTTTTACTACGTTCTTGGGAGGAGGTGGTGCAGTGACTGGCAGCGCGCACTTCCACTCTCATGGTGCGGGGAACAAATTTCGCATCAATGATCGCCTAGGCTAATCAACCTTTTCATCCCAACGAGGTAGTTTAACCGATACCAGACTCATCTGGGAGGATAAAAGGCAGACATCTACATCGGCTGGCCCTCGTAAGTCATCGTATGGACTAAATAGTACCTACTACCATGATTATGAGTAGAACTTAAACGCAGTTGTTGCAGTTTCAGCTCATAGTTGTGAAACTATAATAGTAGTAACCTCTGCAAGACTTGTTTCGAGAAAAGGGTCCAAAGGATGAGTAGTTCGAAGGAGGGTGTGTGTCATTAGGACAGAAAATTCGTGTTGCGGCGTCCGACATACGGCAAGACTATAGGGTATATCAGTGGGGGGGGCTTCTTATAAAAGGTTGCACGCCAGAGCATTTCTGGGAAATTTTTAAGATTTCTCTTTCTCAGGCGTATGTTATCACCCATGCTTGTGAGAAAGGAGAGGGTCTTCCCGTTTTTAGGGCACGCCATGCGATAATCGAATTAGTGGCTTGCTTTCTCGGGGCGGGTATATCCTTGGTTGGCTGCTTATGTTTGGTAGTTCAAATACGATGGAACAACTAACGGATATCACCTCATATTTGGGTAATCAAACCCTAATCTAAAATGATCCGATGACAAATATGTAGATATGTATACGATGTGAGTATTCTACACCAAGCCAAACCTGAAACGCGTGCGGGCGATTCTCCCAACTGCCACCTGAATCTTTGTACGTTTCTTTCCTAGGCGCACTAGTCCACTTCAGCACGACTTGTTAGATAGAGACGATGCACCACTTGTAGTATGGCTCAGAAGGATGTGAATGGAACAACCAACGAATAGAATTCATCCTACACGTGGGCGACTAAACTTTATTCTATACCGGTACGATCAGCACGTAGATATATAATGTTGTTAAAACAAATACCTGAAATGCAACGTGAGAGCAATGTAACGAGTATGAGGTTATACCATCGAAATAGGAGGCTCATAAGTGAACGAATGTATATAGGTAGTGCAGACAATGCCAAAGCACAAAACAGCTAAGGCACAACTACTACAGTAGCGGTCAAAATTACATGCGGTTTTGGACCTTAACCATAATTTTGGTAGACGTTTACAAACTCGTTTTTTTCGCAATTTGAGGGCAACTGCTACTTCATGAAAAGATACCTTAGCCGAGTAGGGTGCAGTGTGAAGGTCAAAAAATTATTCACTGAAAGCTCTGAAAATGACCAAAACTTTCAAGAAATTCAATCAGCCATAAAAAGCTAATAACTCGACGAAACGAGTCTTTGTGCAAAAGGTAGAACGGAATGAGGCTAGAATATTGCTACTGGCATTTGCAACATGACAGCACTTTACAGCACTGAAGCACGGTTTTGATCATTTTCAGTGTAACACTGAAAATGATCAAGACCGTGCTCAGTTAAATATATTTTAATATTATGATTTAATTCAGGTAAATAATTTTTTCCACCTTCACACTGCATCCTACTCGGCTGAGAAACTTTATTTCACGGAGTGACAATTGCCTTCGAAGCATAGCTCGAAATGATATCAAAGGCAAGGTGTACTAGATGGCATCCGAGATTGAAAATGAGAGAGATGATGAAGGTAATGAACACTAATTTAACACTAACAACACAATAATTTGATTCAGGTAAATAGTTTTCTCCACCTTCACACTGCATCCTACTCGGCTGAGAAACTTTATTTCACGGAGTGACAGCTGCCTTCGAAGCATAGCTCGAAATGATCTCTAAGGCAAGGTGTACTAGATAGCATCCGAGATTGAAAATGAGAGAAATGATAAAGGTAATGAACATTGGAGACTTGAAGGGTGAACGAGAAAAAATGCTCTATACACGATAATTGGAAGAGATCACCATGCACAATGCTCGACTTACGAGGAAGGCCCATCAGGTCATTGTGAGCTTATTCGAAACGGTTCTTTGCATTTCATAGGGTCACATACACGAAACACAAAATACCGGTCTCAAATGCGGCCAAACGGTCACTCTCATAGGCAAAGAAACCCGTGCAAAATTGGAGGAGCTACGTTGGGGCACGGTTCCACATCCATCCTATTCACCTGATGTTGCCCCCTCAGATTACCTGTTCCGGCCCCTCAAGGTTTTCCTAGCAAAGAAAACTATGACCCCCTTGAACAGGGGTCGGTAACTTCTTTGGCTCCCAATCTTTCCAGTTCCGGGAGAAAGGAATCGCTGACCTGCCCGTTAGGTGAGACAGTGTGTAACTAACAATGGTTATTATATTGTTGATTAACTTGCTTTGCTTGCTGAGTTATAAAATAAAATAGAAAAAAATCTCCACCCTATCAAAACTTTCCGATCAACCTAATATATGCGTTTATTGAATGACAACAGGAATCTCAACGTGGATTATGATAAGTATAATGCTATGGTAGTGAATATTTTGACTAAGTAAGGTTTAGATCGGCCAGGTAAGGCGAATGTAGGCCTGAAAAGTTTTAAGGGATTTCCATCTACCCATTTTCATCACTTGAGCACCATCCAATCCCTGATCCAGGGCCGCGGACGCTGCTCCCCCCTGAAACTATGTGTGGTATAGCTTTTGTGACTAATACCTGATAAGAAAAAACTGCTGCAATCTTTTGCAAATAGTAGAAGAGCTCAATGGTAGTTTAATAGACTGAGATGCAGAAAGATAATCACTATTGATGATCAAAGCGTGTTGCATATGCTTGTCTAACAACTGAAGCTACTCTGAAGTGGCACCCAACCTGAAAGACGCCACAGCTCCACGCCACTGCTGATCCGTCTTAGACTTCCTGATGAATATCGAGTAGGTGTTGTCGGTGGATGTGAAGTCCTCCTTCTTCAGATTTTGTGCTTCGCTGAACCTGAGCAACCCCCTGAAAAGTAGAATGGCCAGTGCAGCTGTGGAAAACGCTTTCGAGTCCGTTAGGAGGGGGGGGGGAGGGTCGTAAACGTTGAGGTAGGCAATGATCAACGGAATCTTTCAGGCTGAGGGTCTGGAGTGTGAAGAACAGAAAAACTGACTATTCGGGTGCAAACCGAAACTAGTTTAACTTAAAAGCAGTGTTTGGGGAAATTTGGCAGAAAATTAAAAGAAGTAGTGAATGCGAAAGTCGAGATGCCTAGTAACAGGACACTGAAGGAAAAACGGATAGAAATGGCCAAAGACCCGAGAAATAGGACCCCTCCCACCGTTGATCCTCGATGTGGAGCCTTCCCGTGAAGAGGCGGGTAGACCGGACGAGTTTTCCATTGACGTGTTGCCATGTCGTAAACACGAAGAAATGTTCGAAAAAGAAGGCATCCTTTTTCCGGAGTGAACTACAAGCTAAACTGAGAAAGCGGGCCGCGATATCTTCCATTCCCACCCCAGCCATCAGTGCTAGGGAGCGGACCGTGCTAAGTAAGGCGGCTGTTGCTGAAAGGGCCGCTTCTACCACAGCTCCGCGGAGCGCCTTTCGCGGGGGATTTCGCCGCACATAGGCTCTCCAGACCCGTAATTTTCGAGTGAATGAATCCTCTAAGGGATTCCTTATCACCCACATTACCCCTAACACTGTCTTTGATCATCATGGAAACCTCATGCATGGCGCGATCCGCGACGAAATTCGGTCAACGCCAATAGCCCTTTCGTTGGTCCGCTGACACCGAAACCACGTACAGAGGCATCTTCGAAATTCACCGAGTAACTGTGGAAAGCGATATCTATAAAGGGCACCATCGTGGATGGACACTCCAGAAACAATAGGATGAAAACGAAAAATTAGCTAATATGGACTTCCTTCATATCTTACTATGATTGCAAGTACGTAATCTGTTGTTAGCGGCCACTACGCTAACCGGAAAAACGTTTGTATTCATTGAGAATGTGGATGAAATCCTCATGCATGGCGCATCCCACAGAGAAGGTGACCGACACTTCTCGCCCTTCCACTAGGCCTTCGAGAGCAAAGGATGCGTACCAGAGAAATTTTAGTGACAATGAGTCGATTTTTCCTAAGGAGCGTGGGAAGATCTCGCAAGTTCGACGAAAAATTCTTCGCAACTGGTTTTCCTGAAATTTTTTGCTTTGTTTCAAAGATATGGCATAGCTTAGTTAGTCATTCGAAAGCAGCAACCTCGGAGACCCGGCAAACTTAAAAAACGCACTTATATGATTAAGTTTGAAGTAAGTTATGATCACTTGAAGTGGTGCACTTCAATTCTTCTGAAATTTTTCTCATCCAATCCTCATCTGGCTTCCCTTAAAATAACTTCCTTTGTTTTGAAGATATGGCATAGCTCAGGAAGTCATTCAAAAGCGGCAACTTCGCAGACCCCGATTCTCCAAATCGCACTCATATGGTCAAGTTTGAGGAAGTTATGATCATTCAAAGTGAATTGCTTCAAAATTTTCCTCATCTAATCCTCAACTGGAAACCTATATCGAGAACTAAGCACCCATTAGGGAAAGCAGGTTTTTTGGGAAGAGGTCGTATGTTTTGAAAATTTTCCTCAACTGGACGCCTGTTCCTGCTCCCCATATCCGAAGAACGCTTCAGGGTTTCTGATCAGTGACCATTTACAAACTCACCCCGGGATAATATAATAGTTTAATCGTTGCACACAACTCAAAATATCGGCTACCAACACAAGTATATAGGGAGCAATAGAGGGCACCACGCTGCGGCTATTGGGAATCGTCACTTCGCGGCACTCCGAATTTGGCTGCATTCTCTCAACTTAATACAGGAACTGGAGTACTACTAGTAACAGAGAGTCAAGGCCTGCCTGAACTCATCAAACGTAATCCTCCATCAAAAACCTGGCGCTGTGATGTCATCGAGCATCATACTCTATATATAAAGCAGAAGTTTGGTGTGTTTGTTTGTCTGTCTGTCTGTCTGTGTGTGTGTCTGTCTGTCTGTCCGCTCACCGCATAATTTCTATCTCGCGTTGCAGCAAAGCTGGGACCCTGAATTTTTAAGGTAATATAGGGGGTGGTAAGGGGCATCAATGGTGAATGAACGGAAGTGATAGCAACTGATGAGGGCTGATAAGGAGCCTCGAAAGGCGAATGGCGGGAAATTCATATCTCGCGTCGCAGCAAAGCTGGGATCCTGAATTTTTAAGGTAATGTAGGGGTGGTAAGGGGACATTAATGGTGAATGAACGGAAGTGATAGCAACTGATAAGGGCTGATAAGGAGCCTCGAAAGGCGAATGGCGGGAAATTCATATCTCGCGTCGCAGCAAAGCTGGGATCCTGAATTTTTAAGGTAATGTAGGGGTGGTAAGGGGACATTAATGGTGAATGAACGGAAGTGATAGCAACTGATAAGGGCTGATAAGGAGCCTCGAAAGGCGAATGGCGGGAAATTCATATCTCGCGTCGCAGCAAAGCTGGGATCCTGAATTTATAAGGAAATGTAGGGGTGGTAAGGGGATATCAATGGTGAGGGAACGGATGTGATAGCAACTGAAGGGCTGATAAGGAGCCTCGAAAGGCGAATGGCGACGCAGCTGTGTTGTGATGGGCCGGTAAGGAAATTACACCTAGGGATACACCGAGGGTACCCATGTCACTCCCACAGTCCAGCGTCAACCATTTACAACCTGTCTGCACCACATACACCCCTATCCCATTGTTATGATGTCTCAACTGAACTGCTGTCTGGAAAGGTCGGGCATGTTAGAATTGGGTAGATGCTGACCTAAGCGCACAGAGCACATAAGAATTAAGCCTAGCTCCGCCCACTGTGAGCGAGGCTTGCGCGGAAACTGCCGGTGTTCAAATTTAAGTCCACGCTTAGGTTCCAAAAATCAGGCAGGCTAGGAATGGACCTGTAGAGGTCGGGCAAGTTAGGGATGGGTTGGGGTAAGCCAAAATGTACGGAGCACATGAGAGGCAAGCTAAAACCAGAAGTTTGGTGTGTTTGTGTGTGTGTGTGTGTAAGCATGTGTCCGTTTTTTGTCACATATCTACTTTCAACTCAATTGCAACGTGGAGAGGTCGGGCAAGTTGGGGATGGGTAGGGGTTGACCAAAGTGTGCGGAGCTCATTAAGGACTAAGCCTAGCTCCGCCCACCGTGAGCGGAGCTTGCGCAGAAATGGTTGAAAAAAAATCAAGAGTGGGCCTGTAGGGATCGTGCAAGTTAAGACTTGGTAGGGCCTCATCTCAACTGTATCCTGGAGGGTCGCGCGAGTTAGGAGTGGGGAGGGGCTGACCTAAGCGAACAGAGCATATAAGAACTAAGCCTAGCTCCGCCCACCATGGGCGGGTCTTGCGCCGAAATCGATGAATAAACGGATTTAGGTCCTCGCTCAGGTGTTGGAAATCGGGCAAGTTTGGAAAGAGTCTGTTGAAGTCGCGCATGTAAGGACTGGGAAGGGACTGACCAAAGTAAAGGGAACACAGAACACAGGGAACGCAAATTAGGCACGGGCTGTGGAGGTCGGGCAGGTTAGTATTGGGTAGGGACCAAGTGTACGGACCACATAAGTTCTAAGCCTAACTCCGCCCACCATGGGAGGGGCTTGCGCCGAAATCGATGAGTAAACGAATTTAGGTCCTCGCTTAAGTGCGGAAAATCGGGCAAGTTAGGAAAGGGTTGTTGAAGTCGTGCGAGTAAGGACTGGATAGGGACAGACCAAAATGTAGGGAGCACACAAGAAGCAAATTAGGAACGGGCCTGTAGAGGTAGGGCAAGTTAGGATAGCGTAGAGGAAAACATAAGTGTACGGAGCACATAAATTCTAAGCCTACCTCCGCCCATCATGGGCTGGGCTCGCCCGAAATCGATGAATAAACGAATTCAGGACTTCGCTCAAGTGCTGAAAATCGGGCAAGTTAGGAAAGGGTCTGTTGAAGTCGCGCATGTAAGGACTGGGAAGGGACTGACCAAAGTAAAGGGAACACAGAACACAGGGAACGCAAATTAGGCACGGGCTGTGGAGGTCGGGCAGGTTAGTATTGGGTAGGGACCAAGTGTACGGACCACATAAGTTCTAAGCCTAACTCCGCCCACCATGGGAGGGGCTTGCGCCGAAATCGATGAATAAACGAATTTAGGTCCTCGCTTAAGTGCGGAAAATCGGGCAAGTTAGGAAAGGGTTGTTGAAGTCGTGCGAGTAAGGACTGGATAGGGACAGACCAAAATGTAGGGAGCACACAAGAAGCAAATTAGGAACGGGCCTGTAGAGGCAGGGCAAGTTAGGATAGCGTAGAGGAAAACATAAGTGTACGGAGCACATAAATTCTAAGCCTACCTCCGCCCATCATGGGCTGGGCTCGCCCGAAATCGATGAATAAACGAATTCAGGACTTCGCTCAAGTGCTGAAAATCGGGCAAGTTAGGAAAGGGTCTGTTGAAGTCGCGCATGTAAGGACTGGGAAGGGACTGACCAAAGTAAAGGGAACAAAGAACACAGGGAACGCAAATTAGGCACGGGCTGTGGAGGTCGGGCAGGTTAGTATTGGGTAGGGACCAAGTGTACGGACCACATAAGTTCTTAGCCTAACTCCGCCCACCATGGGAGGGGCTTGCGCCGAAATCGATGAATAAACGAATTTAGGTCCTCGCTTAAGTGCGGAAAATCGGGCAAGTTAGGAAAGGGTTGTTGAAGTCGTGCGAGTAAGGACTGGATAGGGACAGACCAAAATGTAGGGAGCACACAAGAAGCAAATTAGGAGCGGGCCTGTAGAGGTAGGGCAAGTTAGGATAGCGTAGAGGAAAACATAAGTGTACGGAGCACATAAATTCTAAGCCTACCTCCGCCCATCATGGGCTGGGCTCGCCCGAAATCGATGAATAAACGAATTCAGGTCTTCGCTCAAGTGCTGAATCGGGTAAGTTAGGAAAGGGTCTGTTGAAGTCGCGCATGTAAGGACTGGGGAGGGACTGACCAAAGTGAAGGGTGCAATAAGCAAATAAGGCACGGGCCTGTGGAGGTCGCGCAGGTTAGGATTGGGTAGGGGTCATGTGTACGGAGCATATAAGTTTTAAGCTTAGCTCCGCCCACTATGGGCGGGGCCTGCACCAAAACCGATGGGTTTTCAAATTTATAAACCCTCGCTTGGGTTGCAAAAATTGGGAAGGTCAGGAATGGGACTGCTCAGGTCGTGCGAGTAAGAACTGGATAGGGACAGACCAAAATGTAGGGAGCACACAAGAAGCAAATTAGGTACGGGTGTGTGGAGGTCGGGCAGGTTAGGATTGGGTAGGAGTCAACCCACCAAACTTATGTACTCTGTACACGTCAACCCCCTGTGTATAGAGTACATAAGTTCTAAGCCTAGCCCGCCCATAATTGCAATATTGGTACCACACTCACAAAGTGACTGTTTGTTCTCGGTTACCATTAGGGAGTGGTGTGTTATTATCAGATGTATCTCTCGGCAATCAGTTAAGGTCAATGTTTCTTATAGAACTGATACATGCACGTCCTCTCCAAACTTTTAATCCTCAAAAGTCAACTACTACGGAGCGCCTCAGCGCTCACGATGAGACACCTCCAACTGCTGCCGCTCCTTTTAGCGTGGCCGCACCTTTGCGATTGTGCCTTACACACTTGGATCAACGATGGGAAGGGGGTCTTCTTTCTTGGATTTTTTGACCGTTTCGATCCATCTTCCTTACTTTGGTACTACTAAGTGCTTCAATTCTATTTTTGTGTTCGGATCGAATCCTGCCTTTCTTTAAGGGGTTTTGCCTTCAGTGGGGAAGAGGTTACAGATGGGTGTGGTGTCTCTTAGTTTCAACCAAAGCCGATGATCGTTGGAGGTTTGCTCACAATATACAAGCCGCATATTATCCGTTCCCTGCTGCTATGTGCGCTCCCTATACACAGGGCCTATTCCTGCTGCAATGCGCGCGAAGCGCGCATGCGAAAGACGGCTCGCCGCGCCAGCGGCGAGCCGAGAGTCGCTCCTCGCTACAAAACAGAAACCCCCAAAGCCACCCTGCCGGGGCGGCGAAGCCGCCCCTACGAGGATTGGCCGGCGAAGCCGGCCAATCCGAGTCCAGGAGGGTTGGCCGGCGTCAGCCGGCCAACCCGACTGGTGCAACAATAATCCTTCTGCGTAGCCTACTGCCGACGTCGAGCTCAGCGCAGCATAATACGAGGGCGAGGTCGAGCTCTGCGTTTACTCTAGACACGATCGCCTCGACTGCAAAGATGGGGACTGCCGGAACGTTCCGCGATCAATACTCTTTCATATTGAAACATATAGTATTGATTGAAGACCTGCAATAAGGATGCGAGTGACAGCGTTGCCGAGTGTGAATGCACTCGAGGTCTTTGTAAAGGTTCCTAGGAAAACCAACGCTCACCTTTGTTTTCTTCATTCTGTATCAACAGTTCAAGGCCTTTACACAATTTATTTGCTGTATTATTAACTGAAAAACAAGAATTCGATTATTCCAAATTAATTCCATGCGTTTCTTCAACAGCGCCAGTCATGTTCTGGTGAAAATTCTGCTCACGGAGTACTCCGTTCCGCCGAGCAGTCGCTTGATCTTCCCGATAAGCAAGTACTTGTCAAGTATTCTTCGATATTGTGTGCTGCAAAATAAATGGAACTTGTGAGGCAAATCGTACCTCGAGCCCATTGAAAGACTGCAGGCAGATATGTAGGCAATTATTGTTGCATTTGGTCCCCGAATTATGGAACATATCAACGTGCCTCGTCCAGTATGTGGAGCAAATCCCTTCAGGCCAGCCTAGCTTTTTCCTGGCTTTGTCAAAAAATAGGACTGGTAGTATATCTGCGTTCGCTTCGATGTGGGCTTCATATGAATCGTTTCTGCCATAAAGCACACTAATGGACCCTCGGAGGAAGCAATCGTAACAGAAAATTTGGCGGCGGATCTTCGGCGGCAGCACACAACGGGGGGGGGGGGAGCGCACTGAGCGCCTGCAATATCACTCTCATTGTCAGCCACTGCGAACATGTCAGCCTTCAAAAGGTGGGCGTCCTCTCCAAGGCCCGCATTGTCCTTTTGGAGCAGATAAAATTAACTTATTTTCGTAAGGGATGACAAAGTGATGTTTGAACAATGATTTTTTTGCAAACCTCATATAGTAGTAAACAAACAGGTTCATAGAGGACGTTGCATTAATGAATAGCCCTGCTAAGAGGCCCGCATTATTGAAGCTTAATACGTGACCGGCCCATGCCACGAGCATAGTGCTGAACCACCCGAACACAGTTGTCACGGCGATTACCATCAAAGATCGATGAGTACTTCTCACAGTATCAGTTCCTGAAGATGTTAAGCGTACTTGTATTTGTTGAGATAAGTTAAAGGCACAAAACGCGTGAATCAGACTAATGTTGATTTTTTAGAAAGAGTAGGATTTTACTAGGGAAGGTATTTTACTTCCCATGGAACTTTGAAATGAGACCCGGGGATATCGATAGAGCTTCGAACGCTGATTATGACTGTGGAAACCAAAATTGCTAAGTGGCATTCTGAAGCGAGTTACGAGGGGTCAAAGTTTGCCTGTGATTTGCCTGCGACATCTCACTGGCGAGGCGCTTCGTCATCAGGATGACTAGCGGAAAGCCAGTAACAGCGTCCGCGGCTCAGTGGTAGTACCCCGGTTCTGCAGGCGCGAGCTTGTGGGTTTACTTCCCCCGGTTCGGCTTTTTTTGCATTTTGTGCTTCATTGTCAGTAAGTGCTTTTCCTTCACTTCTAAACGTTTCCTTGTATGATATTCGCGCGTAGGGGGTCGAATTACCCCTCTGTGCAAATTTCCATCCGGATCCAGTTTTTGGCCCAACCTCGGAAAATTAGGGGTGGCAAGAGGTTAAGTAGGAGTTTTTGAATTTCCTTCCACAAAAAATCCTGCAAGCTGAACAAGATAACCTAAACATACATATCACACTTGCCCTTCACTCACGTAACAAGCGCCAAATAAGAGCATTCGCTGGGCAAGGGTCAACGACTACTCCTTTGTTGAATGGGTGCCAGCCAATAGCCCATCAATTTTTCCGAGATTTGGTCAAATTCTAGAACTGGCTGAAAACTTGACTCATAGGGTAATTTGATCCCCTGAACACGAAACTCACACTGGTTTTGCGTGAGAACGTATGGCTCGCTCGCTATGGGCTCCCAAACATACCATGAAATGGTATTACTCTTTTTTTCAGAAAAACCATCATAACTTCATTCAGGTAATTGTTTGAGATTCTGAATAGAGATATGAGATCAGCATTTAGAAGCGCCTACAGTGGTATCTGTCTCATTGCAAATGGCCATTTCGACAAACTGTCTGATGGCAAAGTGCCTCGGCAATGAGGTGTCACAGGCAATCTTTGACCCCTCGTAACTCGCTTCAGGATGCCACTTAGCAATTTTGTTTTTCACATTTATGAGCAGCGTTGGAAGCTCTATCGATCCCCCCGGGTCTCATTTCAAAGTTCCATGAGAAGTAAAATACCTTCCCTAGTTAGAAGACTACTTAAGCTGCACCCTTGTTGCTGCTACACGGTGCACCTTCCGAAGCTGCGCCTGCCATGTAGAGAACAACCTTGTCACGCCCACCTAACCAAATCACACCTAGCCTTAGATGGACAAATTTCCAACGTGGAAGCTGCCTTCATCATCGAAATGGCTCCATCATCGAATTATCTCCCCTTATCGCAAGTCGTCCCCATTTGGGCGCTAAGTTGGAAATTTATTCGTCTAAATCCAGGTGTGACTTGGTTGGGTGGACGTGACTTGGTAGTGTTCAAGCAAGCACGATACCGTGAATGCACAGTGCGGCCGCAACATGCCGCCTGAGCAGTTACTCAAGAACATTTTGCCCCAAGACACTAATATAAGAAACCGTTGTGATTATCGTGTAGTGTGCCTTTAACGACCATACCTAATTTCAGCTTCTTGAAAACGTATATAAAAATAGTATAGCATAGAAGAGTCATTAAATTTATTGCAATACAACTCCATATGAATACAATATTCAGAGGATAACCAAGCGGTGTCATTGCGTGACAGAATACGGTTCTGCAAGCATTCCAGTTTAATAACTAACGGTTTCGCTTAATATCTAATAACGAATCTGAAGGAGTGTTTTTCAGAAGTGTTTCATACCAGCGGAACTGACCATTACCACTGCAAAAAAAAAATACCGTCCACGTTGAACAAATCACTTCGGGAAAACGTTACTGGTTACACAGTGAAATCATGTCCTGCGCTAGATACCTACACTGTGCATGTAAATTCCAACATTTATTTGCTCAAGTGAATTCATTACTTCTTGCTTGTGCTTGTGATATTGTACGGGCTCGCAACTAGAGGACAGCTGCTGGTATTAGGGCAAGGGAGCGTCCACAACTTGCTGCCACAATGCAAGCCGCAACGTGTCTCATGATGTCTATGCCACTACTGTGATTCCTCTACCAGCTGTCTCCACCCTACCGACTCAAATGTCATTATCGACGAGGTCTGCACTGAGCAGGACTGTCTACTTGGTCACTGAGTTCACAAATCCAGCGAGGCACTTGTGACGCTGTACCCAATTAGCGCATCACAGCGATTTAGCTATTTAGTACTAAGGCACAGTTACCAGCCTTATGAAGCCGTAGATTTCTTAGGTCCAGTCACTCGCCGTAGCTTTCAGGAAGCTATAGCTATGGTTATGTTGAGTTGTGTTGCTGTCGTGGAAAATGCCGCTTGTTACAGCTTGGAGATCGTTGCTAACAATAATCGATTTCAACCGCACTATTACCCTGTTGGTCGATGCTAAGAGCAGAAGTGACCACCACCAGTCAAAACTCGCTGTTTCGTTAGATTAAGGATAATGAGGATGAAGGTTTCAGCTACCTGCAGCATCAGACTCTATACCCTTTTTTGTCGATCTTCTTCATACCATTGTCGATATTACACTTGAATTGATTCAGTAGGAGCGCTGTATTAGCAATTTTCAGGAGAGAGCTTTTATGTGATAGCTGTTGCAATTAAGATGTTCGCTACTGGCATTGCAGCGACTGAATCTTGGAAAAACTACAGAGCAAGGGGAACAGTGGTAAATAACAGACATAAAACGACTATTCGCTTCGTCAGGCGCTAGTGACTTTGAGTGGTCGCGGCGAGTCCTCCCACGCTGCACTATGGGAATGCTGACTGTATGTTGAGCCAAGAGTTGTGGTCCGTAATTATCTGAGAAATGCTGCTTCAGAGCGAAGAATACGGTCATAAGGTCGATACTATGCTATGTTTAACCCTCAATGAAGTGTCTCGATGTAGTTGCAATGGTTTCAGTTGCAGCTGGAACTGCTCACAGTTTGGCATCAACATTTATTGACTTGTACGCTTTGGAAAATTTGCCCTTGTCTGTGTTTGAACTCTGAAGGCTTCGAAAACATTGAACCCAGAAGCCCTGTTCTAATCTAATCTAATCTAATCTCTAAGCTAATCTTGTATAAGGCCGAATCTCCGGCTTGGACTCCGGGCTTCAGAATCATCAAGTGTCGTATAAGAAGAAATCCAACATAGACGCCATGCTCGACTCGCAATGAACTTTCGAATGTGGAAGATAAAAAAAACGTTCTTGGCTCACTATTGTGCTGTCACGAAGCTCATGATTATTTGAATGTGTAAAAATAGAATAAGACTCCAAAAAGTTTTCGAAAGGCTGTGAAATTCTCAAAAGTTTTTCAAAATACGTTGCAATATTTCGGTAATTAGAACCTTCAAGAGGCCTGAAATGTGGCAGTGTTATTATGTAATATAAAAGTGTGGTACTGTCTCAAAAAAACTTCTGCGTGCACCTACTCTGCCGAAGACCTTGCGCAGTGGAAAACTGCCAACTCATGGTGAAATTTGATATAAGAATGATCATGGAGTATCCACAAATGGTATACTGTGGCCAAGTGATGATATGCAAATGATCACGTAGTTCATCTGGCTATTTATTTCTGATGATAACCGCTTTATTTCAAGGACTTCCAGTATCCTCTTTCTACAGTACTTTCTACTGAGCAGTGCAGTACCTTAATTGCTAGTATGGGAGGGCGCTTGGTAGGTACGTACCTTTGCACGATGCTTGGAGGAACTACTGTTTGGATAAGAAGACCTATTTATTAGTGTTCTGCGATGTTCGTCGACACGTTGTAAAGAGGCCTCTTCGTTTCTCCGACATATTTTTGCCCACAGCCTCGACATTCGATAAGATAAACTGTACCCTGAAGCCGGCACATTTTTTGGTCACTACAGTAACTACAACCTTCCCTGCCACACCTTTCCTCGTGAACCCTTGAATACGTCAGTAGGTGCCTCAGATTGGGTTGCGGACGAATAATAGGGAGCCGAAATTTTTTAAAAAAAATTTTCAAAATTAATTTTTTAGCTTCATAAAAAATAAAATCATTGCTCGCCCGATATTAAAATAAAATCATTGCTCGCCCGATATTTCGTCTCCCACCCAGCCCGAAGCAGTTGAAAGAACCATGGAAAGAAACGTGCCCCCACCCTCCCCACTGGCTACCAAGGTACTGCACCGCTCAGTTGAAAGAACCATGGAAAGAAAAATCTTAGAAGACCTTGAAATAAAGCGGTTATCACCAGAAATAAATAGCAAGGATGAACTACCAGATGGATGAAGCAAGGACCTTTTGCATATTACCACTTGGCCACAGAATACCATTTATGGATACTGCATAATCATTCTCATATTAAATTTCACCCCAGTCGCATAGGCGTTTCCTATCTAGGGATGCCATCGGGTGGGTTGGCAATATTTCGCTACAAAGTTTCTGGCAGGGTAAGTGCACGCGAAGTTTTTTCTGGGACAGTACCACGTGAGTTGGTAATATACCTTGTATTAGGCTGTCCCGAAAGTTCCGGAACACCTTGGCGGACAAGGGTTTTCGGGCCTTCCCACGATGGATAGCCAGGACATTTGTCGATTGACTTTGAGCAACGTTCCATGCCATAGGTATATAAGGATTCGCGCCTATCCACAAAAGGAATAGAGCTCGAAATGGACGAGACGTCACTCCGAGCATTGTACCTCTACGAGTTCTACCGAGGGAGTTCCATAAGGGAAGCGGTCCAAATAATCAGCGTCGCATGTGGAGCAAGCACAACTATCCACCGTTGGTTCACCCGCTTCCGTCCTGAAGATATAGCCCTGAAAGATCAGCAACGCAGTGGCCGTCTATCTCAGCTGACGATCAGCTTCTCAGAAGAACTGTGCAGGAGAACCCCATGGCAAGCACACGTGAAGTAGCCCTGCTACTCGGTTGTGGGAACACCACAGTCGATCAGCATCTCACTCGGCTGGGATACCGGAAAGTGCTCTCGACTTGAACACCCCATGCCCTATCCGACAGCCGACATCTGGCAATATTCACCCGGGACACCTTGGCGACGCTAGGCTGGGAAGTGCTACCACATCCTCCATATAGCCCCGACCTCGCACCGTCTGACTACCACCTGTTCGCCCCTCTACAAAACTTCCTAAAGGGGAAACAGCTCAAAAAGCAGCGCGACATCGAGATGGAGGTCGAGCATTTCTTCGCGAGGCAGTCTCAACCCCTGGAGGCGGAATACCTGGGCGGATGGGATTGGCAAGCTTCCGGATAGATGACAGAAGGTGATAGATAGTAATGGTGAATATCTTGTCAGCCGAAATGTGTTTATGTTGTAAAGAAATAAATTTGAAAAAAAGTGGTCGAGGTGTTCCGGAACTTTCAGGACAACCTAATATATAACACAACACCACTGCCACACTTCAGAGCTGACGAAGGTGCTATGCACCGAAATATTACAATATATTTTGGGAAACTTTTGAGACTTTCATAGCCGTTTGAGTTTTTTTAGATAACTTTTTGGAGCCTCATTCTATTTTCACACATCCAGTTATTGGCTCACCTAGTTGTTCCCATCGTGAGAAACCACTATGGAAAACCACTACACGAAGCATCTCGAGACTTAATCATAACATGAGAAAAGCACTTACTCATTGGTAGCACGGAGAAGAAAGCTGTAGAAACACATTGTCGCTGCAAACAGGAGTGCCGGAAATGTCTGAGCCGTTATATACAATTTTGTGTGGAAGCCGATGAATTTTTTGCTGTAATATCTCAGAGTAGTGGTCATCAAAACAATCAATTAATTTTGCTGATGTTTGAGGACACCTTAGGGATATGAAAGAGACCAGATGGGAAGGAATGATCATGACACGAATTGCGAAACTCGAGTTGGAAATCACGTCTTGAGGTATTTACTGCGGCCTCTTTGGTTGCGTTTCATGCTACGCCGCTGTCAATGGCTAGTCCCGGCCTTAAACTTTAGTTGTGGCTTTTGCTAGTTTTTTAGTCTTTTAGTTTTTATGAGTAAAGATGCAACATGCTGCTGGTTCATTCAGATGCCCTCGCCCCTTCAACAACTAGCAAAAAATAAACATAGTGGAGGTGATTTTTGATTTCCTCTTGTACGAGTATGCCAAAAATGAATATACATCCTTACTAAATATAGAACCTCAGTATGCCTGTACCCATGTGCGTCTGTCATTAAATTGGGCATCGAGTGAAAACAACCTTTGGAGGTGGGATCAAGTTCTGGGTGGGGTATGGGGCAAGAAGTACGATGCAGACATGAACCAACAAAGCTTCTCCCACGGTGGGAGGAGCACGCACTCAAACTCAGTACTCACCAAAAAGGGTTTCAAAATCCCATGAGACTTCGAATAGAGGCCCCTACAGGTCGTTAAGTATCAAACGCTGAGTACAACTGTGAAAACCAAAATTGCTACGGGCCGTTCCGAAACGAGTTACGAGGGGGCAAATTTTGCATGCGATGACTCATCAACGGGGTACTCTGCTAATGGTGACTCGTCAACGCGGCCAATCGTTTCCGAAGCGCATCCTTCTCAGGTGAGGCGGACGTGGTGATTTTGCTCCCTGCCGAGGTGGTAGTCTTCGCTTTTTGTGTTCCACCATTTATAATTGCTTCTATTTCAATTTTAGACGTTCCTTTCAAATCGCCTCAAACCCACTATTTACTAATATCACTTATAAATTCTTGCGTTTTCAATATTAAAAAATAAAAAAGATCATAGGAACTGGTGTCAACATCTCACATGGAAAATATTCAAAACAAAGAGGTCGTTTGTAGTGGGACTATAAAGGCATTTGATTGTCTAGCGTAGTTGGCTGGTCCCGCTCTCCTGCACCCGTAATGCCAAGCGTTATTTCTCAGAATGGATGGATTGGCGTTCAAGGATCCCAACTACCTGGAGGCGGAATACCAGCCGATTCTATATTTTGACCATAACTTCAAAGAAGTGGTTGGCATGGGTAGGCCCTCTCTTACGTCCAATAATACGAATACTCTATGGAGCGTAGAAAGAACCATCAAATTATACGTAGCAAGACACCTATCGCAACAGCTGCACAATTCCAACAATTCCTCAGAGAAGATGTCCAACACCTTCTTGAGACTATTTCTCCTTTAAGAAAGAGGACCGACCCATGGTCGAGCCACGTTTTAAAGTTAGGGCCAAAATATGGAATTGGCTGAAATTTTGCCCCAGAGGTAGTTGATCTCCCTGAAAACGAATATCACACCCATTTTGCGAATTGAAGCTTGGCTTACGCGTTACGGTTAGCGAACTATGATGGACAATCAGACGCCTTTAACACAGAGAGTCAAGGTTATTTAAGCACCCTAGATAATATTGAGTTGATTCATAATAAATCGGACAAATGGTAGTGATGATTTCTAGAGAACATAATCCAGCAACGAGTTAATGAAAATGGACGCGCAAGGTACCGTTGGAATGAGTATGAAAAGCTCTTCAAAGCACCGCAAAATAACACTCCAAAGTAAATTCATTCCGCCACCATGCTGCACGATTTCAAGCCGTCCAGAGACCACATCCGCAACGTTATACTATTTATATCGCTATCTGGCCAGGAACCCGCGGATATCGGCAGGCGTCTAAAAGAAGTTCACAAGGAGCACGCCCCCGCCAGAAGTACAGTGTTCTTGTGGCATTCGTTTCGTCAGGCGACTATTCCATCGAAGACGAAAACCGCGGTTGGTGGAGCGTACACGGCGTAGAGTACTGGGAGCTGCTCGATGAAGGTACAACAGTATCCGTCGACGTCTACGTTCGTCAATTACGAGAACTGAAGACAAATGTCCAAAGACCGCTACGGCTGCGGTCACATGTCTACTTCCAGCACGACAACGCGAGACCGCACATTGCAAGATCGACCATGGCCGAGCTGCTGTCGTACAGTTGGACCGTGCTTCCACACCCACCGTACTCCCCAGACCTGGTCCCTTCAGATTTCCACCTTTTCTCCCACAGCCAACGCCACCTGGACGGCCAAGACTTCAAAACTCGCGACGACGTCAACAAGGCACTCGGCAACTTCTTCGAGCTCCAGCCTCAGGCCTTCTTTATCCTTCCAGACGAGTCTGGTACCAATTTGCCTACCCCGAAGGGATGGAAGGTTTGGTTGACCTGGGCGGGAGCACATTTGATCCCCGCACCATGAGAGTGATGAGTGTGCCACCTCTCACTACACCACCTCCGCCCCTGTTGAGGCTTATACAAAAAATCCCAAAAATTGAAATAAAACAATTGTAGAAGGTAACACGCAAAACGCAAGAATTAAGAGTGGGAGCGACCCACCACCTGCCGCCTGTAGACCGCTCCTACCTGGGACCCGGGGCGGCCGCGCTTCGAACATGATTAGCCGCGTTGATGAGTCACCATTAGCAGAGAATCTCGTCGATGAGTGATCGCATGCACACCCATTCTGACCTGCATAGGAACCGGACGTAGCAATTTTTTTTCACAGCTGTAATAACCGTTCGAAATCGACCTTTTAGATCGTTATTCGAAGTTCCATGGAAAGTTGGACCTTCCCGGTCAGACCGCAAGTTGTTGACTGGATTTCAAGATGACTAAACATGGAGAAAAAATGGATTACAAGCAGTGATGGTGTAATGGGGGTAACGAGAACTCTTGATATGAATCACCCAAGAAAACTACAGGTCTACTACGGGTTTGTGAGGACTATAGTCGGTAAGCTCCCAACTGGGAAGAGCACCTCTCAACTCAGGAGGAGCCGTTTTCACGGCTGCCGAGATTTCTATCCCAGCCCGTCCCTTTTGAGAATCAGCGGGGAGAGGATCTTATTTGTCTTGTTTTTGACCGCTTCATTCCGTTTTTTCTTCAGTCATAGTACTGCGCACCTCGGTTTTCATACTCAGTACCCTTTCATTCGATCCGAGTTACCCTGATTATCCCTACCGCTGCCCTTGCGGTCGTCCGATGAATTACTAAAAGTCAGGAGTCAAGGAAGTGGAGTTTACACGATATTCATAATTCGGTCCACCCCCCCCCCCCTAACGAAATTCACATCAATGAGACAATAAAATGGCACAGGGAAAATATCTGTGGATAATAGCATCGATCGGTATTGATCGAAAACATCGGCTTTATGTTGAGGGCTGGGAATGGGCAGCGAGCCACTCCAGCAGATGACTAATGCTGCAGGGATGGGAATTTCATTGCGGGACGAGCCATCGACCCGCAATACCTATCAAACTTGTGTATGTTTCTGTACAGAAGGTGGGGAATGAGTGGTGGACCACTATTTTTTTGGTCATGCACGAAGGTTACGGCGTTGTTTTTCATGTGATGTGGTAGTTGGTACTAGGCAAAATTTGTAAGAAAAAGCAACTCCGATCGACGTATTGACGTCTACGGGGTTATGCGCACAGAAATGTGCGCCAGCCAAGTGGTATGTGATATCACTATAAATAGACAATATAGCTTCTGGGTTCAATGCTTAGTCTTCAACTGGTAAGCTGTGAACAGGAAAACAAAAAACTATTTAGTTTACAAGAAGTCTTTTAGAGCCTGGCATCGTAGCACATGCTCGAAAGCTCACTAGATTTTTGTGAGGGAGAACAACCTATCCAGTGCAATATTCAGAAGTATCATAGATGACATTAGCATTCCGAAGACCGATGGAAGCTGTAAGTAGACGCAGATATCATGAAATATCATATGGTCTCTATTTCTGAAATTGAAGAAGTGTTACAGATGCATCCAAGAAAAGCTAATGCTAATATTGAAAGCAAAAGTTATAATTATCCTTACATATTGAATGAGACTACTGCGATGAAATGGGTGAACATGTGGAGGAACTCGCCAAATGATGTGAAGGAGATCAGTATGTTGCATGGAGACCGTAAACGTCTTAAACATTGAATCTGTTGTTCTTGCGACTGAGAGAATATCTAGGGAAAAAAGAACCACAAGCTTCTGCTTATCTATTTGAACTCACTTCGATCTCAAAGTCACATAGACAATAGAGCCATTTCCTACGATGCTCATTGTTGGAATAATTATATAATACAATTGATACCCAACAGGAAAGCTGATTTCTGATGACGCCATATAACGAGCTTAAGACATGATGCAACACTGCACCTCTCCACTATCTAGAGTGATCATAGTTGTTTATCAAAAATCACTGATTAATGATTTCACAGAACAAAAAGGAGGCCACAGGTGGTTTCTGGAACTTCAATCATTTCGTCACTCATCCCCCACTTTCAAGAGATAGCGCTCAATAGCGCTTTATCAGGTCTGAAATACAGGATTTTTTGAATTCGTTAAATCAATCCAAAATCAGCATCCCGACTAGAACAGATGAGATGGCGCCTCCAGGCCGGGGTCAAGCCTCCGTTGAGGAATCCTCAACAGGGGGTCGTATTTGGTCCGCTAGGAGGGGGTGGTCGTAATTGTTGAGGTAGGCAGTGATCAGCAGAATTTTCAGGCCAAGGGTCTAAAGTGTAAGGGGAGAAGTGATTAAATTGACTAAATGGGTTCGAACCCAAAACTAGTTTAACTTAATCATCATGGAAACCTCAGGCATGGCGCAATCCACAACGAAACCGGCCAGTACCAATAACTCTTTCGTTGGTCCGCTGACACCGAAACCACGTACAGAGACACCTCCGGAATTCACCGATAAGCCGTGGAAAGCGTTATCTATCAACGGGTACCACCGTGGATGGACACTCCAGAAACAATGGGATGAAAACGAGAAATTAGCTGATATGGACTTCTTCCATATCATACTACGATCGCAAATACGTAATCTCGTGTTAGCAGCCACTATACAAACCGCAAAAACGTTTGTATTCATTGAGAATGTGGATGAAATCCTCATGCACGGCGCATCCCACAGAAAAGCTGACCGACGCTTCTCGCCTTCCCACTAGTCCTCCGAGAGCGAAGGATGCATACTGGAAAGATTTTAGTAGCAATGAATCGATTTTTGGGAAGATTCGTGGGAAGATCTCGCAAATTCGGCGAAAAAAAGCCTTCCTCATCACCCTTCCCTCACAATAACTTTCTTCGTTTTGAAGATATGGTATAGCTCAGGTAGTCATTCGAAAGCGACAACCTAGTAGACCCTGCTTCACCAAAACGAACTCATATGGTTAAGTTTGAAGGAAGTTATGGCCATTTCCGTGAAACACTTCGAAATTTTGCTCATCAAATCCTCATCACCCTTCCCTCAAAATAACTTCCTTCGTTTTGAAGATATGGTATAGCTCAGGTAGTCATTCGAAAGCGACAACCTAGTAGACCCTGCTTCACCAAAACGAACTCATATGGTTAAGTTTGAAGGAAGTTATGGCCATTTCCGTGAAACACTTCAAAATTTTGCTCATCAAATCCTCATCAGGATAGTACGGGGAAGATAACGCGCTCCAACGCATCGCCGCGTCGCACGTCGCCTGAAACGAAAAATGAGTTCCAGGAATTACTACTGATCCAGTTTCTCTATCGGTTTATCTTATGTGTTATGTGTTTTTACATGTTATGGTTGTTGTTATGGTTGCTCAAGTGTTTTATGTTGTTATGGTTTCTTTATGTGTTTTTACCTTTCTCCCGGCGCCCGTTATTCGTGTACAACGAATTCGTGAATCACGAATTCGTTCAAAGCTTCGATATAACTATTCCACGCACCCTAAAGCATTTCCCGAATATTTCTCGTTGGTGTCGTATTATGGGTAATTTTTAGATAGACAAAGCGATATTTAAAAAGGTCGTCAACTGATCGAAATAAAAATTAGTGCTAGGCAGCAATACTTTGATTATCGACTGACGACCTTTTGGGAGACACCTTGTGTATGGGAACAGGAAGCGTCGACTAGGGGTTGGGGAGATTTCCCCAAAATTTGCCGCAACCCTAGGCTTGACCCTGGTTTTGCCCAAGTATACTGTTATAACCATTCACGTTATGCCCATTCTTACAAATTCAAGATGAACAGTATATTCATTTTCAAGGGTCTTCTCACTTATCGGGAGCGGATGTGCAAAATCGCACTGAATTGCTTGGTAATTTGTGTTGGCTTTTTTTTGCAATAGGCACGGGTCTTTACGCGAACGGATTGGCTATCTATCAGTCGTTTTTGGATCCGGATCTCTAAGCTTCTCATCTCTTTGAGTTTCCTTCTGTTTCTACGATTTTTACAGGGATTAAACTCACTTTTCTCGCAGATTTGCTCACGAGCATGCATATAATCGACTCGCGAATGTTCGGTGAACTTAGGAGGGTAACCAGTCAACACTACTGATATTTTGAGCACAAAGTTTTCACCCCTTAAATTGTATTCAAGTCAGAATTCATGAAGAAGGAACCTTATAGTTTTGCATCGCCAAAAGTTCATCCACATGCATGCACGGTTTGCGTGTAAGAATGGGCTGCGTGAATGCCTTGTTTAGTGTGCACGTAATTAATTTCACCCTTGACTTCTTTAACACTCTTTTGTCTATTCACGGTAAGGCTTTACGACATGCTTGTCCCCGATTTCGTGCGAGGGAGTAGCCCCGACCTTACAAGGGAGGTTAATATGTCATCCTGGCCATTCTCAATGAGGTGCACATCGCTGTAGGCGCCTTGAGACGCTGAACTCACATGTGCTCTCCAAATTTTTGGAACTTGCGAATGAAGTTATGAAGGTCTTTTTGAATGAGCAACATTATTACATAATTAGTGCGTGCGCCTATGGCGGGCGAGCCACGCGCTTCGCGCAGCACCAATGTTGTTTCCGTGTTTAACAGGGGTAAAAGAGGGGGGGGGGGTCGTATTGACACCCCCTTTTGGGGGGGGGGGGGTCGTATTTTTTGAGAATTTTCCTCATCTGGACGCTTGACCCTGCTCCAGGCCTCTTCAAGGCCCGCTTAGCGTAGTTGTTTTGTTTCTTCCTATCCATCATCTAGGTCACCCTGCTTCTATTTGGTGATCTTTTGCCAATGGCCTTCACGAAAGCGAATACCAAAGAAGAAAGCAAGGAGTGCCCCAATCGAAGCTTTTGAGCAGTATTTTTTCTTTATTTGCTGGCCATTTAGGATCAATGTTTTCATCAGTAACTCATGAACTAATAACACATTCATTAATTAGCATCACCGAAAGCACAAGAATGAGTTTATGGCAGGAAGGTCTTGGTTCCTAGCGGCCCTGTCTGAGCTCGAATTGCTAGGGCTCCCGGAATGCAAAGTTAAGGCTTTCAGGAAGTATTCATGAAGAGCTAGGCCTGAGAATTCCAACATGTGCCACTATGGATGAGGGTTGCGGTTAACAAAAGCTTATCACCAGCGATGATAGAGTATTTGTTCGAAATGCATGCTTCCACCATTCCACTCAATTCAGAAAATTAAGATCCTCTGTTAATTGTGCAACGGAATTGTTCAAATCTTGAATGACTGGAAAGCATGATTTTAATAGGTTGGTCCAAAAGTCAACCTTACGATTTTGGTTTTCTATTTGTTCCGCTCTTTCTATTTCACCATTGCATTCTTCGAATGTAATATGCATCACAACTATCTACAACATGGTCATCGCATCTGTTCTATTCCCCTCCTGCAAAATTTCACAAACTTTTGAACGAAGAAAAGTTGCTTGTAAGTTTTAGGTCACCTTGGCTGGCTTGTCATATCATCTCGATGAAATGAAAAATCAGATAAGTGGTGTTCAATCATCGTGAGGTGAGTTCCATACAATAGACAAAGAAGACCCGTCCGAGCAAAATCTCCGATTTTTTTTGTGAGTTTTCTTCGCCAGAGGTCGGGTAGCACACAAAATAGTATTTGTTCCGTTTTCTTCCAGCTAAGTGATAACATGAGCAAGCTGTTCACAAAAGAATTCTGCAGAGGAAGTAGTATGGGAAAGTTAAATCTACGGTGCGCTCTCGTATCCCATCAACAAATAGAAAGTATCATTCTTCTGAGGGACTGGACTTCGGCTGTCAGAATTCCGGGATCTTTCATATTTTCAAATCTTTTCAAATTTATGAAGGTGTTGCAGCATGATCATCATGTAGCATCGGATATGCCCTGTCACAGGAGGGCTGAACTACCTCCTCACCTGAAGTGAAGTCAAGGGCTTGCAAGAAGCCCATATCCTTCAAAACAAAGAAGCCTATTTTGATCGAATGATGCGGGCGCTGCACCATCCGTGGAGGGGTCGGGCCTCACCCTTTTGCGTTGCCGCTTCTGCCTACAACCTGGCTCTTCAAACCGCCAGAACCCAAACGGTGCCGTAAGAGCTGCTCGCAGAATTATAACCATAACCAAGACAAGAAATGAGCAAAAGGGTTGGTCACGTAATCGGATTAGTAGAGGTAGGTACCATAATATTGGTCAAGTAGTAGTTCATCGGGATTCCTCCAAACAATTTAACAGAACAAATGCGAAGCGGTCCGTAACATATGGATCGATCTAATAATTGCTGCCGTGTTTTTGAAAAAAAACGATTCAAGCAGCATCAGATTGTCCTCCAAGGCCAGGCCAGACCACCACAGTACGCAGACAGCACATTTCTGGGGCCGCATGCTGTGCTCACCCGGCCCAGGAGGCGCCTCCTGCTGGGTCAGATTCCCGGCTGAGCCCGCTTCTCGCCCTGCCGTATGCTATGCTGCCGGGAGCTCGAATGATTCGCCTTTGGCTCGTCCGGGCTGGCATGCGGCAATTTGTGCGGCGTGCGCGGCGTCGTTGATTCGGGCGCGAACACGTAAGAACACGAACGGATGAGGTTAAGGTGGTTAGAAATTTTATTGGATACAGGCTTCTCCTTCTTTCCATTAGTGGTTATAAGATAGGCTTTTCTCGCGTAATACTCCTATTTACTCAATACCCTCATAATACCACCCAGATCACTCTTTTTTTTTGGGGTGGGGAGGGGCCATCGTTCTGAAAAGTTTGATGACAGTGTGATAAAATCCGCTCCTTCCCTATTTGTTTTATGTCATTGCATACAAGCACATTCAAGTACATAAAATTTGTTTATCACTTTAGCAACGGGAAAGAAGTAAAGTGGATTGCACTATACTGACATCATGACCGAAGGAGTAACTTTTAATTGAGAAAGGTGGAATGAAATAAACAAACCCCTGAGTATCTTAATCTGAATCAGCACGATTACGAATTCGCGCTCCAGTCAAATACGACGAGGCCGGACGTGGAAACGCACAGTTTGTCGCGCAAAATGTCGCGCGCCAGCCCGGATGAGCCAAAAGCCCGTCTCCCCCGGGAGCACTCCGGGGAGGGAAAGACGCAGAGTTACAATGACCGTACTTTCAAATAACCTTTTTTTGCAAGCGTTTGTCAGGCAAGTGATACTGGAGCGCACGACTCGACATTTTTCAACCATTACAACTACACTAGCAAAACAGGCGCAACAACTATTTTGACTAGAGTTTCGTACTAAGTGGTATTTGAAGCTGCTGATCACGTATAACACATCATCAATAAGTACCCGAGCCGTTTTGCGCGACAAGTGAATCAAACCAAATTCTACCAAGCGATGTAGCACTAATTTGGATCTGAACGACATTAATAAAGAAAAAGAATGTCATGTCCTCAAAAAGTGTAATGAATAAGGTTGTATTTTAAATTTTCTGTGAAATTTCGCCAGGTGGCGCCAGATAGCGCTAGCGGCAAAAATGAATAACTATTTCGTAATCAGGACCCCAACTACCCCTTTGCAATTTTTGGGATTGCAACAGCTGAAAAATAATCCACACAGCATTCAAAACAGAAGAGACCACAAAGCAAATATGTACAAACATGAAACTTTCGCGAATGGAACAGCAACAACATAATATGCCCAAAACTTTGTCATTGAGAATACGACCAAATCGTAAGTTACGTTTATACATTAGAGAATGAAAACTAAAGACGAGCAGAGTGCATGTATATTTCGGGGTCATCAAACAACAGCATCCTTTTCTCGATCACGTGCAGGATCTGAAGTGGAAATAGAACGTAAACGGGAGGATTGTGATGCTAAAAACACTGTTCCTCGGAAGTGCTCCTCTATTCCCTTTCGAAAATAGTGTGCACTGGTGCAAATGTTCCGGTCTGTGGTCACGGGATTACTGCATCCCGACGCTTCCCTACCCTTGCCGGTCGGGGACGGCCCATCATCGACGAACAGTTGGGGAAGCATAGCACACGTCGTCGAAGACCCAGGGAGAGAATAGCATACGGCCCCTGCTTGTGTTCAGCCACGTACTAGGAATCCAACAAGACACTCGGCGCGTGCGACGAGAGCCTTGACCATGCGCTATTTGGAATTTAGAGAAGACAGTCATGAACGAAAGGTTCCTCATCTCCTCCATCATACAGTAAATTGTAGAGTAACAATATGCATCTGTAATTGGTACTGGCTATCACACACGGAAAAAATGTTAAAGAACAGTAAGTGAAGTGAGCATGTCCCGAGAGATCTTCAGCAATCACATACAATATTTTGTAACCTTAAGGAGTGGACGCCAAGAAGTAGTGCGATTGACAGATGGCTGGGAGGTTACTGAATGAAGAATATGGCGGTTAGTTATTTAATATGTTTGTGCCAGCAACCTCTTATTTTGATAATCATCACGTTATTAGAATGCGAGGTGTATTTGCCGACATTTTTTTCAACAATGCGTAAACATACGTGTATTATTTGGACCACGGAAATTACATGCAATTACGGCTTCAAAAGGATAATGACGATGTTGAAACGCGCAGTGACCGAATCTCTAACAGATATCATGAGATTTCAGTAAAGCTTTCAGCTCAAGGTACTGTGCCAGTCAATGAGCAATGATTTAGGAGTCATTGGTGGTGCCACGGAAAGCCCAAGTGCAAGTTCGAGTTAGTCCGTGGTCGAAATGCGCTTCTGTTTTTCGTTTTCTATTATCCCACTTCTGCTGAACTTATTAGGCTAGCGTCGCATTCCTGCCAAACTCAGCGTTCGAGTCGGCGTTGAAATACCACTAGGCTCTCCAACTTAATCTTGCTCACGGACGGGCATCGACTCGGAGCACCGATCTATTGATCATCGTGATGCGAAATGTTGCGAAACACATGCTTCTGTTGAGTTCATTACTTCAGCGCTCTTCAACATTCAACTCGTTTTGGTTTGTAATTGTTTCCATAACGTTCGCACTATCCATAACGCTCACTCGCAAATGAGATATTCTGGGCTTGAAATTATCTGGAGATTCTGGGAAGTTCCAATGATGGTCGACTCCTCTCAGGAAGCTTGATCATCCCAATCACGGGTAATTAGCACAGGTGGCAAAGTAGACGATTTTCAAAAAAAAAAAATGATATTTTTGATTTTTGATAACTGCTGTTTATCGCCGCAGCCCGTGATGCGAAAGTTACTACAAGGATGCTGAGTTATGGGCAAAAGCTTCGGTGTCGGACGGGACTCGAACCCGCACTTCATCCTTTCCGGGAATAGGTGCTAATCCATTGCACTACTGACACCCCTTTCACCTTAACTCAGCTTTTGAATGGTATATATGTATACCATAGCTTATCAGCTCTCACACGTGTAACGTGTTGAGCCAGTTGGCCAATATCGGCATCGAACCGTGAAGCTGAAAGCTTTAGCATTGTTTTCGATACTTTTGATTTTTGATAACTGCTGTTTATCGCCACAGCTTGCGATGCGAAATTACTACGATGGTGCTGAATTATGGGCAGAAGCTTCAGTGTCGGACGGCTTTGTAGTAACTTTCGCCTTGCTAGCTGCGGCGATGAACAGCAGTTATAAATATCAAAAATATCAAAATCAATACCAAAGCTTTCAGCTTCACGGTTTGATGCCGATATTGGCCAAACGGCTCAACACGTTATACGTGTGAGTGCTGATAAGTGGTAAATATACCATTCAGGAGCTTAGTTAAAGGCATCATTAGGGGAACGTCGTACGAAAAGTAAAAGAAATAGTGCATATGAAAGTCGAGATGCCTAATAGCAGGATAGTGGAGAAAAAAACGGATGGAAGTGGCCAAAAACCCGAGAAAATAGGACCCCCTTCCCACCGTTGATTCTCGACCCGGACGACCTTCCCGTCAAGAGACGGGTAGTCTGATCTAGTTTCCCATAGGCATAATGCCAAGTAAACACAAGGGAATGTTTGGAAATACGACAGGATCTAGTTTTTGGAGTGAGCTTAAAGCTAAAACTGCGAAAGCGCACCGCAAAACCTTCAATCCCGCCGCAGCTTCTCGGCCGCTCCCACCCCAGTCAATCGGGAATTACGTCATCGGGAGGCGGGACCGCTGTGTCCAAGAGGCGGGACCGCTGCATGGTTGCGGCGTTTTGCAGGGTTTATACGACTTGGAGGGGCGCTTTTTCACCGGTATTTCGCCACAGGTAGCCTTCTCAGACCCAGAAATACCATGTGAGTGACTTCTTGTAGGGATTTCTCCATTACTGCATTACCCCTAATGCTGTCTTCAAGGTGGAAGGGGTATCGGTAGTGTAATGGATTAGCACATATCCCCGGAAAGGATGAAGTGCGAGTTCGAATCCCGTTCGACTCCGAAACTTTTGCCCATAACTCATCATCCTTGTAGTGATCTTCAAAAGGTTAAACGTTGTTTCACTCTATCACCACACAATCTCAGGTATTATACGAAACGAACCATTCTCTGATTTTTGAATTTTTTAGTTTGTACCCTGCGCATGCAAATTTTACGCAATCCCTGCTCCCTGGTATACCCCACACGCAATCGTATTCGCGGTCAAAAAGAGTCCCATAATGCAATGCACCCAGTGTTTCGCGAGGAACCCCTCTTAGGTCAAGGAAGAGGCCATGCGTTTTGCGCTTGCATCGCATTTAATCATTCTAAAACAATTTTCTAAAGCAACTGTGAAGAAAGTGTCTCATTCAATAACAATCACTGACAATACTATAGCCTAACAGGTGGCTAAGCTACACCGAAATGCTTATAAAGCAGCAAATAGTAAGTCACTTGTTCTTGCTTCATTTTGCATACCCTTTTTTGCATTACTAGTGATTCTCCATGTCTATTCCACTTATGTTAAACTAACAGTCATAGCTTTCGAACCTATCGCACTCCTCATCTCATTTATTGCTTTCACACTCTGTTGCAGTAACAATACACAACGGTCACAGGACGACGACGTGCTTAACAAGAATTTTACGATAACACTGAAGCCGCCGCACCAACCAGTATCTCGATATAGTTCCCACATTTTCGGATATACCAATTGACGAAATGTCATCATACAATTTAAATAACAAACAACCGCCTTCTCAACAAGGATTTGACCAACCATTAGGTACTACGTATAAAAACTTGTGTTTAACAAAACTTCATCTAGCTAAACAGGAACCAATCCCACGTCATCAACTGAACAGCAGTATCCAACATCCATGCTAAGGCAAGACAAGGATTTTTAAGCTCCTTCCGCAGCGTCTCATGCATCCATCCATTGCGTATCCGCTAACGCACTAATGTATATCCAAACCTATCTTAATAAGAAACACATAATCGCCCTCCTTGATACCGGCTCCGCCATAACCCCTGTCTCGGAAAGCATAGCTCCACAAATAAAAGCATACCTTCTTCGATCTACAGTTGCTGAGGGAATCACCGCAAACACCACTACAATACATCTCCTTTGTAAATTCTCTCCTACCTGCACTATCGGGAACAAAACCGTAGAAATTACTTATTACGTGGCAGCATATAAAAACTGCTCTTCTCCGTTCATTTCAGGAAACGATGCTATTCCTCAATTTGTTCAAGCATTGTTAATCGATAACCAGGCAAATACCACTTCAACTGACAAAACCATTCCTTCTGTTACTACCCGAGACGATCATCACCCTCTCAAACTTGCTGTCTATCTCACCTAAAATACCGCGTTACCACCCTACTCTGGCAATGCTGTTATAGGAACAATCAATACCACGTTTCCTCAGAGATGGGAAGTTTTACAACGGGGGATCTAACAATCCTTCTTCCCAATGAGATATTTTTTGGAAGAACGCTTTCCTGCCCAACTTACAAAATCAGTTATGTTCCGCATATTTCCTCCTCAAAAAACAACATCATAACAACCGCAAGCTTCGTGAGTGTGGATATGCCATGGCTCCCTGTATTTGAAATGTACAAACAATGTAACCAGGATGCTTTACCGCTGGAATGCAAAATTCGGAATATATTCCATCCGAAGTCTATTTCTCCGAAAAATCTACCTTATTTCCCAAATTCTCAATTTCCCAATCCACTCCCAGACAGTATTCAAAGTAGGTGAGTCTTATATCTTAGCCGAAAATCTACTACAAATCTCCGTATTTTACTCAAGAAGTATAAACACTGCACTGTTTTGTATGTAGCGAGGAGATCTTGGTCGTTACACAGGATCCCTTACCCACAGCATTAATTTTATTCCCCATCTTAAGGTACTAAAACGACAACCTTACAGGGCGCCTTCAGGAAAACGTAAGAAGTAGATCGTCAAATCACGAACTGTTGAGGACAAACCTCATCGAACCTTGTACTAGTAAATTTGCACCCCTATAGAATTGGTCAGAAAGGAACCAAATAAGGATCAGTGGAGACTCACTGTGGACTATCGCCAGATAAATGTTATTATAGAACAGGCACCTATTGTATCTCCTATTTGTAAGAATTTTGGACCTTAGTGGAAAAGAAATATACTCAGCTCTCGATTTCAGAAGCGATTTTTTTTTATCCCTGTAACGGAGAAACACAAGGAACATACCAGCGTTTCCTTTTTCTTGGAGTTGAATCACTTTTACCTAGCGGCACAGGGTCTCAAAGGTGCCTCTGGCACTTTCCGACGAGCTCATAGTGTGATACGCAAAGGAAGAACATGCTATTCTGCCTTTATCAATGATATCACCATTGCCAGTCTATCGATAGAACATCATTTGCTCGACAGAAAAAAATTTTGGGTGTATAAAAAGGTTTGAAATCAAATCGACCCCAGACAAATGATCATTCCTTCAAATCGAAGTACCATATTTAGGCGTTTCTAGTAGCAAAAATGACACCGTTCTAGCCCAAAAAGTAGCTAGCATCGTTCAAAACCCAAAACTCCACAATGTGGTGGCGATCAAATCATTTCTTGGAACTGCCTCATATTTTCTCCGCTACATCCGGCGTTTCTTCATCATTGCAACCCTACTTTATAAGTTGCTTATCAAAGAGCACCCCTCACATAAACTAATGTTCAAGAAAAAGCGTTTCTAGCTCTAAATTAGGCTCTCATCGAGGCAACCCTCCTTGTTGCTCCTTATTTGGCATCCTTACATCATACATACATACAATCCTTAATTGGATAGGTGCTTTTTTATTACAAAACAATTCAACGACCAGAGGTGGGCAACCCATCGCGTACTGCAGCAGCTCTCTTAACAAACATGAACATGAGAAAAATAGGCTGTTATGAAGCTCGGGGCCTTAGCTATTGCAATCGCTCACAAAGGCTTTCAAACTATGTGCCTAATGCGCGAACTACATTGGTCACAGGTCATGCCCTCTCAAAATCGCTACTTCATATGTCAGATTTGATCGGCCGAATAGCCAAATACCGAATTTCCGTCCAAGCCTAAGCTTCACAGTCGAATATCGCACTGGAAAACACAACAAATTTGTGATTTCCTCAGTCGTTAAAACCTCTCCGCGCATCAACTCTATAATAGTGCGCACTCAGTCCCCCTCCCCCTCCCCTCCCACAGTTGTATGGAAAAATTGGAAAATTTTTTCATCCAACTGCTATTTCATTCAGCACATGTTAATCCAATATTAGTCATTCCAGAGGAGACTATGCAATCAGGAATAATAACAATGTTTCATGATACACCACTATTAGGATCACATCTCAAAACACGAAAAATATATTAAAACATAAAGGAAAAGTAATTTTGATCAATCATAAACCAGGATATTCCCACGTTCATTAACTCCTGCCCAATTTGCCAAAAAGTAAAGAACCATCCGAGCGCATCATCGGAGAAAAATTAGGATCATTTCCTGTACTGCAGCGTCCTTTGGAACGTATACACACTGATATCGTAGACCCTTTTCCAAAATGTATTGATGGCAACCAATTCATCCCTTACCGTATGCCCTTTTAGCAAGTTCATAATCTCTCATAAATGACGTCATATCCAAACATGTCTTCTCCAAAGAGATCGTATCGGCTCGTGGTTCCAATTACGCTAGCGAGATGATCATGAAAACCAACAAGACGCTAGCCAAACAGTCTACCACAAGTTGTAATCTCGCAAATGGCCAGGTGGAACGATTAGTAAAAGTTATCACCGAATCTCTAACTGCCTATTTATTGTTCCGAAGCCAGTGGTCGGAATTCCTACAGGCAATAGTTTTTGCATATAACTGTAGTAAAAACGGGCTGCATGGTAGATGTCCTATAACATGAAACGACATCCTTTACGAGCTTCCAAGTCGACTTGTGTCCGACTTCGACAACTTTGTCGATCAATTCGCAGCCGTTCTGAAGGTACTATCACGAAAGTTAGCAATGAGGTCGCAAGCAGCATTACGCAGTACGGAACGGGCGTCCATTCCCACAAGGTGTACTCTACGGAACTTTCTATTAGTGATCTAGTCCTCCTTCACGACGACACTGTTCTTCCCAAATTAACGAACCAATGGAAGGGCCCGTCCACGGTTGATGAAATCAACCGTTCTAACGTTACCAATAAGGAACATCATCGGTGGCCCTGTGCGACAAATGTCCATAATAATCGCCTCAAAATATATTTGCCTCGTTCAATGACGGCTAGCATTTCCACACCAACCTCACAACAACAAACTATTTCAAACCCTGAGGAAACGTCAGCAGCCACTGAACAAAGCAGTGTAAGACACCCGCGTCGTCGCACGATTCATTGACACCATGGGCGAATATAGAAGAATTATTCATTTCGGCTCGCCCAGGTCAGTTTGTCTTCTTTATTCACAGGTCACACACTCGCCAATGAATTAGTTCCTTAAATTGGCGGTCCAAAAAAACATTGTGGGCAGCTGAAAACAAATTCCTTCCTCACATACGCCCATGTACTGATCGCATACTATTCTAGTCAGATCAGTGCACGATGCATTGATACCACATTGCAATATCATTCATATGGAGTGCCTATTTACACAATGCGCACTTACCTGCCAACTCGCCACATTTACCATATATTTAAAAAAAACAAGAGACGGTGACATACACATCGATTCTCGTATCATTTTTTGTCTAAAATTGTTTAACCCACAGAATCATAATTTCTGCTATTATTTCTCTTTTAGCATGATTTGCAAAGTTTTGTATGCGTCATTGTGCAAAGTAGGTAATTTGTTTTCCACCTTGTACCCGTATCCTATTTCTTTCCCTACCGCGTATTGCTTTAGGACGAGCTACCTCTTTCATGCTATAAGTGGCTGTCTTGCTAGAACTCTTAGTATACACGTATACGATATTCCTCGTGTTTATTTTCCTACAGGGCGGAGGTGTAGTGGCAGGTGGCACACACCCCACTCTCTTGGTGCGGGGATCCAATCCTGCATCAACACCCGCCCAGGCCAACCAAGTCTTCTAACCCTTCTGGGTCGGCAAGATGGTGGCAGACTCGTCTGGGAGGATAAAACCACTGGTCTGTACAAGGCCAGCCACCGCAGGTCATTGCGTCGGCCACATCACATTCACCAGCCATCACGATTCTGAATGGAACTAGAATGTGCGGCGTATCACAGGAAGGGATTGATTAATGCCAAAAACTTTATCCTTCAACTTTTATTTTTCGTGCGAGATGCCATTGTAAAGACTACACATCGCAGCATAACAAATTTAAGTTAATGAATGAACACTTGCCAAGAGCGATGACGTTGTCAAGTAATGGTTCTCAGAAGCAACACTTCATGTTGCATATTATTGTCATCGGTCATTCCTATCTCTATCCATATAAGGATACTTTCTTGAAGCTGTTATGTCACTTACAGTTCGAGGACGAACTCATTTTAGGGAACGGAGATGTCAGTTCCTCAAGCCCATCCCTCCTTACAGCTTGTGAAGCTCCGGTAGCCAATCATGCAGCGCCACATAGACTTCCGTGCAGGCAAACGGCTACATAAGCTGCTGAGCCGGCAGCTGAGTCTCCCCCGAATTCATAGCAGCCACCACTTCTTTCCCTTTCTCCTTCCTTATGTTACCGTATAGAAATAATATGTAGCGCATGTATCTTGTATATAATACTCCTCGTGTAAACAACCGCTACAACTTCTGTAACGGGCCTCATGATCTATTACCTGGTCAATTACTACTTCAGTATCAGGTTTAGGGCCGATTAACATTACCTGCACATCTATCTGTGCTGGTGCACGAATTGATCGAGAGACTGCTGAAGCGACATATTGGAAGGAGGTTTGCAGAAGGTCAAATTTGCTTCACTTTATGGATTATCAAACGTAGTACAAGGTGTTTTGGGCTCCTGTTTATCTGTTTTGTATTGCTTTCCACTATTCCACAAATTTGTAGATCGTTTTTCAAGACACATTACGAGAAAACATTTAGTAAATACGGGAAACGTGTCAAACATACAACTTCATGATTCTAAAAATATGCTGCTTTTCCTTTCCTTCTTTTCATCTGTCTACCCTCCCTGCTATAACATGACTTTGCCTCTTTCTCATTTGGTGAATTCTATTGTAGTATCTGTGATGACATTGTATTGTGGTATCTGTGATGACATTGCGTCCATTTACCTTTTACATTTGCCCTCTCCACTCAGTTTGAAATTATTGGCTGTAGAGCCTGAAGAAGCGCCACAACCACTTGAAATTAGTGGCTGAGGCTATGGCGAGAATGCGGCTGACGCCCAAGCATTATGCACCACTTGTGCATTCTATTCAGCCACGTGTAGTTTGCATTGTAATTGTATTATGAGCTTCTTCTCTGCAAAGAAGTATGGAGCGTTTTGAAATGGAGCGTTCAGAAATCGAAAGAACTACAGTCCATTACCCGACGGCTGGCAGGGTGAGGCCTACGGACCTGGATGAACGTGTATCAATCTCTCTCACCCCGCCACACACTCTCACCCAAGTCTGTAGGCCACGCCCTTCCGGCCTTCGGGAACTGGGCTGTAGATTAGTACTGGAAATAATCATTATGGCTTTTGAGGATTCAATCTAATACTTCCGTTATTGAGGGCGGGCGATACAAATTCATACTTCGATGCGTTCAAAGCTGTATATCAATTCATGAAAAGCTCAGGTCGATCACCAATCACGCATTCACTCCACAAGTGTTGATCGTATTAAGTCTCATTCTTCCTTCACTACTGGTTTATTGGATCGGTATCTGAAATATTATTTCGAAACTGATAATTACTCCATGGGGCCACCCGGCAATATTAATTGCTTATCATGTAATAAGCTTGGATTACAGGCTCACGTTATCAAATGACAAGCACATGTTACTTCCAACTAGCATGACGAACAAAAAACTGAGCATGCTTTTATAGCTGGATATAACGACAAGTCATCCTATACCTAATGTATCGTGCCTCCACAAAGGATAAAGGGCAACCTATACATACATACGTATGAAGTTCAGAAATGATATGCAGTATCGGTCGCCTAATTAGGCGATAAAGACAGCGGCAGAAGCCGGTACCGACTGTCTTCCACAGACTTAGCGTGAGAGCTTGCAGTCTAGGGCAGCAAATAAATAAGGTGTTCAGGAAGTCGATATATACTCGCTTTATGGTGTGCACTAATTTTCCTAGCAAGGTCCCACGCATAATCTCTGTGATATCATCTTATTATCAGTCTCTGATTTTCTAATGAAAATAAATTCTTGTCGGTTTTTTTCGTTTCTTTGACTCCTTCGGCTATGGAGATAGGTTTAGTACAATTAACACACCAGGTTCCTCACAAGCAGTGCATTATATCTTCTCCGTGTCCAGAAATACATCAACGGAATCTCTTCTCCTTATTAACCTTTTTGTGCATACTTCTATTTGGATCATTGACAAACTCGCTTCCGTACACATTTGGAAGCTACATCGGCCCAGATATGCGAAAAGTAGCCCAATTACGGCGTCATCTGCGAACGCATACACGTTACATCCAGTGCTTATATGATGCTGGGTAGGTAACACAGGAGCTGGTCTAAGAACTACGTATAATCACAGCCCCAACATAGTTACATCCAGTCTAGAGGCTTGCCTTTTCTCATCTAGCCCTGAACCTAAAATATGTGGAACCGGGGCATCTTATCTGTAGCATGCACAGAATAAATTTTGTCAACACATACATACAGTCCAGTTCCCATAGGCGACGGGGCGTGGTCCACAGAGTTGGGTGAGAGTGTGTGGCGGGGTGAGAGAGATCGATACAAGTCCGTAGGCCTCGCCCTGCCAGCCGTAATTGAAATGGACTGTAATCAATTTCAAGAATGGTTTGGTCAGACAATACGTGACAATCAAAAACGCTTAGTCAGTTCCAGAGATGGGTTGGACGTGCAATAACCTGTTGGAACAGTTACAGCTGTAACGAAACTGTGTATGGATACACTAGACGGAAGTTCAACTAGAAAAGAGGAGGTGTAACGGAAACTGCATTGGAAAACTTGCCTATATAGCGCTATTGCGATTC
Organism: Trichostrongylus colubriformis; assembly: GCA_963978905.1. Classification (NCBI taxonomy): domain Eukaryota; kingdom Metazoa; phylum Nematoda; class Chromadorea; order Rhabditida; family Trichostrongylidae; genus Trichostrongylus; species Trichostrongylus colubriformis. The sequence goes on from OZ022259.1 coordinate 37,887,990, forward strand.
TAATGCTCTTTACCTCAAACTGCACGCTCCTAGCGGACCGACGCCACTGTTACTTGATATCGCGTATGATAACTTTGATTTCATACACAATGGTTTTGAACAAGTGAAACAGCCCACAGCAACCAGCAATCAAACAATGAAAGATAAAATGAGGTAAAGAGTGAGAAAGAAGAGTGTTCAAAATAAAGAAAATCAATGAAATAGGGAGCAGCGTCTTAGCAAAGCGTTGTGTGTTTAGCTAGAAAACTGCAAACCACCTATCTTTGACAACGCACTCCGCGTTCAATTTGTGTTTCTTGTGCTCTGCCGTTGATTTCATTTTGAGAGCTGTGAAGGAAACTCGCGTGCGAGGAGGTTGACTGGGTGGTGGTCGTTGATGGTATTCACTTGCCGTTTGTGTTCAACTATTTCTTTTTTGCAAAATACTCTGAAAAGATTGCGGCCATGTCACTGATGAATGCATTTCACCAATTGCAACATTTCCCGGATAAAGAATGATTTTACAGCAGGCCAATGCGGTCAGCCTCAAACTCGCCCGAGTACTGGAGTACAAAAGCTTGTGCTCTGCAATTTTTCTCTTTACCAGATCGGACTACTTCTCTAAAACGAATTGAAACAGCATCGACATCGTTGTAGGGGATTGCTGTTAACGTTTATTAGTGAGAAACTCTGAGGCTTTATCATGCTTTTGGACAGCTGTCACATGTTTGTGGGCACAGACCTCTCACGTTGTTGCCAAGAATATCATCATTACAATATTTCCTGTAGCTATTCGAGCACAGACTTGGAATCATGTCTTGGCAAGTCTGAAACGATTTCGTTGTGATTTATGTGATGAAGTTGCAGCGACGACTCTTTTCTAAAATCTCGCGTATGATCTACTAGTAAATGAGCAAATGTCACCTGGGCCATTACTCCTTCTCGTGTGAAGGCATTGAGAGCAATAAAAGCGATGAGCACGTAGAAGAGCATCCTTGCTTTCGTTGCAAGACTGTAGCTCTGACAAAGTTCATCCCTTATATACAGCAGCAAACGTGCTGCTTAGTAGGGACGAGGCTATCGTTGGATCTGTCTGTTAGACCTCAGAATAGAGCAAATAGAAAATAACGTTTTTTTTTGTGCACTGTCAAAAACCAACAATTAGGGCACATGGAACAATGCATCCATCCCAACTTTCCCACTGCTTCGGAAATGCGACTAATGGCGGTCTTCAGAAGCACTGCATGTCTGTTCTGTACGTGTCGATAACTACTAGCTCGTGCGATTCTAGTACTCCAAGAATTTTGATTTTTCGGTGTCACTATAATTTCATAACTTCAACAATCAACTTTCATATTTAACACTCAAGTGAGGAGAATACTTACGAAAGTAGTATGCTTATAGTACTTTACAAAAAACTAAGCACAGCAATGCATGTTTTGCTGATCAGTACAAAGTGCGCTTATCGATCTGTTGGCGACCTTTTTAGAGATAATTCTATCGGTCCAAAAACTTCTATAAAGGGGTGTTCATCGAGGACCTCTACAGGAATTTTCAAAAACACGACATCTCTTCTTTCCAATCAAAAAAACAGTGCACATCTTGGGGCCTTCTCGACCAATGCGTGCCTGTGTCTCACACCTTGCTTTGGCGAGATTGGCGACATTGTGTTCAGCAATGGTTGGGTGAATGTGGGAGAAACTCGGAAATCACATATGACTCAACCCACCATAAATGGCGACGTCACCTCCTGAAGTGGAGATGACAATTAGAGAAATACCATAAGATAAGGGTGGAAGTGGTGTAGTAATAAAGAGGGTCGCTGCTGCACCCACAGTTCGATAATGGAATCCTTGTCGATGTCTGTCTAAGATCACTTACAGTTCTCCCGGCGTCACGTAATCGGCAGCAAACAGACATGCTCGTGAGCTGACTCCTAAAGACAGCGTACTCCGGAAGTCGAGGATTTCTCGAAGGGGATCATATTTGAATGGGCAGGCAAGAGGAGGTGGTATCTGTAGAGGTCAGTGATAACCAGTGGGAAGCTAGATTTCCATTAAGCAAACGACAGAATGGTGTTTCACAGCAAAACCTTGTGAAGAAATGTGAATGATATGTCGATTTGCTCCAGGTAATATTCCTTCGCTCGTCGGCGGAAATGGTGATGAATTCTGGGTGTACATATTTTGACCTCGGACAGCGCTCGAACCTTAAGACTAGAAATGAAGATGTGATCCTTTTTGTTGATCTGCTTTCATGACAGTTCTGTAGTAAAGCAAACAAAAACTTTATGTCAACCAGAAGGTACAAATAAAATATAAAAAGCTCACAAGTCGTCGTTGATTGCAACCACCGCGAGAAGCAGTAGACGTAATATTATTTTCACTTTTCCGAGGTTTTGATCTCAGTGCCATGCCTCCCGCTTCATCCGAGTGGAGTCTTAGGTTGGGTGGCAGACACATCTTATACTGAGGGCACAGTTCACAATTCTACTTTTCTGCTTCATCGCTCTACATAAGGAATGGGGGGCTGAAGAACACAAAAGTGAATAGAAAATCAAAGAAAATTTCAGATACTGTGAAAATAAGGTGTACTGACCTTTGGCGTCGACGAATTTGCAGCCTAGAAGCAATAACCTGAACAAATTTTAGTGTGATGGTATCATACGATAAGGTTGCTGTTACTAAGGGAATTTCACTCATCCAATCTTATCGCAGCGACATTTTTACTCTCATATACGTAAGAACTACCGTCGCTCGCTAGTTAAATCGCAGATGGGTGTAGGCCATCTTAGAACGGTCAGCGCCATTTCATTCACAAGTTCTTTGCGCGTTCATTACACACTATCGCGCACACGCTCTGCCAATATGGAACTGCCTACTCAATCTCGGATGATCAAGATAGTCATGTTATTACGGCACCTATATGCTGATGCATTGCCACCATAGAGCAATTAGTGATACGTGCAAAGATGACATATCCGTATCCATTCAGGAGAAAAACAGTAGCATTATATCACTTACCTGATTTCACTAAAAATTCTCTATCATCGATAAGCTACAAATATGTCATATACAACGCACACAAAAACATCGTTTAGAGCCACAAAGGGTTCCATTAAATCTAGTATGAAGTAGAAGACGAGTGATGCATGGCGTATCCAGAGGAAGAGAGCAGTTAAATCTAAAGCTGAGCTAGTAATTCATCTAATAGCGACATCAAAACATCTTGTAGGGGTGAGCACCATTCACCTGAGTTTAGGAAAAATGCTATAAGAATTTGATAATCACATACGAGGTTGTGCTCCATGATAGTCACGCGAGAGCGTCCTGCAAGACCAAACACCCTTCCAATTGCATTAACTGTTGGGTGCGAAGGTGGAAGACATGGCGTATACCCAGAGCGATGATAGGAAACGCTGGGATATTGAAGTCACTGCATTGCTATCAGAAAAACTGTTTAGAAAGCATTGCTTTGGAAGAGGCTGAACTCACTCCCTGTACATCTATCACGCCCTTGATGGAAAAATTTTTTTCTCGATATCACCTCGATTTGAATATCTCAAGATCTAGGCAACACACAGAGGAGCATGAGGATGCTCTAAGAGATCAAAGTCTCTAGCTCCTAAAAATTACATGTGGTTGCAACACATTCAGCACAAAAAGTTATAACTGTCAGAAGTCAAAAACCCGCATGCAATTTTCATTTCGCTCGACTAACCCTCAAGTCGCGTATTTCTTGGATTTCTGAGCATTCGATACCAATAAAACATCCGTAAGAAAGAGAAAGCCAAGAGCTTCCCAAAAAACATCTCAGCTTCAAATGATGAATTGCTTTGGAAGCTATGTGCGTTCGAACAAGGTCCACTTGTGCTATTTTCAGGCATTTTCGCCGGTTAGCGCGCTTCAGGAAACGCGCCGCGACGCAGCGCCTGGCTTGCTCCACTTTCTCTTCTAACTGGGATTTTTATAATTCTTCAATACCCTTGCTGATGTTGTTTGTTTTTTTTTCAAAGATATCGCTCTTCGCTTTTTTGTTCGCGTTGCAATTCAATTTACCCTAAAGTCTGATAGATAAGTCCGCCCGCACGCGATGTCGCGTGCGGCAGCGGCGAACGCAGGCGCAGCCTTCAAGGAAAACAGGATCGCGATGCACCCTTCATTATTAAAAACGACAAAATTGTAGAAACTGTTTATTCAACTTCTTTCTAATATCTAAAGATACCACGCACCAAAATCTTCGTTTAACCCGTGTAACAATGATTATTCAACTTGAATTTTCTTCTCAATCTCCATTTCATCATTACAAACACTCATAACATTAAAATCCTCCCCCATCTCATCTAAAAATGACTCTTGGTTCAAGGCCTTTGAGAAGCTGTTGGCAATCGTCCCTCAGGAATTGAATAGAAGCTGTCGCAAACTAAAGCAGCTACCTCTCCGTAGCTTATCCTTTTCTTGATGCCGCTTTTGGTATATCTGGCTTCTGTTGGGTCATAACAGGAATGAGGAAAAGTTTTTTCAACCGCTATTTCATCGCCAGAACCATCGTTGCATTGAAACCCCCGTTGAACAATGATTTTCCTCTCACTCGTTCACTTTCCTCTGCCAGCTGTGAAGTTTCCGTGTTCACCTTTCGTACGAACCCAACTTTACTTGCTACTCGCCTTCATATTAACAAATACAATGTACAATACAATATTATATAAACTCGTTATTAACACAATCCACAAAACAAAGCTTCCTCGATTTCCTTTATTTCTGGTTGGTTCTTTGAAGACTGCGGTCGCCTATGCCGCGCGCGACACCGCGTGCGGGCGGACTTATCTATCAGACTTTAGGGTAATATATGTAATTTTAATTTTTCCAGGTTTTTCGCTGGCAGACGCTGAGCGGAATCGGGAAGAGCAGCTCGAAAGCATGAGTTTGTTATCGATATCGCCTACTTTTTCTCAGATATCTTTTTCGTATCCTTGTTCGTAATTCACTTTAGTTGTATAGATGTAGTTGCTTTGTGGCTTTATCGCAGCCGCCGAGTTACAGTCCATTTCCCAACGCCTGGCAGGGCGAGGCCTACGGACTTGGTTCAACGTGAATCGATCTCTCTCACCCAGCCGCACACTCTCACTTCCGCCCGCTACCCTTTTTCCAATATCTTGTATTCTCTTCTGTATAAGCCACAAATCAGCGAGCAATTGGCTGCTACCAGAGCTCGAAGTAGGTTCAGAGCTGTTTCGTCATCTGTGAGTCCTCAAACAATCGTTTCAATAAAGAGAATCCCGATGAGATCGCAGACATTCGGACAAGCACCACAATGTTTCAAACTTAGGTATTTCTCACTAATCGGACTGCTTCATAGTGACCGCGTTAGACCTATGACAGAGATTTTGATATTTTTGATTTTTATTGACTGCTGTTTATCGCCGCAGCTCGCGATGCGTAAGTTACTACAAGGATGCTGAGTTATGGGCAAAAGCTTCGGTGTCGGACGGGACTCAAACCCGCACTTCATCCTTTCCGGGGATATGAGCTAATCCATTACACCACCGACACCCCTTTCACCTTAACTCAGCTTCTGAATGGTATATTTACCATAGCTCAGCAGCACTCACACGTATAACGTGTTGAGCCGGTTGGCCAATATCGGCATCGAACCGTGAAGCTGAAAGCTTTAGTATTGATAACTCAGCATCCTTGTAGTAACTTTCGCATCGCGAGCTAAGGCGATAAACAGCAGTTATCAAAAATCAAAAATCAAAAACATCAAAATCAATACTAAAGATGACGTCGCCATTCATGTTGGGTCAAGTCATACGTGATTCCCAATTTTTCCCACATTCACTAATCATTTCGGAACACAATTTTACTATTCCCGGCAAAGAGGGTGTGAAGCAGGGGCACGCATGAATCGGGAAGTCCCGAGATGTGCCATGTTTTTTGAAGTAGAATGAAGAGATGTCGTATTTTTGGAAGTTGCTGTAGGAGTCCTCGATGACCACCTCTTTTGTGATGGTTTCTGGACCGATAGAAAGATCTCCATAAAAGGTCGTCAACCGGTCGATAAGCACTCTTTGTACTGAGCAGCAATACATGCACTAGTTTAGATTAGTTAGACACTAGATTACTACTAGATATTACTAGATTACATTTCTATGAAGTATAAGCGTAGCACTTTTGTAAGCATTTTCGTCACTTGAGTGTTAAATATGAGGATTGAAGCTTGTCGAAGTTATCGTAACACCGAAGAACCCAAAACCCCTAGAGAACTGCAAACCGCACGAGCTAGTAGCTATCGACACGTACAGAACAGACATGCAGTGCTTCTAGAGACCGCCATTAGTCTCATTTCCGAAGCAATGGGAGAGTTGGGATGGATGCATTGTTCCATGTGCCTAATTGTTGGTTTAGTGCACGAAAAAACGATATTTTCTGTTTGCTCTATTCTGAGGTCTAACAAACAGATCCGACGATTAGCCTCGTCCTTGCTGAGCAGCACGTTTGCTGCTGTATATAAGGGAAGGATATTGTCAGAGCTACAGTCTTGCAACAAAAGCAAGGATGCTTTTCTACGTGCTCATCGCTTTTATTGCTCTCAATGTCTTCACTCGAGAAGGAGTAATGGCTCAGGTGACTTTTGCTCATTTTGTAGTAGATCATACGCGAGATCTTCGGAAATAGTCGTCGCTGCAACTTCATCACATAAATCACAACGAAATCGTTTCAGACTTGCCAAGACATGATTCCCAGTCTGTGCTCGAATAGCTACAGGAAGTATTGTAATGATGATATTCTCGGCAACAACGTGAGAGGTCTGTGCCCACAAACATGTGACAGCTGCCCAAAAGCATGATAAAGCCTCAGAGTTCCTCACTAATAAACATTAACAGCAATTCCCTACAACGATGTCGATGCTGTTGCAATTCGTTTTAGAGAAGTAGTCTGATCTGGTAAAGAGAAAAATTGCAGAGCACAAGCTCTTGTACTCCAGTACTCGGGCGACTTTGAGGTTGTGCGCACTGGCCTGCTGTAAAATCATTCTCAGTCCGGGGAATGTTACAATTTGGGTAAAATGCGTTTAGCAGTGACCTGGCGGAATCTTTTCAGAGTATTTTGCAAAAAAGAAATAGTTAAACACAAACAGCAAGTGAATACCATCAACGACCATCATCCAGTCAGCCTCCTTGCTCGCGCGTTTCCTTTGTAGCTCTCAAAGTGGAATCGACGACAGAGCACAAGAAACACAAACTGCGTTGACAAAGACATCGTGAAACGCAACTTTGGCTGGCTCTATTTCCATAAGGTGGTTTGCAGTTCGTTACCTGCACAGCCATCGTCCACTTTACAATTTGTTAAAGACTGAAACTGAATCAATTGAGTTAAAGACAGCATAGGGGTTAATGTGATTATTGAAAGGTCTCTTAAAGTAGTTAGTCGTATAGAAACCAGGAACCTAAGAATCCTATCTAAGACGAAATCCCCGTCGAAAAGCGCGCTCCCAAGCTGTAGAATTTTCGTGAGGGTTAACAGCTGACGCCTTCGGATAAAAGACCCCGCCTCCAGGCGACGTGATTCCTGGTTAGCTACGATGGGAGTGGCCAGGTAGCTGCGGGTCGGAGGTATCGCGGCGTCCTTTCTTAGCTTTAGCTTGAAGCTACGTCCAGGAAATAGATGCTGTCGTATTCCCGAACATCACTTTGTGTTTGCGACTTGGCAACTATCAGCCTCTTCAGAGGAAGGTCATGCAGGTCAAGAATCAACGGTAGAAAGGGGTCCTATTTCTCGCTTGTTTGGCCATATCCTTCCGTTTTCCTTCACCGCCGTATTACTAAGCACCTCGACTTCCATACTCACTACATTTTTCACTATTCGTCCGAATTTCCTCTATCGCTGCCTTGAAGAGAATGCTGAAGCTTAGGACGGCCCACACACATTTTCCACACAAGATCATTTGATTTGGTCACCTTTGACCAGGCGTGTTCACTCGTCGCTAAGGGTCTCAGTTCCTTTCTACACTGCTGTTCACAGCACATGGATTTCCCGCTGCCTCTACTATGCAGAAAAGTTGAGGAAAAAGTATTGTACTTAATTTCCAGACTGACTGCCGACATGGACCTTGGTGGAGCAATCGAGCTAGTCATCGCTGATCCTTCGATTCAGCCCATCTTAAGGCAGCCTAGGGAGGCTGATAAGATGGAGGAGTTGACAGAGGACAACAGTTGCATTAGACAAAGAACATATGTGGAAAAAGGTAATAATTCAATAAACCGGAGGCTGCAAAAACATTGAAATATTTCTGATATAGATTCTATATGGTTTCGGTCACTATCATCAGGTCTGACATGTGGGAAGTTTGTTAAATCTGTAGTATAAGTGGTACATTACCAACTCATATAATAACGTCCCGAAAACCTTCTCAGGATCTGCCCTGCCGGAGAACTTACGGTGTCGAAAATCAACAAACTCCCCTTTGGACCTTCAAATACTAGGACGCCTACAAGACTGCCGTGACATTTGATCATGCAGTAACCAGGACTGGTATACTGTGATAAAGTGATGATCTGCCAAAATATCATATAGTCCAACTTTGCTATTTATTTCTGGTGATACCCGCTTTATTTCAAGGGCCTCTAGTATTCTTTCTCCCACTAGACTTTCTATTGAGCGGTGTAGCACTTTAATGACATGTGTGGAGGGTTTGGTGGGTATGTAGTTTTGTCCAACGCTCGAAGAAACTACTGCATGGATAATAGGACTGGTTTATTAGTGCTCTATGATGTTAGTCAACAACTTCATAAAGAGGCCTCTTAGTTTCTCCAACATAACGTTGCCCATAGCCATAGCATTCTATCAACCTTTTCGGCAGCAATGCACAGAGCTAAACGTTTTGATTTCTGCCGTTCCTCACCACTAGCGCACATATGGTTGCTGTTGCAAACATTTTCTTGATGACCGCACGTTTCACAGCAGCAGAGTGAGCTGACGTCGCATGAATCAAGATATTTTTACAGCTATAGTTTTACATAAATAATAATAAATAATGCTTATTAAATGAGCAGTCGCAGTACATTAGGCTTACACGGGAAGTACCAAAGCATGGGTGGCTACCATATCCTAATACGCAGGTCAAGCTGTCTGATGGCATTACCAGGGTAAAGTGGTACCGCATGCCTAGCCATAAGGAACATCGGATCAAGTAAGACTCATACGCCTTTACCTACATATGACTGAGGCGTGTGATATCACCTGTTGCTCCGCCGGGTTGTCCCAGAACAATCTCGAAACGACGCAGGAAACGCACGCTAAAGAGGAAGAGGCGTTTGTGCTGATACTTTGCAAATCAAGAGCTTCGATCCATTTTCAGGCCTCCGAAGAAGACGAGAATGTCGATACTTTAAGCCAAGAAAGGTTCCACATTTAACTTCGCATTGCATAAAAAAAACTCATTTTTTGTGCACTAACCCTTCAATGAGAAATCCCCTACGGAAGTCACTCACGTGGTAACTAGGGGTCTAAAAAGCCTTTTTGTAGCAGAACTTCTTCTGTTGTGCCAACTAGGATTTTAGGTGAAATATTTATTAGTGGCCTGACGTTTCGACCAGATCGTCTTCCTCAAAAGCCCAGTCCACCACCGTACGAGTGGAACAACGCCACTCCGATTTAATTGTGATCAGTGAATGTAGCGGTATCCCCTTCCAAAGTGTGCTCAAAGCTGTGGATGCAGATTGATGATTAACGGATGACGATTTTGGATAACAGAGATGTGAGAAGTGAAGTTTTCTAATAAAACTCCCAATCCCTCTTGCTCACGGGGTGGTCATTTCCATTATCATGGTAAGAGGTTGCATTACAACAGCAAGAGCGTAATCATACACACATCTGTACGTCGCTTCGGAGAATTCTTCCTTTCCGAATTTTTGTGCCATTTCATTCTTTGATCACAAGCACTTGCGTGGAAGTGCAGCAATTGATTGCTCTGGTCTCGAAAACGTATTCAGAATAATTTCCCCATTGCTGTCAAATACTACTAAGAAGTTATACAGCTATTAAAGGAAAGTCGAAAAATAGCCGGAAATTGCGTTTTCCATCCTTTTCGTTTCGAACTATAAATCGATTGACTGTGCACCTTTATTAAAGATGAATGCAGGCTTTCAGGTCATAGAGTTCCACAAGATGACTTCAAGGCATTTTCCCTCTAAATTGCCAGTTCCTAATTTTTTACATTCTGAAAAGTTCCAAAAAAAATTCCGCCAAAGCTGATAAAATGTTGATCACTTCCCCAATTACTTTTGAAAATATGTAAGAATGTTGGTATCTGCAGACACTACAGACGATCTGCTCTTCCTTGGTGTGACTTTGAATAACATTTTTGCGATGGCATAATCCCTGCACTGCGAAAAATTTCCTCTACACACTCAACCTGCAATCACAGCTGCTAAATGCGGTCCAACTGAGCGGTTTAATTGTTTAAGTTTGAGATTCTCACACGCGCCGCCAAGGGAAGACAGTTGCAGTCGATGATGTGGTTGAGACGGCCGCGCACGTGAATCATACCCGGCCGACACATGGGTCGTCAGCCGATGGTAAAAGAAAAACCGAACGGGAGGTTTCACCAATCACTCGATATCACTTTGCTTTCGGAATGAAGTGGCCCCAATAATTAGCGATCGTCTGAGAGTGATTTTCAGATGTCGTTTTCGCATAGTACCCAGGGTGTAGTAACTGTAGCTACACCAAGGAAGGGGCCCATCCGAAACGACGGGGACTCAGCGTAATTCAAAGCATGAAACAATTTCATTGCTAAGCCGTCAGTCTCCAACGGTATTTTAGCTTCGACCCGTAATGTGGGATGTGAATTACTATCAAATTGAAGAAAGCCAAAGATCTGTACCACCGCGTAGAGCTGGAATGATTCTAAAAGTGGTGCAACTGCCATAGAATTCGCGCAATTCTCGGACTCTTATAACGTGGACCGTATGTGCAAAATATCGTAAACTCATATAGTTTTAAGGTGTAATATGTTACAAAAGTTTGTTCCTTGTATATTACCAACTCGTCCCAAAACGTGGTCCTATCTCAAAAATTTTTACAGGAGCCGTCCTGCCGAAGACCTTGTGAAGCCGAAAGTGACTTACTCAAAACGCGTAAAAGGACCAAAACTCATTGTTCCCTTTAGGGCTAATGTTTCATCTTCCCCGAATCTGAAACACTTACGTCTTCAAGGCTACTCGAGCAAATGTGCGACAAAGAAGGTTGTAGTTGCTGTAGTGACACAAAATATGCCAGCTTTGGGGAGGGTTGATAGAATGCTATGGCTATGGGCAACGTTATGTTGGAGAAACTAAGAGGCCTCTTTATGAAGTTGTTGACTAACATCATAGAGCACTAATAAACCAGTCCTATTATCCATGCAGTAGTTTCTTCGAGCGTCGGACAAAACTACATACCCACCAAACCCTCCACAAAGGGTAGCCATTCAACATCTGTATATTTACAGCGCAGCCTTCCTAATTCGACGAATGCAGTCTCCAGCGTAGTCGACGATCACATCGTCCAATTGATGTCGGAGAGTGATTGGGAATCACTACTCTTTCGCATTACCTCCGAAACTTTTTTCGTAGTTTCCTTGACTGACCCGTTGCCACATTTGGACAGCGAGCTCGAAAACCCACATCGCACAAAGTAGCCCACAGTGTGAGGCAAATTCACAAGAGCAACGTAAGCGAAAAATAATCCGTACTGTTTGTCAACGTCGCCGCCGTCACCCGAAGTCTGAAGCAACACCGTCCAATCTGTATTGCCACGCCGTTAACGCCGTCTCGTGTTCATGTGAAAGCACCAGCTAATCATCCTGCGCTGCCGTCATAGTGATCGAGTGTCAATTTACATACATATACAGTGCTCTGCATAATTATACAGCCACTATAAATTGTCCAAAATTTCTGTTCGCAGAGTGATCCGAAAAAAGTTTCTAAGTGAAAGATGTAGCCAGTGTGGACGCGCACTCGCGCATTCATGCCAAATTTTAGAAAAGAAATATAGAAGATTCTTCTCTTAATTTGTTTTGAAAATGGCGCTCATACCATTCTGCAAAATTATACAGCCACTGAACAAATTGACGCATTCGTCAACCGAGAAACAACGACAAAGAGAAAAATGCTGATTTGCGATCAGTTGGTCCTCTATTGCTTCGAATGGCCACAAATTTTGATGATATAGGTCCATATAAAGATTTTCAGAATGATTTTATACCACATGCTGCCACGCTTCGATGACAACGTCTTTGAACTCTCTAAATCCTTCCAATCGGTCTGAATTCTTCTCCCCATGAAACCCCAGATAATCTTCCATCAGACTAAGATTGGAGCCTTTCGTTATCCGGGTCAGAAGGTCTATTCGGTGACGGCTTCACCATGATCGAGTGTTCCAGTTGACATGAGATCGTCCATTGACCTACATGAAAACGGGAGACGGGCCTTTGGCTCGTCCGGGCTGGCACGCGACAATTTGCGCGGCAAACTGCGCGACGGCACGTCCGACCTCGTCGTCATTGAGTGGAGCGCGAATTCGCAATGGTGCTAATTTAGATCAAGATACTCAGGGGTTTTGTCAAGAAAAGGGCCTCCCCTCCCTCCTAATCCGCATCATTTCTTTTCCGTCGCTAAAGTGACAAACAGATTTCATGTACTCAAGTGAACTTGTATGTGATGACATAAAACACATAGGGAAGAATCGGATTTTATCTTGTTGCCATTAAATTTCTCAGAAAACGATGCTCTCAAAAAGAATAGTAAGTGATCTGGGTGGTAATATAAAGGTATTAAGTAAACAGAAGTATTACACAAGAAAAGCTCATCTTATAACCACTAATGGAAGGAAGGAGAAGCCTGTGTCCAGTGAAACTTCCAGCTACCTCAGCCTTTATCCGTTCCTTTACGTGTTCTTACGTGTTCGCGCCCCAATCAACGATGGCGCGCACTTCGCCGCATAAGTTGCCGCGTGTCAGCCGGACCAGCCAAAGGCCACACACCCACATGAAAACATGATTTTGGTGAAGATTTCAAGACGCATGACAAGAGAAGGGTGCGGCGCAAAAAGGCTCGGTAATCCGATGGTTTATCCTTTCGAAAACGAAACGAAAATTTGATTGATTATTTGATCTCACACTATGACACCTCCTTTTTTGAAGTCCTTCTTGAAAACTTAAGTTTGTCCCTGGGTTCGACCCGTGAGTCCTTAGGCTTTCTTTTATGTGGTCATTTTGTGTTTACTCCTTGTATTTGCCTTTTATTCACTGTTGCCATTGATTTCATTGCTTAGAACATGAACACTTGTTAACTCAAATTGGTATTATTCTATTGCAAGGTTGCTATGTCAGACTACTTGGTGACTAGCTGTTGTGTTCCTCGTAGAAACCGGTCGGTCGAGATAAACGGAACGTGGGTCTACTGTCGATGTGGTCATAAGTGTAAGCTGTGTCGTGGTGCGAAATGTAGGAAAAGTCCTCTCCGAGAGGACTGGCGTCTCCTGTATTCTCCGTCCTTTAGACAAACCCGCGTGGGCAGAACAAGGGCGAGCATGGAGTAAGACCCCGTAGGAACCACCACGCTGTCTCGTGGAGCTACCCTTGTCGGCGGAACCCCGATGCACATGGCCTATAGGCATATGATGTGGCGCGGCTTAGCACCCGTACGGCTCGAGACGACGTGCTCTTCCTTAGTCTGACTTTGAGCAACATTTTTCGATGGCAGCCTCCCTCTATTACGAAGAATTTCTCTACAGATTCGGCTCGTAATCACAGCTGTACAGTCTAATTGGCCAAATTTGAGGTACTCACACGCCTGCTTATGGGAAAGCAGTGGCTATCGATGGCGTCATCGAGAAGACCAGGCAAGTGAAATATACGCGGCCAACACTTAGACGTCAGCCTATGGTAAAGGAGAGGCCGAACCCAGAGTTTCACATATCATTCGATATCACTTTGCTTCCGAACACGGAGGAAGAGCGCTCATCAGAAACGACAGAAACCTCAACGTAATTCAGAAACATGAAACAATTTCATTGCAGTCGCGTTAGCGACGCCCACTTAGGGTCCGCCCTCCGAGGCTCCACCCTCCGTTCCCGGCTCATATTTAGTCGATTCATGCACGATTGTAAAACGGCCACCACCACTTACGGAATAAAGTTGAAGTTGGTGCCTATAGTTCACCTTATCTTGTGCATCGGCCCGCATTCTGCTTCTCACTTTTAGCCGAAACAGGAACCCAGGCCCAGTAGCCAGGCAAAGCCCGCTATTCAGTTTTCAAGAGAAATTTGAGCACACCAGAGAAAGCGCACGATCATGTCGCTATTTTTCCGAAAGTCGAGCCTTCGAGCCACAACGAATTTGAAGTCGCAGCTTGACACGTTTCGTGGTTTCGCAAATGGACCACTTTACCCCCAAAGCGCATGCGAAAAGCTTATTGTTCGAAGACAGTTGCAAAGCTCGAAAACTCAATTTCGCTAATCGAAGCAGCAAAAAATGAGCTCGTCATTTTGATCGACGGCGTTGAACAAGACTATACCGAGGTCAAAAAGACGGAAAAAAAGAAAAAAGTAGTTTTTTTCGAATAATTTCAACAAGTGCGAGGAAAATCTGGTATGAGGAAACACTGACAGAAGCTGATTCCATGTTGTGCGCGTTGAAGACCCGACTAGCAGAAGTTAGACATGAGCATACGCTTGCAAAACGTCGTCCAGAAAGATGTAGGAAAACAGTCCAATGAAATCGATAAAAGATGTTCTGACATTCAAAAACCGAAGCATAAGCTCAATGTCGAAGACAAAGGAATTTTCCCAGATCTCGCGAACACATCACAACAAACGATGGAATGCAGTGAACATCAGAGTACGGTAGCTACAGTACCGCAGCCGGTGCGCGATGTTGATTTTATTAGCAAAAGCTTACAAAATACCTCGATCAAGCCACCGCAAGTATCCAATCCGCCTTTTTTGGGAAATGCTGAAGATTTCCAAGAGTATTGGGCCATATTTCAAGCTGTAGTTCATGGAAATTCATCCCTGAACAAGATGGAAGAAACGATCTTGTTAAAAGAAAGCCTAGTTGGAAGAGCGCGAACACGACCAGAGGCATGAAAATGATGCCGAATAATCACGAATGGATGATAAATACTTGAAAAGAAATACGTCAATGTCACTACCGCGCGGGCGAATGTAATTCATCGCCTATTAAGTCTTAAGCATACGAAAGACAACACAGGCGAAACGGTTTTTGATGAGTTACGTTCATTAAGGAATGAAATGGTCTCATCGGGCTATAACGTCGTACCCGATGTGGACTGAAGCCATTATGCGGAGACTCCCTAAGCACATCGTTGAAGAGTTCTTCTTTTGCAAGTACCGCATTGGTGAGTCTTAAAAAGGCAAAAAGTTGAGCGATTGGAATAAAAAGTAGTACCATTCTGCAGAGCTGAAAAAGCTCTATTGAGAACATATACACATGCATTTTTCGATCTCGATGGTAGACTAGGAAGATGAGGTGTCGAGAGTGCCGATTTTCGCCTTCAGCTTACTTCGTTTCCAAACCTCATAAATATCAGATAGTCAAAGAAATCGAAAAATAGATAGCAGCATTTTGTAGAGCAAAAAAAGCTCTATCAAAAACATATATAAGCTTTACCGAAAGATGAAGGAAACAATGTGAAAAACGGGGTTAAAAAAACCGCGGGAACTAATTCCCCAACCCAATACATCAGCACGACCGCTTGCATAGCAAGCAACGGCCTCAGTGGCTCACTGGTGATGTTCCGGATCTGCAGGACAAGGGGGGTGGGTTTGCTCCCCGCCGACGCGGGTTTTTTTTTCATTTTGTGTTTACTTGTCAGTAAGTGCGTTTCTTTCACTTCTGGACGTTTCCTTGTGCTGGAACCTACCGCATCCATCACTCTGCCACTTTATTTATAACTACTAACATTACTCACAAGGGAAGGAAACCAAGTCGAAGAGATTTCCATAACACACGAATTAGGCGTTGTTGCATAAAAGATTATGATATTTGGGCACAGGAGGTCTTCCAGAGCACAGGAGAATTACCCCTCTGTGCAAATTTACAGCCAAATCCAGTTTTTGGTCCAACTTCGAAAAATTGGGGGTGGCAGGGGGATAAAGTGATAGTTTTTGAATTTTCTTCAACAGAAAACCCTGCAACATGAACGGATAGCCTACACATACCTTTCACACTTGCCCATCGCACTAAATGTACGAAATAAGCGTCAAATAGGAGCATTTCCTAGGCAAGGGTCAACGACTTCTCCTTTGTTCAATGTGCTGCTGCCACCCTATAGCTCGTGAATTTTTCCGAAATTTGGTCAAATCTCGAATCGGCTAAAAACTTGCCAGTTGGGGTAATTCGACTCCCCAAACACGAAAATCGCCCTGGTTTTGCGCAAGAACGTCTGGCTTGCGTGCCATGGGCTTCCAAACCTACCATATGATAGTACTGTTTTTTCAAAAAACCTCCATAACTCCGCCAAGAGAATCGTTCTTCAAATTTCGAATACAGATTCGTGATCAGCGTCCGAAAATACGTCGGACCATATGTATCCCATTCTGAATGGCCACTTCGACCTGTGGTCCTTCCCTTGTCAGAGGAGTCTCTCTCACTGAAGGAACTCGGGCCTTTAGGTGGGAAGGCAACGTGGTGCAGATGGCGCGATTAAGGGGATGATCACGGACCAACGGTCACCATCTACTGTTCTGAGATGTAAGTGGAATCGGGGGATACCCCCTCTACTTCTATTGTGCTAGGTTAATTCATACCCATGAGGTGTTTCTTGCAAGGTACGGGCGCGCTGCATGATGCCGTTGGTATCATGTATTCGGCTCCGCCTGACGCCTGTAGGACTAGAAAGTGCATGCGAGAGGGTGCGGGGTCGCCTTCAATATAAAAGCTCTAGCTCATCGGGTTGGCCGACTAACTACAGTATACACACCCCCCTCCACGACAGAGCCTGGCAAATACTCATGGGTCTCCGACTTGTCACCTGTCATAACGTGGGCGTCATTCCCCTGAGCTCGGAGGGTCTCCATGCGGCAGCTGGGTAAGCCTGCTCGAGTTAGGCTTCTAGGGTCTCAGGGCTACAAAAAGCTGCCTAAATATACAGGGGGTGCCAAAAAAAAAGTAATTTTGTCTCCTCCACTTTCGACCCCATTTAGCCAAACTACAGTAAATTCTATTGAGGTATTCTCATCCCCAGAATCAAGAGCAGACCTAACTCTATCACTATACTCCGTGGCAGCCTCCTGCACGAGCAGAAACGGGAGCAAGAAAAGACTGAACAAGATGTATCACCTCAACTGGGCAAAATCCGAAATTTCTTCCCCCTCTTTCACACCTTGCTGACGTCCGTTCAATCTGGGTACCTAAGGAGATTCATACCGGATGGTGTTCTTTATCATTGCGTTTTTCCCGGGTTCCCAGCGCCCTTCGTTTCCAAGAGCCAAAACGTTCCCCTACCACTGAAACCCCGCCGGAGGCGGATTTGAGGCATGAAAATGATACTTTGGATCATAGCAGCCTTGTCCAAGCAGCAGGGGCTCTGTGACTTCCAAGAACCGGAGGGCCAACCCTCAGGAAGCTTCCCACAAAAGACCTACCACGGAGCTTGGCTCCACTGTTTTTAGCGAATTTTTAAATGTAGGTACTCCGAAGCCCGACTGCGCCGAATGAAACCTCCATATTTTTATGAACATGAACGTGAGGAGCCACAGCTTGTTCCTGCTTTTAGAGGAACATTTCGGGAATGTTCTGCCCCAATACCTTTATCTCTTTCGTTTCCCTACGTTTTGTAAAATTGGCAAATGTGAGCCGTGGGCAAAATTACTTTTTTTTTTTGGCACCCCCTGTAGAAGGACCGAGTTGGCGAACCTTAGCGTCGGAAGCGAACTGGAGAAGCACCTGATGATGCGAGCCAAGAAGATCATGTACCACGTCATCGGACTGACCTGAACGAGAAGCACTAGCCGCTACACGCCGATCACGAGACTACAGAAAACCGTTTTCTTAGAACATGCGACAGCAGAGGAGCTGGAGATGTGGACGTTGTCGCCAATATGCATTCATCCATGAACGTCGAATCATACGAAAGTTTTTCGACCCATGGAAGCTTGCGAATGGGAAGGTATGGCTTATTTCTTGCTTTGATCATCTTTGTCGCCTACAGTCCACCATCAAGCTATGAACAGGACGAGCTCGAAGCATTTTATGAGGATTTGAGTGGAGAGCAGCAGTGCTGGCTGATGCAAAAGAGGCTGACAGGAGCATCCGCACTGCTAGCCGCAGTTTCGCAGTTATAAGACCAAAATTCTATCTGCGAATATCGAATACATATACCCGTTTCCATTTTCTCGAATCGGCGTTCCACTTTGCAGACGCCGACAAAATCATGTACCCGAAGCCGACAAGTAGTTCGATGAAAAAGAGAAACAAGGCAACGTCAAGTTGTGGGGCGCTATTTTGTGATCAACTAATGTGGGAGACAAACTTTTCACCTCAGAGGGTGCCTGTTGTTGAATATCATAAGATGTCAGTGTACACAAATTACAAAAAGCTATGTTGTTAAGACAAACAATGAGCAAATCGGTTGGCTAGTATACCAGAATTGTCAATGTGGCTACCAACTTTTCAGATGATAAGCGATGGGATTATCATAGAACTGTCGCTTTATGCACAGACTACAAAGAATGTGCTTGCCAAGGCAAGCAACAAGCAAATCTGCGCTAGTTGATCGGATTGTTAATGTGCCCATTACCATCTCAAGTGATAAGACAAACTTCGAAATTACTCTAGAGGGTACTGAAGCTGTGAGTTTGGAGTGGTTTCAATATTATGAACTTTGACGACATGTTCATTACTTTTCGAGCTTTTGAGCCTTTCCGACTGAAGCTGAGCGCCTGAACTGCAGATTCTCAGTAGTAATTATCAAGGAGGCTGGATAGAGGCTCCCAACCCTCTCGAGATTTTTCTTTATCTCTTCGGACTGTGATACCAGAAACGTCTCAGTAAAAGCGGTTGATGGAAGGTGCCGTATTGTGTAGTTCAAAATTTGCTCTTTTGGTATTCACTATTTCTCACTGAGAATACCGTTACTATGGCTGTTTTTTTTTTGAAGTTATCTGCAATTCAATAGTCTTATTTAAGAGACTGTTCTATACTTTGTCGCCAGATTTGGTTTACCGTTTTCCTCTACTTTGAGTCTCAGCTATTATTTACCGCTGAAGATCGTGATAACATACTACAATTTGCTACAATGTAGATAATTTTTTTAATCGAAGTTTGATTCTGACTTGTGGTCAAGGGCGCGCAAATGCTGCGGCGCACAGTTTCAAGGATATGCAAAACTGTTGAAAAATAATTTTACACTGCATCTTCCATTCACTGGAGCTGAGGTTGCGGCAAGAACTTGATTGTTTCTTACGTCCTCTAACGCTACAAACACATCAGAGCCTTAATTCGCCATCTCTTTCAGTGCAAAAGTATCTTCGCAAGATGACAGAGGGTTTCAAAATTGCCCCTTAATAAGTAAAAAAAATCACCTTGTCAATCGGGAAAACTACCTCGCCATAGTGAACTTATCAGATGTCAAACGCATTCCAAATATGGCCTCCAGTCATTTTTTTTAATATCCTTTCTCGCATTACGTCCACCACAAGTACGTTTCAGGATCGCTGAAGACGGTGCTCAGCTGCCGCTATTGTACAATTCAGCAAAAACAACGAAAAGAATTGCAGCTGCTAAACAAGTACAACCTCCCTCTCGCCCATATGTACGTGTTCAAGCTTCCACTCATTCACTTGCCCTATTTAAGGGTAATCCAGGGAATACTTGTTGCATGGTAAGTTCAGAAAATTCTCGTGGTTTAGGGTGCCAAAGGAGAAGGTTCGAAGGTCAAAACCGAAGAAAAAGAGTATTGAAGAAAACGGTGCAAATATTGTGCTAGAAAAATTTGCCGCCTCAGTACAAACCTCTCTCCCCCAAATTTCCATCTGTGAGAAATGGGCAAATAAAAGAAAAAGAGGACTTCTCAGTGTTGCTCTGCCCGATCTCTATACGACCCCTTCTATTTACGATTAAAATCCTACATGATCCAGCTAGAACAACAGGAGTCCTCCTTTTTCCCCTCTTCTGCTAGGCGGAGCCTCAC
This sequence comes from Trichostrongylus colubriformis, assembly GCA_963978905.1. Taxonomy (NCBI): domain Eukaryota; kingdom Metazoa; phylum Nematoda; class Chromadorea; order Rhabditida; family Trichostrongylidae; genus Trichostrongylus; species Trichostrongylus colubriformis. The sequence continues at coordinate 37,908,166 of OZ022259.1, forward strand.
CTCGAGAATTGAAATTTCAAAAGAATTGACCCTTTCACTTTTCCAGCTTCCGATCCCGGTTTTTTTTCCATTTGACGTACATGTCCTCCTTACAACAGGCTCGATAAGATCCATTTCTCACGATTTATTCAACTACATAGTACTGAGCTCTTAGCATATGTGAAGTTTGTCTGTGGCTCAATTACCACTTGGGTGTTCGACTTACTGACCATATTGCGGAACATGACCGGTCAAAAATCTAAGCGCATTGAACATATTGGTTATTGATTTTGCACAGTGACCGCGGAACGCATGTTGCTGGTGCCTCTATTATTTCAAGTGCTCTTCAATACTAGTACTCATTTGGATTTGCAATTACTTCGCCTTTAATAACGTTCGCATTCGGTGTTTGTTCCTATTCGTGTTAGCCACAGGATCACCATCCGCCAATGCTTTTCACAGCTTCGTAAGCGTTTCTGCACATTAAAACCGTTTTTAAAGGCACATTCTGATTACCCTGAGTTGGTTAGAGCGCTCAGTTGCGAAACTGAAGGTGCTGAGGAGTATGGCGACGAAGAAAAATTATTACCGGGTAAAAACGAGCGTTTGAGTAAGCTTCCACTGGATGATATCATAAGGAAGACTGGGACAGCACCTGTCTCCTCATGTCAACGTCCCCTTTATCATTGGTATCCCTTCCTTATCTTATATTATCACACAAATCGTAGGCATTATTTGTTGTCACCTTACCACCACAATGCCAGCGATCCCGTCTGGAGTGGGCGGGTCTGGGCTGCTTGGTGGAGTCACGCTTGCTTTTTTTGGCTGTGCACGCACTAGGAACTGAGCCTGATTATTGCATGTAAACCCCACGCCTCGATAAAGTTACATCCTACTAGCTGTGGGTCGAACTACCTGACCATGACGGAGCTGTGATACCCCAATATCCTGGAATGTGCCTCTAAATTAATTTTTTCAAGGTACATGTCTCAGGAGTTCTCATTATGGCATTTTCTAACTTACATTGAGCGGAGTGCGAATAGAATGTGGGGCATGAGCAGTGCCCCAACCAGGAGCTCGTTTCCCCTCTCCCTTTGAGGGGTTGTATTGCCTAGTTCATGTGAAATCTACACACTGACGTCACAGTCGTTTTTTCACTCGTCCCTCTAACCTTCTTGGCTTTCTCGATTGCAGTGAGATGTGGACCTATATGCATTGCTCTGTAATGTCCCTCTCCATATCCACAATATTCCGCTGTGTTTATCGTAAATCGTACTTCGAAGGACTCAAGGTGTGTGTCCAGAACCTCATCAATTACCATCACCAGCCTGTTCTCTTTCAATGAGCGTGTATATACCTTTAATCATTGCACGTTCTTAAGCTTACACGTAAAGCTGAGAACACATTGGAGGGCACAACGCTGTAGCAGCTGAAATCGTAGCTTCGTAGAACTTTGAATTTGACTATGTTCCATGTCTAATACAGAGGCAAAAGAAGGATCAATAGCTCGCGAGCTGACGTCTATATGAGCTGTTCAGGGGTAGTTCATTATGCAGTATTGGACCCCAAAATCGCGGGAGCCAGGTCAAATTCCGTTCATCCCTAATTAGCACGTCACGCACGATCTGAATGTTGTTGCATGCTGTCCCACCATATGTCATCAAGCATCACTTAAAGATTGTCAGCTTTGTGACTATCTACATCTACTTATTTACTCTAATTCTATCTCTGTATTTTACTTTTCTGTTTCTATATTGTAACATTTAATGCTTTCCACTAAGAAAGCAGCTGAACAAATTTCTGATAAATCAGTCCAGGAAGTACATCGACAAACGCAAAAGGTTTTTCTGAAAAGCAGTTGTACAGCATAGCTTTCTATTGGTACCATATTCAAACCATTCAGAGCACTTTGAATGAAGTTATTGCAAGAAGACGGATAAGTAGTGAATTATTCGATTTGTGGGGTCGATTGACCATGACTTAGTAGCGGTATTTGCAGGTTCACGGTGGATTGGAATTTTTGAATCAAATGCACTAATTTAGAAGAAAAGGAAACTTGTCTTTTCTTAAATGTCAAATGTTAAATGATCATGTCATATCGCATTCAAAGGCATTAGTAGGTGTAAGAGAAAATTGAGATCTGGGAGTACTTGAAAACGAAAATTCTACTTCGGAAGAGGTCATATGTGGTCGCATTGAAAAAACGCGGCCTGGGGTCTTCCTATATTGCTGAGCACTTCTGCTTTCATAGTGCCTCAATGCCAAACTTACCTTTCCCGGCGTCTTTCACCCTATGCAGGCTGACCCTGTTAGGCGCTGTTACTTGGCTACAGCAGGGTCAGCCTGGAAGAAAGATGCTCAAAACGAGTATTCCCCAGGAAATTAAAATTTTCAAGAATTGAACATGAAAATTATAAAAAAACCGACAGGTTATGCTCGCCACTATTTCCGTGATCTTCAGTTGTTATAGAAAGTAACGATTGCACGGCTCAAACAAAGATCTATTGCCAATTATCGACTTTCGATTTTTCAAATCTTTGCCCAGGATGCAGCGAATTCACCGCCAGCCTAATTTTTATCTTTCATCACCTCTGACTCACAGCAGAGAGGATCAGAGATGACCGAAGTCTGCGTTCCTATACCAAGTGTACTATTTCGCCGTTCTGCAGCAGATAGTCGGCTGCTTAGGCCAGAGTGCCAACTGTTCGCCATTTCACATTGGTACAACACGTAGAAGGCTGTTGGCTGGCATTCTCAGCACTTTACCTGGGCTGTGATATCGATTATTTCGCCGATCGATAAGTCGATCTCCTTATGGAATTGCCGGAACTGTTCAAAAAAACGGATATTTCCAAAGGGGCCGGCACTTTTTCTCCGGTTAAATATGTGTTCCGAGTGAAAGCCCGTCCATCAACTGCCACCATTCCAGGTCGGTGTTATTTTCGATTTCGAAATTTATTACTCCTATATGTATTTGTATTTATTGACGTTTTACAAAGTGTATGTTTTTTATGTTTGCTACGTATCTTTATTATCTTTAATTATTCAGTAAAAAATTATGAATGAAGTTTTGTGAGGGCTAGTGAATCGTGTGGCTAATATTAATCTCTTTTTTCTTGCCATGTACTTATCTTACATCCAGATTCGTGGAAGCGATTGGAAGTGTTTAGCCTCTATACACATTTGTTGATCAGTGTAACAGTGCTTTCGTGTAGCCAGCCATGTTGAGCATTAATTACCTAACCCAAGAGTGATTCACGACTCCAAACGACCGTAAACCTCAACAACAACAGTGGTCGCGGCAGCGGCGTCTGTGCTATTGCGCTGCATGTTCTCAACCACAAATGCAGCAACTGTACATTGCTACTCATTACCTTGGTGCTCATTTCTTGGACCGATGCTCAGAGCTTCTTTGTCTGGCATTCAAATTTCGTGAATTTTTGATTTCCCTTCAAAAAAAGAAAAAGCTGCGTTCACATCCAGTGTTTTAATTTCGTATTGATCCGAAAAAAGGAATCACGGTACACGAATTTCACCCGTTTTTTCTAATATTTTCGTACTTTGAACTTTCTTTGTTTCTCTGTCTTTCTTCCTAGCACTCGTCATTCGAATATTTATCTCCCGAAGGGAGCCCGGTACAGGTTCATCGACCCTGGAGAAATGGAAGACTTAGTCGATCTAGGCGAGCACTTGCACGCCATTCGTTTGAGAGGAATGATACTATGTAGTTGCTAGTCTATTTTCGCATCATGTAATTGAGCACACAATAATTATTTTCGGTTTTAACATAGCAGCTTTTTGTAAAAGCGCCACTAAAATCGATGAATATGGAGGATTAGCGAATCAGTATAAAACTGTGGAAGTTAGTGACATCTGGCACTTTTAGGAGACTTTTATACAACCACGCATCGTTCCCTAAGAGGCTTTGTGACAGATAACCATGAAATAAAAAGAAAGTCATTGTCTTCACTGAAGAAAACTTCCTTCAGATTTGTTACAGGAGGGCTATGTTATGGCAAAAGCTTTGGTCTCAAACGGGACTCGAACTCGCAGTCTATGCTTTCCGGGAATATGTGCTAATCCCTCACACTACCACAGCCTTTTTCACCAAGAATAACAAAAATACCTCCCAAACCTCCCAGGGCTGATGCAGCCGATTTAGTCGGTTGCCTTTTCCTGTTCTTGATGATCTTATTCACATGGTCCTCCATTACAGTATTCACCTTCTAATCGACGATACCCTCCAATTATGTGGACCGTATGTGCGCCAGACAACGACCGTGATTTTGTTCGCTTCCGTGCTTCAGATAATTACCGTATCAGTGCTGCTACTGCTATTGACCGCTGGCTGAATCGGAGTCAATTACGGCTAATCCGAGCAACGATCTTGGTATGGTAGTTGACCAGCTGGCAGTAGTCATTATTAAAAAAACACTCTATGAGTGTTCTGAAAAGGATTTTCTCTGGAAGCATAGATTCCAAGAAATTCTCAATTTCTGTTCCTAGAGCGTTGCTCTACTTGTAAAATCCATCGAAAACCTGACCCAACGGGGATGTCAGTTTATGTCCAGGAGCTATCTATTAGATTACAATCTCTCTACGGCCCAAAAGTGCGAGAAAGCCTCCCAGACTACTGTCACTATCTGAATGGGTGGTTCGATGACAAAGACCTTAACTAGTTTACTTACGTGTTGTTCTTTTTATAGAAGTTCTCTAGATCAGTTTTCAACGTCATCCATCGCTGTAGTAAGATTCGAGCAGCCTTACCAGGCAAGATTTTTGCAAAAGCTGCACGACCGGCGCGACCGTATATGTCCAGTCTTGGTTTCCCCGCTAAAAGGAAAACTTTCACTAGTTGTATAATTGTTTAAAATGCTTTCAAAAGCAGCGAGCAGGGAGAAGGCTTACGTTCTGTGGGCGTGGGGGATGAGTCATTGAGCAGGCGTCCAAGAACGCCAGGTATCGTTGCATCGATGGATTTTTGATCCGCTTCTGCTCGCTACCTCTTATACCAGCTCATTTACACTTTCAAACTTCACAGGACTATATGAGCATTCCTCTAAATACCTACTAATCATGGGTAACACGAGGGCGGTGGTAATGAGGAAGGGAAGAAGTTACCGTAAATCAAGTAGAAGCATTAGATATTGGTGCAACGCTTGCAACAATATCTTCTAACAATGCTTTATAGTGAACGCGATTTATCTCATATGATATGATGGAAGCGATTTAAGGGATCAATGTAGGTTTACAGGGGGAGACGCAACATTCATGTGTTGCACACAATTGCACCATGCGCACCTAATAAGAGCAAAAACCTTCCATAAGTTTATTTCAAAGCCTGTAATAGCAATAGAGGCATCTGCATGGAAAGTGTGTGGAGTGTAAATTTTGGCTCACGCCATTTGCGATTACGTCTCTCTCCCTCTCCCCCTCCGCCACCCCGAATACGCATTAACTCGTGAAGAGAGTTAAAGCCAGTATGTGCCAAGTAACAAGGGCTCTCGAAACATCTCATCCACTTTTTCAATCCAGTGTCAAAAGTGTATTACTGGAATTATCCCTTATTCCATTCATTGTTTTGTTTTCTCGGCACTATTTACACAAATCAACTCCCTATCTCGCCAACCGATGCGGTCGAGGAAGTAATTTTGGAGGACCTTCCGATTTGGCTGCTAACTTGTGCCTTGAGGTAATTCGTCCCGCTGAACGCGAATGTGACGTTTGTCTGGCCCGAAACGGCCTGACGCCCGTGTCAAAATGGAATGTCATCAAACTCGTTCAGAACCTGTACTCAAAGGGTAGTTTGACCTCCTGAGTAAATATATTGCACCTATTTTGCATTAAGAACACATAGAATCCTTTGTAATAGTTTAGTTCATTTTTTTGGATATTCCCACGCTTTATCAGCGTTTCCACGAGCTCCGTGCGGTTTCGTGCCAAACAAATACATGATATATTACTCTGAAGAACAACTACCCCTTTGAACAAGTTCTGTATGAGTTTGATGATCCATCCATTTTGGCGTCCACGCTTATGGAGCAGTCATCCAGGCTCTTTCGTGCCCGAACAATTGTCACATTAGTGTTCTTCGCGTCGAACTACCCCAAGGTAAAAGTTTGCGCCAAATCGAAAGGCGTAACGCCCTTTTTCCCTGTGAAATTTTCGTAACTCTGTTATGCTCATGATTCTGATACTTCCTCCTTGTTTCAAAGAAAACTCCCTGACAAAGTGGCTTAAACCAAATGGGATCTCAGGTTCTCTCCTCAAAAATAGATATACAGTAGCGGTCAAAAATATATGCGGTTTGGGATTTTGACCATAACTTGGTTCGATGTTTGCATATCTCGCTCAATTTTTTTTGTGTTCTGAAGGCAACTGTTACTCAATGAAATAAAGTATCTCAGCCGAGTAGGATGCAGTGTGAAGGTTGAAAAAATTATTTAACTGAAACCACTGAAAATGGTCAACTCCGTGCCTCAGTGCTGTTAGGATTTGAAATAGCGTGCAACAAAGTCCCAGCCTCATTCCGAATTATTTTCTGCCCACCTGCCCGTTTCGATGAGTTATAAGCTTTTTATGGCCAATTGAATTTTTGGAAAGGTTTGGCTATTTTTAGAGTTTGAGTTAAACAAATTTTCCAATCTCAACACTACACCCTACTTTGCTTCACTGAGTACCAGTTGCCTTCAAAAAACAAAAAAAATTGGATAAGAAATGTAAACTTCGACCGAAGTTATGGTTAGAATCCATAACCGCATATATTTTTGACCGCTACTGTACCTTCCAATAGTAAGAAATGATGGAACACCTGGACCTCTTCTACGTAATCTCTTCAATGCCTTTAAGCCTTTGAGCATTACACTTTCTGAAGCTGATCTCTCACTGTCGAACACCTCACTGCATATGGCGCTGTATGAGGTCAACTGACGACAGCTATTGTCAACTTCGTACTGTCTCTTACTGAGACCCGAAAATGATGAACCGTCTTTCAGTTTTATTGTCAGATGAAGACATCAGATCGAATCTCAACTGAATGATTTTATTTATACCGAAAAACACAAATGTTTTTCTCGGAGTGCAGTATTTCCAGGTGGGCTTTTTGGAAGCGCTTTGAGACACATACATATGTATGTATACAGAGTAGAAACGCACCGTACCGTGCTAATGCCTTTGGTGAGGTGAAATGCTTGAGAGGAAGGATGACAATAGTAAAGATGGTGTAATCGCTCGCATCGCTTGACTTAATAAAAATACTTATCTAGTTTTTTGCTGAAATTATATCGACTAGTAATTATCCATGACTTATATCTGTGGTAATTTTCATGACAGTTACAAAAGATGACCCCCCCCCTTCCTTCGAACTTTTCGCGCCCGCACTGCCACTTCTCGGTTTGTTTGTGACTATTTTTAATTGAAATCAGCTGCTTAAGTTGTAAAGGTCAGCAATCCTTTGGAATGATCCGTAACCGTATTTAAGCTACAAAAAGGTTAAAAAGGATCGTATGCGGAAATTTCATCATTCTAACTGAGATGATCCTACTAGATACAGTACACGAACAGAAACACGAATAGAAACGGGAATTTTCCCTTTATTCCAAAACGAAAACCAAAACTGGAAAAAGAACAAGTCGTTCTTGAATTCCCGCCATATTTCGCGGTACAACATTCGAACAGTTGTAAGGGGCCATAGCACAGTTCAAATTTACTTTGCTAATATTGGTTTGCTTCTTACTCTGCGTCCCTCACCACGTGACTGTCGCCTCTTTGCTTCTCAGCTCTTTAGCGTACAACCCCACTCGGACGTCCCATCGTCCCTCACAATGGGGAGTTCTATCCCAATCGGATTCTTATATACAGGGGGTGCCAAAAAAGTAATTTTGCTCACGGCTCACATCCGCCAAGTACACAAAACATAGGGAAGGGAAAGAGATAAAAGTATTGGGGCAGAATACTCCCGAAAGGTTCCTCTAGAAGCAAAGTTGAGGCTCGCTACATTCACCTTTATGAAAATATGGAGCATTCAGTCGGGGCAGTCGCGCTTCAGAGCGCCTACGGCATAAAGGTCCGCTTAAAACAGTGGAGCTAGGCTCCGAGTAAGTGTGGAGCTTTGTGTGGAGCTTCTTAAGGATTGGCGCTCCGGTTCATGGAAGCCCTGCGCCGGTGCTGCTTGAAGCTATCATCCGAAGTGTCATTTTTCATGTCTTCAATCCGCCTCCGGAGGTGTTTCAGTGGTAATGGCACGTTTTGGTTCTTGGAAACGAAGGATGTTAGGAGCCTGGAAAAATGGAATACTGAAGGGCACCACCCAATATGAACCCCCTCAGGAACCCAAAGTGAACGGATCTTCTCAAGGCTGTGAACGAGAGTGACGAAATCACGGATTTTGCCTTGTTGAGGTGACACATAATGTTCACTCGGAATAAGCTCCCAATCTTGCTCGTGCAGGAAGCATCCAAGGAGTTTAGTGATAGTATGAGGTGTGATCTTGAATTAGGGGACCAAAACACCTCGTAAGAATTTGCTGAAGTTCGACTAATAGGAGGTTGAAAGTGGAGGAAAAAATACTTTTTTTTGGCACCTCCTGTATTTTTGGCACCCGGGTTAACATAGCAAAAATATGTGTGTAACACAAAAACTTAAATTTTCTTGGACGATTCCTCAGCGTATGACGATGTCATCGGTGCATGTGTCGGGTGCCCAACAGAGCTGCATGTTTTACACACCATGTATCGACGGCTGTTCAATCAACGTCAGCTAGAAACATTCGGTGATCTTAGGCCACATGAAGAGAGTGACAGCTTTGTCTTACCGAACTGATCAAATTAACCCTTTCCGGTTCATCATGGCTCGTCTGAAGCGGCAACTAATCTTTGAAACCTCAATTTTCTCACAAAGAAAAAAATTTCGAAAAAAGAGCTAGTAGTGAATGAGTAAGGAGGACAATGGAGGATTACCCATCTTTGCATCAATAGCTTCCTGCAAATTACGTGACCGTTTTTTGTTGGTTTTTCTCGATTTCGAACTCGTGCTGATTAGTCGGCAAGAAAATGACATCGAAAGAAAACCTTCGGAAGTCCTGAATGGAAACTTTGCGATTCCTTTTTCGAATTTCAACGTGCTAAGAATGCAAAGGCGGCAACAGTGCCTTTCACTTTCGCCGTCTTTCTGGATTTTTACTTCTGACATTCACGTATCTGCAACTGCAGTCTTTTTTCCTCATCTCATAGCCACTTGCACTGAACATAGAGAAATGGTCAGTTAAGGTCCATGTATTGCGCCATCTCTCTCATAGGACCCATATTTTCTCTGATGATCGTCCACACAACATAATTTCACTTCCTTGTCTTTTTCATTTTCTCTCTCCTGACATTCATGGATATATCAAAATGCGTCACTTCTCTCCATCATACCCCACATCACTTGGTAATTTTTAAGGGACGGCATTATGCCTTGGTATCAGGGTGCACCGGAAGTTGAGGAATCCTCGGTGGAAGGGTCGTATTTGACGGGGGAAGATGGGAGGTCGTTATTGCAGACCCATCAGTGATTCACTTTTTAGAGAAATTGAATGCAGGCACCAATTGGAGCCGTACGAAGGTCCCATTCCTGCTGCGGTGAATCAACTTCTTGCTGGTTCGCTTGCTGGACGAGCATCATTGAACCTGTGGATGCGCAGAGCTTTTGTCTTTTACTTACACCAGAAATGTAATTATCGTCGTACAAGAAAGTTTTTAAGTAAGCTATGAAAAACAAAAAAATAGAAAGTGTTCATTTTAATGCAAAAGATGTCCATTTTTATCTAATTTTTGCAAAAACGTCCATAATGATGATACAGATCAAATAGTAAACGAGCTAATGGTTTCATTTCATCAGAGGCGAAGAGATTCGCTCACTACCCACCAGCTGGTTCAGGTTATTTTAATAGCTGTCTGAAGCTTTTGAGAGCTTGAAACGTCATCGCCTACGCTTTAGATACTATTACTGTTTTGCTTCAGTCAAAAATAGCTCATGCCGTTCAATTCTTCTTATCGGCTGGCTTACGCAGACCATGGCGTTAATTAGTCATTCACAATGCTGTAGCATCAGTTAAACATCGTGCAGAGCACAATGGCTCTGAATTAGCGAAGGTCTTCAGCAAATCCTTCCCAAGGCTTCTGGAATCGTGGTACGCGATTTTTCTGTGGTTTTTGACTAACTGTGAGTGCAAGGTTTCAGTTCCTACACAAATATGGGGTCAGTAGCAAGTCTCATTGGCCAATGCATATTTCAGTTATTTTTTCAAGTTCGCTTATTTTTTCTAATTTGTTCTATTTTAATTTGTAGTTAATCATAGTGTCTTATTTTACAAAGATTTATCGAAATTTTGTCATTTATTGTGTAACAGACCCGTCAAACATTAGAAATATGTTGCTTACCTTTGCTCCTCTTATTTTGAGTCTGAGGTCTCCTCTTTTAGATCTCAATTTTTTTCATCCAAATATTTCTCAATACCTAGCGACCTTGTTACTCCAGCAACCCGTGTCGTTCGTCATTCAGATGACCTAAAGCGGCTTCGTTTGAGCATAGGATTTTAGAGTTTTAGTTAGTTAGAAATATAGTGGGCTTTTCATAAAGGTGAGAGGAAAACGTAAGGCTTATGCGCTTATCTGAAACATCAAAAACATCATCGAAAACATCAGCAAAAATTGTCATAAAAACAGAAAAGTTGAGGATTCCTCAAGAAACTTTCCTCAAATCGAGCCCTTTTCAACAGTTCGAAATGACCTCCTCGAGAAAATGCCCTAACCCTCACTTTACCCTGCCTAGGCAGTCTTTCGGGGTGATTGTCGGACCATAAGTCTGGTGATAATGGTAATCTGTAACGCAGTGACCTACACAAGCATTCTTTCCTACAAAATGATCAAATTGTAGTCCCATTTTCCAAGGATAGTCTGAGATGATGGGGTAAATGATATATGTACGCAGTGACTAGTGAGGTAATAGAGTCGTTCCCCTCCTATAATGCTGGGATAGAACTCACAATCGATTCGCCCCAAGTTCTTCTCGTCCTGTATCGATGATGTCGTTTCTGACAATGTGGAAGTTTGAATACAAATAATGACTTTTATGTCGAGTGACCCCAAGGCCCTGTGAAGGCCAAATCACTCAAATGTTATGACGATCCTGAGTTTAAGAAAAATGCCTGGCGCACTCCAGAAAGATTGACCAATGCGCAGTACGATATCTCTTGATCTTTCATTCCGAGGGATTTCTTCTAGGAAGCTTTTGCATTCGTCCTAGCGAAATAACGAAATCTAATAATAATGATAGCGATGGACTTCTATACCCCCTAAACCATGGGATCCCTGATCTCGACCCTTGACACGGATGTTTTTGACGCCTTGCTCATTAAGTAAATACCAGTCGGGTTGGCCGGCTGACGCCGGCCAACCCTCCTGGACTCGGATTGGCCGGCTTCGCCGGCCAATCCTCGTAGGGGCGGCTTCGCCGCCCCGGCAGGGTGGCTTTGAGGCTGTCTGCTTTGTAGCGAGGAGCGACTCTCGGCTCGCCGCTAGCGCGGCGAGCCGACTTTCGCATGCGCGCTTCGCGCGCATTGCAGCAGGAGTAGGCCCTGTGTATAGGGAGCGCACATTGCAGCAGGGAACTGATAATATGCGGCTTGTATATATTGTGAGCAAACCTCCAACGATGGCTTTGGTTGAAACTAAGAGACACCACACCCATCTGTAACCCCTTCCCCACTGAAGGCAAAACCCCTTTAAAGAAAGGCAGGATTCGATCCGAAAACAAAAATAGAATTGAAGCACTTAGTAGTACCAAAGTAAGGAAGATGGATCGAAACGGTCAAAAAATCCAAGAAAGAAGACCCCCTTCCCATCATCCAAGTGTGTAAGGCACAATCGCAGAGGGGCGGCCACGCTAAAAGGAGCTGCAGCAGTCGGAGGTGTCTCATCGTGAGCGCTGAGGCGATCCGTAGTAGTTGACTTTTGAGGGTTAAAAGTTTCGAGAGGACGTGCATGTATCAGTTCTATAAGAAACATTGACCTTAACTGATTGCCGAGAGATACATCTGATAATAACACACCACTCCCTAATGGTAACCGAGAACAAACAGTCACTTTGTGAGTATAATACTAATATTGCAATTATGGCCGGGCTGGGCTTAGAACTTATGTACTCTATACACAGGAGGTTGACGTGTACAGGAAACATAAGTTTGGTGGGTTGACTCCTACCCAATCCTAACCTGCCCGACCTCCACACACCCGTACCTAATTTGCTTCTTGTGTGCTCCCTACATTTTGGTCTGTCCCTATCCAGTTCTTACTCGCACGACCTGAGCAGTCCCATTCCTGACCTTCCCGATTTTCGGAACCCATGCGAGGGTTTATAAATTTGAGTACCCATCGGTTCCGTCGCAGGCCCCGTCCATGGTGGGCGGAGCTAAGCTTAAAACTTATATGCTCCGTACACATGACCCCTACCCAATCCTAACCTGCCCGACCTCCACAGGCCCGTGCCTTATATGCTTGTTGTGTGCACCCTTCACTTTGGTCAGTCCCTCCCCAGTCCTAACATGCGCGACTTCAACAGACCCTTTCCTAACTTGCCCGAATTTTAGCTTTTGAGCGAAGACCTGAATTCGTTTATTCATGGATTTCGGCGCGAGCCCAGCCCATGGGCGGAGGTAGGCTTAGAATCCATGTGCTCTGTACACTTATGTTTTCCTCTACGCTATCCTAACTTGCCCTACCTCTACAGGCCCGTTCCTAATTTGCTTCTTGTGTGCTCCCTACATTTTGGTCTGTCCCTATCCAGTTCTTACTCGCACGACCTGAGCAGTCCCATTCCTGACCTTCCCGATTTTCGGAACCCATGCGAGGGTTTATAAATTTGAGTACCCATCGGTTTCGTCGCAGGCCCCGTCCATGCTGGGCGGAGCTAAGCTTAAAACTTATATGCTCCGTACACATGACCCCTACTCAATCCTAACCTGCCCGACCTCCACAGGCCCGTGCCTTATTTGCTTGTTGTGTGCACCCTTCACTTTGGTCAGTCCCTCCCCAGTCCTAACATGCGCGACTTCAACAGACCCTTTCCTAACTTGCCCGATTTTCCGCACTTAAGCGAGGACCTAAATTCGTTCATTCATTGATTTCAGCGCAAGCCCAGCTCATGGTGGGCGGAGGTAGGCTTAGAACTTATGTGATCCATACACTTGTGTTTGCTCCTACGCTATCCTAACTTGTCATACCTCTACAGGCCCGTTCTGCTCCTTGTGTGCTTCCTACAATTTGGTCAGTCTCTACCCACTCCTTACTCGCACGATCTGAGCAGTCCCATTCCTGACAGTCCCGATTTTCGGAACCCAGGCGAGGACTTAAATTGGAGCACCCATCGGTTTCGGCGCAGCCCCCCCCCCCCATGGTGGGGGGAGTTAGGCTTAGAACTTATGTGGTCTGTACACTTGGTCCCTACCCAATACTAAGCCTGCCCGACCTCCACTGCCCGTGCCTAATTTGCTTGTTGTGTGTTCCCTTTACTTTGATCAGTCCCTCCCCAGTCCTTACATGCGCGACTTCAACAGACTCTTTCCTAACTTGCCCGATTTCCAACACCTGAGCGAGGACCTAAATTCGTTTATTCATCGATTTCGGCGCGAGCCCAGCCCATGATGGGCAGAGGTAGGCTTAGAACTTATGTGCTCCATACACTTGTGTTTGCCCCTACGCTATCCTAACTTGCCATACCTCTACAGGCCCGTTCTGCTCCTTGTGTGCTCCCTACTATTTGGTCAGTCTCTACATACTCCTTACTCGCACGACCTGAGCAGTCCCATTCCTGACCGCCCCGATTTTCGGAACCCAGGCGAGGACTTAAATTGGAGCACCCATCGGTTTCGGCGCAGCCCCCCCCCCTATGGTGGGGGGAGTTAGGCTTAGAACTTATGTGGTCTGTACACTTGGTCCCTACCCAATACTAAGCCTGCCCGACCTCCACTGCCCGTGCCTAATTTGCTTGTTGTATGTTCCCTTTACTTTGATCAGTCCCTCCCCAGTCCTTACATGCGCGACTTCAACAGACTCTTTCCTAACTTGCCCGATTTCCAACACCTGAGCGAGGACCTAAATTCGTTTATTCATCGATTTCGGCGCAAGACGCGCCCATGGTGGGCGGAGCTAGGCTTAGTTCTTATATGCTCTGTACGCTTAGATCAGCTCCTACCCTCTCCTAACTCGCGCGACCCTCCAGGATACAGTTGAGATGAGGCCCTACGGAGTCTTAACTTGCCCGATCCCTACAGGCCCACTCTTGATTTAGCCGATTTTTTCAACCATTTCTGCGCAAGCCCCGCTCACGGTGGGGGGAGCTAGGCTTAGTTCTTAATGAGCTCCGCACACTTTGGTCAACCCCTACCCATCCCCAACTTGTCCGACCTCTTCACGTTGCCATTGAGTTCAGAGTAGATTATGCGACAAAAAACGAACACACACACACACAAACACACCAAACTTCTGGTTTTAGCTTGCCTCTCATGTGCCGTACATTTTGGCTTACCCCAACCCATCCCTAACTTGCCCGACCTCTACAGGTCCATTCCTAGCCTGCCTGATTTTTGGAACCTAAGCGTGGACTTAAATTTGAACACCGGCAGTTTCCGCGCAAGCCTCGCTCACAGTGGGCGGAGCTAGGCTTAATTCTGTGCGCTTAGGTCAGCATCTACCCAATTCTGACACGGTGGTTCAAATCTTTTATTTCCCCCTCACCACTATTCAACAGAGCAAAAAGCGCTCTGGTGGCATTCCAGAGCCTTATATACCCTATAAACATTACAACAAAATCTTCCATCACATCAGAAATCTTTAGAATGCATAAACAATGCCTACGAAGTCGCGATTGATCGCGACACTGCGCCCGCCGAGGCAACAGGTTGATCAAACACAATCATAGTTACGCATCAATGCAAATTAAGTAACACAAATCGGCACAAAGCTAAGGAATCAACCAAGAGAAAGGCACAATCAAACAACTCAAATGAATCTACCAGAAGCATTGTTGACCAACGAACAGCTTGGGTGGCGGCAACACACGATCGAGCAGCTTCACATCAACTGATTTCCTCCAACCACAGTCCCGCGACGTCCACAGAAATCAGAGCCGAAGCAATATGAGTAGCAGTTGCACAGAAAAAATGCTGACGAAGTAGACAGGGGCGAGTAAGCCGAATTTCAGGAGAATACGGGGCGAGGCAGCTGCTCCTTCGACGGCTGATCGATAAGAGGCGACCGGCGAACAGACGGCGCGGACGAATGAATACAGTAGCATGAGGAGGTGCTGCGGATGGAATGAATCGGGAAGCAGGACGGCGGGGGGGGATTACTGTAGAGCAGACGGCGAGGAGAGTGTGCGCTGGACGAGTAGCGCACGCTCCCCGCCGCAACGAAAGCTTAGAACTTTCTTCTTTTGAATGAAGACGTTCCAAGGGAAGCTTTGCCTGGACAAATGAGCACGTTGTGCTCTTTCCCACAGAATGTGCACAGGATGCCGCAATCTTCGGTGTGTTTCGGCTGCAAGCAGCGATTGCACAATCGTAAGTTGGTGGCTTGAATTGCACGAGAAACTGCGTCGGGGAAGCGACAGCACCGACCTGTCGGATGATTATCGCGGTTTTCTTCGACAGAACAGAAGACACAACTTGAATGGGGCTTAGTCCTTTCCATGATCAGGTCCAGTTTTTGATTGACAGCGGTGTATTGTCGGCTGACAAGCTCTCCCATGGCTTCCATCTTGGCATTGAACGACATCACGAAGAGGTTGAGCTGTTCCTTCAAGTCTTTGATAGCATCCGCTAGAGGCTCGATGTGTATAGCGACATCGACCTCGTCCATCTTAGCTGCAGGGAGAAGAGAAGCGGCGGTTCTCTCGCTACTTAAATATAGCCGAGCGAATGTTGTCGCATTTACTGTAACGCTGGATCATAGCTTGTGAGATCTTAGATACTGTACATCTATTCTAACCGGAGGTATTTAGGACGGAATTTTCCGCGCCTTTCGCACGGATGCTATTGAGCCACGACGGGTTGCACGTATGCGGCTCATCGTTAGCTTGCTGATAGCTTTAAAAGCGGCCTTCACGAATGAAACACCAAGTTTGGCGAAACCCTTAAGACCTTTCGCAATCAGTTGGAGGACGACCAGTAGAATGGCAGGTCCAAAAAGGTAGGTCGCTGCACTAAAGGTGGCTACAGTTGCAAGAGTGACGAAAGATGCCTTCCAGTGGTTTTTCACTATTCTAAGCATTGGGGCTAGGTCAATCATCCTCCAGTCTTGAAACCACTTGGTCGAATTCCATGTCGCAATGTTAGAAATGAAGATTTCCTCGTCGCTCATATGTGGAAGGTACACAAGAGAGCCTTTCAGAAGCAGATGTACGGTACGATTATTGCACTCCGCAAAGCAGTTTTGTTCTACAATCGCCTGTTGAAAGTCTAGCGTTAGCACATTTTCTTTCCCAAGAGGATCACACTCTATGGAGAAAACATGAGTTTCGCATTGGATGATATTCCATGTGTGGACAGCTGTAGTGCATGATACGATTAGGTTTGCGCCCTCTTGACAGCTATAACATCCTGTTATTTCGGATATGGAGATGTTGCAGTCTTCCTTAATGATATAACCGGTGCTTTCTTTCATGTATTTCGACTCAACCACCAATGTCATTTCTTCTCTCTCTGAATAAGCGACTATTGCCATATCCCTCCTGACTATTTTCAAGAACGGACTTGTCACAGGTAGAATGTTAGATATGACACTCTTAATGGTGGCGATGCTGCTCTGAGGGCAATAGCATCGTGCAGGAGCGGGATCTGCATCGCACTGGCAAATTACCTTGTTTTTGCAGCGGGCAATGTGGTCCTTGGCCTCATCGGGCGAGTTACATTCGACAGGCATGTTATTACCCTCTGGAACAATTAGCGCTTCATGTTCAGATAATGCGAATCTGCTTTTCAACAGCTGATCTGACGGCGACGATATGGATATCACCGTGAATGAGGTGTCACCTATTTTTTGGGGTACGTACGGTCGAAGCGTTACCCTTCTTTTCATGAACATGTCGTGCAAATTCAGTTGGACTTTTACCTGCACAAGTGGCTTCCATTCCATACACGTCGCGATTTCATAAACATCTGTGTTTCTGGGTATGTGGGCAATCCGGTAGAATGAACACGCTGGAAGCGGCAACAAACATCCGCATATCAGCCCTCCACAGGAAGGTTCACATCCTGTATACCCAGGGTATCGAGATGCATTCACAAACTCTTCTATCATGCTGTCTGGCTTGATCGTAGAGCATGCGTCTTGTTTACATGAACCTTTTAGCGCACATCGCGTTGTGCTGTATACTTTCAGGCTGGTGTCGCGTGTATAAAACAGAGTACGTTTCGCGCATTCTAGTTCCAACGGCAATTTCTCGATGTAAAGGATCCCTATTGATACATTACCATGGAAAATATCAATGCAAGCCATCTTATGAATTTTGTCAAATAGAATTTCTCGGCGGAACTCGATTGAGCAGGCATTCCCTGATGTACAAACCACGTCTACATTGTGTCTTGTGAACCCCTGCTGGCATGTTTCTCCTAGGTTGTGCAGTAGTGCGGCGCAAACAATCACTGCGAGCGCTGTGCTCCTGCTAGTGCGAGAGAGAGGGAGCGGCCGAAACGATTGGAGCTGGATGTTTACCGATTCAGCGCCGCGAGGAATGGCATTCTCAGGGCTCGAACTTTCGTTGTCATCGCGAATCATAGAAGAGGGATCCGCTACGCCAGACTGCGTGGACTCTTTGCGCGACAGTACGCATTTTGCAAGTAGCGCGATCGCGGATACAATCAGGTAAGCGAATGTTCCTATGGTTATTAGTGCTCCTGTTGGCCAACAGTGAGGATTGCCAAGCAAATGTCTCGACATGAGGGTTTGTGACACGTCACATACCTGGGGTAGAATGCAGTTTTCATGTATCTGCTTATAATTTTCTCCAGAAAAGTATCGCAATGACACTGGTAGCACCCCATTCCTTGCCGTTGGCGGGAGCTGAAATATGAGGTTTGAAGAACTATTCACAAAGTATCTGCATGTGGACCGCACGCAAAGTTGGAATGTGCCGTTCGGTGGGGAGACATGAAGAGCCCTGTTACTACATGAGATTCTCGGTGAGGCCTCCACTGATGGTCCCAAAATTGAAACAACGATCATGATGATTGCAAACAGATTCATTTGTGAATTTCGCGTAGACCGTTGAGGGTCATGATATTCGTCAGGATCTTTCGACATTTCCGTGATAGCCTTTTTCGCTTTTAGTTTCGCCAATCGCGGGTGAGACCTTTCGTTTTCATGGACCTCTTGTGAGGGTTGATCTTCTTTTGGCCTAACGTCGGGAGTCTCAACGCTTTTTGCTGAAATTTCCAGCGGATAGATTTTATTGACAGCTCGTAGCCACACGTGCTTGTTGGGCATCAACAGCTTGACAGACCTTACATGATCATCGTTACCTCTTACCAGGTCGATTATTTTGCCAACGCACCAGGTGCCTCTCGGCAGATTTTCTTGCTCTACCAGGACAATCTCATTGACCCGCGGTTCTCTCAGTTTTCCGTGTCGGGGTTGCTTTCTGTTTACGGTTTGCATTTCCCGGAGAGCTGTTAGATACTCTGTATACCATCGATCCCAAAACCTTGAGCTGATTAATTCCGCCTGCTGTATAGCTTGTTTAGCTTGGGCAGCTGTTTGAATGAGGTTCGGGTCAAATGTAGGGTCTTCAAGCTCCTCCTTGTTTATTTCAGGTAGACTGTATTTCAAGCTTCTTTGCATAAAATCAATAGGCCTCAGTGGGATATCGTCTTCGTCATTGCTCGCAGCTGTCAGGGGCCTGGTGTTGATTATGGCCTCAATTTGGGTCATGATTGTGTAGAGCTGTGAGTATGACAGCTTTTTTCGTCCGATAGATTTGGTGAAAGCGCGTTTTACTGTCCCTACCAGTCGTTCCCAAGCTCCACCCATCCAGGGAGCCCCTGGTGGGTTAAAGATCCACTGTATTCCACGATTGCTGCTGTAGGACATTACGGAGTCGCCAGTACGCTCGTTTGGTGTACAAATCCTTTCAATGATCTGTTGGCCTAGTTTGAAATTCGAGCCACAGTCTGTGCGAATAATGGTTGGGACTCCTCGTCTGGAGATAAATCTTATAAAAGAGTTCAAGAACGCTCCTGTGGACATGTCTTCCACCACTTCGAGGTGCACCGCTCTGGTCGTCAAACACGTGTAGAGCGAGACGTAGTATTTTTTGTTTTCACTGGACTGAAAGGGTCCCAAGAAATCACATCCCACTGTTTGGAAGGGCTTCGTTAGAACTGTCCTGTCCTTAGGTAACGGAGGCATTTCTGGTGCTCCAAATGGAAGACCATGAGCCTTTCTGCACACAACGCAATTTTTCAAGTATTTCTTGAATACTCCACATGGTCGCGGTATCCAAAAGCGTTGCCTCGCAAGGCATAGAGTATGGTCTTTTCCGGAGTGGCCATTCTTGATGTGGATATCAGTTACAATGAGTCTTGTGATCTCGGAGTCCCTCTCCAAATATATCGGATTTTTTACGTCGTACGAAACGGGTGCATTTTGAATGCGAGATGCATTTCTGATAATCCCATTTTCGTCGCGGAATATCTTCTTCTGTGGAAACCTCCTTTGCAGAGTGTTCAGCGAAATGGCAGAATGTGCTTCCTGTAGTAGGAGAGTCTCACTCAGTTTCACATCTTTTGCCGTGATCTCGTAGCCGTCATCGAATTGCTGAAGATTCTGCAAGCACAATTTGCTCTGGCTGTTTCTCCTGCGATTCACTTTGTTAACCCATGCGTGGATCACTTTACCTACACGAGCTGCAGTTCGTAATGCCGTGTCTAGGCGTGAGAATCGTTCAAGAGCTATTAAACTAGTTTCACTGGTATCATGTGTACATGCTACTTGCACGTTTATCGCGTGACCTTCAGGTATTTCAACATACTGCTCCAGGTTTTGCTCACCAATATCAGCGAGCTTCTTTAAGCGTGGAGGGAATTTTTCATCCCTGAGCCATTGCGGACCACGCACCCATGGTAGGTCATTGATAACCGAGGCATCAACCCCTCTTGTCCCCGCATCAGCAGGATTGTCTTCAGTGCGAACATGGAAGAAATTCACTGATATACTTTCAGACTCAAGAGTACTTTTTATTTTGAGAATGCGGTCTCTCTGGTTTTCGACGAACAACGGCAATTTTCTGATGGATCTAATCCAAGCCAGCGCTATTTCACTATCACTAAGCAATTGTACTTCATTGAGCTTCACCCTGATGGCTGAGACAATGCTTTTTGCGAGCCGAATAGCCATTAGGATAGCTACAATTTCCAGCTTTGGTATAGTTTGCTTCGTTTTTTTGGGGGCGAGCCGCGTTTTCCCGCTTATCAACGTTGATACCGTATTCGTTTCTTCGTGGCGCAGGTAAGCACAGGTTGCTAAGGCCTTTTCGCTTGCGTCAGCAAAGACCCAGAGTGTCACATTGGTCAAAGGAGTGCCTGGCATTCCGATGTAACGTGGTAAGGCCACCGAAACGTTTTCGTAGTCTTTACATGTTGCATTCCATTTGCTCGCAAGCCTTTCAGGTATCGGTTCTTTCCACCCTACGCCACTTTCGTAAATTTCTCTCATGAGCTGTTTTAGTCTTACTGTGATTGGACCGACTATTCCAATGGGGTCATATATGGAATTGAGCTGGCTAACGACGTCTCTTTTTGTTAGCTTGTCTTTCTTTGCAAACTTGAGGCATATACAGAACTGATCCGAGTCCTTGTTATATCTCACACCAAGTATGGTGGACATTCCTTGTGGGGCGCGATCGGCGCACGGAATAGCTTCATTCACTTCTGCATGGTTAGCCGAATACTCCCTGAGATTCATTCCTATTTCTGATAGGAGAGCTTTACTTTTTTTGTATTTAGTGATTGCCTCCGCTGGAGTTGATGCGCTGAGGAGAATGTTGTCTACGTACAAGTTATCGAGGATTTCTTGAGAAAGGGAAGAGTTTTTTGACTTTAGAAAGGCGAGAAGCGACATATTTAAGATACTGGGAGAAGGCTTTACACCGAAAGGGATTCTCTTAAAACGGTATTCTACGATGTTCTCTCGGGAAGGTGGTTTGTTTGGGTTCTTAAGCCAAAGGAAGCGGCATAAGTCTTTGTGCGTCTCGTGGAGTCTTATTTGGGTAAATGCGGCCTCGATATCACAGGTTAAGATAATCTCACTGGCTCGGCTGGCAACCAGTATATCATGGATCTTTCTGACAAGAGATTCACCTTTGTGAGTAACGTCATTCAATGATAGCTCACCCTTACGATTTGATGATGCATCAAAAACAATTCGCAGGGGCTTCGATTTGTGGGGACGCCACACCCCCGAATGGGGCATGTAATATAATCCGACAGAATTCGGGCTTCTTTCATGAGCTTTCTCAATGATGTCGTCCGCTTCGTATTGCCGAAAGATTCTGATATACCAGTCCTTTTGCTCGGGGTTATTCTCGAGTTGGTGATATAGACTTGCCAATCTTTTGATGGCTGATGAGTAGTTATCCGCCAAATCG
Source organism: Trichostrongylus colubriformis (assembly GCA_963978905.1). Classification (NCBI taxonomy): domain Eukaryota; kingdom Metazoa; phylum Nematoda; class Chromadorea; order Rhabditida; family Trichostrongylidae; genus Trichostrongylus; species Trichostrongylus colubriformis. Next base: position 37,929,820 of record OZ022259.1, read on the forward strand.
TTCACGTTGCTCTTCAATGGGAAAGGGGCCGTGACAAAACCTCCTTCAAACGAGATCTGTTTCGAATACCTTTTGAGATATGAGAGCAAGTCGTGGTTTTCTCCGTTATTTTCAGCCCCTATTCCAAGTCCTTCCAGTTCGAAAAGTTTCGTTAGCATTTCGTTTTCCGGCTCGTCCGAAAGGATTGCGGTGATGCAGTGTGTGATCGCCGGTGTGCTAGTGTTAGTTTCATCATTTTTCATGATTCCACGACCATACAAGGTCGGACCGAAGATAGTGCCTGCTAACCGAAGTCCGGAAGGAATTTGAAGGATTTCTCCTTTTTCAAGAACGAAGTCGTAGTAGTGGTCGAGGCCAACCAAAATTTGAGGCAGTTGATTCTCGCCACGAACGCTTGGATTGCAAACGAGGATACTGCGTTCTTGTAGGAATGCCTGATCTGTTGGGCTAAGCCTCACTGAGGGGAACCCTTTTGTCAGAATAGGTTTTGTTTGTATCAAAAGGTCCAGGTCTTTTCCATACGCAGTACCAACTCTGAGACTTACAATATTGCTTTCAAACATTTCAGTGTTGCCGCCGATTCCTGACATGACGCACGTTTCCGTCTTCAGCCTTGGAAGCCCTAGCTTGAACGCAAATTCTTGCTCAATGATAGTTTTCTGCGCCCCAGTGTCAAAAAGAAACACAGCTTTCTCGAACCTCTCCGTATTGTAATTCCATACGTTTCCTTCGGCAGTCATTAGAATGATCTGGTATCGACTATGTTCCTCCGGATTTTTAATCGCCGTATGATTTACTGTGCTTCGAATCTCACTACCTATGACGTCACTCTCCTGTGATTGTTCTTCGATTTGATTCCCTTCAATGTGGAGGTTCATGTTTTGATTCCTCCGCCAAGGCGGTCTCTGTTTATGTGACTCATTTGTCCCGTGGTTCTTTGTGCGGCTGTTGCTGCTTCGCTGTTGCATTTGTTGATGTTCGCTCGACCTCAGTTCATCGTTCCCGTTTGAGCTGCAGCCACTACCAATGCTGCTTTGGCGTGCGTAAAACTGACTCGTACTTGCGTTTTCGTTAGAAAAGCAGAGCCTGTTGTGGTGTAGCTTACCGCACAGTGTGCAGTTTTGCCTAGTGCAGTCCTTGCTTGCATGTTGGTCAGAATAACATTTCCAACAAAGGCGCTTACGAAGAACTATCTTCCTTTTTTCTGCAACGGTGAGGGGCGTCGTGCATTGCCAAGCGAAGTGGTTTTCTTTGTCACAGATCGCACATTTTTGAAGCCGCGAATATCGAGTCTCTTGTGCTCTCTTATTGGGCTCACTCAGCTGCGTTCTTGATTGAATATATGATTTCGCCGCTATTTCTCCTTCTATCATTTGCATGATATTCTCAACGGTAGTATCGTCTTTTTCCCGCATTTTGACAAGCACCGGTTCAACTATATCTCTGTGAAATTTACTGAGGATGGCTTCGCTCCACATAGCATCCTTTGTTGCCCGAATGTCTTGTCCCGCGGATAGCATATGATTCAACAGTACACATATCTTGTCGTATGTTTGTTCATTGCTTTCAGCCCTTCTGTCTGCTGTAGGGAGATCCCGGAGCCGTTAGATCCCGGAGCCGTTGGACTATACGGGAGCGATTAGCTGGCTTGTTGCCATACTTTTTGGTGAGCGTTTCTATCATCCATTGATAGTTTTGGGGTAAGAGTTGTATTCCCTTGATCGCCCTATCGGATTTGCCTCGCAGACTCTCTTTGAGAAGTAGCATTTTCTCGATTATTGTTAACGACCTATTGTTGTGAACTAATGTTTCGTATGCCGCCCAGAACTCAGGGAATTCTTGTTCATTCCCATAAAACTTCGGAAGATTTATCCTTGGCGGTGGAATCCTACCGGACAAGCTATCCGGCTCCGGCGAAGCAGGTTCGACTGTAGTGTTCTCGAACGTTAGCGGATGAACGAGACTGTTCTCCTGAACGCTTTGAGATCTGACGTATTTCCCTAGTTTTCGAAGAAGTCTTCGTTCATTACTGCAGGCTTCAGTCAGTCGGGTATTCAGCATTAGACTCATTTCCGTTGCTTCATTTAAGACGGCAGTATATTTAGCCTCTTCTTCAATTTTTTCCAGTTCCTGTAGAATGTTCTTCTTGTCTTCCTTGTTTTTTATGGTGTCGTAGTCACTTTTCATCTTTTCGACTAGCGACTGCAAATCATTCTTAGCCGAGTTTATCTGCGAGATACTGCCCTTAATGAGGTCTATGGCCTGCAATGTTTGTTCGTACTGCTCTTCGTCATCTTCTGATAGTTCTGGGAGTTTCGTGTACTCTTTAAAATTCGCTATGAGCGATTTGAGAGTAAGAACGCCATGCAAGATAGGTTTACCGTATATGATAGATTCCATCCTTCGTTTCGATGGGGACCTCTGCGGGCCACTTTGATCAGTTTTTCTGACCACTGGTTCAAGAACCAGATTTTCTTAGGAACTCATACAATAGTTTGGCACGATGCACCAAACTGACACGGTGGTTCAAATCTTTTATTTCCCCCTCACCACTATTCAACAGAGCAAAAAGCGCTCTGGTGGCATTCCAGAGCCTTATATACCCTATAAACATTACAACAAAATCTTCCATCACATCAGAAATCTTTAGAATGCATAAACAATGCCTACGAAGTCGCGATTGATCGCGACAAATTCTAACATGCCCGACCTTTCCAGACAGCAGTTCAGTTGAGACATCATAACAATGGGATAGGGGTGTATGCGGTGCAGACAGGTTGTAAATGGTTGACGCTGGACTGTGGGAGTGACATGGGTACCCTCGGTGTATCCCTAGGTGTAATTTCCTTACCGGCCCATCACAACACAGCTGCGTCGCCATTCGCCTTTCGAGGCTCCTTATCAGCCCTTATCAGTTGCTATCACTCCGTTCCTTCACCATTAATGTCCCCTTTCCACCCCTATATTATCTTAAAAATTCAGGGTCCCAGCTTTGCTGCTACGCGAGATATGAATTTCCCGCCATTCGCCTTTCGGGGCTCCTTATCAGCCCTTATCAGTTGCTATCACTTCCGTTCCCTCACCATTGATGTCCCCTTAACACCCCTACATTACCTTGAAAATTCAGGGTCCCAGCTTTGCTGCTACGCGAGATATGAATTTCCCGCCATTCGCCTTTCGGGGCTCCTTATCAGCCCTTATCAGTTGCTATCACTTCCGTTCCCTCACCATTGATGTCCCCTTACCACCCCTACATTACCTTGAAAATTGAGGATCCCAGCTTTGCTGCGACGCGAGATATGAATTTCCCGCCATTCGCCTTTCGAGGCTCCTTATCAGCCTTTATCAGTTGCTATCACTTCCGTTCCCTTACCATTGATGTCCCCTTACCACCCCTACATTACCTTAAAAATTCAGGATCCCAGCTTTGCTGCGACGCGAGATATGAATTTCCCGCCATTCGCCTTTCGAGGCTCCTTATCAGCCCTTATCAGTTGCTATCACTTCCGTTCCTTCACCATTAATGTCCCCTTTCCACCCCTATATTATCTTAAAAATTCAGGGTCCCAGCTTTGCTGCTACGCGAGATATGAATTTCCCGCCATTCGCCTTTCGGGGCTCCTTATCAGCCCTTATCAGTTGCTATCACTTCCGTTCCCTCACCATTGATGTCCCCTTAACACCCCTACATTACCTTGAAAATTCAGGGTCCCAGCTTTGCTGCTACGCGAGATATGAATTTCCCGCCATTCGCCTTTCGGGGCTCCTTATCAGCCCTTATCAGTTGCTATCACTTCCGTTCCCTCACCATTGATGTCCCCTTAACACCCCTACATTACCTTAAAAATTCAGGATCCCAGCTTTACTGCGACGCGAGATATTATGCGGTGAGCGGACAGACAGACACACACACACACACACACACACACACACACACACACACACACACACACACACACACACACACACACACACACACACACACACACACACACACACACACACACACACACACACACACACACACACACACACACACACACACACACACACACACACACACACACACACACACACACACACACACACACACACACACACACACACACACACACACACACACACACACACACACACACACACACACACACACACACACACACACACACACACACACACACACACACACACACACACACACACACACACACACACACACACACACACACACACACACACACACACACACACACACACACACACACACACACACACACACACACACACACACACACACACACACACACACACACACACACACACACACACACACACACACACACACACACACACACACACACACACACACACACACACACACACACACACACACACACACACACACACACACACACACACACACACACACACACACACACACACACACACACACACACACACACACACACACACACACACACACACACACACACACACACACACACACACACACACACACACACACACACACACACACACACACACACACACACACACACACACACACACACACACACACACACACACACACACACACACACACACACACACACACACACACACACACACACACACACACACACACACACACACACACACACACACACACACACACACACACACACACACACACACACACACACACACACACACACACACACACACACACACACACACACACACACACACACACACACACACACACACACACACACACACACACACACACACACACACACACACACACACACACACACACACACACACACACACACACACACACACACACACACACACACACACACACACACACACACACACACACACACACACACACACACACACACACACACACACACACACACACACACACACACACACACACACACACACACACACACACACACACACACACACACACACACACACACACACACACACACACACACACACACACACACACACACACACACACACACACACACACACACACACACACACACACACACACACACACACACACACACACACACACACACACACACACACACACACACACACACACACACACACACACACACACACACACACACACACACACACACACACACACACACACACACACACACACACACACACACACACACACACACACACACACACACACACACACACACACACACACACACACACACACACACACACACACACACACACACACACACACACACACACACACACACACACACACACACACACACACACACACACACACACACACACACACACACACACACACACACACACACACACACACACACACACACACACACACACACACACACACACACACACACACACACACACACACACACACACACACACACACACACACACACACACACACACACACACACACACACACACACACACACACACACACACACACACACACACACACACACACACACACACACACACAGACAAACAAACACACCAAACTTCTGGATTATATATAGAGTATGATTTGTACACGCATCGTCCAATCAGTGACCCATCAGAAGTTACGTGATTTCCTTTCCACGAACCGTTGTGCACTCATCTCTAGTAAGTAGACACCAACAAAAGTGTCTAAAAACTGGGATCAAATCAGTAACTCGGAGGTTCTAGGAGCTATGTCTTCCAAAAATTCATTTGATATAATATTCCTTGCTAGGTGATACTAGACAATATTCATCTTAATTTTCTCCCACAGTAGTTTTCTTCTGTAAATAGAAGCTGACTTCATTGCTTGCCATTATTTTCTCGCTTTTTTTGCAATTTGGTTACAGCAAGTATCGATGCGATTTTCATTTATTCATCCAAGTTTATTTGATTCCCAGTAAAATTTTGATACTACGTGCCCTCCTGCTCCATGAATGTTGTTGGAGAACCGAATATTTTGAAACTACGATGGTCCCGCTTGTCTGTTAACGTGGGTCAAGCATGGGAATCCTCAAAGGGGGAGTCGTATTTCGGGCTGGAAAAAGGTCGTGTCTGGGGAGTCACCTCCCCAAAAGAGTCTCCGAGAAATTTCCACATGCTATGACCTTTATGAAATGAGCCGGCTATAAGCATTGTATTAGGGGAGCTATGAATCGATTGACGACGTTCTTTAAAAACTACTTTTCACTTGTATATCAACCCAAAAAAATCATCAGCGCAGCTCTGGTTGGTTGGTATTAACAGTGATATGAACTTGGGGGTGCTAAATTACGAAAAATTTTCTCAAGGCTGGTGTTTCCTGGGAAAGGTCCGAATCGCAGAGTACGAGCTGAGACCGTCACATATTATTGGGTCATAAACGATTACTGTATTCTACATAGATGTAGGACACGGTAGTCTCCTTGGGACGTAATGACATGAGGCGCCAACAAGCCGCACACATCTCTTCTACGCCACCGCGTCTACACGAATATTCTATCCTAACGACACCACTGACTAGGCTTGATCCTGATACCATGGTTGGGTAAAAAATCGGTAATATTTAGAATGCATTATACTCCCTTTATACAAAGTGATATGCAAATCCTCATTCCTGATTTCACTTCGACTCGAAGGCTTCGTATATTAAGAGCTCGATACAGTAATTTACCGTACCTCGTTGCTAGCCCCGCTTCAAGCAGTAATTTGTCAGCTACACCACCGAGGCGATCATTCATCATCTCTCTAACCTCTGTACGCACAGCTGTTCATCGTTGGGTAGCGTCGTAGGGTCGTTAGCGGATGTTTTTCGGACGCATAATATCACACTGAAGCAGAGCTTTTTTCTGTACGTTCGAGCTCATCGCAGCCCAAGCAATGCTGAATGGCATGCTTGATGCAGAAATAACAGTTAGCCTTTCAGAATACCTTGTTGTAACGCCCAGTATTATGGCGTATAACTTCGTAGAGTGGGTAAAAGGGTGTGAAGACCAGTACGGCCGCCGTGCTGAGCCTCCGAGACTGTAATGGTCTTTTTTCGGCTAACAATTCGGCAAGTCGCCTTCTTCAGAGTCGTATGAAAATGTGGAGCTGTAGTTTGACACCTGCCCTCTGAAGAAGACGATTTGCCGAATCTTTAGCCGAATAATATCATAGCGATCTCGGAGGCTCAGCACAAGCGTCTTATGGATCATGATTGAAACTCCTAGATTAATGGGGAGTGGGTCATGAGAGTGCGACAAGAACCACAAAATTATTAAAACACAACAAAATTACAGAAACAATGTCACAACTTCACTTGTGGGAGCTGGAATCTTTGTTAAGACTGCATCTTTTCCCACATAATTAGTACCATTAGATTTGCCACGCTTTTGCCAACCTGACTATCCTAATCTGCATATCCCAATTCGATTAAACTCTCACGAATCATATTGCGCGAAAAGGTGATAAATCAGTTCCAAATCATCATGTTCCATGGACGCGCTGCTATTGAAGTTGCTGTCCAAGTGTTTGGAGAGGTGGGGTTTAATTAGCACTAGATCTATTAGGTGTGACTGACGAATAGAGGCTTCTGCCCGTAATTCCTTAATTTCTGGAGGATGATTTGTGAAAAATGTGGGCGCATGGCTGCTCCAAGGGTCGTGAAGCACCTTTTTGAGTTTTGGCGAATCAGATGTATCTGAAGGAGTCAACCACATTCAAATCGAGGAAGCCGATAATTCTGGATATCTCTTGCGTATAGCTTCTCGCTTTCTGCTTTTTAATGAAAGCGCTTTGATCATTTGGAAATTCGAGCAACTCAATTCCACTTCCAAAACTAGGGGCGAACCATTCCATGCAATGCTCTACCTCCTTCCCCTGCAAAGCTCAGATTTGTAGTCTCCGCTACTGCTCGACCGAATGGAAATTCTTGAAGTAAACTCATCGAAAAATTGCCCAATTTAATGTATTTCAAATTAACTTCATAATTCAAAGGCTTCATAGAGTTTTGATGGAGGCCTATATTAAGACAGAGCAACTTCTTATCATTAAAGAAGCACAGTAAGTTATTAATTGATTTGAGCTGACGTCTTTTAAAATTTGCATCTATCTACATAGTAAACCCGCAAAACCGGCCGGACCTTCTTTACCACCTAATACAATAAGTTGTTCGGTTTTGAAACTCTTTCAGTCATAAAAAACTTTCTCTCTACAACATTTATATATTCACTATTCGATAGGACTCTTTCTGCTATACAGAATCCTGTTATCGCTCTTACGTGTAATTCAGTTGTTTTACATTTTTCAGTCTCAGAAATGGAGCACTCAAAACACAAAAATCTTGTACTTTCGGCACCCACTCTTCCTCGCTTATAAACGAGGCTTTATCAAACAGTTTTAGATAACTATAAACCTTAATTATAACAATAAATTGAACGATGATGTGTTATTCCCTTCATGTGATATCGACATAAAGTGGAGGAGGTCTTTATGACGTCGTTAGTGAAGGAGCAAGTACTGGAAGTGCAGATTTTCACCTTTCGGATATTCCATTTCTAGGCTTCAACAAGATTGAGAAGTAAATGATCCAAAGAACAAATACTATTATTTTGTAGAGCAGAAAGTTCTATCGAAATATATGTACACTTGATTGGAGAGCGAAAAGAAAGTTGTGGAAAGAGGTTGATAAAAAGGTAAGAACTTAAAGAACTCAATGGGAAAGCTATTAGACGGTTAAAGTAGGAGTAGGGCAGTGGCGTAAGTTATAAGAAGAAGACGGACTGAAACAGCCAGACAATGACCCGAGTGATCTACAGAGTCGAGCTCCACATCATGGAAATGTGTAGGTTTTAAGCACTTATCGACAAAGAACACTGTAAAGGAAGCTGCCCAAAACATATAGAATTGAACCCCTCTTTCTGTCTTTGATCTTTATCAAATGCGTTTGACGGAAGAAATTTCTAGCTAGAGGCCCCGACAGGAAGAGACAGCAACGAGGTGGGAGGGACGAGCAGTAGCGACGGCCAATCACATAAAGCGGTGGGCGGTGTTGGACTCAGGTGTTGGGCATTTACGCAGCTTTTTCATAGAAAGATGTCAAGCCTCTTCCTCTCCTCTAATTTTGCTCGGGAAAATAAATAGTTATCCTGGAACCCATACCTAATAAAAAGGATAGGAGCGTTGACACAACTGTGGGTAATATGTTGTTACCTATTTCTGATTCCAGTGTTGTATAGCTGCCAGATGCAGTAATAAAACGGTACGCTTCTGAAGCGGCTGATCCTTTCTCGTCTCAAACGACCTCATAACCGTTCACTAGGGGGTATGCAAGTGTTGAGCATTCACGTTGTAATTGGATCATATGGTCACAGAGGTCGTAAAATATCATCGATCGACCTGCAAGGATGGGACACTTCCCAGAGCTCCTTCCAATACACCATTTTCGACGGTTTCTGACTTTTTTCTTTCCTCTTTCAAGCATTCTATATTTATTTCTGATTACCCATTGATTACCTTTATCATTACGTATAAATCTTACATAACACAATTACCTTTCCTCCAACGGGACACAATATCACAAAAATTGTTCCTTATGCTTCCTCTTTCATCGCGAAGTCTCAGAAGTCGATCAACTTTCGTTGATCATTCCATGGCGCTTTGTGCGTACGACAGGGGGATGGTAGTGGTTCATTCACCCCAAAACTTCTGATTTTTGCTAATGTGAACTTTTAAATAGTATAAACAAGTTGCATCCTACTATATATAATTCGCTTAGTATGTCTGTGTGTGTGTCTGTGTGTGTGTGTGTTTGTCCGTCTGTCACGAAATTCATATCTCGCGTCGCAGCAAACCTGGGACGCTGAATTTCACAAGTTATACAGGGGGTGCCAAGGGAACCCCAGCGGTGGTGGACCGAAAGTGATAGCAGCTGATAAGGGCTGATAAGAAGCCTCGGGAGGCAAATGTCACCAAATCCGTTTCGCCTTTCGCATTGGCTCCGGAGCGTTCATACTCATAGGTATTGTGCGGGGTGGGACGGGGACATTAATGGTGGGTGACTCGCATTGATATCGCTCGATAAGATTCGATAAGTAGCATAAAAAGGCTAAAGTCGTCAAATCCGTTTCCCTTTTCGCATTGGTCCCGGAGCGTTCATACTCACAGGTGTTTTGCGGGGTAAGACGGGGACATTAATGGTGGGTGATCCAGCTTGATAACGGTTGACAAGATTTGATAAGGAGCATAAAAAGGCTAGAGTCGTCGAGTTCGTTTCGCTTTTCGCATTGGTCCAACAGCGGTGACACTCACGGGTGTTTAGCAGAGTGGGACGGGGACATTAATAGTGGGTGATCCAAACTGATAATGGCTGATAATATTCGATTAGGAGCGTTATAAGGAAAATGTCACCAAGGCCGGTACGCTTTCGCGGCTAACAGTGGAATGTTCACATTCGCAGGTCTTGTAGGGTACAGGGACCTCAATGGTACTGTTGGGTACAGGGGCCTCAGTGATAACGGGTTACGGTGGCTGATAAGAACCGTTAGGAATCGGATGGGATGAACTTTACATCGCTTGATACTACTAAACGGCCGCTTCAGCAAAAGCGTCTGTGCTCACTGTCATTAGGTGGACATATTTTGTTTGTGTTCTGATATCAATGGCCGATGTATCGACCGCTGAATTGCCTAGCGTTCCAAAAATGGTGCATTTCTCTTGATACTGCGATCTACATTGATAATCATGATACAACCTATATTTGTGATAGCAAAGCGAGCGTTTCACTCAGAATCATTTTCTAATTCGGTACTGGCAGCAACACTGGGTATCGACCGCTAGACTATGTGAAATTCCAAGTAATGAAGCGTGAGATCTTTACAAAAACTATAAACAGCGATAATCGGAATATGGATCTGCCATCAATGTGTAGGAATTAGATGCTCAGCAGGTGAATAAATTGTTACCAATCGATGCGATCGAATACAATTTATCGATCTCTAAACTATCCGAATTCCCAAATATGACCTGAACCAGTTGGATGGTGCACACTACTGCGCGCGATTCGTGTCGATGACGTGCAAAATGGGTTCGATGCAAAGCGATTGAAGTACATCAATACCGAAATGCTTCTTTATCCACCATCTTCTCTGCAATTTTCCAATTCAGTAGCTCAGCTGAAGGCAGAGGAAAAGAAATTTCCACTCAATTCCATACACAACCGTGTTCGTGCCGATCAAACCTATTTTGCACAACATCGCCATGAATCGCGCGCAGTAGTGTGCGCCCGCCAACTGGTGGTACATCACTTCCTAATGGTAACCTAGGACAAACAGCTATAGTGGGTGTGGTACTAATATCGGAATTTTGGCGGACCCAGGCTTAGAAATTATGTACTCTGTACACATAGGTTGGCTCCCACCCAATCCTAACTTGTTATTAATATTATAACTATTTCGATGCATTAGTCCAAAATGCTCCCTACTTTTTAACTGAAAGTTCGATGAAGTCAGATTGGTTCCCACATTAATTTTATAGAGGAGCTCTTAATATTATATATCTTCAAAACTTCATTTTAGTATTTTAGTATGTATCACTAGTAGTCTTTACTATAAGACTATTTTGCGTATATAGTATTTATAACAGTTATAATAGTATCCGTATATAATAGCTACGACAGTTTTTTCATTATCTGCCTCATACCAAAATTGATTGAGGGGCTCGAGCTCGTTCAGTTTATCCTTTTTCGACACCATTCTTGATTGTCTGTATGACACCATGAGCTTCTTCCAGTTGCCTGGATCAGGGCACTCCCAGGTGTCGAGGAAAATAACCGTTTCAGTACAACCCTCACCCTCTCTACGTGTACCAAACGCGATCCACTCCCTTTTGTGGCCTCTACAATACCAATAAGTGTTGTCCGAGTTGCAATGTGAGTTATTGCTAGGTATTCTCACTCAAAGCAAGAAGATATTTATTAAAGTTTCTCACACGGGTTCGCTGTGAAAAATTCTTGGCATTTCATCTGCTTACTTTAAGTTCAGATTCCCCTGCTTGACGCTGGTCGCTGCAGGTATGTACGACTCCCTCCCCCCTCCTGCCCAGTCAAATAGGACGTCCTCATTGAGGAATTCTCGACTCCCGGTGTGGCCTGGGCTCATTCTACATGTAGATCTTCGCATATTATGGGGTAAGGTGAATTGAACCTTGATTAGTAGCCTCTATGAACGAAGGAGAGGATTTTTTAATCCTTCGTCTGCAAGCCTGCAAAAGTGCAAGGTTTATCGGCCCACAGGCAATTACCAGTACGAATTATCTGCCCATTTTTCCTTGGATTCCACTTAATTGATCTCAGTAGCGGTGAAAGTAGGGTAGTGCAAAGAGGAACAAGTACAATATGCACTGAACCAGAGAACCTCTTGTGAATTCAACCAAACTCTCAAACAATTAGGTTTCTGGACAGGTGAAGATCCTCATAGTTTTGCACGACATTGTGTAAGCAACATTACCACTAAATCATTGTTACAACTGAAGCTGCAAAGCTGATGCGTGGCGCATTCCTGATTGCACAATAGAAACCCGTTTAGTATTTTTTCATGGATTTACTCTTCTTGACAACCTTACATACATTTATTCTGATACCTCCTTGCATCTTGTTCTCCTGCCTTTTTTACTGACAATACCTCAATTCTTGCAGTAATTTGACGTTTTATTTACTAATTGATTTGATTATTTTGATATTTTCTAATAATAAGTACAACGATGTAGTCGCGAAATTTTTATGTGGTTCTATAAAACGGCTCACTCGTGCAGTACCTATGCAGTCTGCTGTAGGTGGAACTTTTCAGAAATCGAAGAGAACGGTAATGGTTCACCATCATTGACGTCGAAAGCGGACTCTGTGAAAAAGAGCACCGAGAAGATACCTGTCACCAAGACGTTGACGATTTCACACGATATTGCCTCAGAAAGCTCCATGGAGACGACATCAACTTCCACAAGTCCGACTTCGAGCGGTTCACATCCTACTGGGGAGACAAACAGCACCAGCACATCCTGGTCAGCCTCCACTTTTATTTGTTTCTCTCTTTTGAACTTCATTGCTATTACATATATTGATTTCATACTATTTACGCACCATGTCTCGATTATTTTTTTCTTTTATCGCCTTTTTTTCTTGTGACATGGAGCTTCCATTTTTCGAGCCTATTTATTCTGATGGTTTACCCCAATATCTATTGCATTGCAGTAAAGTTGATAGGATGAATATTTCAAAAGGGATATCATGGATGTGTTTAGGCATGCTGATATATTTATTATACTTCTTTACTTATTATTAAATGAAGGCTTTTCAATCTTGATTGCAATTAAACTTGTTCCTATTAATTTCTATTTTGTTTTCTCGCAATTTGGAATTGTAGTCAGTTCAAAAAAAAAAGTTGAGTCGAGGAAAAACTCGAAAGAAACTAGATATAAGTGACTTCCAAAGATACATTAGGCCCAAAACAGGCCACGATATGGGGAGGGAAGGGGAAGCTCTCTTGGAAACTTTGGGAACTTTCCGAATAAACTGAATTCAGTATTCTGCCTCTTTCTCCTAGCTGCTTCACCCCTACCGCAATCCGAAGAAGATCTTGCGATACCTAGCGTAAGTCCATTCCCCTCCGTTGGCAGACAAACCCTTCTGCAACTATCCAGGGTGCACCACTTTTGTGGCACTCATGTCGATCACCAGGGGCAAAGGCTGTTTAAACTGGGACCAGAAAACTGATCCTGATCGCACATGGTTAGTAGACCATGCGGTTTGCGTTTTTGTCGTGTTTCTCTCTCCCCCTCCAGCATCCTACACCCTTTGTTTTTTGCTGCACTCTCGCCGATCTCCTTCGCAATTGCGGAAGTTGCAAGAAGGAATCCCTATTTGAGATGAGTAAAACAAAATTATCGCGAAGCGTTCCTTCAAGCAGAAAAGACCATAGCTCAAATAAGTCCCCCTACCGAGGACTTCTCGGCTCACATGCGACAACGCTTTTGTCCGTGGATAGATCTTTTGACTGATATTTCCACCCATGGAAAATTCATTCAGCTCCATAGTGTACCATCCGTTCAATTTTAGTTTAGTATTTTTATTTTATTTACCATTCATATTATATTATAAAAAGGATTGTTATCGTGACATATCGATTACTTGGTTTTTGCTTCGTAAATGCTACATATGCATGAAACCTGCGCTGCTGTGCACAGCTGTCATTAGTAATTGACTAATAGCATATGAGCTGAATACTTGAGTATGTATATGACTTTGATGACACCGTCTTCCAAGAATCTTCCCATCTGCCTCATTATTTATAGCGAATGATTACCGTTGATCATTAAGATAGCTGGTGAATTATTCACTAAAGACCCTTCTCCCCCAGAGTCCTCATGGGGCATTTCTTTCACCTGGTGGGAGCACCCTCTCGCAATTTTCAGCCCTTTTTCGTCTCATTAGTGCTATGAGTTGTGCTCAAGAGTGCTTTGGCTTATTGTTTTGCCTATTGTTCTGTGTCACCTCGGTGAAGTCAATGCGTGTGTTCCATGTCAATATTTGATTCCCATGGTCTCTCAAGGAAATTCAACACCCACATCCACCACTTATTATCGGGTTTTTCGCACGAATCCCCGTTACCTACTTGGGATCTCCAGTTTCATACCAGTTGCTTTCTTTCAATATTCTCTTTGTTTATCACTTTGTTTTCTTGTTTTTTGGTTTTTTTGGGACTGTTCCTTACTGAATGTTTGTGAAATCGTTCCTGTGTGTAGAAGAAACTGGGCTTCTCAAAGCCTTGTTAGACCTGAGATTCAGAACAATGTGTGCTAAGCTGGTCTCAGCGCGATTTCCCTTTACTTAAAGTACCGTACCCAGTGGAAGTTTGATTACCTTTTTTGGTTTTAAACTTCAGAACCAGATCTCTCAAAGTGAAAGGTGTATACTCCGCGCTAAACTTATTTCATATGTTCAGCCGCATGGAAAATGGTGATCCATTGCCACGATTAGCTCCAGGCTTGTACCACAAGAAACCGGCGCCTATACTCACTGATTCAGCAGGACCATTCAATTCAGGTTAGAATTTCATGAGAATAATCCTTTTTCGTTAATCTCAGAAATTTTGTGTCCCTTCATAATCTACTTTGTTTTCTTTCGATCTTTTTCCTGGAAAGGTTTGCAGGAAAAAAACTTGTTTTAGTGGTATGTTTTTACGAAATTTCATGTTCAGAACGTAGTAGTACTGCATACCCTACGCCAACACTAAACAGGAAAGGGTTCCAACTTCCTATGGAACTTTGTGGTTCGTCTGAGTAAAGGAGACGAAAGCAACCACCCCTTCATTCCTTTTTACATAATATCTTTAATGATCCCCTTTCTTCTTTTTCTTTGCAAGCAGGGTATTTAAAAGTCTTCCCTGAAAGTAAATTTCCTTGCCGTAATGCGCTTACGGCACTTCCAATCTCACGTCTTTTTTTAACACAAGCATAATGTCGTTTTCTTTTTTCAACAGAAGTGTTGAGTATTGTTATGGTCTTCGTTGAATATCAGGGGTAGTTCTATAGAGTGTCGACTGCTGATTATAAAAGTGAAAACTAAAATTGCAAAGTGATGTTTTGAAGCGAGTTGTGATGAGTCAAAGTTTGCGTGCGATAGCTCATGGGGTGGGGAGGGGGGCAGTATCTCTGCAATGAAGATAACCCCTGCCTAGTATAAGCCAGTGGTAGTAGCTCATCGGTAGTGCGCAGACGGGTAGTAGTGGGTTTGCTCCCTACGGGCGCCAAACTCTTAACATTTTGTGTTTTGGCTTCAATAAATACATAAATTTCGACCTTTGACGCTTTCAATATTAGTGTCTGACCTAATTGTATGTAACCCTTTATTCAAGACTGAATATTTTTGCCCATAAATTTTTGTAATATCATCATCGAAAAAAAGAGAAAAACCTACTTGGAACTGTCAGTATCAACACCTCACACGCACCAACATCACACAAACATCAAGAGAGATATTATCTTTGTACCCTGTAAATCAAGATGCCTCTGAATACCACTATTTACTGCATCTGGTAATCCAGAATACATACAATTACGTCAGACGCTAACATAAAAAATGTCAAAGGTCGAAATAAATGTATTAATTGAAACCAAAACCCTAAATGCAAAGTGTATGAGCTCCGCGGGAAGCAAACCCACCACACCTTATCTGTACAAGGAGAGCACTACCACTAATAAATTTCGACTGTTGTTGAGGAAGGGTTAACACTGCTGATGACACACTGCCCAGCCGATGTTATCACTTTGACTGCTCCTAACTCACTTGTGAACGACTTTGAGGATCCACCATAATCTTCTTTCGGAGTTTCAAGGGGAATTTGAAACTCTTTCCTGGTGGATAAAATCTCGTTGCTGTCAGGGCACAAAACACTTTCAATCTCACGTCTTCTCTTTCAACCCGAGCACATTGTCGTTTTTTTTTTGACAGAAGTGTCGAGTATTGTTATGGTCATCGTTAAATACTGTCCATTTCTGTTTTTACGCATTCGCTATTCGTAATTCGCTCACTTGCAACGCGCCGACTGCGGTACCCCTTAACTTCCTAACCCAGTGAGTGCTTGCAATGATTTCGCCAATATTTCTAACACCGTTGAAACATGAATTATTTCTAATTTCATGAAAGCTCCAACTTAGCTATATACGTACTACAGTGCGTTTCATAATTATAAGGTCACCCCTAAATTTCGGGTTTTCTCAACAACACACCGTTAAAGAATTCTTTCAGTCTCATAGACGAATTCCTCACCTGAAATAACCCCCGTATCCGATTTATGGTCGCAGTCACGTTTACCTCATGTTTTTAAAAGTATTTTTCGTTTTTTTGCACCGTTTCACAATTATAAGGTCACCCCGAAAAAAGAAAAAAGTTAAGGCGTCAGCAAGCTTGTGAAGGTGTATATGTCTTCCAAATACATCTTCAAAATACATCTCAATCGTCCTGTGGCTAGCTGCTATGTTCCGAGAGAAAAGCCTAGAATTGGGATCTTCGTGATGCTAGGCTCAGTTTGAGAGCCATTCCAAAAAAATCGGGAGATTCCTGTGCTCAGTTGGATAACGTCAGAGTTATGCGGTGTCTTCAGATGTTTTTCAAGCTCTGGACTCCCACGTGAGATCGTTGTCATTAGCGTGAAAAGGATTTTGGGGGCCACTTCCTACAGCACCTCCTCCATAGACCAGATTTGTTTGGAGTTAAACCATTTTTAGTCTTGAACCACAGCGTGTACAGTAGCAAGGAAGAGCAGAAACATCACCAAAGCAATAATGAAGTAGTTTTCGAGGCCTACAGCACACCATAAAGCGGCACGACTTCAATTCATGAAGTTGTTCTTGAGCACGGATTGAACAAAACTGAATTTGCATAGCAGTTGCACCCTGCATGCGAGTAATTCCATCTGAATTGTATTCCTGAGTCTGAAAATATTCTATTTGTATGCTCTTGACGAGTAGAGGTAGTACTAGCTTGGTTTAAGAAGTGCATCGATCTCAATGAGGTTGCATTGAACCTCGCCTTCGAAACCTGCAGAATGGACTCCAGAGACTGCTAGAAGATCTTGCGAAGATATCAGTTGCCTTTTGGAGGAGACTGGCTCTTCGTAATCGCATCTCGAAGTATGGCAATGCTGTTGTTCACGTAGGTCATTCAACGGAATTGAAGGTTGGAGTTCCGAATTACGGACGTCCAGCCATAGATAACACGTGATCTTGGTCTCGGCTCTATTTGGGAAATCTAGAGGACATCGCCTCAAATATTCACCCCTTAAATCGCCAATTCTGGGAAGCAAAACTGCTGAAACAGGCAATCGTTGAAGACTGGTACAATATCTGTGGTGAGGCTCTTCAAAATTTCGTCCCTACTTCACCGAATCTGCTAGTTAATGTCGTTCTTGGACAGGAGGGAGCCATAGATTATTAGCTCCTTCGAATGCGCTGTCAACTTCAGCAAATTTGCTGTTTCTTCGGGGTGACGTTATAATTATGAAACGGCACAAAAATCAGAAAATATTCATAAAAATGTCGGGTTGAAAGGTAATGTCATCAAAACTAGTATAGGAGGGTTTCCTGTGGTGAGGAATCTATAAAAAATACTTAAAAATTTTTCAGTTACCTGTCTCTTCTGAGAACCGAAAATTTGACAGTGACCTTATAATTATGAAACGCACTGTAGTAGATTTTGGCATAGTGAGCCTCTGGCTTCTTCATTGAGTAACCGGTTCTAACGACCCGCAAACATCTAGAAATTTGGTTTTTCTACACGGAGATTATGCTCGATGACTTGCGAGAATCTGGGCTAATCACATTAGTAACCGTTTGATATCAATCAAATGTTCGAGAAGTCCTACCGCTCAGCGTATGATTTATAAACAACAAAGTAGGTTAATAATAGACATTTTTATTGTTTTTTTACGTTTGCCTTGTATATGGTGTTACCCTTCTGAACTCAATATTTTGCTATATAGCGTTGTTTGTTATGTGGGCTGTTTAATCAACTCTAATTCATTTGCTGAATCGTGGGATTCGTGTGAACTTTTGCAACAGAGTTGCCATAACACAGTTATAATCAAGAAAATAATTGCGGGATTTTAGAAGTGGCATACCGTAATCAAGTGTGTTGACAGTATCTATTTTCGATTTCACTTCGCAATTTGATATTACAACAAGAGGAATGATTCACCTCCCCTTACAAAATTTTCCGTTCATAATCGAGTGCATTTTGTGTGTTTACGGCGACAATGCTCTTATTTGACGTCTAATGTTCACTACGCGACGTCTGACATTGGTCACGGTTCCCTTATTCTATCATCCTGAACTTGCAATCTTTACAACTCAGCTTAATTGTGAAAGAATGCATTTTGTGCATCTACGGCAACATTGCATTCATTAGACGTATAATGTTGACCACAAATCAACTAATATCCATTACGGTATACCGTTTTAACATGCTCAACTTAGTTTTTCTATGCCCAAGCTTGAGATAGTTTGATGGTGAAGTTCTTTTTGTTACAGTTGTGTGTGCCTTTGATGATTACAATTGGCGAGAAAGTGCAGTCTCGTAAATCGCGCTGTAGTTGTGGTGTGGTGAAAGAGGGAGCCAGAGTGACAGCTGTCAGTTCACTATAATGACCATTTCTAGAGGCAGTTATATCGACCAACCTGTTGTGTGTTAGTGTTTCCATTACTACACACTAGGATCATCTTTTTTCTCGAGGTGCTCTAAGATAAATCGGTTTTTAGTGGAGATGAAATATGAGCTTATGTATTCCTCAAAGTTACAAAATTAGCACTATCAAATCTTAATTGTCCAGGAGTTGACTTGTATGTTTAGTGCTTCGTGAAATCCGTGATATCTCCTGTATAGTGAATTTATATTATCCTTAACTAATCTTCTTCCGATCTCAGACCTTTTCTTTATACAGCTTTCTTATGATATATTTCGTTCCGCTGCGCTGTGCGGCCTAATTTAATCCTTTACTTTCCATCACTCAGTTTTTGGGAACTAAAGACTCGACAGCATTCGATTTTTGGTATTCTATTTGTTTATATTTTATTATTTGATTTATTTCAATTATGAACCGATGCCACACTTCTCAACGAACTCCAGCAGCACAATTCAAGATCAGCGGGCTCGACGTCCTTTCATTATCTGAACGGTGATTTGGGATGACCATTACAACTTGACGGGGCTTATGTAAACTATTCGGCTCATTTATTTATTTATTGCTTATTCAAACACAACAACGAACGGACAGACGAAACAGGTTAGCATGTACCTCAGAAACGAAATAAATTTTGAAGTAAAACTTGAAATAAGTGACAAAGAATGGGAAAACTGCACGGCAGTGACGCAGATGGATTTATGAACAATAACAGGCACCTACTTGTCTCCACACCCCCGTGCTACTAGATCTGGACATGAGAAGGGAGTTAATCAGATGAATTTGTTGTGGCTGGGATTAGATTCTTGCAGTGGAAAATCAGGGGGGGGTCCTTAGCTCAAGTGTTTAGGAGAACTGATGGGCCTTAGTGATTTTCAATTTCTCAAGGGTTTAATGTGAAATGTATTCATTCAGCGGTTTCCTGGATGGATTTACATGAATGGAAGTTCGTACATGAATGAATTTTTCTCATAGTAGAGTATCATCATTTCACAGCTCCCGCCCCACTCCCTTTTTCACCCGAAATGTAATCACTGAACGCTACCCATGCAGTGATTTTTATCGTAGGTAAGTCACACCAAGAACTAAGGAAATCTATTAGATGTATGCATTAGGACAGAAAGTTCGCGCCACAACGTTCAGAGTTCGCTGCGATAGGTGTGAGTTAGCGCTGCCTCTTTGTTTAGGTCCTGGAGCGATAACGGCGTCGTACCCCTTAATTCATGTACATTAAAACCCAACTATTACGGGTATCCAGTTCGCAGCCATCATAAGGGTACTCAGGAAGTCAAGGATTCTTCGACAGTTGTAGTTGACGGGAAGGATGGGAGGGTCGTAATTGCATAGATCATCAATAGTCTCAGTCTAGATGACCGTCAGCTGACCAGGTTATATAGGAAAATATGATTAAATTCGAGTGTCCAGCTCAAAAATTACCGTAATGTATGCCCTTCCCATCGCCTCGCGCGCCACACGTAACCACAAGATTTTCAGTTCTAATGGCACAGACTCATTCTAGCCAGACTATTTAGATTGTAATGGTCATAGGTGAGTGAATTATGTTTGGGCGGATCCACTGTCATCATTACCAACCGTGAATACATTCCAGGAACGATATTTAAATTTTTCATTTTCTTCTTATTTCTTTTATCTTTTCTGCTCTCTTTATGTTTTCATGTTTTATATCCGCTAATCTTTCGTTAGGAATCTTTTCCAAAAGAATTGTGGCAAATACATTTTTGTCAGCGGTGGGTGGCCGAACAACGTCTGTGTTCCCTTTTTTTCGTGTCTTCTGTTAGGCATGCATTTCATGACTATTCAGCTCTTTTCCGTGTCACAGGTTCTTCACACCATAACAGCTTTACACTTTGTTATCGCTTTTTTAACGTTTTGTTCATTGTCAATACCCCTGACTTCAGTTTTCAAGATCCTGTACTCATTATCTCGTAGCCTCAAGTCTAAAACAGGACTAATTTCGTACTAATCAATTTGTATGTCCGAGTTTCAGAAATCATTTCACACGAGATTAACCTGAAAACATCTCTGCTCGCTCAGAATTACCGGTCCTTCACGGCCTGTGTATGCTCTCCTAGTTGAAGGCGCCATATGGTAGAAACTTTGATATCTGATCTGATAGGTCATGGTGAAGTCAAGTGTCTGGGTGTGGGTGATGACGAGTAAGACACTTGAGGTCGCATGGTATAGATGACTCAGTATATACCTACACGACAGGTGCAGAATTATCGGTGTGACAGTAATGTGCTGCAGTTCGGCAGCAGATGCTGCAGCTTCGCTTTCCAACTATTGTTCCGTGTACACAGAGGGAAAGTGTTGGTACTACGATATCACCATTTTGGTGAATTTGCAGGCTTTTGCTGTCGGGTTACATTTTGCAGTGTACATTGCGGGCTACATTTCTGAAAAGCCCATATGTCATGCTTGCGTGCGTTAAGGAAGAAACATTTTTGGATATACAGCATTGGTTATATTTTTACTTATTTTACTCATTTTACTTACTTTATTTATTTATTTGTTTATTCATGTATTATGTAAGTAGTTCACTTGCGGGCGCAATCGTTACACATCATCCAAAAGCACTTCGATTAAAAAAATCCATGTAGAGAATTGAAATGAAACACAGAAACACTTACACTGTTGCTTTACTTTTTGCCAATATTTTTTTCCAATTTTTTATGATATTTTTGATTTTTATGTGCTGTTATTATGTTTTGTCTAAACGATCAGAATATCCTCCTCCTCCATTTGTGGTGTGGAGAATCTGGTGAATATGATCTAGTGAAAGTTAATAGTAACGCAACAATTTATGTACATTGCGGTTGAAAACCCAGAAACGCATTCATTAATCACCCATTTCCCAGCTTTCGAGCCTCACTCTACCAACTAATTTCACACATCATTTTGCAACAATACATAATGAAAATGCAGGACGGAATTATTCACGTCTTTAATATTCTTGCCAAAAAAGAAAAAAATCAAAAGAAAAGAAAAAATATGATGAGTGCTGTTGCTCTCTTTGCTCCCTGGATAGGATTCCGATTGCGAGCTTTATGGGTCATCCGCTGTGTGTAGGACAACTTTGATAGTGGCCAATTATCTGAGGAAGGTTCGTTTTATTCGTGCCGCCGCCTGCCGGGCGACAATTTAATGCGGCACAAGTCCAATTAAACAATTAGTCGAATCGGCGAACACCCGTGAAACAATAGCACGTCCGCTACAGTCGGCGGCAACAAGTCAAGGCTGGCAACCATTTCCGCGAGCCGTTTATCGTTGAATTGGATGAGCAGGTGATGGGTTGAGGGTGTTCTCAGGTGACCCTTCATAATTCATGAAGGTGTAGTGCTACAGTGAACAGATAACGTGCTAGTGGTTCAGTATCTGGACGAGTGGAATAAGCCCTTTCCTCAAACGCCGAGTTTTTTTTTTCAATTTTGAGGATTGTGGCTCACAACCGGTTAGGGTAGGGCAGTTGCTCATAATCATCCTCTCCCATCCATCCGTTTTTGAAATCCAACAAAGACAAGAAAGCCTCACACCATCATAGGGTCCGCTCATTGGTCGCTATTTTTCTTGGAAGGGTAAAAAGACCTCAAACACTGACTGACTCGTAACAATCAAATTTGTTGTAAAAGACATCAAGTATCCCAGGCTTCGATTCGAGATCAAATCCAATCTATTTGATAACTTGTGACTTCCTGGCCTTGATCCTTTTTTACCACCACTATGGATTTTGGCCACAGCCAGATTCCAGAAGAACCATCACCAATCCCTTAGTGACAGAGGTTTTGGCGTTGCCTTAATTCCACAAAACACTTCTATTAAATCCATTACTCACATGGATTCACCGTCGGTGTGGACCTGAGCCACATTTAAATTCCTGGAAGGAGCGTCTGGATCTATGATTTCTATAGTAAAATGGATTTCAACTATGTGTACCTTGATTATGAAAAACACGTTGATCTTATTTTAATCGCTAATGAATTTTAGCTACACATGGACTCCGCAAGAGATTCTCCATCCTCTTATCTTACTCAAGAGGGTAAAGTTTTTGGCGTTAATCAATCCCTTCCTGGGATGCGCCGCACATTCTTGTCCATTCAGAATCGTTGTGGCTGGTGAATGTGATGTGGCCTATACAATGACATGCGGTGGCCAGCCGATGTCCATGTCAGTGCTTATATCCTCCCAGACGAGTCTGGTACCAATTTGTTGACCCCGGAGGGATAGAAGCCATGGTTGGCCTAGGCGAACATTGATGCGAGATTTGATCCCCGCACCATGAGAGTGGGGTATGCGCCACCTTTCATTACACCACCTATGCCCGTTATCCTTATTACCAGTATTTATTTAAACCAGGCCCACTTCCCAGCAACTGTCGTACACAATTAGGGTGTAGCTTGTCCGAAAAGTTCGCTGGAAAAGGTCGAGTGGGTTCCAGCCTATGATATACCTAGTGAATGGCATACGTTAATTGTGTTTACCTGCTGTGGCATAGCGTCGGTTCATTAGAGCCTGTCCAGGTTCCATTTCTCTTGCTATCGATGCTATAGGTGGAATTAATTGGTGTGGAATGATGACGGTCAGCTAGGTGATTCCCACGGGAATCACGTAGTCGTGGAAATAGCCACAGATGGGACGGGACAGCTCCGTAGCTACCGTAGCAGGTAACAGGTTCTCCAGACGGTTGCGTTCATAGCCTATCCTCCACACTGAATCAACACCCAGCATTGTTGCGAACCGGCATGCAGGAACATCGACATTTGCGATCCTTTTTGGAGGATAAGGCTTTATAATAGGTTGTAGTCAAGCTGGCTATACTTATTTGCTGTCACCCCTAATCTTTCTCTTTTTTGCTCAACTTCTAAAAGATGCATGGCCGTAGCTACATTATTGACTCTTCTTGCTAAATTCTTCTATCAATTTTCTTCACATTTTTTCAATCAAATATCATTTCACACATCTTTGTCGGAAGACCTGTATTTCATGTCCAACATTTTTGACCTTTATCTTGTTGTTTTTTGGTAAGAATGTAAACAACGTCAATCATTTTTGTCCTGCAATGTCATCGTGCAATGTAGCATAGTGGGACCCAAACGGTGGGCAACGAGTGAATAGGCGGAGGGAGTTTCACTTCAGTATCTCCGCATACCTCCGTGTATAGCTTAGGATTATGGAAGAAATTTTTATCAGAAGTCGAGATTGAGCGCAAATTTCCCATCGAACTTTTCAGAGTGTGGAAAATGACTTTTTACCGAGATGAAAAAAGCTGAATCATGTAGGAGAGACTTGTAGAGCTAGACGAGGTATCCCAAAACATATATGGCTGTGGTCAAAAATCGGTGATCAATCGATCTAAAGCAAAAAAACTATAGAACATCGCTTACGCGTTTTTTCGATTTTTTACGCCGCTATCTGTACAGCTCCCATGTGCATTTTTCAGTCATGTTCCCTCTGCTGATTCTATAACCCTGAAGTTGTACCCCTGAAGTGATAATTAATTATTTGCATTGATAATTTGCTTTTTCACTCTTCACTCTTCCATCCTCTCAAGCAGAAGCCGCCACCCATCGTCCAATGATACAGATTGACATGGATTTTTTGCGAAATTCTTGTGGATGAAAGCGCCTTGTGGCTTCGTTCAAAATGAGAACTTCATCGGCCTCAAACACCCTTTGAGAATTTTGAAGGCGGGGCCTGTGGGATTTTTTATTTATACGTCTGTGTTCTCGAAAAAGTTATGAACGAAAAAACTTCTCAACACGCCCTTGGACGATGCCAATGTCCACATGCTCACCGCATACATCTTTCCATGTGCAACCACACAAAATACGGCAAGGAATTTTTCGAACATCATTAGAATATGATTTTCAAAAAATTTACACTTCATTACTGTAACTGAAATTGTGGCTGCATTTCCCTTATATTCTTTATAATAGATTAGGAATGTCTGAATTACAGAAATAGTCAGCTTCTGCTCAATCTTTACGGTAATGTCACCTTTTATGGTCCTTTCTGCCTTTTCCCAGGGGAGGAGACGTTCGCATTTCCCTTTTGAATTACTTTTTGTATTTCATGGCTTTCGCATTTTTCTACTTTAGTATTGGACCATGAGTTCTGACAGGGTGAAAAAAGCTTCACTGAAATTCCCACTTGATTTTGCCACAATTTTGTACGGATAGACCGCACTTTTAACGAAAATATTTACTCCCGGATGTATGTATTCCCTTTACTCAATAGTTTAATTCTGTGAAAATACAAATTCTGTGTAATCCAACATCATTTGAAGAGTCTGGTTAATTGGCTTCACCTGCCCTTGCTTATGGTCTTTCTCGACCTCACTCAGGCTCATACAAGTATTTTAAAGTTTCATTTTAAACTTTTTGAAAACTGAAGTGGCATGGCCCCATTCTAGACAGTAAATCGATATATTGACTCGTACTTCTATCGATTTTTACGGATTCGTGAGAGTTGCTCTGAAGACTTTCATAAACGTTTTCTCCGTTGCCAGTTTTCTACACTTCCGCGAAGTCTGATGCCCTTTTCTCACTTCACGTCTTTTCTTCCCCATGACTTCCCTTTGGAGCATTGGAAGCCGACCATAGCGCGTATTTTAGCGCCAACTTCAGTCGTCGTCCACTTTAGTCATCTGCAAGCCATTGTTGGTAATGCAATAACGTGTGTGACGAGCGAATTTCACGCGCCAAAATATGCGTATCTTTGTTAGCGGTGTATATATTTACGCGCCATATGTGGTGCTTTGTGTTCGGAACTGCCGACCAACGCTTCTCACTAACATCAAGTTACGCGTCGTTCAAAAGCATGTCAGCACAGAAAGGGCGGTGTTGTGGGGGCAGGATTATATGTTCGGGAAGTCAGAATGGCCTACGGTAATCAGTTTTTGCCGTTTTATTCAATTTAATTTCACTTTGAAGCGTATGCAAATAGATATTACCAGGAATTTCATTCCCTCTAAGCTTTTACATTCTTGAATAGTTGGCTTGAAACGCAGTGTAGAATAAACCTATCTCGTTTAGCTCTTGATTCTTTGATCAATCCCCACCAACAACATCAGGATACCTTTTTAGAGTTAAATAGCAGTATTTCAAAACTGGACGGGTCATTCAGCCAAGGGAGCATTTGAATTCTGAAAGTTCCATTTGATGTCCTATCTGAAAGAAGCAATCAAAAAACGACGTTGTTAGTTAGCGAAAATGAGCTCCTCATAAGAATTCCGTGGCCTATGAAGTCCCGTCCCTACAATATAATAAGTTCAACAGGGCTGTGTGGTATACCATAAACTTTAGCCGTGAATCAAATTGCATGTTGTGATGTTTGTAATTTCACGCATCACGCTACAGCGCAAACCAAACATTGGACTTAGCTCTAGCATTTATAACCCTTTGTTATGATATAACACTAGAGTTGGGTATAAACTGGAAAATGTTGGTAAAGTAGTAATAATAATAGATGGCAGGGCACACATCACCCATGGATTTGAATTCTCCATAAAAAGCAACAGCAAAAAATGTACAGGGAAAGAAAGAATTATCGCGTATTTCATTTGGCATGAGGGGAGCATAATGTGTGCAGTTGCGGAAACACTTCTGCAGTGCAATTTATTTCTCGCCTGAAGGTCATGGTGAACATCTTCCCCGCTGCTGAACTTGTAATCTTCTCGTGTTCTCAGTACAACTGATCAATGTCCCTAATCTCTGCTTACTTTTGTTGTTGTCATGGAGGAAAATCCCTTCCCCGCTATGAGCAGGCCGTAAGTGTCTCCTTCGTGAGTTATTTTAATATGCGGTGTGTGAGTGAAGTTGACACGGCATCGGCATTTATTCTTATCCACGATGAGATCTCATTAAAGTGTCATCTAAGCGGTCTGCTGAAGTCTCCCATGGGATCTTGTGTGAACGTCTTTAATAATGTATTTGTGTGGGTTTTGTTCATCATGTGTGATGTGGCTGCTGCTGGCTAATGGCATGTAAGTAATAGCAAAGGAAATTGAAATTGTGCGAAGATTAAAGCCGCATGCTTGGTTGGGAAACAGGCACTCGAGCGGAATTCTAATCTCACAAGCGAACCTCTGAACAACCTGGTAGATGCTTGAAAAGATGATTCTCTGTCATTGCCCCCGATTTATTTTATAATAATATTAATTAACATCCCACTAAATTTATGCATATGTTGTAATGACACCCGGACTGCACGAACAAAACATGCCTCCACAGCCATCCGATGCTTTGTTTGAAAACCCGCATCGATTTAAATTCCGGACTTTTTAATGGAACTATCATGTCACGATTATGAAATCTGTTGTGTTTTTTTTTGCTATCCATTTTAAATCACTCATACATTTGCATTTCCACCTTTGTGTGAAACACTGAAGATTATAAAGATACAATTTGAGGCATCCTCTAAGGCATCAGTCGTAACAGTTGCATGGCGGGAATTCAAATATGTTGTAACTTTTGCTTTTTTATTGGAACAAACGCTGCTTTTTCATTATCTTGTATATAATGTTTTTACCATGAGGTTTTTGTGGTGGAATTTTTATTCTGACGTTTCGGCCTTTCCGCCATTGCAAAAGGCCCTGAATTCCACCACCGGAGTGCAGCAGCGCTACGCTCGTACAATAGTGGTGAATTCCGCATTATAATTATAGAATTGTTATTTCCATAATATTACTAATTAATGAATTCCACATTAGTAGTTAATTATAAGCTACATATTATTAATATCCCACTGTAAAAAACCTTGTGGCAGGAGCATTATGTACAAGATACTCGATTAACAATGCTGAGGTTTTATGATATGCGAATTTGGACTTGGCTATTTTTTTTCATTTGTCGGTAGCGAAATAAAAATGGTGGTACGTTTCGTAACAAATTCCAACTTCTCTCTTCGTAGAACCTCGGCATCGATATTAGTTTGTACTTCTTCTGTTATGCCAACGAGGTTGTTAGGTGGAACTGTGGTGGACTGGGTGAGTGGTGGACTGGGTGAGTTCAGTACTTTCGTACGGGTTCCTCCGGCGGTTCCTCGATGTTACGTCAGAACCGCTAGAGGGATGAGGCGTTTGGTGGTGTAGTGGATAGAATCTTAAATCTTGAGCCTCGTTTAGGCCTTTGAGGAAGACGATCTGGTCGAAACGTTAGGCCTTAAATAAATAAATATTCCACCTAACAACCTCATTGGCATAACAGAAGAAGTACGAAAAAATGGTGGTGATTTTTACGATAAAGTCACTGAATCTTTTTGCATGACCCCTATTAGGTCTTCGTTTATTGGCCACAAATGCTTTTAGCTAACCTGACTGCGCCTTCTCACATGGTCAAACTATTACCCATAGCAGACCCCTGTAAGATTAATTGGACTCAAACAGCTCGCTCACTACCCCATCGCGATTTATGGTCCAAACGTGAATGAACGCCGTTCCTTGGACGTCCTGCAATGATGTTTACCAGTTGGCTTTACCGCCTCGATCGTCCGCGTCGGTTCGAATGATGAGTCTAAAAGTCGCTGCCGGCGCGAAGTATTCTTTATGTGGTGGGATTAATTTCTCCGTGTGACATTATTAGACGTGAAAGGATATGACGCCGCTACCACACACTGCGGTATTCTACCCTTTCATGGGTTTTTCGCGTCGCATTTCGTTCCAAATGAAATGCCGATGATTTTTGCGGTGCGGTAAAGGCAGAGGACGATGGTGACAACGGCGACGATTTATGTGACACGTCCTCCCAGCCGCTTAATTGAGGCCATAGCGGACTAGAGTTGTCCAGAGGTTTTCTATCTACCGATTTAGTTAAGGTTGCATAGAAGTGAATTTTTATTCCTTTTGAACTACTATATGTAAAGGAAGCGGTGGCGCCGCAGCATTAAGACAGTGAGGTAGTGTGAGTAATGAGAACTCCTAAAGTGAGTCAAAAGCCGCGGGTTCATGTGACGGAAACTCCCGGGTAAAAAGGGCGCTTTCTGGCTTCGTTTGGACCGTCTTTTTTGGCAGCTGCCACATATTCAAACATGACGAGCCCCTTTTGTTAACATGTCCCGCCCCATTTCGGAATCAATGGCAAGGAAGGAGTCTAACTTCTCGGGTCTTCAGCTGTTTCATTCCGCTTTTTTTCACTTTCGTACTACTTAATACCTCGACTTTAATATTTGAAGAACTTCTCCCAATGGTCTTGAGTTACCTCAACACTTCCTTCGCAGCCACGAGTTACACGTACGGTCCGACCTGCCATGACCATCCAAGCTTTCCACAGCTTCGTCGTGAGCAGTGGGATTTTCTCTGAACAGAAATGGATTGTAGCTCTGCTGTCAAGGTAATCCTATCAACTTGCAATCTGTAGTCCTTAAAAAATGGACAAGCGGTTTAGTGCCATGGGCTGGTCTGATGCATAGCGGTGGTGTGAGAAGTGCAATGAAACTCCGGACACTCCTCTCCAATCGTACTGGGGCTTGAAGAGGGTTTTCTTGGTTGGCTTACGACCTCTCACCATCCACCAAAAGCATGGTGATGGGAAACCAATGTCGTTCACATCGATTACGATCGTGTAATCGTCGGTATTTGCATAGGGAGACGAACCGTAGCTGTACTTTTTGGCACGTTGGCTATCTTTTCACGTATTCAAGCTGGCTTTTGTAGTTTCTCAAATAATATCTACAGTATGCCATATAGATCCGATTTCTTGGAATTTCAAAGCTTATGTGTGCTCTGGTTCCGATTGAAGGAATCGAGCACGAAAAAATGAGATTTTCTGTTACCCACAGATTTATGTTGTATTGGTCAATGTGGACCGCATGCAAAGTTTCACGCGAAAAAATATGAATCGGCTGAGATACAGCACCCACAAACCCGATGGGTGGGAGGGGCCTCCGCACTGCTTACGTAACTTTCTGTTCCTACAATGCGTCTCGGACCGCGGCGGACGACGGGGTAGGCACTTGCTCGGGAGCCCCGCCCACTCGGCCGAGACTTTGTGGTGCTGTATTTTAGCCGGATGAACTTTTTTTCGCGTGAAACTTTGCATGCGGCCCACATTAGGCAAATACACCATAAATATATGGGTAACACAAGAACTCATTTTTCCGTGAACCATTCCTTTAAGTTGACGTAAAAGTTATTGTATATAATATGTATCATGTTTCATTAGCAACTAGGTGGTATTCGCGAAATCCAAGCCATTTTACTTGGGAGTACAAAAGATGCACAACTCCTCTCTGATATGATCTTTCACTGTATGGGGTCCGAATGTAGCTGACCGATACATGCAGTTGTTTTTGAGAGTGACACTCTGTGATACTTTGTTTTACTCGGAAATGCAAGGTAATATCTGAGTGGTTGATAGCATCCACTGGTTAATCTTCAATCATGCCAATCGTTTTCCCTCTTTATTTCCTCAGCTTATATCCCAATAACCCAATGCATCTCGGGCAGTAGGGTTTTGACAGTTTCACACACGTTTGGGACGAAATCAGTTTGAAAACTTACAGACCACATTTTCATCCTGTTATTGAAGTGTCCCCCTTCTGTCCCTCCTTTTTCTTTGGAATTTTTCTGTAACAGAAAACTTTCTTTCTTTTCGAATCCCACACCAACATCTTTGAATAGCTGTTGGCAGGGGGTTCGACATGATTTCAATTATCCCGAATAAATAAATGTTTGAACAAATGATAAATTTCATTACTCCATTCCTTCATTCTGGTAGAGAATTTAAAAAATCTGTTCCTTTGAGGGTGGCAAACCATGAGCGCTCCATTGTTGCTTCCTGTACCAATCGGCATGTCTATAATTAGCGTGACCTGCCAATTTACGAGGTGCTAGAGTTGCTTATACATCTTCAGATGACCTTTACATGCGAACTGGCCTCCGGAGTTTCTTATGCTAGTTTTCATCGAACGATAATTCCTTTTTTTAAAAAAAATAATAGAAAATGTCAAAAAGAGTACAATTTATACCTAGATAATCCAGGCTCGATTCTTTTTCGGTAAATATTGAATAAATAATATTACCAGCGAAATGGTTGCTACAGAGCAGACGAAGCGTACTACTTATATCAATCATTTCGCTTCTCTTACGTTTTTTTGCTATTTTTGCAGATTTCTTCGGTGGATTTCTTTCACCGATGTATTGGTAAGATTTTTGTTCACGATATTCACTATTCTCATCCATTATATCATACCTATTTATTTGCCATTTTGGAAACAGAATTTTGTGGTTTAGACTGCTTATTTTGTGAGGATTTTCGGAATGAAGATAATGTGAAAGCGTGATAGGTGTTTGTCCGCGCGCACTTAATTTGCTGTTCAGAAACGGCGGCATAGCGTGACCACAGTCGAGGCTCTACCTCATCAGGGCGGGGTCGAGGATGAGTGTCGACGAGCGGTCATCGGTCATGTTTGTTCATATGATCCGTGGAGTAGCTAGCTCTCTACTCAACAAATAATGTCCATTGGCATGTTGTTCGAGCCTTGAATGACATGGCTGGCTGCTCAGATACCGCTACTGTTTCTTGTTATTATATCAAATACTTACCTATTCTTATTATTATTAATTATCATCAGTTATCGCTAAGTACTATTTCTTATTATAAAGTGGTATATGCTCCTGTTTGTGCTGTAGTTATATTTACTTCTTATGTTATTATGATTATTATGTACCGTTATCATTATTGCCCACGAACTTCTATAGTCCAAGAAAAAAATTGGGCTGTTGATGTGAAAATGCGGTAATACTGAACGGAATAGCTGATGCTTAGGGTACTTGTTAGTTTTTTTTTCGAATTCACAGACACTGGAGGTACCTTCACATCCATTTCGGTTTGAGTGCTGCTTAAGGTCTCATTGTCATCTCGTTGCCATCTAACGCTACTTGCACTTCCACCCTCCTGTTTTGCACTTCTTGTCCATCCTCCTGTGCACGCAGTAAGCCGCGAGTTATGTTGTAGTAATGGAGATTAGTTGAAATTTCCTTTCAAATGCCATTGCACAGCACCTCTTTGCTCCTTGAGCAATAGACTAGATTTTATGCTTTTTTAATTAATTTAACTTTGTAAGATGCTACGTTGGCTTTCGTTTAATCTTCCCCAGATGGATTTGATCCCCTGTAGCGTACATAATTTCATCGTTTTCTATGATGAGTAACGAGAAATGCTTTCTCGAATGAGCTACAGTGCTCTGCATAATTATACAGCCACCTATAGATTGTCCAAAAACTCTGTTCGCAGAGTGATTCAAAAAAATCTCTGAGTGAAAGATGTAGCCAGTGTGGACGCGCATTCGCGCATCCATACCAAATTTTAGTCAAGAAACATAGAAGATTCTTTTCTAAATTTGTTTCGAAAATGGTGCTTATACCATTCTGCAAAATTATACAGCCACTGAACAGATTGACGCATTCGTCAACCGAGAAACAACGAAAAAGAGAAAAATGCTGATTTTGCGATCATTCAGTCTTTCATTGCTTCGAATAGCCACCAATTTTGGTGATATAGGTCGATATTAAGATTTTCAGAATGTTTTTAGACCACATGCTGCCACGCTTCGATGACAACGTCTCTAAACTCCCTGACACCTTCCAATCAGTCTGAATCCTTTTCCCCATGAAACCCCAGATAATGTTTCATCATGTAAAGATCGGAGCCGTTCGTTATCCGGGTCAGAAGGTCCATTCGGTGACGACTTCACCATGATCGAGTGTTCCAGCTGACACGGGATGGTCCACTAACTTACATGGAAACAAGATTTTGGTGAAGATTCCGAGACGCATGACAGGAGAAGGGTACGGCGCACAAAGGCTCGGTAATCGGATGGTTCATCCTTTCGGGAGCGAAACAAAAATCCGAATGATTACTTGGTCCCATACCATGACAAATTGTCCGAGAATTCCCTCAAGTTTGTGCACCTTTCCCCTTTGGTTTTTTCTCCAGGTTGTTCTGTCTGATGAAAAAAGGTTTCGGCTATGACGTTCCCGACGGCTACCGGCGCTATCGCACAAGGGACAAACTTAAGTTTTCAAGAAGAACCTCAAAGAAGGAGGTGTTTGGGTGTGGGATCAAATAATCATTCGAATTTTTGTTTCATTCTCGAAAGGATGAACCATCCGATTACCGAGCCTTTGTGCGCCGTACCCTTCTCCTGTCATGCGTCTCGAAATCTTCATCAAAATCTTGTTTTTTGTAAGTTAATGGACCATCCAATGTCAACTGGAACACTCGATCATGGTGAAGCCGTCACCGGATGGACGTTCTGACCCGGATAACGAACGAATCCGATCTTTACATGATGAAACATTATCTGGGGTTTCATGGGAAAAAGGATTCAGACCGATTGGAAGGTGTCAGGGAGTTCAGAGACGTTGTCATCGAAGCGTGGCAGCATGTGGTCTGAAAGCATTCTGAAAATCTTAATATCGACCTATATCACCAAAATTTGTGGCTATTCGAAGCAATGGAAGACTAAATGATCGCAAAATCAGCATTTTTCTCTTTTTCTTTGTTTCTCGGTTGACGAATGCGTCAATCTGTTCAGTGGCTGTATAATTTTGCAGAATGGTATAAGCACCATTTTCGAAACAAATTAAGAAAAGAATCTTCTATGTTTCTTGGTTAAAATTTGGTATGGATGCGCGAATGCGCGTCCACACTGGCTACATCTTTCACTTGGAGACTTTTTTTGAATCACTCTGTGAACAGAGTTTTTGGACAATTTATAGGTGGCTGTATAATTATGCAGAGCACTGTAGAAGAAACGGTAATCATGGGATTTCCCACTCACGAAAGGTATCCATTTCACATGCAACACAGACTAGCGCCAGGGTCAAGGGAAAGATTTAGGTATGGTATAATCTGGACAGTGGATAGCAACTACCCAAACTTTCAATTTGTTGACTGTGAATCTGCTCAGTCGCGCCATCGTTTTGACATTTTTCCCCATTTTGAAGTATATGCATGCGGACGAGGTCGACGGTGTAAATCTGTGTCGAACTCTGTGTGAGCTAAGCTCATAGGAAACTCTGTAACCAAGTGGGTAAGATAGGTTACTTGCCCCAAGCGAAGTTCCATCTCACGATCGTTCTAATATGAAGCGTGACTTTCATCGACTACACCGATCATTAGCAAATATTCATTTATTATTACATTACGTCAGCTCAAATACATTAATCTGACCGCACACTTCTTTTTCTGATAAACTGTGGGCTTACGGTTTGATGAAACCGTGAGTCGAGGTCGTGGCTGAGTGCTTTGCGTTGGCGTTCTACCGTTTCGCAGCCTTTTTCCGCCATTTGCTGAAGCGATTTGAATTCTCATTCAATTCTCGCGACTATTTCGTGAATGATGTTTTATCATGTCCGTTGACTTTAAATTACGTGTGAAGAATGATTGAGGCGGATGTAGGTCCCAATTTGCGTTCCACATTTCTCGTGACGCTTTAACTTCAAGGTCAGCAGAATTGCGAAATTAGTGAAATAGTTAGTTTTCAAGTAGTTGTCTTGGAACTAATTGTCTTTGTGGGTCAGCTTAGCAATTTACCCTTTAGATGCCGTGGAACTGCTGTCTTAATTTGATTGAACTTCGACTGATATTTTATCGCGGCTGTGGAGCCGTTTTTTGTTGATATTTCCATTTTTTTGTTCCATTTCCCCCAATATCTGCCCATTTCGTGGCTATCACTTATTTTGGAAGCCACCTGTCGAGCCAACATGAAGCATCTATGAACGTGCCGTCGTGAATTGTTTCCTGTGAGGCACCACATCGTACAATTATTAGGGGCAAAGTGGTAAAGCGGCGGTTTTTGGGTTGAGGTCCGAAATTGAGGTCGAGCAATTTCCATGCAACGTTTGCTATATAATGCGCATGATTGCGGAACGTCTAAAAGAGCCGACAGCGGTGGAGGAAGACTCTGCGCCGCCTTCGCCATCGTAGCCGTAGCCGCTGCGTTTATGATTTCATCCATGGCTGCGTGGCATCTGAGAGCGCTCGGCTTCGGTGAAGGTGCAAGCGATTGGTATAGGATCTGAACAAGGAGTATAAGAGGCGTCAGTGAGAAATTTCGCCTAGGCTCGCCATGTATACCTCCTTTAAGAACTACAAAAGACGTCTTTTTTTTTTTCGGCATATCCTGAGCTGTGAGAAACAGGGCACACCCAGGTGTCGAGAAAAATGAACACTCACCTCAACGGAATCCAAGAAAGGGACCTCTCTTTCAACTTCCACATAACCTCTATAATATCACTTATAATTGCCAGCCGCATAGTATTATTAAGTACTTTGTTACTGCACGTTTGGTGATCACTCAAATTCAGTCACGTTTTCTTGCATAACCGGGTCAGCCGACGGCACATCCCGCTTATAATCTAGCTTGGGATCATCACTGACTTCTGCAACTGCGACCTCCCTACCGTTCGTCACATCCGACCCCACCCCCCGTCGTGGAAACGTCGAATTTCGGTGGGAGAGTTTTTCAACTTCGTAGATACCTAGATGGAACCTTTGGCTTTCTCGGTTCTTACATATTGCACCCTTATTCGTCAAGCTCTACAGCTCTAAACGAGAGCTAAATGGCTTAAAAACTAAGAGAGAGAATAAAGTTCAACGCCGATGTCTCACATACATGCAAGTTCGTCATAGCACTTTCGCGGGAACAGAACTCGGGACTACCCCTCCCTGTCACTCAAGAATTCTACACCTGAACCATCGGAAGGGTCCCTTATTCATCATTTGGTTCATAAAAACTCGGTTCGACTACACACTGAAATCGAAAGGCCCGCAAAAAGCGCATACTACGAGGTGTCCCTCTATGCAGATAATCCATGCACTGGACTTCAAGTAAAAGCCAAAAACGCCTTCAGTTTGCTTTATCCATTGAGTTGTCCTAGTTGCTCAGCGCTTAGGAATCTTGTAGGCACAAAAAGTCTCACTAATGGGCTTGTAATTTGGCTGGGAATTCGTTGGCAGTTTATCGACCATTTCATATAAATTAATGTTGAATACTCAAATGTCTCCCAGAAACTGACAACTGGAACGGAAGCCGCAGCCTGAGCTCATTCCTTATGCAGGACTGGCTACAGGGCTCTATAGCTGGGATAGATAGATTATTTTGGTTGGTGAAGTTTTTTGAGCGCTCTCGGGAAATCTGGCGCCGAAGAACATTACCGAGCCTATCATAATACGTTGAAGAAACTGGATTGAGAATCTATTTTAGGCCTTTTTAAAGAAGCCAAAGCTTACCCATTGAGCGCCTTTTCTAATGAGCGGGTATTGAAGACTAGGAAACAAGCCAAGCTTTGTTACGCTGTCAGAGAAGGGCTTTGACAGAGTCCACATGACCTTATTCCATTTCTCGACTGAGCTATAACAGAGTGTAGTATTGTTCTTAGCTTCCGCTGGAACAACTATCATTAGGGGAACATTTTTTCTTGAATTCTCCTTGAAATTTTTTTTTTCGGATTTTGCTTGAATTTTCAATCATAAAGGCAGCGTCCACAGAAATTAAGGTTTTTCTGTAATCCATTTATTTATATTGTATTTGCTAACTGTGGTTCCCATGGAAAATTTCACGCGAAAAAGCAATAATATGGCTGAGATAGAGCTCTCCAAAGTGACGTTCGACGGGATGGGCGTCCAAGGGGGTGAGAACGCTAGAGAGCTCTAGGAGGAATGGGCGATGGATACGTGGCCAGGAACGCAGAATGTGAGGCAAATCAAGATTGGGCGCGAAAATTTAAACTGCGCACGGCTCGTCGATGGCTGTTTAAGTCTTGCCCGACGGTAATTCAAACGAGTTGCTCTTCTTCCAGTTTTGGCTTCTGTTTTAGAACGGAGGAGTTTTTCCGGTCCTTCCGTGTTTCTGTTCATGTACTGTATCCAGTGGAGTGATTTCGAGAGGTATTGCAGTCATGGATTTTCAGTGGACCACTCGTTAACTCAAAGGATAGCCCTTTTCCTATAAGATGGTAACAATGCTTCATTTATTTTTGGAAAAGAAGATCTGCCTTATTGACCATTTCTTAATCCGAATGCGCATCTTTCCTAAATGTGGCTTTACATGTGTTAGCAATAACTGAACAGCGAAAGTACCTGGGCCCAAGAGTGCCTTCTATCGGCTTTGAATTGGGTAAAATGTTTTTACTCGGGGCAATCGCCCCTTGTCCGATGCTAGATGTAATTCAAAGTTCTTCGTGCGGCCGTCAGCCCTGGAAAGTCACTCGTCCGTCGGGGCCACGAGCCCGCCTCTTCCTTCGCCTTCGCCTCAATGCGCTTTCAATGACCGACAAACTCTTTACTACGGTTTTCAGACGTTAGGCGACCGTATCCTTGTGACCAGTAATGCGAAAGATTCCATCCGTTCGTTGTTCCCTTCGTACTTCTTCACATTTTCCACGTTTGCTTCATATTTGACAGATTATAATTTGTGAAATAATTCATTAAACTATCTTATTACCTTACAAATATTCATTTTAGCTATAACCTTATTTGAATAATTCCTTACCCGAAAATTCTAAAGGAAGGGGTGCAACAGTGACCTCTCCGCCTATCTATGTACTGTCACCGTATCTCTCCCACCTTGCCCTACTCACTCCTCCTCCCGGACATCCATCTCATAGTCCATATGACTTTCCTGTGTTACAAGACTCACAAAATTACAAGTTTAGGACCGGATAGTGGGGTGTACCGTAATCAATGTATTCTCATTTAAAAGTGCTACAAACATTTGAAATCACAAATTTAATTACCACCAAATACGGCGCTCACTGCAGGACAAAAAAAAAGTAGTAGGACAAAGTGAAATAACAATTAAGCCAGGAATTTACTGTGAGTCGTTTGGCGTCTGATAGGGTTTCACGCATTTCATTTGTAGCGCATCGAAAGTGTCCTTCGGAATTAAGCCAGTGAGATTGTGATCAGATGCATATGGCCCACAATGCAGCGGTTGAACCCTTGTAAGCTAACGAGGCCTGTCTGAATACCCCCTGTTGAACGCAGCCGTGTTTCACTAGAAGAGTTTACGGTATACCGTGCTATTTATGTTTATCTTTTCATGAAATTCCATGTAATTCGTGATTTGAGTAGTTCTTAGGAACTCCACCATGCTGAAGATCGTAATTGTTTCAAAAGTGATTCTGAAGGCGTTAAAGCTATAAAATTAATTTCCTCAAGTTTTTTGGCTCTTTAAATCATTCAGCTTTCGAGATGCTACGACACTTCCTTTGGTTGCTGCAGTGTGTAAGACCTTTCTTTCCCTTATCCAACCTAGACATATCGATCGTTTCCTAACTCCTTCATGTCATTTCCCGTGTTCTCAGTCCTGTTGCTGGTGCCATCAAAGGACATTTTTTTTTTCGGCGAAGCCCTGGCTTTGGAGCTTCATACCTTTCAGCTCATTGTCTTTTTTCTTGCCACAATTTGCCCCTTAGTCTAATGGTATAGAAAGCCTGAAATAGTTCCCGCTCCTCCGCTTTCTTTTCCGTCCATTTTCACATCTTTCTTTCAACCAAACCATCTTTTTTGCCCATTTACGAAGTTTCTCAGGCGTTCATTGAACTGTTCTTCAATTAGCCGTGCTGCGCGCTTTCCCATCTCACTGGCCACTTCAATGGGTGATATCACGCCGATTTTGAATAGCTCGAGACGACGACTCGGGTGTTTTGTGTGCTTGCCGATACGGTTGAGAGGCTATCAAGGCTTCATTTCCGTAGCTATCGCATCATTCGTACTGAACTGACCCCTTGTCCTCATTGGCGCAAGTTCAGCTCTCCGTTAGGGAAACATTCTCCTCTTTTGCTAGTTGGTCTAATCTGCACTCTGGCACTACGAAAAGAGTGTCAAACTATTAGAAATGAAAATGGAATAAATATGGAATGTGTGATATAAACACAGGATAAAGGGTAAAGTTTTTGGCATGACTTCTCTCCGTGGAATGCGCCGCGCATTCTAGTTCCATTCAGAATCGTGGTGGCCGGTAATTGCGATTTGGCCCATGCAATAATGACTTGTGAGGGCCAGCAAATGTAAAAGTCAGTGCTTTTGTCTTCCCACACGAGTATGGCACTAGTTCACCCACCCCGGAGGAATGGAAGGCTTGGTTGGCTTGGGCGGGCGTTGATGCGGGATTTCATCCCCGCACCTGCGAGTGGAAATGCGCGCTATTTGTCACCATGAAGAAGATCGCAAAGAACTTATGCCATTTCTTTGATCGTCACTTCCATACTCTCCAATTTTTATGGTCCTTTTTCGTCAATTTCATGACATACTGGTCGAAATTTCGAAACTTCTCAGATTTCTATGGGAAACCGCGGTGTATTGAGTCACATGCAGACTATTGACCTGTGACTTATTTTTTGTGGTTATGTTCTTCTTCTCTGAAAAACAGTCAGGAACGCTGGGTTTTGAATTAGACCAGAGGTGGCTCGATAAGTAAGCTTTTGGGTGGCTTTTGTGTTTTCCTGGTGCAAAGAGAGAACGGGGTTCATGAGATGGACCTGTCCGAGCATCAGAAAAGCCTTCCGTTTGAAATGGGTGGTGTTCCAAAACCTCACCATCAAGAAGCTTCGATGAGTATATCAGAGCTTAAAGCCTCTGTGTATGATCAATCGACCCTCAAAGTTCTAAAAAGCAATCAGCGTTTTCGTTGAGGATAAACTAAGTCCCGTATTTGATTTTTCCTCACAGAACCACCCTTTTCGGCCAATCTGTTATTCGAGCTGGACTTGTTTGTGGTTAAGAAGGGGGTTCATGGAGGCGTTATAGAATTTTCCTTCAAATCAGCTTTTAGGATTTCTAGTCGTGCGGAATGAAGTGTTGATCGCGTGAGTGGTGCATGGAATATTACACTGCATAATACATTTTATTTGCCACCTGATAGCTACTGCAAACACGATTACGATTATAGTTTACCATTTTTGATATCCTGAATTTCAAATCGTGTCGAGGATGGTATCTTGCCAGCTTGCTCATCTTTGCGCCTACAATTTGATGGCAAATTGCCATACAACACACTTCAATTGTCGGCATGAATTTCATTCTTCAGCAAGTGTAAACATGGTATAAGTTCAGGATGATGAAGATGGTATACCGTAATCAAATCTGGTCGCCCTTTCATATGAAAGAAATTTCATGTGCAAATATGCCTGCGAATCGCATGGTTGGCCTTTTCAAAGACTTGGTCGTGTAGAACTCTTCAATGGCCACTAAATTTTTTTTCATTTGGATATATAAACACTAAATAAACCATGCAAGATTTAAGAATTGGAGAGCCTATGATTTTATCCCTCAGGTATACCTTTCTGGGTGAATTTCGAAGGAAAAGATCTCACAGATAGTCTCGAAGTGGAGTGTCAAATGCATCTCTTTGTTGAGTAGGTAACCGACCTTGAATCGAGGTGTTCGATGGAGGGAATTGCAAAAAAATCGGTCATGGGTGATTTTCATGAGAACCTTCTCAAGAACCTGCTTTATACTGCAACGAACTCATTTGAATTTAATGTTATTCAAAATATTGTTTTATATTCGTTACCATTAATCGCTATTATTCAATATTATTATTGTTATTTTACCATTGATATGTTATTTTTGAGGCTAATATTCATTATTATGGTTATTATGAAATTATTCGTATTGCTGTTATTACTAGAAAATTGAAACTGAAATGTTCCCACCAACTTTGGCCCAGCTCCGATCGTAAGAAGGCCAAGCACTTGTGACCAAAGGGGGTGGAGTGCAAGTGTTCCGACTGCTGAGGTCAGGTCAGGTTGCGCGGCGGATTGCAATCAGGTAAAGACAGGTAAAAACACGCTGCCAAAGCTCCTCAGTACAAAGGCTTAGGCAAATCTGGGAGACCCCAGACGGCAGGACGCGCCACCATGCGGACATTTCGCGAAGCGTCGCCGTGCGCGGTGACCCAATTCGGTGCCCACCTCTAGAAGTCGGAACACTTGCAACACACCCGACCAAAGGAGGTCTACCCACATATCCCCAAGTCATCCCTGCCCGTGTAACGCTGTTTCTCACCTTGTTAGCGGACGCCTCATCCATTCTTTGAGACCACGGCCAGATTTTTTTCTAATGGCCTTAATTTAATCTAGTATCCTTAGCCATTTAATAACGTATTCACCATATTTTCCTTCGGTTCGTTTTTTGATTCCTTAATTAAATAACCGTATTATTCATTTTGATTGTTACTTGTTTGAAAATCTACGTGTTTTCTTTCCTTTTTTTAATAGAGTTTGTGCTCATCCCGACTCTCTATCAGCTGTTTTGTAGCTGTTTATCAGCTTATCTTCCTTCTCATCAACACATAAACAATAAACAAGTGCTTATGTGGAACGAATTTTTATTACTGTTATCAATGGTAGAGCTAGAGGTCGTCATTGATTGCGTCATGTGTGGACACATATGGCAGATGTCCTTTATAGGGACTAGCGATGTTTGCAAACATTGCTGGTGACTTATTTACATGGCCATAAATGGCAACAAACTCGATATTAATTGTGCACACTGCTTTAAGACTAACTATGTGGATAGCAAGAAGTAATACAAATTTAATGTTTAGGTATACTTGCTCCTTGTAGGTAAGGTTAAAAGCGAAATCGAGGGAATTGCCTCGCCTTTTTCTGAAATGCCTGACATTACTTCCCTTCATCTGGGAAATTCCCCAATGTTCGAACTCCTTATCTTCCAAAAGCATCGTAGCTCTCCTTAACAGATGAGTGAAGAAGAGGGGATACTCTTCAAATTTTACTGAAAGTTACCAACTGGTGTTACACACCTCCGTCCCTGCTAACGCCTCCAACCTTGCTCCTCTCCCAGCTTTGCCCTTCCGTAATAATACCCCGCATCATGGACCATATACCGCTCTGTGACTCCTCTTGACTGCGGTCGGGCATTTCTGTATACGTCATATCCTTGGACTATTCTGATAAATAATTCAAGAGTTGAAAATTTTGAATTCTATGTAATCCTGAATATTGCCAACCTGAGGGATCGATGACATTTTATCGATTTTTTGAATTTATATACAAATCTCGAGAAAATCTTCAATACGTTGCCGCCCTTGGATTTGCTTAACGACCTGTGTAGAAAAAAAAAGATTGTGTCAATCCACTCAAATTTGTTGAAAATTGGTTTTACGTACTCGCGATATGATTGACAGGCACACGATCGGCGACGAATTGCTCGAATTGCGACCCCTACGCGCTATGATAGCGTTGCGTCATAGCGGCACTACGATAACCATCGTAGTGACCGTATAGACCAATGAAGCGTAGTAGCGAGCACCTTATTAGATGGTCAGTAAGGAGTCATAACGTAGAGTGATAGTGGAAAGGGAGTGCAAGGAGGAGCTGTTGAAATGGGTGCATGGACGCCTTTCACGTAGCAAAAGCTCACTGGTCAACCACATTCATAGAATTACCTCCTACACTCAAACTTCCCTTTCAAAACCCATGAGTATTCCTTTACCAGTTGTCCAGATATTATGGGATTAATTTAAACCATCCAGAAGTACCTAATTATGTAGATGTGGTTGACCTTTGACTTTTGCTGCCTGAAACTTGATAGTAGCCTGAATATTTTAGCAAAATTTTATCGCATATGATACTCAGTTGGGATAGACAACAATAAGGTATGGTGGCGATATAATCTGGTATGGTCATATGGATACATTTGAGAAGGATACATACTTAGTAGTCGTTTCTGTTTTTGAAATTTCACAAAGGTTGTTAGCAACTTTTATTGGCTTAGGAAATCACATATACACATTTAGGATGAGTAGTTCTACTAGTGATCCCTGTGCTGTAGCTCAAGGTGAGATGCAGGCTACCTGCAAGCTTTCTGAGGAGGTCATGCTCTAGAAATGAGTCGTATCACGAATTGGGATTTTCGTAGTCGTAGATCCGGCTGCAAATCAAGTTAAATTGATTCAAATATCATCATTTCCCATTCATCCTGTAAGTAAGTTGATTTAATGCAAACTTGAACCTTGTCGTCCTCTACATACTGTTGTGTTTATCTATTTGTAAACACACTTTTTCTGCTCTTGTAATTATTTTCACTCAAGCTATTAGTGGGCATAGTTTCTATTTATGATTTTAATTCTGTTGGGAATCCTTGTTATGGCTTCTGGTATTGTAGCATCCGCGCGTTTGAAGCTAGTTTCGAATTATCTCATACTAGTCATGCATTTTGTTCTTATTATTGCAATACATGAAAATCCTATTACGATATGAAGGGAATTCTGATTATCATCTCATAACGAGATTTCCATGTTTACCCCATCCCG
Organism: Trichostrongylus colubriformis; assembly: GCA_963978905.1. NCBI lineage: Eukaryota > Metazoa > Nematoda > Chromadorea > Rhabditida > Trichostrongylidae > Trichostrongylus > Trichostrongylus colubriformis. The sequence continues at coordinate 37,973,349 of OZ022259.1, forward strand.
TTCCTCTGTTCTCAGTAAGATGCAAGTTTTGTGACGAGGTTCCGGTTATACTGTAAAGTGGATTGACATTTCATGACGCTTAATCCGCGCCATTTTTATCTCGGCCGATTCTAATATCACGTAATCTGGTATAGGTTGTAAGGGAAGTTCTGGCCGGTTTAACGCGCTCACAAGATTCACTCAGATCTCGAAGTGCGTTAACATGAATCAGCTTACATACTGTGCTCCTTAAATAGACAATAAGTTTCTCTTTCTGAATACATGTTTTTTTTAGAATCCCACAAGGTTTTCGAATTATTAGGGAAATTCTAAAATACTGCGAAAATGGCACTTTTTGGATGATTTCACTTCACGAGTTTTTGTTTAGTCGAGTTCCAGCGAAGGCAACCACAAATGTGCCTACTGCAAGGGGAGAGGACAAAGCATTGGATGGAACACAATGTCCCTGGTTTTCAAGGGTGCAGAAATGAGAACGAGTTGCTCGAATTTTCAATTGATCAAATCGCTTTAACTAGAACGGCTGAGAGCGATGAGCGTGCATACTTGCAGGGGTATCCACAAGTATTAGCCCTCAACAAACAAACTTAGTTTATCACCTAAAGTAGCCTCGATTTGAAAAAAACCCAAAAAAGAAGCAGCCATGCGCGAGCGCATTTTCCACAAATCCTCTTCCAGTAATTGAAGCAGTTGCAGACTGAAGCCCCTACTCGTCCATGGGTGGAGTGCAAGTGTTCCGACTTGTGAGGTCAGGTCAGGTTGCGCGGCGGATCGCAATCAGGTAAAGACAGGTAAATAACGCTGCCAAAGCTTCTCCCCTAAAAAGGCTGAGGCAAATTCTGGGAGAGCCCAGACGGCAGGACACGCCACTATTCGGACAATTCGCGAAGGGCGGTGACCCAGTTCGGTGCCGACCTCTAGAAATCGGAACACTTGCAACACACCCCTCGTCCATCATATTCATCACATCAAGCGCTAACCAGCCCCACCTTCTCAAACATCTGGGCACCTCCTATAGCAATTTGTTCAGAAAGAACGGCGATTTAGAGCCGGCTTTTTAATTTCAAGGAATGTAAATCGTCAGCCCTTCATCAGATTGTGATACGCAAGTATGTTTAATGTTGTCAAAAGTGTATCGAATCGAATGGTGCTTATTCTGTGGGAAAATGCAGTCTGGGTCGGGTTATGATCTCCCGAAGATGGAATTGCGAAAACCGGCCAAAACTCGCCTTGCAACCTAATTAGGAAATGCTGAAACCTGCGTCCCATGAAGTTCTCGATTCCAAGTTGGTTAACAAAAGGAGGTAGGAAAGGAATGAAAGGAGGTGGATGCTAGAAATTGCGAAACTCAGCAATGATACTCGAGGGGCCATACTTAGCGGTTGCTCGGCATAGTACTAGTCAGAAGGCATAGTTACTAAGTAATATATACGCTTGGTAATGTCGGTAAAGATCGAATTTCATTAGGATTGACCAGTGTAGCGTCGGGTCTTAATATGCAGCTGCACTGTAGTAATAACAGATCGGTGATACCCTCTTAACGACCCCAATACCAACTGACCGACCGACCGTTGGGAGGCGGAACTCTGGCACTATTCATCGCCTCTTTGTTACGTGAGCAAGCGTACACAAGTGTCAACCCTTGCTATCTGTTACTTTGGTGCCGTTACCTGTTGACCATTGCCGGGTTTTTTTCGCAAAAATATGCCCGGAAATTGTTGTTTAATAAAAGAATATTTTTAATATTTTCAAACTGATTTTTCTAATTGTGTTTTGCTGACAACTTTTTATTTTTGTTTTTAATACCGAATGAAAACCAGAGGCTCCTTCATCTTGTGTTAACTTCTGAAAGCTTGCCGATCCTCCGTTGTGGCTCGAAGTAACGTGCAAATTTTATGGCAAGATTGTGCACTAGTGTTTTTTGCGATGCCAGACCCATGCTGCTTTTGTTGGAACGATGAATTCTCAATGATAGCCATATATCTTATTGATTAGCCCTCATTAGTCAGCTCGGTTAAGTGTGAAATCGTACCTTTAGAGCGAACAGTCTCTATGTTCACAGTTTTTTGAAGATTCCCTGAAACGATATAGGCGAAAAAAGTGCCCATTTGCTTGATAGGTTCCAGATGTCTCTTCATCTCATGGCGGATTTTTATTTTTTCCATTCTCGCGTTGTAGCTCATACTGAGATGCAAGTTACGTGCACGTGGTGTGACGAGGTACTGCTCTCGAATTGTGCTTGAAAGGTGGAACCTTCGCGCTGTTTAGTTGCGTAATCAATGTTTATGCCGTATGAGTCGATTTGAAATCATCGTTTTTCAGGCACGTCATCACTACCTCATCCGTCCGAGTGCACGCCAGTTGAGATGCGTGGACCTCCACCGGCATGGATGCCGCCACATCCACCCGATCGGGACCACGACTATGAAAATAATTATGAAGACCCTGAGGACATACGAGAGCGAGGTGAGGTTGATCGACTGAGTTGTGGTAGTCGGAGAACGATGACCTCTGTTCGACGATGAGGACGTTGACAGTGATTTTGAAAGAATATACGAGTTTTTATAAGCCTTAATTTTTTACCGCAACCCGATGGATTGTTACTCCGAAGTAGCCCTTCTGTTCTGCACATGAAACTAAATATTACACGATCGGTTCCTATAGGTCCTCAGGAGGGAAAATGGTCACCACAAATTGCATGCTCACCTATGTTCCGGTCTCCGTGGTAGTTTATTAAGTTTCTCCGAGTTTTTCTGTCGCACAATTATTTTTTCAATTATTTTTTATTAATTACAATTCAATTATTACAATTTTTATTAAATACAATTTAATTATTACAATTATTTTTTCTCATGTTCAGAGAAGAGGCGAAGATTTCTCTAACGCACCAGCCCCTCCCCCTTGTCAGGATCCAGAAGAAGTCAGGCCCAGAAGGATACGAACCCTGTTACCACGTGCGACTTCAACTCTCACGAAGGGCTTCGGAATAGAAGGGTAGGGTGGAGGGGGGGGGGGGGGGTGGGGGTTCCGGAATTCCTGAAAAAAAGCTACAAAAAGCGTTTGCCCCTCCCTCCAAGGGTCGACTGCGATTCCTCGAACAATTTCCTTGACCTGGACTTATCAATATACAACCCCTTCCATAGGACCACATCGGACCTACCAGGTCAGGAAACCATAAAAGCACAAGAGGCAGTTTTCATCATTTTGTCGATGAAAACTGCCACTTGTGCTTTCATGGTTTTCTGATGAAAATTTCTCCATAAAAATAATGATTGCGAATAATGAATGGGAAATCCCACAATGAAATTTATAACATGAACGATGAAAACCGTCTAGGCGATGCCAGTGCCTATACGTAGCCGGCCGCTGCTTTGATGTAAGGCATTGAGGGTGGTTTTTGTTGAGTCTGAGTCAGACTGCTGCGTTCGACAACGACGACTACAACATCTTTCAGAGCTCTCATCACGGGACTTGCTACTCTCCACCACGTCGGCACCACCACCTAAATACAACTCGTACGAGATGTCACTCTCACAGCAGGTTTGTACTTCATCGGAACTTCCTTCAGTTGTTTTTCACTTTTAACTAGTCCGGTTAGCATAAAATATATTGTCGCCACAAAAAAATAAATAGGTAGAAATAAAAAGAATAGAAACGAATAAGTAATGAAGTGGGAGAATTGCTCTTAAAAAAGTTTTATAGAGAAAATTGCTAAAAGTTTTTTTTTCGAGCATTAGATCAGATTTTCCATATCATAGGTATATGAGAGTATTCGTCTCTACGTCGTTTCTTCAGTCAACAACGTTTTCCGGATTAAAGCGTTTGTATCGAATTTTTTAGAGCTGGATAAAATTAAAATTACAAAAAATAGAAAAAAGAAATGAAGAGTAGGAAGAACCCTTGCTCAAGCCTTTCATACAAGTAATATGCGACATAGTGCGATTGTAGTCCATAGCAAGGCTTCATGGATACAAATATATGTTTGCGATGATTTATTGGCTTCTTCTTGGTGGCTTGAAAAATGTCATGAAGACCTTCCGAGGTTTTTTGTTTGCAATTGGGCTGCCAGTTCCTGAGAACATCCTGCTTCCGTTCACCTGAGAAAATCCATTTTCTTCTTTATAGCTTTTAAAACCTCATAGTATTGACTGCTTTGACTTCTGGTTGGATCGAGTTTCCTATCCATTAGATCTCTTCCTTTTCTTGCCCTTCCAGCCAACCCCCCTCTTATACGAAGTGTTTCACCTCAATTTAAGCAGGGCCAGTTTTTCCTTGTCTATTCAATTTTTGATAATCCAATAACATTTTCGAGTTATTGAGATAACACCTAACTACTCTTAAATAGTGTATTGAATGAATTGTAGAAGTTTTTATATCTTGTGATGTGTTTTCGATGTTTGCAGTTCTGGCTTCCGAGCTTACATTGATGTGCAAGTTAAGTGTATGTTAGGTGCAAGTTCTTTGGCATATCTTGGTTTTCAACGAATAATCTCCATGACAGAGAAATACTCGCCTTCTGCTATTCTTGATTGACTTCCTCTTTGAAGAAACACCTCGGGTATACCAACAGGACCATTTGGGGAGGAGGCGGGGGAGGGGAGGAGGGCCTGAAGGGCCTATGTATTTCTCAAAAAATTCTCGTCGAGGTGATGCTTAATTCTGCACTCCATCGATGACCGTTAAGCTACTCCTCACATTGCCTTGCACGTAAGCGAAGGCTCTAAGAGTAACTCAATAATGAAACAATTCTCCTTGATCTATTAACTGGAAGAAGTTCTTAGCTCTTGGATATCCTGGGTACCAGTTTTGTCTATTAGAGTTTCAAAAACAAATGACTCATATACCGTGATGCCTTAACGATTGTGTCAATGCTCTAATGAAGCGGCCTTTCTCGTTTCCCGATCTGCCCGTAGTTCCTTGGTACCTGACTCCGTCCCCAATCGTTGCCTTTACGGCTTCACTCACTGCATGAATTGTTGGGTAAATTCTATCCCATCAGTTCTGGAACCGGATACAAGTCACATCCGGCAACGATTGATGTGTGATGATAGGTCGACCTTGAGCCTGCCCTTTTTATGACGATTTTTATTGGCTCATCATTTATCCATGTGGCTAGAACAAACAGATCCCCTTATTGGTAAAATAGGTGATCCGTCTGCATGACGCCTTTGCGGGAGAACTTTCCACTGGAGAAAATCCATAAAAAAAGTTGCCGCCCTGAAATGAACCACATCTGTTCAGCTACTTGCTGAAACTTCTTTTTTTGACTTTAAAAGGCTTTTTTGAAAACTTTGAACAAAAACATGGAAACATTCTATCGATTTCCTCGAAAAAACAAGATAGGGAAGAGAAATTTCTTGGTGGACGGGATATTTTTTCTTGATTTTTGCGGCTGGAGAAGGAATTTTTTCATTTTCTCGATTTTTCATTGAGAAGCCATGATTTTTTGGAATTTCTTCCACTTCTGCTTCTTGACTCATATTGCTTTTTATAATTTTCTCAGAACTTCTGTTCCTCTTTGCTATTTTTGTTTTTTGCTGAAGTTTTCTGTTTCAGCGCAGATCGGCGATGCGAGAGCCGTTAGCGCCGGCACTGGATGATTGGACATCGTTGGCAGAAGGCCAAACGATACTCCACAAAAACGCCGACGGTGCTTACTATATTCCCAGTGGTTCAGGTGAGTGAACGACATTTTCTTCCACAGTTTATCGCAAAATGCCAAAATAGTTGATTTGAAATGTTGCGGCTTACGGCTTACCGTATACGGCAACAGTGTAACAATAACTTCCTGAGAACAGTATGATTGGCTACGTAATAGTGGCAGGCGTTGATGTTGGCATTGCGGATAATGTATGTTCCGGGTCGTGTGTGGGTCATACTAGACAAGCCAGCAAGCCACAGCTGGCAAAGAAAGGCATGGGGTTCCGAGGTTCCGATAGGAGGACATCGTGGGTTTTCTAACAGGACAGGGGAATCTCTAAAAGAACCATTCTCAGAATTTATGTTGTTCCGTCATGGCAGTAAGCATATCCATATGGACAGGTTCATTGATATTTTTGAGTTCAAACAAAATTAGCGCGGGAATAGAAGTCAGTGCATAAAGCCTAGAAATGGAGGCTAAGGTTGCACACTTGAGGATTCACCACACAGACCTCGCGATCGACGCATGACACAATTTCATGGCATTGGCGAGCTCAGTTAGGGGGGGGGGGAGGCTGCTTGGCGTCAATGTGATCTCGTTGCTGAGTATGAAGGCTATCTCATGCAATAAGCAAAACTCTAAAATCGAATTTTGGATTGTACTAATCTTTTACCTTGGAAAAACTAATATTTTTCCATGAATATAGCTTATAATAGACTCGGTTCACTATAGTAAATATTTGCTGGTTTGATAAGCTGATAAATGGAATTGATATCTCAATTGAGTAATTGCATAAGTATCATCCCATGCGAGTATCTGCCAATTACTTTTTGATCCTTCCCTGCTTTACATAGCCGACAATTTATGGTGCTTAAAGTTTTTCAGCATTTTTCAAAAAAGGAGCGCAGTTTGGCATCCGCTGAATGCTTCAACTCTTGCCGAGATATCTGCTTTAGAAGCATTCAGTGTTGGTTAATCCCTTCATGTGAGTGCGCCATGCATTCCACTTCTCTTTGAACGGTAGTGCCATTGTAGTGCGCTTTCACCCATGCAACGACTTGTGCGGAACAATGTGCAAGTGTGCGTGTTTTTGTCCTCGTAGGCGAGTCTGGTATCGTCACCGATCGCAGATGGAGGGCTTTACTGGCTGAGCGGGCACCATTTAAATATTTGATGCTCAGACCTGGGAGTGGCGCCACTTTCAACTCGAGAAGTTCCATTCTTTACAAAAACTATGTAGTTGTAGTTCTATCCTCTGAAACAGGACTTTGATTCCCTTCGGCTCTGAAGACGATCGTAATCATTTCGCTTTATCGGACGAATCTGACTACGGTCTCTGGTAGTGCTGGGGAAGGTTTCCGTGAGTGTGAAGGATATGGAAGCCAGCTATATACCGCCCTGTGTTATTCTAGTAGTACAGGGTCAAGTTGAGTGTGTTGGAAGTAGGTTGCGCAACACAAGCTCTAAATGTTTCCTTTGGGCGGCAGAATTCAAAGCACGGGGTATGAGGTTACGATGACAAGTGGTTACTCAACGTCTGGTCTCGAGTACCGGTAGTTGTTGTGTCAAAAAGCGCCGAAGTAATCCAATGACCCTCATGGATCGGTGACGAGGGCAGAGGGAAGAAATTGTCCATTCAAGGACTCGTAATCCCTTGAACATGATGAGGATTAATACAGCCGAAGGATACGTAGTGGTCCGCCTTATTACGATTCGGTGGAATTAGGTTGAAAGTGAAGTTCCGAGCACGAATTGAGAATAGACATAATTGTGAATGCTTGGACTGGAGTACTTGAAATGGGAGGGACATAAAGTGAAACTCTATCAGGGAAAGGAGTAAAAGTCTTGGGAGAAATCTTATATATGTTTGAAAAGGCGGAGGTAGTGTAATGATAGGTGACGCTGCTGCTATTAACACGGTACAGTAACCAAATTTTGATGCAATACCTACTTAGGACAATCGAAAGCCTTGTAATCTTACAGTCTTGGACTTTTATCACATACGGAAGGTGTATGCAGTAATTTGAAGATTCCGTAATGCATTGTTTGGGGTAATTCGCTGTGAAAGCCACCACGTTTTTGAAGGAAGTAGGACGCGTGGCGCATACCAGAGGGAAAACAACCGAGTCCCACTGCTCTTGCACTTTCTATTGTTCCAAATTCGAACGGGTTTTCCTTGCTCTTGTCTCAAGGCACGCCGCTTGAATAGTCTGTGAAGGATTTGCTGGCAGCCGGCTTCTCCCATCTAATATCTGCTTTCCCTTCGAGACTAATTTCGTTATTTGGTTTACTTTTTTTTTTTTACTTTTTTTGGCAGTTATGAAGCTGGATGGCTTTCCGAGTAAATAGGAGTGTGCACATAGTTCTTGAAGAACTTTGAAGGAAACTTAATCTCTGCTGCAGGCATGTTTGGTTAGGTGGTAATCAATTAGAAAAGAGCTTAATACAAATGGAGTGGTGGGAGTAAGATTGTATCTTAAGGATGTCAGGATGGTTCCCCGTAATCCATTTCGTACCCGATCAACTGACTTTGAACTTATACTCGAAGTCAAAGGGAATTATACGAGACCAAATTTTTACAATAAGCATAGGCTAAGCACAAAATTATGGAACGTGGGATTATAAATAAAATTAAACGATTCGAAATGCTCTGCGTGAAATCTGTGAATTCTGCCCACTTACAAATGCGCTTCATTTTTTGACGCGTATGTTGAATGGAGTGCGCTTCAACGATTACTGCGATCACACTGACATCCTGAACTTGTAATCTTGCGGCTTAGAGTCCATTCGCTCGGTGTACCTTCTTCTATGTGCTGTAGATAGCAATTTTCGTAAAATAAACCTGCCTCTCCAATGGTGTCCCTATAAATGTTCACTTAGGTGTGTAGCCCTATGTTGAATTTTCGCTTGCGGCGTCTTCAGCACGACTTGCCGCGGTCCGTTGGAATCTCCATTAGGACACAATGGGTGGAACCATTCAGATTCTTTGAAGAAATGCCTGTTTATCTATTATCGGGAAGCATTAACTCAAATGCCTAGAAAGACGAAATAGTAACATAAGGATCAAAAGAAATAATAACATCACATGATAACAATCCTGATCAAGAAATAATTAATCGAGGCGTAAAACTTTGAAGGGGTGTACGCGATGTACGCAGTCACACGTGAAGAAATCTACCGCGCGAAAATTCGACACAAAGCCCCACACCCGTTCACTTTTCATCTCTCGAGTTTTGTGACTAACTCGACCCCTTGGTTGACAGCTACTGAATCTCCGACCATCCATAGCTTGAGAGTCTTTTCTCGGCATACTTGACTTTTGCGTTTCTCGTCAAAGGGCAAGCCATCTTATGCTTTTGATTAGGCGCTGAAGGAGAGGAAATGAACGTTCACAAAATCCATACAACCCACTCATCCGCGTGACCATTTGCGGACTTTCCTATATTAATCACGTCTAGAACCATAAATTATGGAAAACAGACACATTGGATTGCACTTAAGACCCTCGTGGAGTGGGTCGGTTAGTTATGCTTATTAAAGGACCCGTCACAATTGACTCATAAGGCTGTTGGATGGCGGCTCTTAATGTGATTAGCGCATGGCTGACCACGACAACGTCGACCACCACAACGGTGTCCTCTCCGATGGGCGTGGCCAGCAATGCGACCGCCTCCGGTCCCTGAAAGCAGCGCTGTAACGTGCCCGTTTGGAATTCCTGTGGTGTCAGCCATCAAGCCGACTATCATCATCGTCTGTCACTGACACCATGTATGGTGCAGCAGTGGCACAACCACGGACCTACTGTAGTCTACCGAAACGGTCCCGACGCGATGAGAACGCCTTGTTAATATACGGTGTTGCTACGTCCGATCCAAATTCACCGTATAACATGACGCCGATTTCAGTTCGGACCACCACCTCGACTCTGTCACCGGCTTCCCAGACGAGATACGTGGATCAGTGAGTAGTTTCTCATTTTTCAGAAAATATGTTTTGACACCTCAAATTTAGAATCAGCATATTCATTCGTTAACTACCAATCAGTAATTTTAATGCTGTTTTTTCTAATTTTTTTAACGAATTTTCTTCCATTTTTCTACAACTTTCTTGAACATTCCATTCATGTCACGCTCCACGTCTTGCATGTACTTTTGCCTTTTCTATACCCATTAAGACCGACATTCGTTTTTTTTCTGGACAGCCTGTGGCTGTCACATAAATCGACGTCGTCCAACATGAACGTAAGAGGCCGTATCATGAATTATAAACATGGTCCCTGGTTGATTTGCCGGAATTCATGTGGATCTCCCACGTAGTATAGTTAAGTAGACAACTCGGCTGGTCGAGCTTGTTTTCATAAGGAGTTCTTGAGAATTTGAGCTGATAATGAGCCTGCCATGAGCTAAAACTAATGTATATTTCAGTCAGTGTTTTCTATAGCTCAGAATTCAAGTGGCTTCAAAAATAGTGAAATATAAGAAGTGATAGAAGTCGATACTATGTAATACTAATTATTGAGGAGTTTTTATTAGTTTCCTCATTCATTTGTTATTTGTTCATTTACTCGCTGTGAATGCAAAAGAGATATGAAAAAGCAGTTTCGGTAATTCCAGTTGAGTTGTGTTTTGGGTAGAATTAATTACTCCTTTCGGTTCAATCTTAGTGGTGCACAGTTCATTGTGACAAAATAATACGACCGGATAAATAATCAAATAAAATCTGAAACGAGTATTTCTTCAATGAATCACGAATCCCATTTGTACTGGGGCGGTCGTGGTCCTTTTTTGAGCAATTTTTCCTAGAGTACTTTTTATGGATTTTATCTGAAACCACGAAGCTTTCCGATCTATTTGAAATAGGCATATTACTCTGGTTTACTGTTTATATGTATTGATAACAATTATGTTTTACATTACCTGGGCAGGATTGGCTGTTCTACAATCCTAGACGGCTTTTGGAAGCGTGCAGACGTAAGTGGATGTACTTTCGAGTACATCGTCGAAAAAAACCTAATCGAAAAAGATTCTATGCCATTTGGTTGAAATATAACCCGCCAATTTTCTTTGTCCATATTGCTCACCAGCCTTCTTCCCTGCGGCGATTTCGCATTTTTCGGGATTTTCAGGGTAATTTTGGACCCTATGTGAGGTTTTGAACGTTTCACTATCTCTTCTGGCAGTACAGTGCTATGACATTTCCAGCTCGAGTCGTATGGAAATGGCAGAGACAATAGGGCTCGCTCGATTTTTTGTGATAGGATTATACACTCTAGGACCGGAAAATGTCACTATTAGTGTCCTCTTTCTCTCGTTAGCTTTACGTTTTCCTTGGGATCTAGCTGGAATAGAAGTTGCCTTAAGGTGTCTCTGAGGTGGAGCATCCGCTCTCCTATCTTCTCTGGTTGAAACTCTCTTCAAGAGATCTTGGATTTGATCAGATAGATCTAAGCACAGAAACATCCAGTAATAGTAATTATAAAACATAATGATGGTCATAAAAATAATAAAAACATATAATAAATTATGATAACTCATGATAATAACAGTTTTAATAGTAGGAGTACAATAAAAGAAATACAATAATAGTAATCACGGCCAAAAACCCGGTTAATTAATTACAATGAGTAGAAGAGGTGGCGTCCGAAATCGGAGATGAGTTAATGGGGAAATTTGCTTTGAACTGGTCAACTTTTTTTCATTTCAAAAATTCCGAACTCTTAGTTCATATGTCTCTCAGTGCTTTTGGAATAATGAAATTCTCAATAAACAGTTCTTAAACAATAAGCAATTCCACCACCCAGAATAAAATCAACAATTTAATAAACAATAGTTCATTTGGCACTGTATCATTGTTAACAAAAAGAAGAATACTAAACAGTACTAGTAAGTAAATATAGGTAAATATGTAGAGTAAAGAAGTTCGAAGGTGATTTTGAATGCGTTGCGAAATTTCCCGGCGTTCATAGGCAGTCTTTGGTCTGAAGGATGTTATAACGAGCAGACAGGGTTATGAACTGACCAAATTTGGCAACGAGTTTACGTGCGGCGTCTGAGCCGCCCGGTGGCGTTGATCTTTACACAATTATCCGTTCCAAACATATCATCCCTACGTGTTTCTTCATTTGTGGAAAGCTGAATCGAGCTCCAAGGTTATCTATAGTCGGCTAGGCCACGATGTGAAAAAGAAATGGTTGTGGTAGTTTTGAAAAGATATAATTATAAACAATCAAGGATTGTAATGAATGCAGTCTTATTTTGAACTGTGTATGATTTAAAGCCAAAGATTAAGTGATTACTTTGAGTGAAATTTTTTTGAGGAATCTTGTAAAGAGGAGTTAGCTTCTTCCAGCATTGGGAAGGGCTAGGTCATTCCCTTTTTCGTATTCGTGCTCATAGCCGATTTACTCCCCAGGACCTACGTGAGAACGGACATTCGCAGGTTTTTCTTCAGCAACGACCTTTTATAGTTTCGATGAGTCCTTTTTATGAGTGCGCTAACTTTTCTGCATCCGAACCGGCTGAGGTCGAGTCTGTATCCGGCTATCTTGAATAGCAATGTAATGCGATAACGGGAGATAAATCCCGATAAATGGAAATACAAAGATCTGTAACCGCGCTGCACCAGAATTCTCACCTGTTGCTGGTTCCTTAGTAAGCGGAAATGAAACTGATTGGGCTGGATAGCCTGAATCGCTTTTCAGATCCGCTCCTCTGAATCCTCATAGATCGCCCGAGAACATTTAGTTGGACTGATTAGCTATATCAGGCATTTTATGCGCGTGACATACGTAAGTTGATTTGCTTCTTAAGGGGACATCCTGTTGGAGATGACGAGCACTATCGAATTTGCTTCCCCTCATAATTTTCACTCTTTACAAAAATATCTCCTTGATTCCTTTGGAGTCTTGGGATTTGGTTTGTTTGGGTTCACTTAATTGGGCAATTAAATCTCTGCGACGATCTCATTTTTTTGCGCTTCCCTTTACAATTAAAGGCATTTCATTTGAGACCAGAATATAGCTAATTAGTGAATTTCTTTAGAGGCTTTCTTCCAAGGGATTCGTGACTGACTATTCAGAGAATTCAAATCAAGGTTAAAGGAATCGTCCACGGAAAATGAGTTTTTGTGTTAACCATATATTTATGTTGTATTTGCCTAATGTTGGCCTCATGCAAAATTTCACGCGAAAAAGTGTGAATCTGGCTGAGATACAGCACCACAAAGTGCGGTCCCAGTGGGCGGGGCCTCCGTGTAGAAGCCTCGTACCGCGTCCGCCGTGGTCTGAGACGCATTGTAGGAACAGAAGGTTACGTAAACAGTCCCACTCTCCGTTCCCAACGGCGGCGGAAGACGGGACGAGGCTTTTACACGGAGGCCCCGCCCACTGGGACCGCACTTTGTGGTGCTGTATCTCAGCCAGATTCACATTTTTTCGCGTGAAATTTTGCATGAGGCCAACATTAGGCAAATACAACATAAATATATGGTTAACACAAAAACTCATTTTCCGTGGACGATTCCTTTAAACGATTCTAATATGTTGCTCCAGAGCATGGAAGCTCGGGACGTTCACAATATTATATATTCAGGATATAGCAGAGTGATATACCGTACTCATTTTATCTGTCATTAAAAATTTCCTAGGTTAACGCTAAGAAAATTGATAGTATTCGTTATTACTTCCTTCACCCCAGTTAAAAATTAGTATCAGTGAAGAAGGTCAGTATATAGTGAATAATATGGAACATAAATAAAATGCAATGAATTAAATCAATAAAATCAGTTACAGTGTGAGGTTTCTGGGGGTGGAAGAATTTACTCCGACTCAGTATTCATTACAAGTTTTATATTTTCGATAACTTTTTGAGCCACATGTCTCGTGCCTATCTGGACAATCAAAATCCAAGTTCGATTTTTTTTTCATAAATTTTACCGTACCCTTATCTATCCCCAGTTTGCTAGAGCATAAGCGATTAGTGCGCTGTGCTAATTACAAGAGTTATTCTACCTAAGGTCACATATCTCTTGTGCCTTTAGCGTTGGTTACCCACGTAATTTGACGCAATAAGCTGTTCTCATTATTGTTCGAATATCCGGGTAGGGTCTGAGGTCAACAGACATGCATGGGTGTTTGTTACGCAACTGGCATCCATGGTACCACCAGCGCCAATGGCCAGGTCCAGTGGCCCGTGTTAATCCAGCGCGATAGACCAGCAGCAGCAGCTGCTGCTGCTTCATGAGCATACCTGAGATGTTATCAGGATCGCAATTAAGCTGATGTGCTGCATGTTTCGTCTTTGAGGCTCCGCCAGCTCATTTTGTTCTAATCCTTTTACTCGAATTTTTATTTAATCTTTTTTTTGCTACAACATTTTGAACAGGATTTTTATCATTTTGAAGCTTCGCAGTAGACCAGTATTACCATTGCGGCTCTCCCATTTGATATCTACAGGGTTCCTATCGTATTTCCTTCATTTTTTTCATGATTTCATATATACTTCTGTTTACTGCGGTTTAGGTCCACTGCTTTCCCACTATTTTCGTTCATTCCGCATTCGTTTTTGAGTTGATTATGGAAATGATGTTGGTGTGATGGGTCACGTGACGACTTGAACTCCCTGCTCTACTTCTCTAGTCGGCCGGCGAGAGTGCAGACGGATGAAGTACAGGGGCTGATTCACTTTGAGTCGTTGAAGGGTATAAAACGCACGGCCAAAGCTAAAAAAATAAACGCTTCTTAGGCGCGAGTTCGAAATTGTCTTCAAAGGGTCAAGTTCAGAGATTTTGTACCCATGTGTACCTAGCCCCACCGTCTCCACCTTCCTGGATTGCCTCTGGAAACACGTAGTGCTAGAAGTCTTCCAGAGACTATCCGTGGGAAAGCCTCGGTCTGTTATTGGGTGGTTTCCAGTAAATTTAACTTGGTACTTCTTTTGTCAACTAATAAGCCCCACCATCTCGGTGGCAGGTCAGAATAGCAGTTTTACTGAGCTCTATTTGATATGAGTATGTACCTAAATGGAAAACAGGTCCGCCGAACTTCAATTATGTCTGGCGTCGGAAAAGTAAGCTTCCTCTGACTAATTGCTGTCTTTGCGAGCAGTGTCTGTGAATGCAACAACGTCGAAAGTAAATTAGTTTTCAACAGCCGCTTGGGTATGGCCAGATAACATCCTACGAAGGGGAAGATCAAGCCGAAATGACAGACTCTCATGAAACCACGTCATTTCCCTTGTCACGAATCTACGAGGATCTTTCGAGAAACACAACGTCGGCGATCTCATGCGTAAAACACGACAAACTGCATCGTGAATAGGTCGAGGAACGACGGCCGCAGCGGTGTTTTCCAGTGTTTTTCGTGTTCTGTCCATGGTTGATGAAGCCGCTATGTGAAAGGAATTCGTTCAGCCGTATGATGATGCAATGTCCTTTGCTGAGAGGAGGGCTATATACGATTTGTCCAATAAAATAGGATAAATATGTGGGTTGGCGATAGAAGAGTTGGAGACAGTCTCCGAAAACTCATCCCACCCCTCACATCATGGCTTTCTACACATCTCATTTTGTAGTTTTCGTGTAAAGTTTTTTTTGTAATTATTCTATATATTATTCTTAGGCATTTTTAGTGTGTCATTGGGAAACCGCTCCCTCAAAATGAAAGCCATTTCTCACCCCTGGACAACCATCTGTGAACATTTTGTGTGTGGGAAATAATTGATTGTTGAGTTTCATTGTGGAGGACTCGATGGGGCTGTAGGCCCACGGACATCTTGAAAAGGCTTTCAAAATGCTTTCAAAAAACCTCGATTTTTTATTCATAGCTGTGTCCCCTCTAAATGGCTCACTCACCAGGGAGTCCTCTTCTACTTAGGTTAGCTGAGCCAGCTCGTCTTTCATCCGTCTGCACTCTCGCCGGCTGGGTAGAGATGCAGATCAAGTAGTTCAAGCTATTCCGAAAATTTCCATTCCACAGATTCTTCGAAGAGGAAACGTGCACGGAAGAATGGGTTTCTTTGTTACCCATATATTTACTGAGTTTTATGCGAAAAGTGAGAAACTGGCTGAGATACACTTCCTCAAATTAGTGGCTGAGGGAAGGCCTTACAGTAAATGTCCGCCCCGTCGTCCGCTGCGATCGAAGACGCATACTGGGAACAGAAGGTTACGTAAACGGTCCTACGCTTCGTCTATGGTTGCGACGGACGACGGGGAGACGCCTACTCTGAGACCCGCCTCCTCGGCCACCACTTTGAGGAGCTGTACCGTGACCAGATTCTCACTTTTTCACGTGAAACCTTGCATGCGATCCTCACTAAGGAAACAACATAAATATATAGTTAATGGAAAGACTTATTTTTTCCGTTCGCGGTTCCTTCAAGGGCCGAGTTTCGTACTCTCATTTTGCGTTAGCAACAATAGCCCTTTGTCGATCAATGGAGTAGCCCTTCGAAGAAGTGACATGGATGGCCGTAAGAAGCCTTAACAACCTTAATAAAGCTACACTCAAGCTGTAAGGAGTTGCCATATTGTTTCGAAAGAGGATTTTCGGATTCAGCTCTTAAGTGCATTTCTAAAGCTTTAGTCGCTCTCCATTATGTAAAGGAATCGAAAAAAAAATCCATTCGTATCCTCCCGAATAAGGTACTCGCATTTCAAAATTGGCAGTAGATTGAATATCCCTGAAAAAAAGATGTATTCCAGTGAATGGAGGGGAGCTTGATAAGATGTACTGAATGGGATTCACGCGTTTATCCATACTATTCGAATTTTTCAAAAAGACGGGAAGAATCTGTTTTGCCGAAAATTGTCGTAGGTATTCTCCCCTCTGAATCCATTAGAATCCGTTTTAGCCAGTGTTGGTCCTCTAACGAAAATCCAGCAATCATCTCGCAGCGAAAATTCCAAGTTTCTCGTGTGACCTTCAGATTCGCCTCTCTCTCGGAAACCAAATCATTCGACCATACGGAAAACTCCGTTGTCCATGTGGCTTTTGCAATGACGCGCTGATTTTCGCTTGAGTGGTCGAGGTGTTGAATAATTCGGATGGTTAGCGCTAGGGAGCGCTATGGTGTATGTGTGTATGTGTATGAGATCCTTGAGCTCGAATCAAGAACCCTTGAGTGCCTTCTGAAGGACGTCTTGTGAACCGCCTCCTGGCATTGTTGTGGCTTAATTAGTAGCCCGGCCAGAATAACAGAGTATCCAATAGCTATACTGGATGCTGTTTTGCACACCAGTTGAGCGATGAGGGTCACCAGTATGTACATCACAAGAGTCAGCGATAATTGAATAACTAATGTTAATGATATTAGGTAATAGTAAGTGATAAATGATGGTAGCCAATGATAATCAGCGATAATGAGATTTGGCTTGAAACAGGAATGGTAGCAAGCAGGACAGGGCCAACAGTAATGGTAGCTAAAATCGAAAGTTCGCAGGATGGAATTCTAAAGTTAAGGATGCTCCAGTGTGATTTATAATTTTTCTTGAATTATAGAGTAAAATTTCTTTATCTTTTCTGGACCGGTTAGACTTCGTTCTCCATTCTTCTCGATCTGAGCCCACGAGAGTAATCCATACAGCTTTAGCCTGACTCTTGCTGCTGGCCAGCCGAAATGTTTCTGTTGATCCGAGTAGGGAGGGATGTTTTTCTCACTGGAAGTGGATGGGTGCTTATCTCCCGAGAGGAAATGGTTCCATATGGCCGGTGATGCTTCCCATCCCTCCTTCCGATCGAGACCCGTACGCGTGCCCTAAACAATCACGCGATTATCGCCGCGATGGGCTCAAGATTATAAAATTTGCATAATTGATTGTAATTTTTGGATTAGAGACAACCGAATGTTCCATCGGTTCGATTAAGTGGACACCGTGGGAGTTACTTACAAAACATTGCAATGATGAAGATTTTAAGTGATCTTTCGTCATTATTTACTCAGTATATACATTTCTAAAACACTTACAAAATTGTGTTCGTTCTGCATTTAACTCCAACTCCTTCAACTCCAACTCCACTTCAACTTCTCCATGTGAAAGTCAGTAAATTTCTGCTGCAAACCATCAACTTTTCGCTGTTATTATCCAATACACACTTTATTAACACTATTTATCACACCTCACTATCTTTTACCACATATTGGTTTTAACTGGAACTCTTTAGTGGGTAGCTATGACCAAAAAAAACTTCTGTCTAATTTACCATCATTAATTTTATCATTTGAAGGGAGACCTATAGGCTTGCAGAACCTGCAGGTCTGGACGCCAGTAGCTTTGACATATTTCAAAAATGCAGGAATTTCATCAGAAATTCCTTTGCACTTTCAGTTTTGCAGCGGTTCTATTGGCAGTTTGGGTTTTTTGTTGGCTTTCAGCTATTCGAGTTTTTATCATGGACGGTAGGGTGCTGCACAAACTTTATACTTGTAATCTCGAATGGCAATTTCTCTTCTTTTATGTAATACCTCACGGTTTCCGGTCACCAATTCTGCCAATCATGATTTCCAGATTTTTAGTTCTAATTTTCAATCAGTTCCGTGTCATTGAATCTGTTTAATCTTCTGAGGTCCCGTGAAAAGAAACTTGGATGCTGCAACAATTGTGAAAAAGCGATTTTTCTTCATTTTCAGTACAGTGGAAGCGTGAGCCAGAGTAGAGCTACTTTTCCCCAGTTTCGAATGAGGTCCCTACCTCCCTATCCCTCATTGCTGAGTGTTTTGAAGCTGTTTTTCTATTTTTCTAGTGTTTCGATTGGAAGTGCTTCATTAATCGGTTTTGTATATTGAATTTCAAATATGCGCAATGTTCAATAATTGAAAGTTCAGAGAGTTTCAACCAATGCTGCGTCATGGGTTACATAATTGATCTGCCCTTTTAAAGGAAGCCAAGGAAGCTACTATATCCTAATATATTTCATTAAAAATTTTAAACTAAGAGATAGATGAATTAAAAACCCATTGACCAACAACTTGTATACAGAAGTACAGGCCGGCCATCATTGCGCAAATTTTCGCCCATCACTCCGATGCGTACTTGATTCAGTGAAATTTAATGCTCCACGATTTCTTGTTATATGTCTTCAGCTTCAGTTCAAATCGGAGACCTCTCAAAAAGTGCTGCATTGATTGATTCGACTCGACAACATCTGGACAATGGTGTGAAGGGGGCAGAAAAGCTCCAGCTGCGTTCAGCTGTGCACTTTTTCTACTTCTTTTTGGTATTATGAGGCTTGGAAAACACTGCGGCCGTTCAACGAATAATTCTTTCGTTGGATACTGAGGGTTTGGTCTCGTAGGGGAGCTGTGGTGAAATGTCTAAGCTCTGAATGGAAAATTTCCCTGGGTAACATTAATGCATAGGGTTTCTTAACAATTACTGAAATTAAATGTGTGAAGAGCAGTGGGAGGCTCCATGCAGGATTTCGGATATCATCACAGTCATAGCACGTCCACGCTATTTAAGGGTTAGATCAGGGTGGATCAACCATTTCTGCTCCACTTCCAGCAACCGGGTAGCGTAGGGCAGGTGGCAGCAGCGATTCAGTCAGATATATTTATATCTACTGACTCATTTCATAAATTGCTTGAATATAAAATAAAATAACTTACGTTATTTCAGGATTGATAAGGCGCTAGGCGCTGAAAGCTCGCCATTAAGCTCAAAATCTTTTTGCACTTTTGTGAAACTTTTGAGTTTTTTGAAAATGAAGTTCGGAGTCACATTGTTTTCCACACATTTAGATTGGCTTGAGGCTTCGGAACAGAACAATACTCAGATAATTACTGAAATTATTAATCAAAGGTGGACACATGATCATGGCTTCCCGCGCTTTTTTGTTTTCTTTTCATTTGTTTAAAAAAGATATTTGTGACTTGTGTGTAAGTCTGGTTGCGATAGCCCTTTTCTTCTGAATGATTTCGTTTCCCTTCATTCCGGATTACGGTAGTCAGGGGCACTGATATCTTTCTATTTTGCCTATAAAGCCTTTTATTTTTACAAATATCCTATATTTTATATGATCATCAGAACATCAAAAGGCTCTTGGAATGGACCAGATTCCATTGCGTTCGTAGCTGCCACCCCATTTTCGGCGCTGTTTTTGAATTTTTCTTAAATTGAGTTTGTAGTCGGTCGTATTGCCTCAAGTTCACACCCGCATCCAGCACTCTCCCTCTATCAGCCTCATATACGATGCTGTTGAGTGTGTGGTGGCTTCTTCATTGGTTATTCATGTCTTCGCTATACGTTCACTAAATTCTTGGTGGCGATTGCGGCCTAAGGCTTTGATTCAAGAGCTCCGTTGAAAGAACTTATTCAATTTCATATAAAAATTTGTTTATAAATTGAGATGAATCAAGAGAATTTCGGGGTCAATTAAATTGGGACGGGGAAAGGAGAGACACAACTTTCCACCGACCTCAAAGCTCCTTCACCTCTAGGCTTGAACTCTAATATATTTATTGTTTTTTATTTTGAATTTTTCAATCCCCTCCTTCTGCATGCAAAAGCATCTGCTCAAGTATCTTTCTCATATACTTCAGTGAAAGCATAGGAACGGGAAAGGAGCTTCAACGTCGGTGAAAACTTTGCGTGTGCTCCCTCCCGCCTTCATTTGATACTAATTTGGCTACCCCTCTTTATTACAGGAACTGAGTCCGGTTTACACATTGTTAGGCATTATGTCCACTGTTGAGGATTCATGAGATTTTCTTAAATGTACTTGTGCGTCACTCCAGAAAGCCCAATTTCCTCCTTATTGTGTCTTTTAGCAAACCATGTAAAAAAAGCGCTCAAAGAACTATTGCTGAAACTGTGCTATTGCTCATTTCAGCAGGAATTGGATGGACACAAGACTGGGGGTGGGGATTAAAACAAAATTAAGAAAATCTTCATAAGCCTTCATATTCCATAGTTTCCTAGCGTACTTATGCAATTTTCCTTCTGCTCCTTCATTTGTGCAGCTTCAGAAAATATCACCATTAATATGTATTATCCAAGGCCTTATGTGGATACATTGGGGTGTTATAGGACACCTGCAGTAGCGCTAAAGTCAGCGACCAAACACTGTTCTGTTATATCCTTTTTTCTAATAAATCAAATTTGAAAAAATTTTAATATTTGATGCCTGAACCTATTGTAAACGTTTCCTTCTACTTGAGCGCCGCTTGACTCTTCTCATGGTTTTTTTACAAGGATTCACTACAAAACCACCCGAAAAAAGGAAAAGGCTTGATCAAGAAAAAAGGCTTTTTTCACTAGAACAAAACTAGCAAGCTTCAGAAAGCATCAATATTGTGTAGAAAAACCACGACTTTTGATGACAGCGGCACAGCGCGACCGCATAGAGTCGATGAGCCTTCCGGTAACCGTACGAGGGATAGCACTCCAAAAACAAAAAAAAAAAATTGCATATAATCGCGTAACTTATACCGTTCAGTGCTAAAACAGTATATTCAGTATGCAGTGTCTTCAAGGACAACATACTAAAATTTCTCTTAGATCGATCCAGTAGCAAAAAAGTTACAATTGAAAAACCATTTGTCCGAAGACTTTTGAGCGGTACTGTAAATCCATATTGGCGCTATCAAAACAAGCCACTGCAGGAGTTCGAAGAATGTAAAGGAATGGCTCACGGATACAGAGTATTCGAACTTGGCAAGGGATGGACTGCACGGTAGATGAACCTTTCAGCTCCCCTCCTATCGACATAAGGCCTTACTTCAATTTCGCTATTGAACAGTAGTAGTTGTGGGCAAGTCTCTTGGGTAATATGACGTGTCGTGTGCGTTTTTCCTCTTATCGTCTCGTGAAGACGACTCAATAAGCTTAATTCGGCGTACTCCATGAACTAGTGGCTTAGGCCAAAGGGCAATCGGAAGCTTGAGAACTTCGAAATCAGTTCGTTGCTCTTTTCCCCGATATGGCTTTGCTTTGCGCATCATTTGATTAAAGCCATGTCATAAAGTTTTAATGAAATGCTCGCTATTCACCATTAGCTAACCATTGGTCCTTACAAACCAATAGATAGCCCTCGATGACGATGCCGCCGACGCCATTCGGCGTTTTGAATGCCGATTGGCTTCGTTTGTTGCCAGAATGGCTCTTATGGTTAACGGGCATCTCGCATAAGTAGGCCGTAGACGATAGCGGAGGTGGATGGTCGCTGAGTCGCTCATCCAACCCTGAGGGCGGGGCTAAAAAGCCAAATCTGCAGAGTACTTCCACCTCTGGAGAATGCGTTCTGCGTCTTTGTCTCTACTGTTAAAGACGTGACGCAATCCTCAGTAGTACATCATAGCCATTCCATGATCGGGTAGTCCCAAACTGGGCTCGCAGACCTGCGCAAATTTGACGGATGCAAAAACGAATTACTTCCGCTGTGAGTTGATCCTATTTCCCTGATCCCCACCTATTCAGCTGGCTGTCACCGCTCACCTGGCTATAATCGCATTCCATAGGCGGCTAAATAAGCAGTCAGCTAGCAGTGATGCACTTAACCGAGGTCGGACAGCCGCCAAACGCGCTAATTATGGGTGCTTCTGGTGACTGAACGTCCACACTGGACATTGAATCAGTCGTGGTGAATAGCTGCTGAGCCCCGCTACTCATTCTCATTTGTGTCCAATTTACAGCTCAAGCGCTGGTCGCTTCATCTGGTTAGTAGCTGAGCTAATGTCATTTGCAGGAGAATGCCAGTCAACCGTTCTCAGAGCAGTTTGAGCTTTGTAATCCTGAATTTTGACTTATCCCTGTCTGTCGCTTCCTTTTGCGAAGCAGCTTTGTTTTCGGAAGTTGTTGATCAGCAAACATTTGAACTCATCTGTGCTATTCGTTTGGTAAACTACTTAATTTAATGTTTATGAATATTTCTTTTTCGAATGCAGCCACCTCCATAACCTTGAACTTCTCATTTTCTCAGCGTAGTACTTTAATTTTTGCCATTACATTATCAATAAGTAATTATTTTAACTTGAAATTTCTGTCCAAATTTTTATATTTTCAAATACTAACCATGTTATTCTGTTATCTATTTGAATTCCTAGCATTTTAGAGTAATTTAATGATCATTTTCGAAGTTAAACCAAAAACTATCTACGTTGCGCGCCAATCGATATATCGATTGGTTGGTGGTGCCTTTTTCCATAAATCAACTTGTACTGTTCCAGATGCCGTACACTTAGGTCGTCCGATCCTACTACTGCATTGATAAAATACCCCACAACGGCGACGATAGTACAGCATCCTAAAAGGTGGGGTTTACATCGGCTTGTCGATTTATTGACAGTTTTTAATCAATTCTTATGTCATTGGTGCTTGGTTACGGTAACCAGTTGAGAAAGTCCATCGAAAAATAAAAAATGCAAGTTCTACCTTTCCTGGTTGGCGAAAAGCTATTCTGATCCTGGACACCTCGATTCATCGATTTGAACCTAGAATATTAATCGAATTAATCGATAAGGCTGGTTACTGGTAGATCTCCTGCTGTTCGCTTAATGAGTGACGCAAGCATTGGAAAAGTTTCTACCATATTTGTGCTTCTGAACGTTGAGATGTTCTGAGAGTGAAGTGCTGAAGCTGTGCTATTGATTGATATTGATTATTCAGGCGAACGTCGGCAAAGAAGCCCATAGAGAGTATGAAGCCATCGTACAGTACGCGATGGCCGTCACGATGCGCGTTATTTCTCGGTGGCGCACTTCTCATAGCACTAGTTATTATTATTCTGTTATTATGTGAGTATTTTCGATTAATTCAAGGTATAATTTCAATTCAGTCGATAAATTGATTTAGTACGAAGCCCTTCTTATGTATACGCACAATTAACTCCGTTATCGACAGCGGATAGTCGAATATCAGTCGATGAAAAGTCTTTACGACCACTGCCATCTGTGATTAGTCTAGGACAACGAATAGAAGCCGATATCCTGCCACAGCATATGACAAATACGTGAGTGCTTGGAATATTGATTGATTTTATTGATCCAACTCACAGTTCACACGGCGAACACGTATCTTCATGGATTTCTGATTACAAAACGCCAAACCATATCGCAAAGAGGGATGAGTCTTCATATCGGTTGATTGTGATTTAACCAGCAGGGGACGGAACCATGGACTACGGCAGCGATCATACTTTGCGGTACCGGCGGCATGGCGTTGCTGCGTGTCCCTGCGTCTTCGTCTGTGGCACCATGTCTTGTTGTCTGCCTCATCTCTGCACCTCCTCCGGGCGCAGAGAGGCGTGGTTTCTTCTCTGCTTCTGAACGCAGCCACCCCTTCCCATCGTAAGTATGAACGCGGCCCACCGTTATTTTACGTGGCAGTTTTGCCAAAATTTTTTTCTGCAACTGACACTATGGTATAGCGTAACCACCGCTGAGTGCCGAGTGTTTAGTATTAGATCTCAGTTAAGATCTGTCTCAAAGGTTGCTGCAAGTCTCAAATATCTCAAGATAAATAGTCAATCATCAGCAGAATTGACGTTTTTACAGTCTCCATTTACGGTATACCGTTGCGGCAGATGCAGAATTTATGATTCCGAACAATATGACACGGAAGGTGCCAGGACTTTTTGTTTACCAGCAGTGACTTTTCACCACTTCATTAATTAGTTATTCACAGTTTTCCGGATTTTGACGCTTTTGGGTGGAGTTTTGTGTTCATGATGACCCATCGCATTGTTGATTGTGTACCGCGTTCGTTAAAAAAGGATGTTTGTTTGCTTTCCTCCGCATAGAATTCCAAATGAGATTCATTCAAAGTTTTGTTCGCCGAGCCACGTATTACATTCAGTCGGGGAGGCCAGTGATCATAGTCAAGACCGAAAATTTTCAACTGGTCAGCGCTGGCGAAAAGGAGAAATGCGATGGAGTGCACATAACATCTTGAATTACATCGAGTAACTGCCATACCCTGCCGTTGTGTGTGTGCCATGCACTTGAATTCGGCACAGAATCATAGAGGCTTTCAAATGGAAATTTTTCAAAGGTGAAACATGTGGTCGAGAAAAATGGCTTCGCCGGAGCGAACTATACATTCCCCCCTCCATTCCAAAGCAGAGCGGAGTGGAGGGTAGGGTAAATCTTCCAAATAATTATATCATTATATATTTTCTCTTCTATCTCATCCTTAATTTCCGTCATCACCTCCAAGGAGCAAAATACTACCCGACACTAGAATTTCAGCGCTCGAACTTGCACTCAGTAGAGGCTGCTAACCCGGGTCATTTCGATGGGAAGGCTTCAATAGCTTTGTAGACCCATTTACGCCCTGCGGAACGGTAGTCTTCCTCCAATCAGTGTTTCGGACTTTGTTGAGGTTCCCATTTGTCTGCTTCAGTGCGACGCTCTTTTTGTCCATAAGTTATCCAACCGTGCTCCTTGAAACCCAAAACGGGCATCTAGATGAAATTGTACTGTTTTCCGCGTTTCGACTGGCTCTTGTTTAGGCGATTCACAAAGTACTATAAAGTTACTGTAGTTCTATAATTGCTGTGCTGCAACGATTTAAATTCGGATAACATAGAACATCTCAGAATAGCCCCATATAGAACTTCTTCTTCAAAATGTCCAGCCTATTTTCGCAGTTCAACGGATATGCGTCCTAAATTTGGCGTCGTTAGTTGCATCGGAAGTGTGGCTGGTGACCAAAAAGAATGCGTGGATGCGCTAATTGAATGCGTCTCGGGCAATTTCAAACACTGACATGTCATAAGCCATTCATGAAAAAAGCGCAGGGTTTTCACCCGGTCATGACATCTCCAAAATACCAAAAAACACCAAAAAGCGATTTCAGGAGAAATGAATGGAAGTACGAGACCAGAGTTTATCAATTTCAGCGAATTATTCATCACACGAGCCGGCCGGGTAGCCTTCAATGTTACCGTTGGCGCTGGAGCTCAGATGGTACTTCTGGGACGACATGCAGTTCCACCATCGCTGTCTCTACACGACTTCTATCACCCGCTACGAGCTGATCGACTGGCACCTCCATCACCGAGTCATAGCATTGAAACGACCAGGCATAAGCGGCAAACTTCAGAGATGTTGGTGAGTGTGGTCAGACTTGGAAGGGAAGCCTACATAGTAGTATACGCGGCTTCATATGGCCCTTGGACTGCCATGCGTGATTAATAGTTCTATCATACGAAGAACTCAAAGGCTATAATTTCACTTTGAAGCTCAAAACCATTTTTAGGTGCCATGTAAGAAATTTTCCTTCTCTAAATTGTCTTTTAGGCGGCGGTGGTGTAGTGACAGGTGGCACCCTTCCTCACTCTCATGGTGCGGGGATCTCGCTCACGACAGCTGAGCCTTCCATCCTGTCGGGGAGGGAAAATGGTGCCAGACTCGTTCTGAATTGATGTAGAATGCGCGGCGCATCTCATTAAACGAGTTGATTACGCCACAATGTCCATCTTTTCATCATTTAAATTACCTTTCATGGAGGTTGTGGGCCGTTTCCAGTTGTAAGTACTCTGGCTCACAAATAAGAATGCTTTAGAGAACTTGACACGTCAAAGGACTTTTGAAGACTTTGCACATCACTTTATTTTATCTTTAAAATTTATTAATACGCTGTGTATAGGCTCCACGTTATGCCGTATTCGAACATTTTTTGGTTGATGGACGATGGTATCTGACGGTGATCAATGAGCGAAATCGAGTGAGTTTCCGTCATCGCTACTCTGATTTTTGTAAAAAAAAAAATGCATTTTGGCGCCGAAAAACTGAACAGCAAATACTACCTTTTCGGAACTCATAATGCTCTTTTCTTTGAGGTGGAACCAATCAGCCTGTTGGCATACGCTGTTGCTGCTCCAACGTCCGTATCTGCCGACGGTACAAATCCGTTGGCTATTCGATGCGAAGCTGACTGTAATGGTCATGGTGAATGTTTGTCTAGTGGACGATGTCGATGTGCTTCTGGATACACGGGAGAAGCTTGTGAAGAACGTGAGTTCCTATTTGCACTAGTTTTATTGCACATCATTGATCCCTAAGGATGAATCTTCTTGAAGGAATCGTTTACTGAAAAATTGGTTTCTTTGTTACCCATATATTTCCGATGTATTTGCCTAATAAGGGCCGCATGCAGCGTTTCACGCGTAAAAGTGATAAATCGGCGAGGATACTGCTTCCCAAGCTCTCGGCTGGGTGGGCGAGGCCTTGCAGTAAAAGACCCGTCCCGCCGTTTGCTGTGGTTGGGAACAGAGAGTGGAACTGTTCACGTAACTTTCTGTTCCTGTAATGCGTCTGCGACCGCGGCGGTCGACAGGGCGGGCACTTGCACGGATGCCCCGCCCACTCAGCTGAGACTCTGTGGTTCTGTATCTTGGCCGAACTCTCACTTTTTCGCGTGCAACCCTCATTAGGCGAGTGGAATATAAATATATGAGTAACAAGAAACTCATTTTTCCGTGGAACATTCCTTTGATTATTGCGACCTATTCAAGCGGGCGGTCTGCTCTCTCGCGGTAAACCTGGACGAGTTTTCCTTCTGCGACTATCTTAATATCTTTTTTCCCTGAACCTCTATTTTTCTCTCCCTTCCAAATTCATATTTATGTATGAATGCACCTTTTCAGCGGTTTGTCCTGTAGTCTGTAGCGGCAATGGAGTGTTCTCTGGTGGTGCATGTGTATGTCGAACTGGATTCAAAGGAAAAGTGAGTCCGTTTGGATTTCAGTGAAAGAGCTTAAGAACTATACTCATCAGCATACTGTAGGAATGCGATGTACATGCACATTGGTGTGAAATACCCGACTGTAGTGGCCATGGACGTTGTGGAGATGAAGGAATCTGTCATTGTGAAAAAGGATGGACTGGAGATGGTTGCGAATTGGTATGCAACCTCGATCATATTTTCTTATCGTAGACTTATAGAATATCAGAATTTGCGTAAATGGCATGCCATGCTGAGTACGTGGGTGGTGACGTAGGACATAGGGACTGAAAAGGGATCCGTCAATCGACGGGCAGGATTCGCCGTCACTCCACCTACTCGTCCAGCATGTCCGCAGTGCCTTGAAAGTCTATTTGCGTTTTTCGTCCATTCAGGCAGTTTAGCAAGTGTTTTTGATATCAACACCAATGAGCTCTCATGTTCTAATGTTGTCACTTTTCCAGAGAGCATGTCCCCACCCAACCTGCTCTGATCATGGCGTTTGTGTAAATGGCCAATGCTATTGTGCTGACGGATGGCGAGGTGTGGATTGCTCTGTGGTGAGTTCCAAAAGACCTTTTTACTTAACCATCAGCTTTAGGACAGGTATTTTAGCAGGCTATGGAACCTACTGTAGCGACCGTACCTGCTACTGTAGTGGCTGCTTTGGTACCGATGGTTGAGGTGATGCCGTCTCCAAGTGAAAGACCTAGGCAAATCAGTCGCGAATTGGACAGGCAGAAGCTGCCGAAACCTAGTAAAGTAAGCTTTGAATTTTCCAGCATTTGTACTTCAGATGTACTCCTCAAGCTTTGTGTCTCCGTATTGTTTCCATTTCTGATCGGTAATTAGACAGCCTTTGGATCAATAATTGATCGATTGTTTTTAGATCATACATCCCCCACCAAAATGCAGTAATCATGGTAAATTTGTAGCTGATGCATGCCGATGTGATCGTGGCTGGGAAGGAAAGGACTGTGAAAGAGGTAGTCAGCGCCTCTCAAATTGAATGACGTCATTTCTTTTTTATCACAGATATCATCAAAATTATTTTAGAACTATGCCCACCATGCGAACATGGGGTGTGTAGTAATGGTTTGTGCATTTGCGAAGCCGGTTGGAATGGAAATCTGTGCGATCATGCGGAATGTGCTATAGGTGTGTTTAGGGTAGTTCAGAATAAAGTAAAGCATCATGAAGAAGTAAGTTTCCGCTTTTTAAAACCTTCACCTCTCCCCTCATCTGCATTACAACCCCTCTTGAAAAACTAGGAGTTTACTGTACATCACTCCTTATTCTACAGCAATCCACCCATTTCAAGGTGGGAATGGAGGGTTTTCGTAAATGCAAAGATCCCCCATTCAACCGAAGACCGATGAATGAACCCTTAAACGAAGATTAAACGAGGATTTTCCGGTACAAGCTCGAGTTACGATCGCTAGTAAATAACTCATTTAGGCTGCCAGGAGCACGGTAAATGCCTGAAGAACGGTACATGCGTGTGTGACAAAGGCTGGAATGGAGAGAATTGTCATATAGGTAAATTATGTTTTTTTTGTTTTTGGAGTTACCATAGTAATAAATAGGGGGATGCCCATCCATCGACTGACAACATTTTTCCCTAGTCCAGGAAAAATATTGGCATTTAGTGGCCCCACAGTTCCGAATCCTTCTAGGGGCTAAAATTTTCTGCGATCAAAAAGAAAATGGTGCTCTTATAGTGAAGGAAGGCATTTTATTATAAATGTTAAATGGTAATTTCAGAGGACAGAGTTAAGACAGAGTAGTAAGGAGTCTGAAAATGAGTTTTCGGTTGTCAGGTATTACCTACCTCTGAAAACTAGGCTTCAAAACCTCCAGATTTATAGAATAAAGGTCCACACTAGAACGTTGGCAGTTGCAATATAACAATTCTCTTCAGAAGGATGTCCATTGTTATGTTCTGGACATGGTGAGTGTCGTTGGAGTTTCTTGTCAAGCGGAGATGGCGAAGGTTGGCGATGTGACTGCCAACCATCGTTCACCGGTGAGGATTGCGCTGTGCCGGTGGAGACAGATTGCCAGGATGGGCTTGACAATGATAACGGTGAGTTTTGCACGTGGTTAAAATTTAGACAGTAGAAACACGGCTGGAATCGATCTCGGAGTCTCTTGGTAGGAACGAAAATGAGGTTATTCTTTTGAATATGTTCTGTGTGCGGTTAGGCGCATAATGTGTATTTATGTCAAGAGCACATCATTAGACATCTCACTTGGCGCTTGAGGCCGCGTTCATACTTTGCGGCGGCAGTGCATGGCTGCGTGTCTCTGCACCTACCCCGTGCCACTCTTCCTCGCTGAGTGTGAACGCAGCCACGCCCTGCCAGCGCAAAGTATGAACGCGGCCTAAGATTGTTTAGAAAACACCATGTACTAGTTGACTGGCTCGTAATAAGTTACGTAAAAGGTGGCAAATTTAGCCGAGGTTACCTTATGGTTAACCCCGTGGGTACTGCCATATGTTTACCCAGTGGTTACTATGTGTTTTTAGTTTTGAGGAATTTATATGCCATTTTGGCTTATTTCTGACTTTCTCAATCTAAGAAACAGGCAAAAAGATACTGGATGTTACAGACACACACCAGCAACGTGGAATTTGTTGCTTAGTTAAGGGATAATCAGAAGTACCACAGTGATGATGAGGAAAACATTTCAGATGATCTGATCGATTGTGATGATCCGGAATGTTGCTCATCATCAGAGTGTTCACGAGAGGCAGTCTGTGCTGCCGTACCTACACCAGTTGATGTGCTGCTACGATTGCCGACCGTTCAGAATGCCAACTTCTTTCAGGTTTGTCCAAAGAGCTTTTCTCATTTTGACAGATGGATGGATCTGTTACTCCAACAATTCAACAACTAATCAGTATTTTTGAGGTTTCCTCAGATCACTCAAGAGCAGTCATTATGTTTCCTTGATTTACTTGCAATGAACCGATCTGTTGATAACCATAACTGAAAAAATCCGTCAATAATGCTGTAATTTCAGAATATTCAGAAGTAATGCTTCTGAGTGACCTGTGCATTCTTAGTGCTCTACGCAATTATTCTTCACCTTTCCTTATGTGAACTTAACCGGCATTTTTTAGCGCGTCTCCTTCATCATTCGAAACGATTCCGTTCAGAGCTATTCGGATCATTCGCAGTTCAACGAGAGGTGAATAAAATTTCCACAAAATTACCTATGTGGTTTTTTACTTGAAATTCCTTGGGAGTGCATCTATGAAGCTTCAAGTGAGGTCGCCTCATGGGCAATCAAAACTTACCAATTCATAAAAATATTGGTAGATGTCGACAAAATAGCATGTGGCTCTATTTTTTCGAGTGCGCTCTGAAAAAAGGCTTCTCCGTGGTTTCTTTTTTCTCATTCGCTTTTCATGTGACTCGCCAAGTAATGTAGTACTACGTAGAAGCGGGGTCGAATTGCCGTGACTCTTCGATCTCATTGACGAGGTCTTTACTGGATGTTGTGCGGTGGCGATGATCCGATTAGGGGATGTCGAATTTGCATCACCGAGTTGCTGGAAATGAGGTGACATTGGGGCGGTGGCAAGACAACAATAACAACCCGTGAGGAAATCAGGGACAAGAAGTGCTAATCACGTGCAAATAGTCCGCTAAAAAGCGCTTACAAGGGCATCCTCACTGGAATTTTTATGAAGAATTGCAGTGGGCAGGTGTTCTGTGTAATAATTTTTGAACCAGCCTACTACATCATGTATTTACTTATTGAATATTGATTAAAGGCAACGTGCAGGAAAGCTGAATGTTGAACTTCATTGGGTTAATGAGTTGTTCATATTTACTATAGAGCCGATGCAAAGATCATGCGAAAAAATCGGGATTTCACAGGGGAATTTCCTCGAGCACTCGAATCTGCGGACCTTAGGTGGGCAAGTGGGCGTGCCAGAAGAGATTTAAGGATGATGCGCATGCATGAATGAAGTGATCCGTTATAAGAAACATTCTTGATGTATAAAATGAATTAAAAGTTGAATGAATTCAATTTTCTAAAACAAGCCACTTTCAGCAGGATATCGGTGATTCGTGGTCGTGTTGTCTGGAATGGAGGAGCGATCAGTGACAGCAAAAGTACAGTGGCATTACCTGGAGTCAGGGTACCGTAATTATGTATCCATTTACAAGTCCAGGATGTTAGGATGGCATACCGTAGTCAATACTGCGGTTGTCCCAGAAAATCTTTGGCGTTAGATAGAATTATTTGTAATGCGCTGTACTGCACGAGAAGCACTTCGAAGTGGGCAGTCCACTGTTTCAATGGTGAGATTCGAGTTATCATACACGACAAAAAAATTGATTACGGTATGCCTTGCTGACATTCTGAACTTTTGATCTCATGGTGAACTTACACTTCAATGCCTTGTTATGCTCAAATACAATCTTTGGCGTTAGATAGAATTATTTGTAATGCGCTGTACTGCACGAGAAGCACTTCGAAGTGGGCAGTCCACTGTTTCAATGGTGAGATTCGAGTTAGTTATCATACACGGCAAAAAAATTGATTACGGTGTGCCCTGCTGACATTCTGAACTTTTGATCTTATGGTGAACTTACATTTCCATGCCTTGTCATGCTTAAATACAGTACCTATGTGTGTTAGGTATCGGATGCAGCAAATCCACTTTATGGCTTCACTCTCACCAGACTTGATGGTGAATTCGATCTTCTCGTGAACGGTGGTCGTACAGTAAGCCTACAATTCTTGAGGAGCCCTTTTCAAGTGAGTAAGAAATTTTCAATTCCTATTTCATAATTTTTAATCATATATATCGTAGCCTAGTCATCTTCGTTTCGAACCTTGGCTTACCACATTGCATGGTGAAGCCCCTATACATAATTATGATTTTCATTGCGTATTAGAGAGGACTTTATACTATTATAAGTAAAATTTATGTTCAAAACCCAAATGTTTTTAGCGCATAAAGCGAAGCGTCTATGTGCCCCCAAATGAAATTGTTGTCGTCGATCCTATAAGAATGGCACGAGAGGAGGTTGGTTTTCTTCCAAAAATTCGTTTATATTCGAGAAATTGGTGAGGTTGGAAGGATGGATTCGTTCTCTTCATCGAAGACGATAGGAAAATTCCCGAAAATTGGGATATTTTCAACATGCAGGCTTCAGCTGTGTTTAGATTGATCAACCTGCTGACCTTGCGTACTGTATCCCTTCCTCTCCTTATTGTACAGTGTCAAAAGGCTTGCCGCTGACCGGCGCAGTAACTAATTAGCGCTGTGAATTCGTCGAAAATTACTGGTTTGGAACTGTAGTCGCGCCGGAAACAGGGATTGTCCGTGATCCATGTGCGATAAGACAGATCGAAGACGGCGAGGACGATTATAGGTGATGGGGACACAAACTTAAGGTCAATCGGGGATTACTCGGGGATTCCTAGTGAGGGGAAGCTCGATTATGAGAAGATGTTATACAAAGAGGCTTTACCAATTATTCAAGGGGGTTCTACCTGAGCGCATAATTTTGAGATGTTGCATTAAAAGTCTTTTTGTGAGTCTAATACGAAGACAGGCGAGGAACAGTTTGAAAGCCATTGGGAATATTATAATTTGAGGATATCAATGGGACACTTACCAGATAAACCCCAAAGTTTTTCTGGCTAAAATCGGATCTGAAACAAGCTAAAATAGTAGGTAATAAAGTAGAGTATAATAAATAATAAAATATAGCAAATATACTGAATGATATTCGTGTGTTGAGTGCTAGTTCATTAGGAACAACTTTGATCAGTGTCTACCAAGATGACATACTGAACTTACGGTTTTCTTACTGGTAGCACGATCTTTACCACACGTGAACAAATGCCCATCGCCCTATGTTTCTGCAACTAGTTTCAGCCTCTTCTCTTTTTTATTTGGTCTTTTTGTAAGTACCGTATTCTTCAGCCACGCGAACTCAGTGCTCGTCCAGAGTGCTCTGTGGCCAATCGCGTATTACCAACACCTGTACTTCGACCAGAATGGGCCGTTTCTACAGAAGGAATACCGTCTTCGTCGAGTACTGCAACGCTGTTAGTTGATACAAGGAGTGTTGTTGAGAGGTGGGTTCCTTGACATGGTCATTGCACCAAGGTCGTAGTAGTGTGGCAGTTTGCCTCAGAGCGTGATCCATGTGATGAAATTGAGATAAGGATTTATCATTATTCTGATATCCTTACAGAGAGGTTTGCATAGAGTATTGACATCTCACAAGTTAGAAAGATATACTCAATAGATTTTTACTGCATGTTTTCTATTCGAGATAGTTATATGTACGAAATTATCAGAAATAACATTGACGATGTCAGAGGATTTGAGTTCATATGGAAGTTTCAGTTAAAAATAATACAATTAAACATTTCAGTCTTCCGCTTCCTGGGTCGTCTGTACGTTTGGTCTACGATTCATCAAGAGCTACTGCATCACAGTCCACACTGGTTTTGGGGCTGCTACCAAGCAAAGTTGATCCTGACGTTCGCCTGGTACATGTGGTGGTGAAAATCGCGGGAAGAACTTTTGAGAAAAGGTACCGTACACTGATTTTTGAATTTGTTTGTATGGATCTATGGAAAACGCAGTTTCTCCTGTGAATATTAATTAACTCTCAACCGTTTCCCAGGTTTAGCCTTGCAGGAAGATTTCGAAAAGTTTGGCTATTTTTTATATGTACTGCAAGGACAGTAGTTGCTGTGTATGCAATGCTCGTTTGGAATTGTTCTCAATTTTATTATTACTGTTTCGTTACCACAAAGGAAAAGGGGAAGAAAAGAGAATCTATGTTTTTCTTCTTCCTGTATGGCAGCATAAATGATTCAAAATTGTTCTTCACGTTGGGGAAGTAGAGATAGGCGTATTGGGTCGAGAGAGGTTGGGTGGTGAATTCGGGAGACATAGAATGCATATAAAGCGGATGTAAACTTATGGCATTTCGCTGGTTTTTCCCAACTGATAGAGTCACAGTATACGCGTATTATACGAAAGAATTCTGGCTAAACCACGTCAAAGCTTTGCGTTCCACTGAATACCCCTATCCAAAAGCATTATCTGATATCGATAAGTTTTAATTCGATGTATAATATCACTGAGTGTCGCTGACTTAGGGCCTCTACCTTGGAGAAATAGCGCCCGATAAGATGAGCTCCTCTGTTATCAAAATATTTATGCTGTAATTGCTTAGTAAGGACCGCATGCAAAGTTTCACACGAAAAGGAGAATCCGGCTGAGATACAGCTCGTAAAAGTGGCGGCCGAGGGAGCAGGACCGCCGGGTAAGTACCCTGACTCGTCATCTGCTGCACTTGGAAACGGATTGGGACTGCGTAATTTCGTTTTCCTGCTATGCGTCTGCGTCGCAACGAACACGAAGCGGGCATATACGTGGCTCCGCCCTCTCGGCCGCCATTTTCGGGCGCTGTATCTTAGCCGTATTCTCACTTTTCCACGTGAAATTTTGCATGCGGCCCTTATCAAAGACAGCATTAGGGGTAATGCGGTAATGGAGAAATCCCTACAAGAAGTCACTCACATGGTAGCTGTAGAAACGCCGCAAAACGCCGCAACCGCTTCTCTGTTCCGCCTCTTTGATTTGTCGATCTCGCCTCCCGAGGTGCGGCAGGATCGAAGGTTTTGCGGCTCGCTTTCGCCGTTTTAGCTTGTAGCTCACTCCAGAAAATAGATGCTGTCGTATTTCCAAACATTCCCTCGTGTTTACTTGGCAACATGCCAATGGAAAATTAGATCAGACTACCCGCCTCTTGACGGACAGGTCGTCCGCGTGGAGAGTCAACAGTGGAAAGGGGATCCTATTTCTCGGTTTTTTGGCCAATTCCATCCGTTGTTTCTTCACTGTCCTGTTACTATGCACTCGACTTTCACATTCACTACTTATTTTACTTTTCGTCTGACTTTCCCCTAATGCTGCCTTTAAGCAAATACAGCCCAAGACTATAGGTGACAGAAAAAATCATTTTCCGTGCACGGCTCCTTCAATTTATATTCAATTTTACACTCTGTGATCAAACGATTATCAAGCCTCCCTCCCCTTTTCCGGTCGAATGCTTCCTTGTATAGAAATGGTCCAGTTCTTACTTTAATTGAAGAATCACTGATTTCGTGATTTGCAGCCTAGCACCACGTGAAAATTTGACGTACATATGGTCGTGGGATAAGCTGAACATCTATCGTCAAAGCGATCATGGACTGATTGCGGCTGATGGTAATTTCTTTGACAGATGTCATTAATTGATCGAAAATTGTGAAATGATCTCATCTCTGAATTCATTCGTTCCAGTGAGAATTGGTTACGAATATCGTGGCTGCGGTCGACCTTCTGAGATTGCATGGATCAGCCGTCGGGTGTTTATGGAAGGTGCTCGTGCACGTCGTCTTGAAGGTGGAGCTTGGAGTGTGGACATCCATCACCATCTGGACGTCATTAATGGTAAAAGCTGACTTCTTCTATGCAGAACAAACTGGCAATCAATTGGATTAATGGTTTAGTTGAATAATACTGTTTAAGGTGTGCTTGAAATGGGTAATGGAGGACGGCGATTCATAGGGAATTCAGCACCTATGATGGAGTTGCTAGTCGGTACAAGTAAGCGTCGACAACTGGAATGCCAAACTTGCAACGGTCCAGCGTCACAGGTGAGCTCTTTCCCTTTCAAACTTCCAAAGTCCGAACGATCGAACAGCGAAACACCAGCATTTCCTCAGTCTTGAGTCGTTTAGTCTCTCTAGTTTCTTTTTCTGTTCCATCTTTTTGATTGACGGACATTGACGTGAGGAACTAGGCGATATCCCGGAGTTTCTTATGACACCATCCAGCGAGAACTGATTCAAAGGCTGTCGTTCGAGGCCAGTCCGTGTCAGGAGGTCTCATTTTTGCCATTTTCGGAGACTTCATTCAAATTTTTCTTTGTCGGCGTATTCCTCTGCACCACTAGTTTCGTACTTCAGCACTTTAACTCGCTCAAGGTAATCCTAGAATGTATCTTCAAGTATCACTTGCTATCTACAAGTATCATCCGGAAGAGTTTTGTAACTCTGTGGTACATGTTCG
This sequence comes from Trichostrongylus colubriformis, assembly GCA_963978905.1. NCBI lineage: Eukaryota > Metazoa > Nematoda > Chromadorea > Rhabditida > Trichostrongylidae > Trichostrongylus > Trichostrongylus colubriformis. The sequence goes on from OZ022259.1 coordinate 38,009,756, forward strand.
AAAATCCCAAAGTATCACAACCTCTTCATAAGTATTATGTTAGCTTATCACCACTGTCTGTAAATCAATGATTTACTGCGCTTATCTCTGTTTTATTTCCAAACTCTATGATAGAAGTAGGGAAAATCCCAGCATTCCGTGATGGAGTCCACTTTATCACTTTCTTTAGTAAAGTATCAGGACTAATTGTAAGTATCATCTCGAAGCATTTAAAATTCTCCATCTCTACTCTCATGTCAATCAAACGAGCTTTCTGAAAATTCTTGTGTGAAGGAAAGTTCTAGTTCAAATTCCGGAGTTGAATTTTTGCACATACCCGTTCGGCTTGAATGAGAATGTGCATTGAAGAATACATTCTCCTGAACTATCCATTCAGGCAAAGCTGTTTCGTCCATCGACACTTGCCCACGGTTTAGATGGTAGTGTCTTTATTGGTGACCACAACCTTGTGAGACGTATTGGCCCAGATGGGCAAATCACGACGGTGTTATCGCTAAGGTGCGTTTAGTTAATACATTAGTATGATAAATGTATACATGTTACGATATCGATAATCCTTGTCCTTTTCAGCCTTCCTGACACTTCATATCCGTACTATTTGGCCGTGAGCCCACTGGATGGTTACTTGGTGATATCTCTTCCACTTCATAAACAGATATGGAAAATCGCCAGTCATATCCCTCAGGATCCAACAGCGAATCATGACGTAAATTATTGTTGATCTTTTGTTTATGAACATTGGATTCACAGACTGCGTCTTCAAAAATGATGTTGTAGATACTGGCTGGAGATGGAACAGCATGTCCTGCAGTAGCCGATTCATGTGGTGACGGTGGACCAGCTACAGATGCTCAGTTGTTCTTCCCAAAAGGTCTCGCCTATGATGGACAAGGAAATCTATACGGTAAGCTGCCTGTGCAGTATTGTATTGAAAACTCTGCGCACTCTCTGATCTGCCAGTTATGTGATCCTGTCAGCCAGGGAAGTATCCCATAAAAAGTGTGAAAATGTGACAATAGGCCCAGACGTGACGACGCACGAAACCTGCGTTGTGCCGCGCGCGACACGTTTGCGCGGTAAATAAGCTCAGAAACCACGTAGAGGTCTCCAGTGTTGTTCACACTTGGCGCGCTTGGTTTGACCCACACCATGCCTGCCCCTCCTACTTCTATTTTCACTGCTCCATGTCACGAATTATGGATTGATATTGATTTTTTCAGTGACTGACGGACGTCGTTTGCGTGTGGTTGACACCCAGGGTATCATTCGCTCAATTGGTGACACATCATTCGATCGAACTCCGTCGTGTGACCGCGCAGTGTTTCCACTGGCGCGGCTGCAGGTAAGCGAATGAATCAATACGCATGGTATGCATAGAATTTCTATCAGCGTAATCTTTCAATCACAGCTCGAATGGCCTACGTCGCTTTCGGTACATCTGATAACTGGCCAGATCTTTGTGTTGGACTCGAACGTTGTCTATCAGCTTGATCGAGCGCAGGATACAGCTGAGATTGTTGTGGGCGCCTTGACAACTTGTCAGAATGCTTCCTCACGACACTCGCTGCGAAACGCACGCGATATCGCTGCAGCCACCGATGGGTCTTTATATGTTATTGAATCAGATGGAAAGAAACTGAATCAGGTAGCTTTCACTCCACTCGTTATTGTGTATGGGATGTTATTACACACTTCATTAAGATTCGTCGTTTGTCTGCTGATCGGACGAGTTTCCCGGTGTTCGCTGGACAGAAGACAGCTTGTTCTTGCGATGTCGCAGCATGTGGTTGCGACGATGCGGCTTCATTGACTTCTGCCATATCGGTAAAAATGGCACTCTTCAGCGCTCCATCGGCAGTCAGTGTCGATGCCGTGGGTCGCGTTTATGTCGCAGACGCGGCGAACGCGAAAGTGAAGCAGATCATACCGCGTGTCGCGCGATACGATGCGATCACTCGGCAGTATAGTGTTGTTGATGCGGATCGAAATGAGGTAAGCATCAAGAAACCTGTCATATCAAAGTTTTGAGCTCCTGTGGAAATGTGAAACAATCAATATCGATCGATATTGCAGCTCTACACGTTCAATCGCTACGGTCTTCATACTTCTACGCAGTCTTTGATTACTGGTGCTGTCCTGTACAATTTCACGTATAATGTGGATACCAGGTTTGTGAAATGCATTGAAAGTATATATCATGCCTGCTAGGAGGCGGGCGCCGTCTTGATCGCCATTGGTGGCACGTCTTTGGGGAAGGCGTGGCTGCCACGACTGCGTACTGAAATATGTGCCGAAACAACTCCAACGTTTTACTACTATTGGCGATCAATATGCGCGCGATCACGCCACTGAGTACGGGGAAAAGGAAGGGGCTGGGAGAAAAGGAGGATGGGAAGAAATGATCGTTTCGAAGCTATCATCCGAGATTAAAAGCGACAATCAGCAGAGAAACCTCAATTCAAAAACGTGACGTTGTGGTCCAAAGTCGCATCTGCCGCGCATATCTTCGAACTGAAAAATCACTTCCCCGAGTTGTACGCTGTAGCAGATGTCATTTGTTGTCTCGTAGGGAGTAATTCTTTCGTCCATGATGATGTGAAATAGGTGAAACAACAAACATCAGCAATCAAGTGAAATAATGAATGGGAGAATAAGAGAAAGTGTAAGAAAAAACGTGTTCGTGGTACGAAAAATCCATTGAATTCACACTCGACGTGTTAGCAAGGTTTCGTGTGTGTAGTGTGTGCAAGCTAACGAACTGCAAGCGTTAGCTTAACGCCCACCGTGGGCCAAAATTGCCCCTTCCGGTGTCCTTAAGTAAAGGAGATGTTCATTTCCCTTTTTTTTCTCTTGGAATAGCGAACTGTCGAAGATGACCGTCGCTCAAATCTGAATTTCAGCCTCGGCCGCCTCACATCTATTCATGGAGCCGGTGGATACCAACTACGATTCATCCGTGCTAATGAGTCCCATTGTACAATTGAAACGCCATCAGGTCAGCGTACAATGTTGGTGACCAGCATCTACGATGGTGTCATCGAAAGTATACAAACAGGTGTAGGAGGTGAGTAGATCCTAGGAAATACCCTGCATCTCCTCGTTTGAGCTTCAGTACCTGGCACTTGCAGAACCCGTTCGCCTGAACTATTCGCCTGGAGCACTTCTCATTTCGCGATCACAAGGTGGCACTGCTACAGTATTCGAATACAATAATGGAGGACAGGCGGTGGCGCTGCGGAAGGATGGAGAGGAGTTTCGAGTCGCTAATGAACAGGTTTGAATTGAAAGAGTTTCTCGTTCATGTAAGTGATTGTGGCTGTGCTCATGAAGGGCCCACACTGCGTTAAATGGATTCCTCCCAGGTGCGGCTTAGCCACAAAAAGATGACTCCCAATTTTCGAAGGCAAAATACGAGAACCGCTCCAGGATTACTCGATCCATGCTTGACCCTGACCTCCTACTTTTGCAAGAGCGTGAAGATCACAAGTTCAGGAAGTATGAAAACAGTATACCGTAATCGAACTTCTTGCCGTTTAACGCTTTATATAAGTGGAAATTAGGTGCTAAGGTAGTTCGGGGGGGGGCACTGCAGTAGTGTCTCTGCGTCTCTAACGCATAGCTAGAGCGCAGAGAAGCCATAGCGCTAGCGGAATCGGGTTCGAATTCTGCATAGAAACGATTTTGTAAAGCAAATTCGTGTTTTCTTTTCATCCTATGTTAGCCTAAGCCTTGGGGAAGGAGATTCCCTTCCCGTAGGCTTAGGCGAATACGCGTAAGTGGTTGCTTAGTCTAGATGTAACTAATTTTTCGTAATATATTAATGGAAAAAATAATTCAATCGTTTTCTCACTTAGTTAGCTGTATCTAGGCTTAAAATAACCTTGAGAGTGCCTATAAGCAGAAATTGGGCGCGACTCTTGCCTTTGTCAAGTGCCCCCCCACACCCTACCTTAGCACCGGAAATTAATTGAAGACTCCATCAGGACACTTAGAAAACATCAATTACATACGTTTGGGTGACTGGCGGATTATATACTTCGAGTTATTTGGCGTGTTTTTGGACATACTTTGTGCATTTACACGCAACATTTTATGTGACCGCTAATATTGGGGAACCCCAATGCGAGTTACGGTGGACTATTGTGACATTTTCTGAACTTGCAATCATGTATAGTCGTAATCCACGATTCACTTATGATGCATCATCTCATAACTTCCTTTCAGGTATCAGGAGGTCGGGTGACGACGAGTGTGTTCCGAAATGGAGTTCCTTATGCCACATTTACATCTCGAACGTCTGAAGTGGCTTTTGAGGGTGAGTTAGTTCATGTTCTTTCGGTGTCCCATATTCCCGTCATTATCGATTTTTCGTTTAGATTCTTCCCCATCACGAATCATCTACATGGATGACGGTTTCTCTGTGTCTCATGGTGGTATGACATCGTTGTTGGATGCACATACACACCCAGCTCACGGTGAAAGCAGCGTGCTGAAAATGAAAACGACTCTCGATGCGTTACAGGTGGGTGCGGCCGAGCCAGTAACCTTTGAGCTAACGTCAGACATCGCGATTTTATGACAGTGCGATTCTGTAGTTTTGCAATGGTGCGTCTTGGGCTTAAGAGCCGCGACACCATAGAATCGCGGAGTCTGACATCAGCCTTAGCTTCTCAGAACATTAGGGTTGACGCTGACATTTTCAGAACCCACCACGACGCTCCTTAACATCACGTTTCGACTGGCGTCCATTCGTGAAACGCAGCGGAGCAGAGCGTCGAATCGCTGAGGTTGGGGCTCGACCCAGGGTTAGTCGAGCTGAGGATGATGGACTGCCAGTGTAATAACCCGCTAAACCATTCTAATCTGGCATGTGTGCTAAAATGGATTTTCATTGATTGAGTGCGATAACATGACATTGAGTGTAAAAGTGCTAACCAAGACTTACGTAGGGATACCTGGACCCGTTGATGACACAGAGGGGGCGAAAATGTAATATTGAGGTGTTCAAAGAGGTTAAAGAAAAGCATCGATCCAACCCAGATGGAAGGACTCAATTTAATCATAGTAGACATGCACCAAAAGCTGCTAGAGAGCTGTATGTGATACTTAGGGAAACTGAAGGCGCAAAGATCGCCTCGCGAACGCGTGCTCAACTGTTACGCGTTGCGGCTACGTCTCAGGCCGCGTTCATACTTCGTGCTGACGGCGTTAAATTACCGCCGGTGCCGCAAAGATGATCGCGGCCTTGGACAACTTTTGTACTGCCATTTGGTTATACGAGGGTTCCAGCCGCGGTGCATAGTGAAAGCACTCATCATGAGCGAGAATGTCACCTTCAAACTGAGTGTATCGATTGCACGACGTGTGTTGCGGTGTACAGTGAGTAGACAATCGCGCGAGAGATCGCTAAGCATGAACGCCTCCCCAATTTGCTGAAATTAGTCATATACAGACAAGAATGCCGCACTGAGGCCGCGCACCGCTCTACTACTTGTTGCGACTACGCCACAATCTATGAATTCATCCGTGGAACCCCATCCTCAGACTTCCAACTCTTACGGTTGAATATTCGAATCAGGACCCTAATGCAGTATCGTTAGATTAAAATATTCCCTCATGTGTACTAATTCATAATACATTTAATCGTGTCCACATCTAACTGCTCGACTAACGCTGTGTTTTTTATTATTTCTGATTGTGATTGCTTTGAATTCCACAGCCACTCTTCAGGTTAACGGTGTGAATGTCTTCACTGTGACGTTCGATCGAATTACAAAAAGTGACGTCATCAGTGCAAAATCGGAAGAAGAAACCCTTCGCTTACTATATATGGACAGTGGAGAACTTCGACAAATTGTCCAGGAAGCACCAATCGATTTGGAAGCAGTGTACCGACTGGCCAATCTCACCATTAACTACGATTCTCTCGGCCGGAGGTCAGTGTTCACAGTAAGAAAATGCTGATGGCTTGAGTGCATTGCGTGTATTGTGTGCATTTACAGAAATGAGCTGATTTGGGGAAATCGAAGCGTGCAAGTGACGTATGATCGACAGAATCGTGTTGTGGAACGAACGATTAGTGATTTTATATCGACAAAGTATGTCTACTACAAGGAACTCCGCCACCCATCGGCGATTGAACCCCTCGATGGCTCCAAGTACTTTTTAAAGGTAGCGTTTGAATTCACGCGAATTCTTTTGCGAGGCAGATCTTCGTACCCTTTTCGTTCTAATCGATGCTATTCGTACTTTGTAGGGCCGATGAGGTTTCAATATTATTAGGTTGATTCATAATAAATCGGACAAATTGACCAATTTTAATCATTGTCGTACAACTTTTTTACGACAACAGGGATTCACTTGAAATATACTCCATCTTTATCGATGACCTTCTGCCACGGTATAGGCAGATCATGGATGCCCTTGCTCCAGAAGGCCGGAAGCTGGAGCTCGAAGAAGTTGCCGAGTGCCGCCTTGACCTCGTCGCGAGTTTTGAAGTCTTGGCCGTCCAGGTGGCGTTGGCTGTGGGAGAAAAGGTGGAAATCTGAAGGGGCCAGGTCTGGGGAGTACGGTGGGTATAGAAGTACGGTCCAACTGTACGACAGCAGCTCGGCCTTGGTCGATCTTGCGAAGTGCGGTCTGTGGAAGTAGACACGTTGTCGTGCTGGAAGTAGACATGTGACCGCCGCCGTAGCGAACTTTGGACATTGGCCTTCAATTCTCGTAATTGCCGAACGTAGACGTCGGCGGATACTGTGGTACCTTCATCGAGCAGCTCCCAGTACTCTACGCCGTGTACGCTCCACCAACCGCGGTTTTCGTCTTCGATGGAATAGTCGCCTGACGCAAACTTCGAATGCTACAACTACAGTGTACTTCTGCCGGGGGCATGCTCCTTGTGAACTTCTATCAGACGTCTGCCGATATCCGCGGGTTCCTGGCCAGATAGCGATATAAATAGTATGACGTTGCGGATGTGGTCTCTGGACCGCTTGAAATCGTGCGGCATTGTGGCGGAATGAATTTACTTTGGAGTGATTATTTTGCGGTACTTTGAAGAGCTTTTCATACCCATTCTAACGGTACCTCGCGCGTCCATTTTCGTTAATTCGTTACTGAGTTATGATCTCTAGAAATCATCACTACCATTTGTCCGATTTATTATGAATCAACCTAATACTTACTCTTCGGGCCGCAGCTCTTCGTCTATCGTGGCAGCCGTAACCATGGCTAAATAGCGAGCTAGAATGGCTAGAATCATTAGAGTATGAATGTCAGTGCGCTGCTGGGCATCTGTAAACCAAAAACACTTCATGTTACCGCCGGGGTCACAATTTGGTAAGGTGATGCGGTTATGACAATCGTACTCATACAGCGGAAAGTGGGGAAAAGAAATGCTTACCCAGAAAGCCTAGATCGCGATATACAGCGTCATATGAGACATGCAGAGATGCAGTTACTCGGCGTTCCTCCTTACATCTCTCTTACGATTGCATGACTGCTCTTCAATTGCTGATCTATCGATAATGAAACTGGCGTTTTAGTACGATACTCGTGGACGCCTGCGAGAGATAGTGACACCATCCGGCGAATCACATCATTTCGCAGCAACGCCATTTGGAAGCGGACGAGTTTTGAAAAGGCGGTAAGTAGAATTTGATGAAATCCGTAGTGCCTAAGTCGTATTCAAACAAAGTCCATTTCACTGAATGACTGATTCATTGGGGTGAGGCTACTTACGCCAGAAAACCGCGTGGCCGCCCGCGGCGAGCGGCGCTGTGGGTGCGTGTGCCAGTGGCACGGCATGGTAGCCTTCAAGCGAGGCAGTGTAGCATGGGTGGAAGCACAGAGGTGACGCAGCCACGCTTAGCCAGGCTCCCAAGGGCAATCGATTCGCAAGTCGTACTGGTGGCGCCGCGAATGCAACGCCGCTAAAGCGATTTTCTGGCGTAAGTAGCCTCACCCGACTCACTGTACCCACCTGTGTTGCTGTAGAAAACAAGTCGCGTGCGTTGGCGCTATCGAAGCATAACTCGGTAAGGGCAGCGGGAGGGCCTTGCACTTCGGAAGAGGTGTTGTGTGACGAAAGTCGCACTGAAAAAGCGCGACTTATTATCTTATCACGGTCCCGCAGTTGAGCGGATCGTTCTGCCGTTCCTGCTTGGGGAGTTGTTGGCAAGGGCGGGACATCGTTTGCATCCGGCTGACTTAGCCCCTCACGATGCGCTGTGCTGCGGAAGCGTGATAAGACCTCAAAGGAATCGTCCACGGAAAATGCGTTTTTGTGTTACCCATACGTTTATGTTGTATTTGCCTAATGTGGGCCTCATGCAAAATTTCACGCGAAAAAATGCGAATCTGGCTGAGATACAGCACCACAAAGTGCGGTTTCAGTGGGCGGGGCCTAAGAGAAAGCCTCGTTCCGTCGTCCGCCGTGGTCGGAGACGCATTGTAGGAGCAGAAAGTTTCGTAAACAGACCCACTTTCCGTTCCCAATGGCGGCGGACCACGGGACGAGGCTTTTACTCTTAGGCCCCGCCCTCTGGGACCGCACTTTGTGGTGCTGCTCAACGTATGGGTAACACAAAAAAGCATTTTCCGTGGACGATTCCTTTAAGTCGCGCTTTGACAATGCGACTTTCGTTACACATCACCTCTTCTGAAGTGGAAGGCCTTCCCCTCGCCCGTTTGCATCTATCTTAGTGACGCATATGTAGGTGTGATAAAGAGAAAAAGAGGTCTTCGGACTCTTATTTCTCGGGCTTAGCCGTTTTATTTCGTTCTTTCTCTGCTGTTACACTGCTGGGCACCCCTTTGACACTCCACAATCTGCCAAGTTTATCCTCTCGGTGTCTTTAAGCAGGCGTAAGGCGAGCGTGCATGTTGTAACGCTCAGTATTGCGAAGTAATGGACGCCTCATTCAGGAATCAATGGTTTTGGAAGCAGGTTCTTGAGAATAACTATTATCCTCTTTAGCAGCAAGACTGCCTGTATTTTTTTTGCATCGAAGCTCCGTAAAATGAATCTTAGTTCTTTCTCACCTAAGTATAGATGACAAATTTGGCTAATCTCGCAGGTAAAGAATTCAATTGTAAGCTAAGAAAACGCTTTAGGATTCCATTCACGAAGAAGCCATTTGTGGCTGCCGAGGACAGTGAAAACCGTCTGCTGGAATGGACAACCGCAGGTGAACTCCATCATGTCCTTTTACAGCGCGACAAATATGGCCGTGTAGTGAAGGTGAACGAAAACCAGATCCTTACTGTTAGTTAGATTCTAAATGATAAAATTTTAGGAGTTATGCGACGGAAGTACTACACTTTTCACTTATGAAGCCGACAAACTGGTTACTGTAGAGTCACCTCATCTACAAGTCAATTTGACTTATCAAGGGACCTTGCTGGTGTCAATGAGCGAACGTAGACAGACGAAAAATGGGTGAGCATGTACTTCCAAATGAGTATTTACACATCTTGATTGCTCAAAATCCCAGGGTAATAACTTCACAGAGCAGCAACGCACGGGCCCGCGAGGCGTTTGCTGTCACGAGGCGATGATTGATGTCAAACATGCATACAGAGCATGATCGACAATAAAAACTCTATTTTTAAACTCAATTGGAAAAAGAACCAAACAGTGAAGGCCGCTCTCCTTGTCCAGCGTTGCGGCATATTCAACCCTTTTATTCCCCAAAGTACAGTTTCGCAAGGTGTAATGCGATTTGACAACGAAGACTCAAGACTTATAAATTTTTCGTACATAGTGTTGCGTCTATACTTAGCGAATATCCATAAGCATTGAATCAGGTGGTCAGCGCTTCTTCGATCATTGTGTATCTGATGTCGCAAGCTGAATTTTTACTGCACATTGCGACCTTATCCATTGCGATCGCTGATGCCTGCCGCAACTTATTTTCTCTGAACAATGTGAGAGCGTGCTCCTCCGCACTAATGTCACTGGACTTTCCAACATTTTTGTTGTGGCACCTGCGTTGCGGCACTCGCGATGTCGTTGAGTATGAAGACCCCTTCGGCCGCGTTCATACTTTTTGATGCCGGCGGCAAGGCGTTTCTTTGCGTCTCCACCTGTGCCACCCTGTCTTGTTGCCTGCGTCGCCTTTGCGCTTGCACTTTGCCCCCCCCCCCCCGTGCGACTCTTCCTCGCTGTTTGTGAACGTAGCCACGCCCTGCCGGCGCAAAGTATGAAATAGGTCTTATGCGTATTCTTCGATTCTCCCAAATCTTTCAGTGAGCGCGGTGTCTAGTGAGAGAAAGGAAATTATTTTCCTTCTATACCTAGGTAAGAATAGCGAATGCCTACACTCTCCATTGCGATAGCACCGTTTTCCCAGTATCTTGCATGGCATAACTGCTGTTCAGTTTCAGGTGGCGCGATTCATCGCTCGCAGTGGAGCACGATGAACTTTTGCGGCCGACATCAATCCAAGCCGTTATTTCTGGTACCGCGGTGGAACCTATACAGGTTAGTCTACTAATTCAGTACAATCATTTTCTGCTGAACGCTTCAAACTCTGTAATACGCCCAGTATGCTTGCTTGATTTCAGCTTGCATACGATGAACGAACAGCTTTCATGTCTGCATTTGCTGGTTATCAGATTATGAGGGAATCGACCATGGTCAGAATTCAGGGCTTCAAGGTAAAACCGGTCAAATATGTTAACCAATTATTGGAAAGAAGCTAAATCTGTTTTCGCGTTTTTTAGATGATGCACGAAACATCACTTGACGTCTACAGACAGCCGATATCTCTTAAGATTGTTATCGGTGATGTGCGATTGTCGCTGATGTCAGTACGTGACACCGTGGGACGAGCAGTCATAAGCGCATGGCGTACGATTGCTGGTGACTTCAGGGAAACTCGCAGTTTTGACGCTCAGGGACGTCTAGCAGCTTATGAGATGAACGGAAAAGAGAGGTGATGGTGGAATTTGTAGGTACGTAAGTCCCGGCAACTGACTGAGTTCCTTTTCAGGTGGTTATTCAAATACAATAATGACAGCCGTATGATGTTGATGAATGATGTCGCGTATGAATGGCATGCTGGAGGAGTACCGAAGAAGGCTGGCCGTGTAGAGTATACTGTTGATTCGAATGGATGGACCATCAAGAGAGGTAAAATTTCAACGCGATAACTGTAGCAAATGGGCGGAGGTTAAATGATGAGAAGTGGCACGAAAGTCATGGTGCTTGATGCATCAATAAAGCCCAGTGGAACTCAGATTACTTCGAAATTTGCATACCGCGCTCAGTTTTCTGATCCAATTTGTCACCCCGACAGGCTCACTCACGCGAAAGTCCCCTCCCTCCCCTCGCCCGTGGTCAAGTGTGGTATAGAAAATTTTTTTGAAATATACGCCGTTTACCTCCCATTGTCGATGCACCAGAGGCCACTGTTCCTATTCTCAAACTGGCCTCTCCCTGAAAAAGGTAGTTAGTTGATAATCATTGTCATAGCATTTCTACCGAGCACTAAGTATATTTATCAACCGAGACTTCTTTGACCAGTGGTCCAAAATTCCCCGAAAATGCCTGGCCCAGGAATCTACGAAATATCCGGGATCCTACCATAACACCCTGCCCCACTTTCCAACGCAAAAAACGACCACCCACCCCTTCGCTTGTTCTTTGACTCATACATTTCCCTGCCTTCCCAGCCATTTTTGGCATGGGTTTAGGTTTATTTCTACTCCGCTACACTCGTATGACACATGTCTCAACTATTCCGTATGACACATTTCTCAACTACCTCAGCCGGCTCGTAAGTGTTGGTCTTTCAGGTGAAGTAACATTCGAGCTGGATGGTTATGGACGGCTGATTGGAGCTCGTGGGCCATCAGTTGATATGAAATTCGACTATGATTATCACAACCGACTCATTTCGATTACCAATGGAGCGGTAAGTGATTCATTAATTGGTTCATTAATTGAGTGATTCAAACGCCGGAAAACTGTCACTTTAATAACACACCTGACAGCGAATTTTCGCGCTACGCGGCAACCGGCGACTCTTGTCCGCGTGCATTGCTTGATGCTTGAAGTGTCTGCTAAAGTTTTACTGGTACACTCAGTAATCATGTAGTATTCATCCCGTTTTCAGACGCTCTACTCACTGTTCTACGCGCTACCACATTTACCCCGTCGGGTGTCACACTTTCAATCGTCATCCGATTCTTCGGCGACTTCAATTCTATATACGGAAGAAGGAATGCCATTCGCGATGACTCGCGATGGCTTCAGATATGCGGTCGCTGTCGATGACGATGGTAGTCTCAGGTAGGTTTCTTTGATGAACAGCTCACTATCATTAAGGGGAATCTGACTGCAGAATTCCAGAGGGTATCTTCTGACTTTTATACCCGAATCACTGGGATCGCATTTTTTAAGGCGTTCATGTAGTTCCAAGGAGTTCCGCGATGATATCTCAAAATCGATGGTCCAAATTAAATGTTTAGGTATGTGCTGAGCGAATCCGGTATCGAAAAAGAGATACATCGCGATCCTCTCGGTAGGATAGTCGCTGACACCAAGCCGGCATTCTGGACTCCGTTGGGCTTCCGCGGTGGTAAGTTGTTGTGTTCAAGCTTCGTTTGTTCATTCGTACTGCTGCTCTTCAGGTGTGGACATTTCCGAGCTGTCAATTGTAATAATGTCACATGCTCGCCCATATGATACCCTAATTGGTGGCTACATGTCGTTCGGACCCTCCCATATTGCACGAGTTCGCTTCGACGATATTGTTCGATCTGTGGATCCGTTTGCCATAGAACCAGTAGACATGACTCCATTGATTCCAACAGGTAAACTGAAGTGGAGTACAGCTCACTTTTCTTGAATCCTAGTAGCTTTTGTGTGGCGGAAAGTCCAGGTCATGCGCGGCACGACTAAGTAAGGCCGCGTTCATACTTTGCGGTGTTGGCGGCGGGGCGTAGTTGCGTGTCTTTGCGTTTCCGCCTGTGCCATCCTCGCTGAATCCTGTCTCGTTGCTTGCAACGTCTCTCCACCTCCCCCGTGCCACTCTGTCTCGTTGCTTGTGAGCGCAGCCACGCTCTGTCGGCGTGAAGTATGAACATGGCCTAATTGATCGATTTGCCATAGTGCGACCTCTCGCGTCCATTATTGGCGCTTACACCGTACGATTTCAGATTTGATAACATGGTTCCGACTAGCTGGTCTATCGCCATCACTTCTGCCTGTTGCGGACCTTCATCTGGACTGTCGACAGCATGTCTGTGCTCGCTCCGTCGCCTCATTCCCTTCACATCTACGCGTATTTTCCCAAGTGCCTAGTTTGGCATCATCTGATCTGCTCGATGAGACCTTCACCAAGATGTATCCCTCTGAAGATGTGCCTTTCACCGTGGAGGATTCAGGATTCCATGAACTGCTAGTGCTCACGCCGAACGGCAAAACGGTGAGTCATATTGTTTGAACTTTGGAAATGGTGCTAGTCAACTTGGAGGACGAAACACGCCCCATAATGATTGACTGTCAAGCTGGTACCTTACACACAAGTGGCTCTCATTTGCGCTGCTTTATTGACGTGTTAGGCAGAAATCTCGCGTCGCTACTTGTGACGCGGCGTTTTGAGTGGGAGTTAGAGACGTCGTACTCGTTAAGTCATAAAATGATCATGCATGAAATAAGGTGTAGGGCACCATCATCGCTTTGGTAAAACTGTACGTGTAGTTCTCACTAATCTCGTCGCTGCCGAATGCTGCAAGGCGATTTTTCCGTAATAATGGTATCAGCCATGTAGCGCCAGGTAACTCTCACTGTTCGGCCGCTTTCATACGATGTGGTGCCGGTGGAAAGCAACCACGCGCTCCGGCGTTAAACGTGTACGCGGTCTTACCTTCCCTGATGTTCTAAAAGTCTTGTTGAATCATACAAAAACCAAAATTTCGCATTTTAGACCACCGTTGAAACTCTGCCTGGTCTCAGCGCCAATGAGTCAGTGCTTATCAAATCGGTTATCGGACCTGCTCATGAAGTGAGTTCAATCGTCACATTGTCCTATCTGCCACAGTCTTTGGGACATGTTTTTGCCATACCGGTAAAGTAAATTATGCAAATTATTCAGACTGGATGGCGCGTACTTGGCACATCATGGGAGCGACATCTTGTACGTCCAGATTTAGTGCCAGACACCTTGACTTCAGCCTCATTACCTCATTTCACACTTGTTGTCTCACGCAGTGCTGCCGAATTCCGAAACGGAAAGACGAAGATCTTCGTGCATTTCGCGTCCGACGCGGTACGTAAATAAAGACGGTTTTTTTTCAAATCAAATAAAGGCTACGGCTCGGGTTCAAGAATTCTGGAGAAAGAGTCATATTTATTCCCACCGCAAAATAAACATGAGAAACTATCGGTCGGATTGCTTTAAACCATAAAATATAGCTAATTTCGGCCCCATCAGAGTCAAGCCTGATAATGGGGAGATTCGGCGCTTCTGGGACTACCTGTTATTTTGCTCAAGACGTCTCCCAAAAAAGCCGTCAATCAATCGATGTCGAGTAATCCGCATGGAAATTATCGAAATACGACTCCCTGGGGGTAACTCTGAAACCCACCATGTCAAGAAACTCTGCATCATACTTTGAAATTCTTTTGAAAAGACGCTATGTCTCGGCGTTACTTTGGCTCAACCTGATGTTCTTTCATGGATTTTGTATTACTTGTGATATCCGAGGAAGGCTGGGTAACACCTTTTGCTTTCAGGAAAGGGTCAACAAAGCGTTGATGGAGGATCTTCGACGAAAAGAAGGACCGGCAGTGTGGAGAGCGGAGCGTAGAAGAGTGGAACGTGGCGAAAGTAGGCAACAATGGACGGAGCGAGAGAAACGGTGAGATTAGACTATCCACGAGACCATAACAGCTATTCAAAAAGGTCTACTCTGGGGAGCTACTTATGATCTGCAGGCAGGGTACAGCGGGCGTCGAGTATTCCTCGATAGTGGGGTCGTATTTGACGGCAAACGGGGGTCATACTTGCAGAGGTCAGCGATAAGCACCTGAACCTTTCACTAGAAAACGTTCGTTTAGCAGATGAGAAGCTAAGGTTATATCACAGCGAATCCGCGTGGGGAGATGTGAAATAAGTTTTTTTTTGCCTCAGGTGAGAATACACGGAAGTAAAACACATTGTAAACTACAATGCAGCAATTGTGAATGATAGAGGTCAAAGAGGGGAGGGGGGGTCGTATTAGGTTCCCGTAGGGAAGGGGAGGTCGTACTGAGACGGCTAATTTCCTCTACACCTGTGAGTGTCCTGTCTGCTGAGCCATTAAAGGGTGGCATTAGGTCAACACGCGGCATAGCATAAGGTTAGCTGCTTACCGCGCGCGACACGTTTGAATGGCGATAGCACGTCAGAGTCATTCACTCATGTGCAGTCGTCACGGCGCCGCATGGTGACTCTGTGCTATGTGCTTATCTCCCAAGTCTGTTGGTTGGTTCAAACTCGACGAACGAATAAAGGAATTCGCTACCGACAATTTCTTTAATGCTTGATCATTCCTCATTCTTGGCCGCAAGAGCATACCTTCCACGTCATGCATCTACAAAAACCGTGTTATTGGGTTAGCGCATAACTGAAGGGGCTTTTTTCAACGATTTTGTTTAGGAAAAACAATGACAAAATTTAGCAAAAACGTGTTCAAATGATTACTCGGAAGCGTTTCCATCATCGCAATCAGGGACTTCTTCCAACTTTGTAGTTGTCAAAACGTCAGTTTTCACCACAAAAGGATGCAGCATTGAAAGGCCGCTTTAATTATGCACCAACTTGTTAATTACAGGGAACTTGAGCGGAAGTGGTGAAGTGACGGGCGGCGCGCACTCCCATCTCATGGTACGGGGATCAAATCCCGCATCAACGCATGCCCGGGCCAACTTTTCCCTCCATCCATATGTAGTAGGGGAACTGGTGCCAGACTCATCTGGGAGGATAAAAGCACAGACTCAAGCACTACTGGACCCCACAAGTCATTCATTGCATAGGCTGAATCGCATTTACCTACTACCACGAATGTGAATGGAACTAGCATGCTTGGCGCCTCCCAGCAAGGGATTGATTGACGCCAAAAACTTTATCCTTTACAGGGAACTTCTCTCAAAGGGTGCCGTTGCGGGTTATACGATCGAAATGGACGAATCCCTATCAGCTCGATTCTCATCGGTGCATATATGGCGATTCGTCAAATCGAATTAGGTCTTCCTCTAGAGTTGATCACTCAATAACTATTTTTCTGCCATATGTATATACATGTTCAGTTCTAATCTTTCATCATACATCACTGTTTCGGGTATACCGTTTAACCTAATACCACGAAGTCCGTATATTCATCAATTGTTCGCTCAAATTTTTTTATTCGCACAAGCACATAAATGCTAACCACCGCATTAGGGGCGTGTTTGTGCGACTTCTATATATTATATGTTATTTTATTTTTGTTGATCCACAATGACTCTGTTATGATCTAATCAATCGGTGCTGATATGCTTTATTAGGTAGCGCATTTCTTTCTCATCTTGGAAAAGGTTCAGCTTTAAGCTATAAAATATTGATATTCATTCAAGCTCTTTGTGTGGCAGTTATTGTTATTTTTCATGTTGTCGATGTTGAGAGAAGATATATGAAACTATTCATTCAGCTCAATGTGTAAGCGTGAACCTTCTCATAAGAATCGGTATGTGTCACGGTAATATTAGACCGGACAACTTATATTACAGCATCGACACCTTTATGAGAGCGCAAGACGTTATCAGTGAATGGAACGCTAACATGTCTAATGTTAAAAAACAGAAACCATAGCTTAACTGCAATTTCTGCTTTTTTTTTTGAAGGGGGAGGGAGAGCTGCGGTGGCTTGTGACTCACAATCTTCTCAACTGTTCGTTCATTGTTTTATTTTCTGCGAGTATAAATAATCTAAGCGTTAAAAATGACTTTGCTAGCTCTAGCAGACTGTCGCTGGCAACGAGTTGCTTTTTGGCACCTCTTCGTTAGTGAGTGTCCCATGTGCTACTTCATTTGAATTTACGCTTCAGAACGACATAAACGTTTTTCGTTTTATGCAATCGTTTAACATCCACACTTTGCGTCGCAGTCGTATGAAAGTTGCTTTGCGCCTATATGCGTGTAGAATGTTGTAGTGGTGATGCTGCAGCAATCATAACACTATAAAAAGTCGTACAAAAAGCAGAGAAAAATCGAAGGGCTAGAAAGTTATTATACAAATGACCAAAGGTAATACCGCAGTTTGGGCAGAAATTCTAAGCTCGTTTCCAGAAATATGCGATCTCATTTTCCTTTTCCGAGACTTCTCCTTTCTTGTCGGTAGATGGGCAGGTTCCTCGAAGAAAGGCGATGAAACCGAGTTTAAATTCGTACGTTTGGAACAATCTAAAATCTGCTACATAACCAAACATTTATTAAAACTCAACGATCAAATAACAAGAGTCGGAGCACCAAAGCATCCTGAAGCGTCGATTTGCACACTCAAGCGTATATTTTTGCCCAAACCTCAATGAAGGACGAAAGTGAGTCCCTTCCTTCAGCACTTAATCGAGAAGAACGCCTCCTCATCGCCATTGCACCGCTTTTGGATTTGGGCCAATGTGGGTCGAGAAATGTAAGAGAAGCGCCTAACGATTTATGACGGACAGATAACGACAGTGTCCCACTATTGTAACCTTGCTGATCTGGTTCAATTGCACAAATATGGTGCGAGTACGTTTTTTATCAAATGTCCATGAGGGGTTTTTAGTACAACATAACAGCATAAAAACATGACAAACATGGCCAGTGGATGTAAGCTATAGCCTGAGTCGGAGGAGGGAGAAAGAGGTCGGGTGAGCGGACCATTTTTCACTACGAAGGGTTCCTTCCACATGGCAATCGTTTCATCCCCCTAGAAGCATATTCTCCCTTGGACAAAGGCATGAACTCACATACCCTATCCTTTACATAAAAAAGTCTCTGGTGTGGAAACCATCAACTCCAGTTGCACCCTAACTCTCTTGAAACTACAGTGGAGTATCATCGCTCCATTTTGAAAATAAAGCTACCCGTGAGATACCACCATACCCTGTCTTCATATCATGCTTCACAGTATGAAGAAGGCTGAACTGTGAGTAGATATATGTACACGATAGCATGAGTCTGACAGTTCCACCGGGTACCCCGGTAATCGACGATTCCTCAGCAGGTGTCGTTGACCGGAGAAGCATTGAGAAGAAGGGTATTACACAGCGAATCCCTGTGAGAAAGTGAAATAAATATTTTTTGCTTCAGGTCATACATAGCAATAAAAAACATTCCAGCTATACAATCCAGCAAGAGTTACTGGTAGAGGTCAAAAAAAGGAGGGGGTCGTGTTTGGTCCCGTAGGGTGAATCGTGCTGAAGCGGCGATTTTCCTCGACACTTGGGAGTGCCTTAAGTGTCAGCTGCGCTGTAGCGACTACACAATAAATTGGGAGACTACGGTGATCGCAAATGTACGCAATTACACGTGGCTACCGCTTGCCTCTATATGTACGTAGAACCCCGTTCAGAGGGACCGGAACAATATAATTTAGTAGGGTGGATGATCAGCGAGTGAACTTTGCCTTCGGGATCGGATATCGATAACGTGCGCGGAAACTATTGGCCAGGTACCTAGTCTGGAAGACGGGACTGCGACAGCCGCCCTGCTATTGTAATTTGTTATTCATTTTGCTAAAATGTTCTTTACTACCTGGAAGATATCTGGAAGTTAACTTCTCACCCTCGCAGGATGAGCGGGATTTTCTCACTCCCTAGGTGTTTTTCTGAGTGCTACCCTCTACTACATGACCGCCAATGGTCACGTTGAATAGCCTCCTGGGTTCAAAAATTGAACTTTGATGGGGTTTCCATCAAGATTCGTCAAGACCGTATTCAAATATTGCAGATGTCCGGAGCGTGGTTGTTCATACCCAGCTCACGTACCTTTGCGAAACGGAAAAAGCAAACTCATGCGCCATTCTCTCTAAGGTACATACACTTCAGCTGTCTGATGTCACTTATCCTGCATTGGTGATTATATTACTGTTCGATCACAATAATGAATCAATCTGGTTTCCCCTGCTGGCGTAAGGAAAGATGGTTTATCTACCTCGCAGATAATTTGATATCCCTCTGACCTATTCGGGTTATTTATCTGATAAAAAGTCGATCTTATCCGGTATATTTTCTCCATTTTCAACCTCCTTTGCGTTTTTTTTTTTAAATTTCAGATCGACGGCTGTGCAATAAACTGGGCGCTTCGTCGTCGCGCACTCATTGTCTTCTTATAAAAGACTTCTTCCACAAAAGGCACTTTCTCCATTAATGCCATCACTTGCATGTGTGTGACGTGTATTGGTCATCCAAATGGTTGCTTTTTTCGATCCATGTGTGCGATCGTGGTCCATGACGTCCTGTAGGAGGTGTCTTATATCCGAGTCCCACCGATCTGTCTGTCCCTCCGCCTGTATGTGTCCACCTGTCCGTGTATTTCCGTGTCTGTCTGTCTCCCTGTCTGCGTTCTGTGCACTTCTATGCCTGTATGTCCGTCTGTGTCCTTCTCTCAGTCTGTCTGTCTACATGTCTTCCATCACTCCTTCCTTCTGTCTTTTCTAGCTGTCTTCGCTGGAGTGGCTGTACTTTTGTTCTCATGGAGTCGCTCCCGAAATTGCTGCTTTGGTTAGTTTGGGCAATACTGCAGTCATGGTGTTATATCTAGCCATGGGAGCTAACGCAGATTTCTTATTAAGAGCGTCTCCATTCCTGCCACTGTTCGTTCTACACAATTTGTGGAGCTTGCGCTGAGCGAAGGATGCGGAAGCACGCTGCTTGAAATCTGAACCTCAACGATTATGGAATACTTGTCCTGGAAACTAAATAAATTTGGGTGAGATACTATTCTCTGTCAACTATCTGGCGGTTTTGTAACAATGTCTAATTTTCAGGCTGGCAAGCCCAGTAGCTTCGCTTTGATAAGTTCCGTGGACTTTAATAACCAGAAATGATCACGGAAACCTAGACATGGATTGGACGTGTTCTTCGTTGTGAGCAGTTCACAGGAGGAAACTATATGTGTGAACTTCACATTTCACGACATTAGCCAGAAAACGGCAAAGTGTTCATGTTTTGCGAACTGGCCTGACTGCAACAGGCCAGGAGTGCACTCGTGCGATAAAAGTATAACCCGTTTCTTCAGCAATGTGTCACAGCCATCTAGCGACGAGAGAAGTTTTTGGACATTCTTGTTTATCTCGAATCAACGAGGACCGCAACTACTTCGTAATAACTTCAGAACTGATTCTCCACTTTATCGTCAGGTATGTTCTCGTCATCTCTAGCAGTACCAATTTTGAACGCAGTTTTTCAACAGCTAATAGGCTCAGAAGAGGTAAAAGAAGCAGTTTAGGAGTTGACACCTCAGATAGGCTGATGAGGTCAGCTTTACCAGCGTTTAGTTCTCCATATAGTTTTACTTAAGACTGCCAACACTTATTTCCATATCAAAAATCTACTACAGGGTTCAACACGATGAACCTGCCGCTCTTACCGTTACGCCCGAAACTCTGGCCAAGCAGTGGGCTAACCCACTTCCTGGTCCAGGATTTTCGGCTCACATGCCATAGACATTTAAAAATTCTGAAAGGTTTATGAAGCACGTGGGAGAGTCAGTTATTTCATGTATCTTTTTTCCACTACATGCCTCTTCAATGACAATTGAAGCTCAGGATTTCAGGTGCTGCACAAGATCTTGTGAAACCATCTGCCCAGCATTCTATGAACTCGCATAAGCTCAATAGCAGACCAGATGCACACGTCATACGACTGTCAAAAGAGGATCATGAAACAGCGAAAACAATGATCTTTTCTTCTGGTGCTCTTCGTGATGATGATGATATTGATAGAGACGTTTCATAGGGCTTCAATTTTTAATTGAATAATGTGCATTAAGCCATTTATAGTCCATCTCCCGAAAACTGATTGGGCGTGTCCTTCGAACTTGGGTGAATGGCGAGAGTGAGAGTACGTGGCGAGAGTGAGAGTGTGTGGCGGGGTGAGAGAATTGAGAGAGTTTGATATACGTTTATACAAGTCCGTAGGACACGCCTACTCAGTTTTTGGGAAATGGACTGTACATGCACCACTGCAACAAAATTATAACAATTCAACAAGTTGAACAACAAGCATGCTTTGATGGGTTGCTTGTCTCTATAAAACTCCGTTGATAGTATGATTGGTACAGCCTAAAATGAAAATGTGTTTTTGATCTCCTAGATGGATACCGACATGTCGTTTTTGCACGCATCATTGAACTCCATGGTAGCAATGCATCAACATAGAGGTACAGTTTACAGTAATATGAGTATCTTGATTCTATCCGCGAGTAGATAAGCCCTTCCATAACGACGACGTGTGTGTCATCATGGCAGCACGATGGTGAATGCAAAATGCGTAGCGAACCCATAAATGATGGCGGCCACCTTTTCAAGATGGCCTACACCCATTTGCGATTCAGCCAACCAGGTAAAGGAAGCTCTTTTCGTGTACGAGGGGCAACATCGACTGCACGATGGGCTAGAGGAAATTCCCATGAAATCATCGCTTTGCTACAGATGCACCCCCTCGCCACTTCCTGTGCGTCAAGTCCGGTCTGTCCGGTCAAGTGCGACCCATCTGTCGAGGAATCCTCGACTCCCAGTGTACCCTGGCTACCACTCCAGCTAAGAAAGCTATGATCTTCTATGAGAAAGACAGAAGGAAGAAGTGGTGGGAGACATGTAGACAGACAGATTGAGAGAAGGACACAGACGGACATACAGGCATAGAAGTGCTCTGAACTCAGACAGGGAGACAGGCAAACACGGAGATACACAGACAGATGGACACATTCAGGCTGACTGACTGACCGATAGGTGGGATTCTGTTATCAGGCACCTCCTACAGCACGTCATGGACCACGATCGCACACATGGATCGAAAAAAGCAACTCAGCTACGCTCAGAAAAGAAGTTACTGATGAACATTTGGTTTCAGTGGTCTTGCCAGCGAGTGTTGATGCATGTGTGTGACGTGAATGGGGTGACCAATTCACGTCACACACATGCAATGGATTGCATCAATGAGGAATGTGCCTGCTGTCGACGATGTCTTTCACATGACAAGAAGTGGCGGCGACGAGATGCCCAGCTCATTGCACGGCCATCGATCTAAAATTTACAATGATAACGCAAAGGAGATCATTAAAATGGAGGAAATCTAATGGATAAGATCGACTTCTTATCAGCTAAGTAACCAAAATACGGCAGATGAACACTTACTGTCAAATTACCCGTAGTGTAGATAAAACATCTATCCTTACCCCTGCAGGGGAAATCTCATTATTGCAATCAAACAGTGATATAATCACCGTTGCAGGTTAAGTGACATCAAATAGTGTATATACCTGAGAGGGAATGGCGCGTGAACTGGTTTTTCCGTTTCGCAGAGGTACGTGAGCTGGATATGAACCACCGAGCTCCGGTCATCTGCGATATTCGAATACGCTCTCAACGGGAATCTCGATGTAACCTCATCAAAGTGAAAGTGCAGATCCAGGAGGCTATTCAGCGTGACCATTGGCGGTCATGTGGTAGGGATAGCACTATAAAGAAAAACAACTAGGGATACTCTGAGAGGGTGGGAAGGGGCTACGAGGGGTGTTTTCCACCACAAGAAGGACACCATTAATAATACACGTTTTGAAGATCTGTAATGTAATGCACCTAACTGTAATTTTGAGGACTTTTTGAATGCTACCCCCATAGTGCATAAACGCCCGACCATCAACTCCCAGCTATCTAAAGTCGCAATAAAGAGCATTTTAGAAAATTGAATAACAAATCACAGGAGCAAGGTGATCGTTGCTGTCCCGCCGTCCAGATTAGGTGCCTGGCTGATAGTTTTTTCGCACGTTATCGATACACGATCCCGAAGGAGTGGTCATTCGCTGAACATTCACCGTACTCAGTTAAATGGTTCTGGTCTTTCTGAACGGGGTTTTACGTACATATAGGGGCAAGCGGTAGCCAAATTCATTGTGTAGTCGCTGACGACAGCGCAGCTGGACACTCAGGGCATTCCGTCGAGGACGATTGCCGCCTTAGCACGATTCCCTTTGCGGGACCAAGCACACCCCTCCCTTTTTTTTTGTTCTCCACCAGTAACTTTCGCTGCATTGTGTAGTTGGAATGTGTTTTATGGCTATGCACTACTTGAAGCAAAAAGATATTTATTTGACATTCCTCACACGCATTCGCTGTGTTATACCCATAGCTTCTCATGTACTCATTAGAAATTTAGATTCGAGCGTTTATTGCTGGCCTCCGTAGTTACGACATCTCCTGCCCGGTCAACGACCCACCTGTTGAGGAATTGTCTCCAACCGGGTTACCTTGTGAACACTGCCCGGTTTACGCTATTGTACATGTCTACTCACACTTCAGCGGTCTCCATACTGCGAAACATGGTATGATGGTATCTCAGGGGTGGCTGTATTTTCAAAGTGGAGCAGTGATACTCCGTTGTATTTTCACGAGAGTTATGCTACTGGAGTTGAGGGTTTCCACACCAGAGACTTTTCTTGTACAGGATAGGGTGTGTGAGCTAAAGCCTTTGCCTAGGGGAGAATATGCTTACAGGGGAAGGGAGGTAAGGCCGCGGTCATACTTTGCGCAGCTGCGTTAGTTGACGCCGGTGCCGGCGTCAACTCACGCTGACACTTGCGTGAGTTGACGCCGGTACCGGCGTCAAACTCACGCAACCATTTGCCAGCCGCGGACGACGGCGTCAGTAGATCATGCGCAGCGTTTGCAAAATGCTTGACCCAATCACACTACAGTATGATAATTGTGGCCGATTCGAGTCTTGGCGCTGTGCCAAGATTCGAATCGGGTACAATCGCCATACTGTAGTGTGATTGGGTGAAGAATTTCGCAAACCCTGCGGATTATCGGCGTCAACTCACGCAAGTGTCTGCGTGAATTGACGCCGGCACCGACGTCAACTAATGCAGCTACGCAAAGTATGACCGCGGCCTAAGTCGAAGTGGCCGTTTGAAATGGGGTTTATACCAATGATAGGGCTCGGGATGCCATTCACCAATCTGCATTCCATATCTGCTGTCCGTCTCTGGGAGCAAAGTTACAATTTGCGAGGCACTATGTCATCAGCACGGCCGTTGCAGCTATAAGCAACGGCCTCCGTGGCTTATAGGTAGTGTTACGGATCTGCAGGCCAGGGGCTATGGGTTTGCTCCCTGCCGGTGCGAGTTGTTTTGCTTTTGTGTTTCATGCCAACAAGTGCTTTTCTTTCACTTCTGGACGTTTCCTTGTGTACCTATCGCACCAATCATTTACTCTGCCAACTACTAACATTACTCACAAGAGAAGGATACCAAGTCGAAGGAATCCCGTACCACACGAATTAGGCGTTGTTGCGTAAAAAGATTATGATATTTGCACGCAGGGGGTCGAATTACCCCTCTCTGTATAATTTTCAGCCAAATCCACTTTTTTGTCCAACTTCGGAAAATAGGGGTGGCCAAGGGGTGAAGTGGTATTTTTTGAATTTTCTTGCACAAAAAACCCTGCAACCTGAACAAGATAGCCTGCACATATCTTTTACACTTGCCCATCGCACTAAATGTACGAAACAAGCGTCAAATAGGAGCACTTCCTGGGCAAGGGTCAACGACTTCTCCTTTGTTCAATGTGCTCAATGTTCAATGTGCTTTGTTCAATGTGTTCAATGTTCAATGCCACCCAATAGCCCGTGAATTTTCCCGAAATTTGGTCAACTCCTCGAATTGGCTAAAAACTTGTCCATTGGCGTAATCTGACTCCCTGATCACGAAAATCGCCCTGGTTTTGCGCAAGAACGTCTGGCTCGCGTGCAATGGGCTTTCAAACCTACCATATATTTCTGCTTTTTCAAGAAAACCTCCATGACTTCTCTCAGAAATTCGTTCTGCAAATTTCGAATACAGATTCGAGATCAGCGTCCGAAAATACGTCGGCCTATATGTATCTCATTCTGAATGGCCACTTCGATGGGGTTCTTCCCTTGTGAGTTTCTTCTCTTTCAACGCTTGTAACTCTGCTCCCAGAGATTGACAGCAGATATGGAATGCAGATTGGTGAATGGCATCTCGAGCCCTATCATTGGTATAAACCCCGTTTCAAACGGGCACTTCGACTTACCATCCTTCCCTTGTTAGAGGGGGATAAATTGGACGGGGATCTTTTATTTGAAGGGGGATCTTTCATAATAAGAAGTGGTCTATCACCCGCAGCCTGTGATATTTCTTCGCACTCTCTCATGGAAGAGGCTCATATTGGCGCGTCATCTAGGTATATAGCTACCCCATTTCCTTTCCCTCTCTGTGTAGCAAATTGCTACAGTCCATTTCAGAAAAATTGGCGGGGCGTGTCCCACGGACTTGTATGAACGTGTATAAAAGTGTAAAACTCTCTCACCCCGCCACACACTCCCACTCTCGCCACGTACTCTCACTCTCGCCACTCACCCAATTCCGCAGAGTCACGCCCCGCCAGTTTTTCTGAGATGGACTATACTTTGTAAATATACGGTTAGAAAGCGTTTTTCTATTTGAGTGTGTTAGCAGGATCAAGTATTGATTGCTTTTCTTGCTTCATTTCTTTATCTTCAGGCTGATCTTGAGGAATGTTTCAAATTGTGCGCATAGTTTTCAGCTAATGACTCATCCGCTCCTGTATATAGCCACGCCGCCAACTCTGGCGGGGCTTTTGGCTCTTCTGGCTGCTTCGGCTTCGGCTTCTGTTCTGAAACTGGCTTCAATACTCTCATTACTTGTCCTGCGACTTCGGGCGATGTCCGCCATCTCTTCGATCCTTTCAAGCGGCGACTTGCTTGGTGACGGCGACATCGCCAGATATTCGACCCCTTCAACCGCAGCGAGGTATTTCTGCTAGTAATCAATAGTCGATTGGTCAATAACCATATTCTTGCAGATTTGCTGCCTACTATCGGACACTCTCTCGGCACCAAGTGGTAGATTCTGTCGGATTTTCTCTGAGTGTAGATTATTCTGGACCGTTATTCAATAAATAGAGATTCTTATACTATTCTGTTCCAGCATCAATAATCTACATCGCAGAATCTGCAATATTCAATAGTGTCAATAACTATCAATAACTACGAGAACACCGCGTGGCCAGTGAGTCTCTTCTTTCTCACTGATAGGCGAGCAATAGTGCAATATTGAAATAAGGAAATCCTCGGGTTGTCTCACAGAGGAGCATTCTTCCCGCAGCTTCAATATACGCTACACTCTACTTCTTGATTAACGTTCTGTGGATTCTGATGAAAATGTGTGATGCTAATGACAAACAGAAAGGTAAAACTGTTAACTCGTAAGCGCAATTATTTAAGTGAATCTCATGAGCTGCTGGCTTTTCTCCACGATGCTCACGTGATGATACCCATTTTCAGGCCGAATTAGTCATGAGACACGCCCTTGGTAGAGGGTGCTGCGCTCTTGCCAGATCATGGGACTTAATATGTTCTTTGGATACGTACTTATTTAAAGCGGAAGGGAAGGTCCAGCACTAATCTTAATTTCTTATCCTCTGCCACCTTAAGAGGGTGGATCATGATTTTGCCATCTCTCGGAACTTCTTTGAGTGCACCATTCGCTACATCTAATGGGATAGTGTATTCATTAGAAATGGCATCGAAAATCAAATTAACTACAAGAGATGTGATCGCGTAAAGATGCTGGGTAATACTCACTACTTCTTATTTGGACAGTCGTCGCGCCAGTGTCCTTCATGTCCGCATAAAAAAACAGGAGCTTCTTCGTCCCTCGGCCAACGTCAAACGTCGCGATTTTGTGCTATTGCGATTCTGCAGAGTTTTGCAATGGTGCTTTTCCGACTGCAGAGCCGCAGCTCCGTAGAATTGCGAAATTTGACATCAGCCTCAGCTTCTCAGAACTCCAGAAATCCACCACCACGCTCGTGAACATCACCCTTCGATTGGCGTCCATACGTGAAACGCAGTGGAGCAGAGCGTCGAATCGCTGAGGTTGTGGCTCGAGCTAGGGTTAGTCGAGCTGAGGAAGAGGCTACCAGCGTAAAAACCCATCAAATCATTCTAATCTGGCATGTGTGCTAAAATGGCTTCTCATTGATTGATTGCATTAACTTAACATTGAGTGCGAAAGAGGCAAAAGTGCTAGCTAAGGGTTACTCAGGGCAGGGCTGTACCCCTTAATGACACAGAGAGGGAAAAAACGTAGTATTCAGCTGTTCAAAGAGGTTTAAGAAAAACATCGATTCCACCCATTTTGGAGGACTGGAGTGCACAGTAGACATGTGCAAAGGCTGCTACAAACTAGTGAAACTGTAGCCGAGCACAAGAATCGCCTCGCGAGCGCATGCTCAACTGTTACGCTTTGCGGTCACGTCTTAGTCCGCGTACATATTTTGCGGCACGGCGTAAACAACTCGTTATACAGGGCTCTACTGGTTCCAGCCGCAGCGTATCATGATCAAGAATGTCAGCGTCAAAACCGAGTATTGATCGCACGACGTGGGTTGCGGTGCACAGCGAGTGGGCGATCGCTCGAGATATTGCGAAGTATGAACACCTCCCCCATTTGCTAAAATTCGTCATAAGGCAAGGCTGCCGCACTGAGACCGCGCACCGGTTTGTTATGTGTTGCGACCACACCACAATCTATGGATTCATCCGTGGAACCCTATTCTCAGCCTTGCCATTCTCACGGTTTGCATATTTGAAGCATGGCCCTAGGCAGTATTTGTAGATTGTGATATCCCCATGTTTATTATTTCCTAATACTCAACCGTGTCCACATCTAACTGCTCGACTAACGCTGTGTTTTTTATTATTTCTGCTTGTAATTGCTCTGAATGCCACTGCCACTTTTCAGGTCCACGGTGTAATGTATCACTGTGACTTCCCATCGAATTACAGAGTGACTTCGTCAGTGCAAAATTAGAAGAAAGAACCCCTCGATCACTATATATGGACAATGGAGAACTTCGACAAATTGTCTAGGAAGCACCAACCGATGTGGAAGCAGTGTACCGACTGGCTAATCTCACCATTAACTACGATTCTCTCGGCCGAAAGTCAGTGTACATAGTTAGAAGCTGCTAATGGATTTCGTGTATTGTGTGCCTTGACAGAAATGAACTAATTTGAGGAAATCGAGGCGTTTAGGTGACGTATGATCGACAGAATCGTGTTGTAGAACGAATGATTAGTGAATTTATATCGACAAAGTATGTCTACTACAACGAACTCAGCCACCAGTCCGCGGCTGGGCCTCTCGACTTTCCCAACGGGGCCGTAGCTTGAAAAACTGAGAAGAGCTTTCCAGCTCAGCATGATTCTCAGAAATTCTCGAAAGATAAAAAGCATGTTATTAGGTTAGAGAAACATGAAGCAATCTCTGCAGTACGTTTCTAGATGAATGCAATGATAACGGCGCATTCCTCAAACCTGCGCTATAAAAGCGGGGGTAAAAGCCTCAGCCAGCATATCCTTTCTTTTGCTTCTTCGAGCTAGCTCTTCTGAAGCATCCTTTCGACTGGTATGAGAGTTTCAAAAGCATTTTTCAATCAGGCATAACGGTCTCTCATAGCATCTGTCCTGATAAGGGGAGCCTTTTTGTGTGAAGGGATAAATAATCTTTCCTAGAGCATAGGCCTTACTCACAGAGCATTTCTCCTTGATACATTACTTTGCTTTCTAGCGTCAATCGGAATCAGCAACCACTAATGTCTTCATTTCACCCCGCAAAACACCTATGAGTGTGAACGCTCTAGGGTCAACGCCAAAGGCGAAAGGAACTGGCAGCGTTAGTCATTTTACTCGCCTTATCAGCCCTTATCAGTTGCTATCACCTTTGCGTCCTCACCACTGGAGTCCCCTCCAATTCCCTATATCATCTTTAAAATTCGGAATCTCATCATTACTGTAATGCGAAATATGAATTTCGTGACAGACAGACAGATGCACACACATGCGGACAGACATATTTACCGGACTGTCTGTACTAGGATGGGCGGAGGTAGTGTAGTGACAGCTGGCGCGCATCCCACGCTCATGATGCGGGAATCAAACCTACATCAACGGCCAACCTAGCCTTCCATTCCTCCGGGGTTGGTAAATTGGGACAGGGCTAGTCTGCGAGGATGAGAGCACTGAGTCCTACATCAGCTGGCCACCGCAAGACGTTGTATATGCCACATCACACTCGCCAGCCACCGCGATTCTCAGTCAAACTAGAGTGTGCAGCGAGTTACAGGAAGAAAACAATTAACGTCGAAAAACTTTACCCTTTCCAAACTTTTTATCATATAGTAGAATTGTTATCGATCGATGAAATCTAATTCACGCCTAACGACAGCTAGACTACATGATTTCTTAAACCGTGTTGAGGTGGCCTTCTAAAGCGCAGCTGAGCAGTGGAGGGGTTGAGGTATTCCATGGTGCACTAGATGTTTGCTCTTGGATCCGATCCCTTAAAGGAATCGTCCACGGAAAATGAGTTTTTGTGTAACCCATATGTTTATGTTGTATTTACCTAATGTTGGCCTCATGCAAAATTTCACGCGAAAAAATGTGAACCTGGCTGAGATATAGCACCACAAAGTGCGGTCCCAGTGGGCGGGGCCTCCGTGTAGAAGCCTCGTCCCGTCTTCCGCCGCCGTTGGGAACGGAGAGTAGGACTGTTTACGTAACCTTCTGTTCCTAAAATGCGTCTCCGACCACGGCGGACGCGGTACGAGGCTTTTACACGGAGGCCCCGCCCACTAGGACCGCACTTTGTGGTGCTGTATCTCAGCCAGATTCACATTTTTCGCATGAAATTTTGCATGAGGCCAACATTAGGCAAATACAACATAAATACATGGGTAACACAAAAACTCATTTTTCGTGGACGATTCCTTTAATGAATGTTTTGTCCACAAAGCAGCAAAGATGTCCACCTCGTGCAAGACAACCCTCCTTTTCTTTTTCTCCCTTTCTTGGTTTTGTCACCCTTACTGATCTTGACCACTAGTTTATGTTATCTATTGAGACGAGCTCTGCTGCCCTGAAGTCCGGTGACTGTTCGTATTTCACTTCCATCGAATTCTTCCTTGTGATATTAGTAAATGCCTGCAGTGCCATTTTTCTGTGCTACGTCTTACGACAAGAATTCCGACAACGGCTGTGCTGGAAACCTATTCACACGTATTCTTTCTATACGACTGTAAGAATCTTTCGAACAGACTCTTTCGACGACTGGGAGAGTCGGCATTCTCAAATTATGCACGAAGTTGCATTGTAACGTCAAACATATGTATTTTTGCTTTACTTTTAATCTTTGCTTTTATCACTATACTTGTAGTTACTGGTTTAGTCATGATAGTTCTGTAAGCGCATTGTGAATATGATGTTGTACAGCGTCAGAAGAACTGAGCTTAAAAGGGACTGATCCAAGACGGAGCTCGCCTGAAATCGACTTCAATCTCGCATCTTTGTGTGATTACATTGGTTATTTTACCTGGGATACTTTTCTGATATCTGGCGACCTCACCCCTTCACTAGAAAGATAGGACGGCTGTCCCTCTTACGAAAACTGAATTGCATTGCACTTGACATCTTAAAAATGTTCGGCGGATATTGGAGAGCATCAGAAGCTAGGGGTAGATTATCCCTGAATATATATGAGTTGCTCTCGCTCAGTTGTAGCAAGAATCAGTTCAAATAAAAAATCCCATATTTGAGCACGTAAATTTTTACCTTGCCCACCAGGATCTCCAGTTGGAAAAGCAACTGCTAGTACTTGTGCTGCAGTCACTGGTAGTACCACCTATTATTGTACTGACACCCGCTGCTCCAATCGTTGCGAGTCACGAGGTACGAAACTTTTTGTTCACCCAACCACATGGGCTTGGCGTCCTATGATAGGATGATATATTCGGAGGATTGGGAACGAACTCGAAAGTCTCCATGAGATCGGTAGCAGCAGCACTTATTCTACTCATTGGACAACAGGCAGACTCCAGTTTTCCTTGCTCCCGGAAACTGCAAGCAGTTTGGGTGCCTTACCAATTCAGTTAGTCAGGCAAGGCAGCAGTTTGAGGGTCTCCGAATCTCCGCTGTGCTGTCCTTGACGAAAGGTAAGACATTACTTTTGGAGATGGAAGATGAGTAACAACGTCTGCGTTCACCATAAAGAGGGATACTACTAGCGACCTAGAGGAAAATCGTTTTCAAGGGTGGCAATAGGTGCATTTCAAGTTAGTTCTATTTGCTACAGATTTTTTTCAGAGAGTTTGCGATCAGAGTCCAGCCAGCTGGTACTACTGTAACGACAGTTTGCGTGTCTCCCAAGAGGTCACCTTTGCAAGTGGGTCGCAATTTGACGGCTGGAAAGAAGATAAAGCTGAGAAATGAGAAACGCTTCTTTCTTTGCAATCTCTCATCCAAGAGTTCCAAATACTACTTGACCAAGGCCCAGAGTTCTGCATGAAAAGTGAGAAGTTCGAATCTCTAGTCTCACTCGAATTGTCCTTTTGTTGCTCGAATATCCATGGACTTCTCAAATTGTAGCCTGTGAACTTCCGAGCGAAGAGCATAGTTACCCAATAAGAGGTTTCAGACTACGATAACTATATTACTCATATATTTGAAAGCTTCAAAAGAATGAAGTCTTGAAAAAAAGCCGCATAAAATGCCCGACCTATGCACCAACCTAATAATACGTAATAGAGTTTTTAATACCTCACGCCTTCTGTTATTTTCAAGCTGGAGAGAAATTTGAAATGCGATTAACCTAGTTGATGCGATGCGAAAGCTTCCTGAGGTGCCATAGCAACTTCTGTGCCTCACTACGATATCGAAATGGATGGCGAACAAGAGCCCACCAGCTCACCACAAATGACGGAAGAATACACGCTTCCTACTTTCCTGCCCTGCCACCTGACGACTGATTAATTCCCTGACTTGTTGTTTGCTTGGTGTTTTCTGATCTTCCAAGTCCTGATTAGGCAACGACAGGAAAGCTATACGTGTGTAACGACTCACGGACCAGATACTCTCAACAGTCAACAGCAGCGTTTATTAACAAAATAATTACTCCTCCGTGGATTCTTCGGAATTAGTCAGATGACATATGCTGCACCTTGTGGTAACCTCTCTGAATGAATGATAACAACCGGTTCATCCATCGCCTTCCTTCGCTTTTCTTTCAGGTCGTTTTCAGGATTTTCCTACCTTGTTGGCACTCTTTTCAACACTCAATTCAAACTGGTTCAGTGAAATATTTCACTTGTGTTACAAAACTGGCGCCAAAATTCAACATTGCTTCTTGCTCATTAAACTTAAAGGAGTCGTGCACGGAAAGATGACTTCCATTGGTACACATATAATTATGTTATATTTGCCTATTAACGGTCACGTGCAAAGTTTCGCACAAAATAGTGAGATCCCGGCTTAGATACAGCTCCTTTAAATGGCGGCCGAATGGGGAGAAGGGGGGAAGCCTCGAAGTGAATGACCGCCCCGTCGTTCGCCGCCTTCGGAGACGCTTGTATGTCGTTTGGCGCGGCCCCTTACAGCTAATTTGCCAATGGGGATCATGGGCCGTTGCTGTCCCCCTACCGTCGACCAATCGACGCATCTTCTGCGACGGATAACTCGTCCACATCACCGAACCCTCAGATGTTCGCAGTTGATAATAGTCATACAAAAGACACCGTTAAGGGCAACATTAGGGGTAATGTGGTAATGGAGAAATCCCTACAAGAAGTCACTCACATGGTAGTCCTGGGCCTAAGAAGGCTACCTGTGGCGAAATCCCGTTGTAAAAGAGCCCCTCCGAGCTGTAGAAGCGCTGCAAAACGCTGCAAGCGTCCAACTGTTGCCTCCTGATACAACGATCCCGCCTCCCGATGACGTGATTCCCGATTGACTGGGGTGGGAGCGGCCAAGGAGATGCGGCAGGATCGAAGGTTTTGCGGCGCGCTTCCGTAGTTTTAGCTTGAAGCTCACTCCAAAAAATAGATGCAGTCGTATTTCCGAACATTCCCTTGTGTTTAGTTGGCAATATGCCAATGGAAATCTAGATCGGACTACCCGCCTCTTGACGGACAGGTCGTCCGCGTCGGGAATCAAGCAGTGGAGGTCCTATGGAAAGGAGGTCCTATTTCTCGGGTTTTTGGCCAATTCCATCCGCTGTTTCTTCACTGTCCTGTTACTAGGCATCTCGACTTTCACATTCACTACTTCCTTTACTTTTCATCCGATTTTCCCCTAATGCTGCCTTCAAACAAAAACTGCAAATTACTGACTTTTACAGACCTCTTTTTATTACACTGATGATCCAAATATGATTTCTGGCAAATCTTTCACGTTTTCGGGTTTTTTCGTCTCCGCTACCTTGTCGACGAGTCGCCCGACACGGAAGGTGCGTCGAATGGTCGGTATTGCGGTGGCAACTACGGCCCATGTGCCCCATTGGCAAACGAGCTGCAAGGGGCCGCGCTAAAGGACCGTCTCCCTTCGGAGGCTCATAGGAGGACAGAAAGGTACGTAAACAGTCCCACTCTCCGTCTCCGACCGCTGCGGACAACGGAGCCGTCATTTACTTGAGGCACTGCCCACTCGGCTGCCACTTTGAGGAGATGTATCTAGCCAAATTTCCACTTAAATATTAAAGGAACTGACTGAGTTCAATTGGCTCGATATGGCTGAGAAGATGAAACTTGACAGGGACCAATTTCGAGCCTGGCTACGTAATCTAGGCTTGGAAACTTTTCCGGCGTGCCCAAAATGTAATGAGTCCATGAAGGTTCGACGACAGGACGGTCTTTGGATTTGTCACAAGCGCGCCTGCAGGACGAGTGGAGGAACGAAGCCGTCTATTTCAGCTTCTTCGAAGAGTTTGTTCACCTCGTCGAAACTACCTGAGTCCACTATATTCGCGCTCGCCTACTTCTGGTTGCGTGAATTCGGTCCGTTCAGGACCAAGTCATTCGAGCTCAACGTGACACCAAAGGCACTATCTCACTGGGAGAAGAAATTCAGAAGAGTCTGCTCCATGTACTTTAGAAGACATCCTCCCATAATCGGCGGACCTGGGACTACAGTAGAGGTCGACGAAACAAATGTAACACGAAGAAAATACAATCGTGGTAGGCTCGTACGCAGAAAGGAGTGGTTATTTGGTGGAATCGAACGAGGAAGTGGCCGAGCCTTCATGATTTTTGTGAAACGACGCGATGCCGTTACTCTCACGAGACTGATCTGCAAGTTCGTTCGTCCTGGTACTACGATCATGTCAGATTCATGGAGAGCATATTCGCGTCTGTCGAGATTACCGGCAGGATACAGACATTTAACAGTAAATCATATGCTCAACTTCGTGGATCCTCAAACTGGCGCACACACACAGACGATTGAATCCCTGCGGCAAAAGTTCAAAATGGTGCCCAAGAAAAAGTTTGGGTTGAACACGAAGAGATACTCCGACTACATCAAGGAGTTTCATTGGCGCCGCGAGTTCGGGAGTTTAAAGGAAGTCGTATTCAATTTCTTCGAACACGTAGCGCAGTTTTACCCGTGCTAAGAACGACTTGGAAACCTGCGATTAACATCACTAACCCAACGGTCCTGTTTAGGGCCACAATCATCCATGCCGCAATTTTAGCTTAGGATAAATTGCAAAAGGCATAAAAAGGTTTACCATGATTATTTCTGTTATTCTCCATGAATGCGATATGTATTGAGCGTAATATTCTTACTCAGGACGTCAAACCAACGCTTGGGACAAATTTTGAGCGAGTTTGGTGATCCACCCCGTTTTGGTGCCGGCGCCTATGGCGCAGGCGCCAAGCAGTTTCGCGCCAAACGAATGTCATATTCGTGTTCTACGGGTCGAATTACCCCCTGGGACACATTTTGAGCGAGTTTGATGATCCACCCCATTTTGGCGCCGGCGCCTATGGCGCAGGCACCAAGCAGTTTCGCGCCAAACGAATGTCATATTCGTGTTCTACGGGTCGAATTACCCCTGGATAGCAATTTGCAGCAAAATCGAAAGGTTTTCCAAAAACCACCTCTTCGACCGCATCGGTTGGAGAGGTAATGGGGGTAGCTTTGGGTAAATAGTGCCCAAACTCCTAATGATGACCTAAACCAGTTGGCTGGCGCACGCTACTGCCCGCGTTTCCTGTCGATGACGTGCAAAATGGGCTCGATGCAAAGCGACTGAAGTAGTAGTGTGCGCCAGCCAACTGGTGTAAATACAATACATGGTGAATGGAGAAACTCATTTTTCGTGCACGATTTCTTGAAAGAGCTCCCGAACCAGATAGTGCGGCGCATCTGATCACTTTGATCAACAAATACTTTCAAATTGTCGCAGTCTACAACCGGTGGTTCCTTCGATCCACCATTTTTCCATCATGCAATGTTGTCTTTCTTTTGAAGTTACATAATAATTTGCATCCATTGTGAATTGAGACTGGAACTCTGATCTTGATGCATGGAAGGTCACGGCACCTCTACGACGAGGCACTATTCACAGCGTGACTAACAAGAGACTTTGTGGCAGCGGCTGATGACCTGTCGGGCAGTCCTGATTTACATCCAAATTATATGACAACTCGTAGGCTTTTTACTGAGCCTCCGACATGTGTGTATTCTATTAGGACAGTGAATTCGCTTTGCGGCGTTTGGTGTGCGACATGAAGATGCGAGCTATGCGTGCCGTATTGGATTGGTCCTGAAGCGATGACAGTGAACTAGGTCTAACTCTACGCGTGATCGCTTCAGGACTCAGCCAATACGACACCCGTAACTCGCATCATGGCATCGGGCGCGAAACGCGACCATGCGAATTTTCTGTCCTAATGGCATGCACCCTTACGGGATTGTTTTGGCTCACTTTGACTTGATCGGCTGGCAAGTTGCCTGACGCGGTCATGTCGCATCTTCGCCGAGGTGTGTTGTCCATAAGCAGAGCTGAGAGCATCGATCACGATCTTCAGCAATAGGTCGTATAGAATCCACCCACTTGTCGCTGTTTCATAAATTGCGAGACGAAATGTCTCACTTAAAGTGCCTATCAACGCCAAGCATCCTCAGGTCTTCCTTCACCACATCTGTCCGGGATCTACACTTGCGGCCGGGCGGCCTTCTCTAGCTGGAATCCGGAAGCATCCGCAGGGAAAGTTGAACAAGGCGATCCGACTGTCTCCTCAAAAGGTGACCCAGGAAGTGTAGACGATTCTGCGTGACTACTTCAGACGGAGGGAGGAGATGTTGCTGTTTGCCACGACTCATCCTCCGGTATACCAATTCCACTTCCGCCAAGAGATCTTCGTTGTAGCATGCCCTTGGCCAGAAGTGGCCTAGCATTCGTCTAAGAAGTTTTCTCGCCGTACAGTCGAGTTCCTCCATTACCGTGGGCGGCGCTGCCCATGTCTGCGATCCGTACATCATGATGGGTCGACTGGCGGACAGGTACACGCGCAGCTTGACTTAATTGGCAATAGGAGTCGACCACAGACACCTGTATAAGGAGTTGAACGCCGATACGGCTTTAACGTGGCGCTGCTGAATATCCCTTTCACAGCTGCAGTTGTTCTTCAGCGTACAGCCCAAATATCAGAACTCTTCTACAAGTTCTATTGGTTGTCCATCCACCTATACTCCCGCTGTAGGTCTGAAATCCACATTTGTTTGCATTTGTCAGAGCGAAGGCGTAATCCATGGGCTGCAGCTAGTTTTGACCCAAGGTTGACGACACGCTGCAATTTCGCATTGCCCGCAAATATAACGACATCGTCGGCTACTCGAGAACGAGCAAGGAACGTCCTGATGGCGAGAGCGCGACGTCTGCAGCATGTCGCTCCGTCACTCTTCGCATGATATCGTCAACGGCGAAGATGAAAAGAAACGGTCTTTCTACTACTCTTTGTCTCACTCCAGCTTTACCTTCGAACGGTGCCGTACATCCGGAAGGTGTGCAAACTGCTGCCGTTGTTTGTCAATTCATGTGGTCAATTAGGCGACAAGTTTTCCAGGAACTCCATCGGCTCGTAGTGCGTTAAGTAGACGGCCCTGGTGTGGAGAGTTGAAAGCAGCCTCGCAATCCAATAAGGCTAGCAGTGACTTTGAGTACCGCCATCACACCTCAATCAGTCTCCTGACAATAAATACCTGGTTGACTGTGGATCGGCCAGCACGAAAGTCGGCTTGCTCGTCACGGTTGGTTTCTTCTCGATTTCGATGAGCCTATCCAAGATGATTCGCTCTAGGACCGTGTACGTAACGCGCAGCAACGAGATTCCTCGATAGTTCTTAGGATTCGTGACGGACAGATTCCTGTGGAGTGGTATAATGTTTGCGTGCCTCCACTTGTCAGGTGTCCTTTCTTCAATCCATATAAAACGGATAATTTTCGTCATTCCACGAAATCCACATGGAGGAAGTGATTTCAGCATTTCCGCGATGATTTCATTGTCTCCGCCGCATTTTCCATTCTTCATTTTCCAGACACAAGCAAGAACTTTCGGTTCATCGGG
The DNA here is from genome assembly GCA_963978905.1 of Trichostrongylus colubriformis. NCBI lineage: Eukaryota > Metazoa > Nematoda > Chromadorea > Rhabditida > Trichostrongylidae > Trichostrongylus > Trichostrongylus colubriformis. Next base: position 38,047,435 of record OZ022259.1, read on the forward strand.
TGATTCAAGGGCTGACCGCATATGCTGGTCTCTGGACGTGATGAAGTTTAGGAAGCGACGGCGCTTGTAATTCAGCATCAAATTGGGATGGTCTCTCTAAATCAAGTGTTGCCTCAGCGACAGCGACTCCATCGGCAGTTCTGAGGACAGGAGAACATCTCTTCCTCTTGCCACTATACTGTCGGAGTAAAGTGTAGGCCTTCCTAGGGTTCCTGTCCTCCCATGTTTTTTCGAAATCCTCCGTCTCGACATCCATTCGCTTTCACGATCGCGTTGCAGCTGATGACGCAGTTTTCTTCTTAGACGCATTTCCTCCTTCAGATCTACAGCAGAGCGAGCAACACATACGGAGTTGTATGTAGACCTTGTCTCCGCTGCTGCGTAAGCATACTTCTTTCTCGGCTGAAGAACCGTAGTGTTTCCTTTGCAGCATCCTGGATGCATCTAATGAAAGAATGTGCATTGCCAAGCTTCTTCCTAGTCCGTACACCGATAGAACGGAGACACGTTGACGAAACTCCTTCCTGCATTTTTCGTCTTTTAAGCCTGCTATGTCCAACCTCGGCTGAGGTAGAACTCTGCGCTTCCTCTTCTGAAGAGGAGCCTTGAAGCTTAGGAGAACTGGGCGGTGGTCAGAATCAAATGCTACATCCCACACAGCTCGAGACCTCCGTATATTCGACAAATGGATACTCCTAGTCAGGACGTAATAAAGCTGCAGTTTCAAAACACCCATTTTCCGTCTTTGCTGTTCTTCTGGCGTCAAGGATGTGATTCCCTGCCACGTGAGCTGATTACGGCGTTGGTTCCTCTCGAACGTCGACGCATGATGAGGTTTCTCTGTTTGCAGAAGTCGATCAGTCGATGCCCGTTGTCCGATGTTCCGCTGGATAATACCACTTTCCGGGGGCATCGGGCTCTTGATCAAGACCCATCTTCGCGTTAGCATCGATTCTGACAACAACAGCGTGCTGGCTAGGTACCTTAGACATCAACGTGTTGAGTTATCATAGAAGGTGTCCTTCTTATAATCCTCTGCGGCTTCGGTAGACGCATGAGCGGTCACCATCCAAAGGTTGAATCCTCTGCGGTCCCGTAGTCGCACGAACGCACTTCTAGGCGACGTTGAGCCAAAGCCCTTCACCAGGTCCTTATAGTCGTTCCTCACAGCTACTGCACATCCTCCTACACATCTTTCGTCAGCATCGCCCGAATAGATGGTGTAATTCTCAATGTTGAAGACGGGCTGATCTCTGATGCGTGTTCCTTAAAGTGCAGCAAACGGCGCGTGGAGATAGCGTAGTAGCCTAGACATGGCGGCCCGTTGGAGTTCACTTGACAATGAGCGACAGTTCAACGTGACGAGCTGGACATTTGTAGCCAAAGATCCAACACTTGTCGCAGGTATAAAACCTGGCAGGTCATCATGGGCTACGGCTTTGGGCTGAACACCAGCACCTTCTTGCAATATATGGAATACTTTGACACCACGTGCAGATCAGTAAGCTTGTATACGCAACCCCCAACAGGACTGTTATAACATTATTTTTCCGGAAAACGCTTCGGCGAACTGATCTCTTACAGAAATCAGAAGTAGTAGGTTGCTACCTTCAATCAGTCCAATCTACAGCTCCTAATTTCTGTAAGACTCTGAAGAAGGCGATTCGCCGAAACTAGTATTCTAGCAACCTCGGAGGATCAGCAAAAAGTCTAACAGTTGTTCTATAATACTAAAGATGCCAAGATAAATAGTGTAAAGGGTTCTGTAGGAGGATGAATCGTTTCCCTAATGCCCATGTGCTTTTTGCCTTAGTAAATGTTGCCGGCGGCTCTATCTGTACATTCTCACGCTTCCACTCAAACGAGCACGAGCCCTTAACATGTGTCACCCTTATAACCTGGCGGTTCGAACCTAGACAGATCGGTGTTGTTACATTCTACAGCGAACAATTCCGTTTCTTTCAAGACTTCACCAGTGAGTGTTATATGGAGATAGCTACGGTAGACTCGGTTCAAGGACGCGAAATGGACATAGTCATTCTGCTCACCACGCGAACAAACATCGATTGCGAGGTTACCTCTTCTCGAATAACTCCTCCGACTCAACGTCGCTATCACACGATGTCGCCTCCCTATTCATCTTAGGTCATGTCCCGACATTACGACCCTTCCAGCACGGACAGTCGTACCTTTGGGTTGAGGATACGCGAGCCCTCCTTCCCTCGCCTCGCCTGGAGAGCTTGTTTCAACGTCAGTAACAGCATAGTTTATTTGTTTACTTCCTCCCTTTCTTCAATGCTACTTTATCAATCCATTCAAATTCAATCCATATCTGACGGCGTTTGCCGACTCTTTTTTTAGTTTTGTCGAGCTTACCGTCCCACTTCGGCGCCCAGCCCACCGACACTCTTAACCTACAACCGACAATTAGGCTAGTTCTTTTTCACGTCTGGGACGGATGTCCGGATAACAACAGTTGGGAAAAACTCTCCGAGGACGACAAGGAGGAGGGGCGAGGACGAGGGCGAGGACCTGATGACGCGATGGACGACCGGGTGCCCATCCTAGAAGCCCTACCACCGATTCACCGCCACCTACCACGCTGTCCTTTTATTCTGATCTGTGGTTTATGTATTACTTGCTCCCGTAATGCCACCGCGTAAATTATGTACTATGGACTATACAGGGGGTGCCGAAAAGTAATTTCGCTCTTGGCTCACATCCGCCAAGTTTACAAAACGTAGGAAAACGAAAGAAATAAAAGTATTGGGGCAAAATATTCTCGAAATGTTCCTTAAAGGCAAGAACAAGCTGCGGCTCGCTACGTTTATCTTTATAAAAATATGGAGCTTTCAGTCGGAGCAGTCAGGCTTCAGAAAACCTACGGTGACAAGGTCCGCTCAAAATAGTGAAGCCAGGTTCCATGGTAAGTCTTTTGTGGGGAGATTGCCAAGATTGGCCCTTCGATTCATGGAACCCCTGCTGCTTGGACAAGGCTGCTATGACCCGAAGTGTCATTTTCTTGCTTCAAATCCGCCTTCGGAGGGGTTTCAGTGGTAATGGCACGTTTTGGTTTTCGAAAGATTTCGGGAGCCTGAAAAAAGCGGAATACTTGAGGGCACCACCCAATATGAATCCCTCAGGGACGCAAAGTGAACGGACCTTTTCAATGCTGTGAACGGGAGTGAAGAAATTTCGGATTTTGCCGTGCTGAGATGACACATTTTCAAATATCGTTTGCCGATGTTTACAACTTTGCACACCACCTGGCCTCTACAATATCCGCCCAACAGTTTTGAGGATACCCTTCGATTCATGGAACCCCTGCTGCTTGGAAAAGGCTGCTATGACCCGAAGTGTCATTTTCTTGCTTCAAATCCGCCTTCGGAGGGGTTTCAGTGGTAATGGCACGTTTTGGTTCTTGAAAAGAAAGAAAACGTATACGTGTACGTCTAATATATAATGCCGTATATTAATGAAAGAACGGCATCAAGGGTCAACAGTTGGTCAAGAACTCAAAGCTCCCAATACGATTAATATTCCGTCCTCCGCCCAATCTCAAACGTATACTCACATATTCAAGGGTTCACGAGGATAGATGTGGAAGAGAGGGGTGCAGTTTCTGTGATAGCCATAAAGTATGCCAGCTCCGGGGAACGGTATATCTAATAGAATGCCAAGGATGTGGGCAAAAGTACGTTGGAGAAACTAAGAGACCGCACTACAAACGCATTGGTGAACACCGCAGAGCATTATTAAATCCATCATCTTATCCCAATAGCAGTTTCTCCAATCATCGTACAAAGGTACATGCCCATGAAACACCCCCCACAATCGGTATTAAAGTACTGCACCGCTCAATATACAATCCTGTAGAAAGAAAAATTTTGGAGGCCCTTGAAATAAAGCGGTTATCACCAGAAATAAATAGTAAGGACGAACTACGTGACATTCTTCATATCTTCACTTGATCACAGTAATCATTTTTGATTACTGCATGATCTCTCTCTCATATCTACTGTCGTAACGTCCTCACTATTTGAGGGTGCAACCGGGTAGGTTTATCATTTTCTGCACCATTCGTCTCTGGCAGGGTGGGTCACGCCAAAAATATTTTTGGGACGGGGCCGTAAGCAATTATTTCATATATAATTAGCTAATCACCACAGTTTCAGGCCTGAAGAAGGCGTTATACGCCGAAATACTGCAATAATATTTTCAAGACTTTCGAGACTTTTGAGGGGTCTTTTGAGTCTTTTGAATAAATATTTTGGAGTCGCAACTGTTTTTTAAACATTCAGATAACCATGAGACTCCGGAACAGCACAATATTAAAGTTTTGAGGATGTAAAGTGTTATGCAATTCACTTTCCTTGACAGGGACAGCCGTCCCATTTTCGTGGTAGGGAGGAGAGTTTGTCAGATCAGAAAAGTATCCTAGGTAAAGATAAGCAATGGCAACTAACTAATCACAAATAACCATAACTAATCAATCACACAAACATGCCAAGCTAAAAGCCGTTTTCAGGCGAGAATGTCTTGAGTCAGTTTTTTGAGCTCAGTTCTTGTGACGCTGCACAACATCATATTCACAATGCGCGTGAAAATTTATCTGGGGAAACCATTAATTACAAGTATTCTGATAAAAGCAAGAAATAAAAGTAAAGAGTGCCGACTTTCCATTCTTCAAAAAGAATCTGTTTAAAAGACTATCACAGTCGTTTGGAATGAATGCACTTCAACGAGTTTCCAGCACAGCCGTTGTCGGATCTCTTGTCGTAAGGGACGACTCAGAAAAATGATGCTGCAGGCATTTATTGACATCAAAAGGAAGAAGTCGAAATCGCTCTGAAATGCGAACATCCACAGGAGCTTCAGGGAAGCAGAGCTCGTTTCAAAAGATGTTGGACACCTTTGCTGCTTTGTGGGCAAAACATTCATTAAAGGCAGCTTTCGGGAAAATTCGGACGAAAAGTATAAGAAGTAGTGAATATGAAAGCCGAGATGCCTAGTAACAGGAAAGTGGAGAAAAAACGAATGGAAGTGGCCAAAAACCCGAGAAAAAGGAGCCCTTTCCATCGTTGGTTCTAGGCACGGACGACCTTTCCGTCAAGACGCGGGTAGTCCGCATAGGTTTTCCACTGGCATTACCAAGACGTAAGCATGAAGGGATGTTCGGAAATGCGACAGCATCTATTTTCATGTGGTCAGTTTCAAGCTAAAAGTGAGAAAGCGCGCTCGATACATTCAATCCTGCCGATCTCCTCGACCAACCGCACCGTGACCAACCCCTAATCACGTCGCCTGGAGGCGGGCTGTCCTTGTCCAAGGCGTTTTGTCCTGACGAGGCCGTCTCCGCCACAGCTCAAGGGGGCGCCTTCCGCGAGGGATTTCGCCATGCAAAGGCCTTCCAGACCCATAGTGTTTCACTCAATGCCTCCTTATGGGATTCCCTGTCACCCACATTATCCCGAACACTGTCTTTTAGGACCCGGATCGGACCCAAGGGCAAAAATCACTGCCAGGGCACCATGGAATATCTCAACACCCTCCACAGCTGAACAGGCCTCTTTATGCCACCTCATCACTGCTCAAGAAATCATGTAGTCTAGCGGCCGTTAGGCGTGAATTAGATTTCATCGATCGATACAATCCTAGTACAGGGTGAAAAGTTCAAAAAGGAAGAAGTTTTTTAGCGCTGATCGATCCCTTCCTGTAATGCGCCGCACCTTCTAGTTCCTTTGGGAATCGTGGTGGCTGGTGAATGTGATACGGCCTACACAATGTCTTGCGGTGGCCAGTTGATGTACAACTCAGTGCTTTTATCCTCCCAGACTAGTCTGGTCCCAAGTCACCGATCCCGGAGGGATGGAAGGCTTGGGTGGGCGTTGATGCAGGATTGGATTACCGCACCAAGAGAGTGGAATGCGCATCACCTGTCACTACACCACCTCCGCCCATCCTAGTACAGACAATCCGGTAAATATGTCTGTCCGCATGTGTGTGCATCTGTCTGTCTGTCACGAAATTCATATCTCGCATCACAGCAATGATGGGATCCCGAATTCTGCAAATGATATAGGGGCATTAACTGGACGGAAGCAAAGGTGATAGCAACTGATAAGGGCTGATAAGGAGAGTGAAGAGAATAATGTTGTCGGATCCTTTTTGCTTTTGGCGTTGATACTAGAGCGTTCAAACTCATAGGTGTTTTGCGGGGTGGAACGAAGACATTAACGGTGGGTGATTCCAATTGATAACTGTACACATAATTCGATAAGAAACGTCAGAAGGTACAGGTCACAGAAGTCGTTGCGCTTTTTCAAGTTGGAGTGGAGTGTTCACACTAGTAGTTGTAGGGAGCCTCAAAAGTGGCGGATCAAATCTGATAACGACTGATAGCTGATAAGATGGCTGATAAGATTCACTAGAAGGCGGATGGAAAATCCTACATGCCGGTTACTACTTCAATACGATCACTACTGCTGAAGTAGTGGGTCATTCCATAAGTAATGTCTCTTTTTTTAGGCAAAAATTTTTTTATAAAGTGACAGGTTCTTACGGCATCCCATATATCATATGAAAGAAATTTTTCTGCTGTACAAAATCTGATGTTTAGTTATTGAGTATTCTGCAATGTGGCTGATATTCTGGCTGGCGAAGAGGTATGGTGGTCCAGCCGATAAAAATTGGCTGAACCGGCAATTAGCTAAAATACTATATTACACTCTAGGAAGATCAACCAGTCATGTGTCTCGAGGTCATGACGCGCTTTTGAAAAATTTTTTTTCCATTATGTGGGGGTATCTACATGAAACATATAACTGACTTCCATTTTTGCTGCGTGGCCCTACAAATGCCAATAATGAGTAAAAAAATTTTTCGATTTCAACTCACTAATAGTAACGCATTCTCCTTGTCACTTTGATCATGTGCAGATCCAAAGGTGTTCTTCTAATTCACATCCAAAACAAGGTCAAATGCGAAAAAATAAGACTTTGTCTCCATCATGTACTAAAAGTGCGTAGCAGTTTCATAGCGGCCCGCCCATAAACGGGCAGCTGCGGCGACAGGGTGGCCCGCTGGATACAGTGATGAACTCTCAAACGGATGGAGTGCTGGGTTATCGTTCGAATCCCGGCATTGACAAAGTTTTGCATTTTTTTGCCTTCACTTTTTCATTTTCAAATATGTCTGTTCATGCAAAATGACTACGATTTTCGTTGACAGCATGCCAAGTTGACTCTATTCACGAATTTCCAGTGAATTTGGTGATCTAACTTTTTTGACCCGTCCGTGCTCGTAGTGCTCGTAATTCGCGGTTTTGCGCGAAATGAGTGCCATATTCGTGTTCAGGGGGGCAAACTACCCGTGGGGACACATTTCTAGCCAATTCCAAATTTTAACCCTAACTTCGAGAAAGTATGTTTGGCCATGGTGCCCCTTCTTTTTGTAGAAGAGTATAACTAACAGAGTCGATAAAAGCCTGTGGAATATGCACAGCATGGAAGCCTATCGCTATAACTTCACCTAGCAAGCATCAAGCAAGAGGAACACTCTGAATTTCATGACAAGTGTTAGCGTCTTCTCCTTCGTTGAACGTGCAGTCCAAGGTATACCCAATGCCCAGCACTAATTTTCGGTCTGGGTCAAAACTTCGATTGGGCAGGAAATTACTCCTGGTGGTAGTTCGACCTCCTAAACAGAATATCAAATTCGTTTCGCGCAAAAACGCTCGTTCGTGCGCTATGAGCGCAGAAAGGCTAAAGTAATGGGACTGTCAAACTTGCTGAAAACAGGCAATAGGGGGCAGTTCGGAATTTTAAATGTGATCACTACACTCAGTCTTCATATTCAAATGTTCACGAGCCCAAAAGCTGAAAATTTAAATTTTGCAAAAATTTGTCCTCAGTGGGGATCGAACTATCAACCCCGTTTTCGGCATTTGAAGGGCCGCGCAGCAAAAATGGAGATCAGTCATATGACTCTTGTACGTACCCCCATACATGCGAAAAACAGCTTTCAAAAAGCGCTTCATGAGTTGGAAGTTCTTCCTCGTTAGCCCCGACCCAAAACTTGGTTGATCAAGAAGTCGCGTCTTTCGTTTTCTGAATTCCTTTTTCCGAAAGCACCCACGTTTATTCAGAATGGAATTTTTCCTCTCAGATCCCTTGCTCAGCGTTGTTTCAGGATTCATTCGGGAGGATTTTGTCTGCTCTATCGAAAAGATGTTTCATTTTCGTTTTGACTATGATTCACATGGAATTTCAAAAATTTATGATAGCGGCCCAGTTGACATTATTGCGCATTTTATTACTTCAACAGAAACTCAAGAAACCGGTGGGTGATGTTGTCCGATCCCTTTCTCATTACTTGTACTCGACGTTTCACACCCCTTTCAACTAATTTGTTGAGAACATTTTCTTGCCTTTGCTCTAAGAAATTGGCGAAAATCATCGAGTTGTGGCGGAAAAAATAAATGTGAAAAAAGAGCGACCTGACTCTTCAAGCAACCAATTGGTGGAACTTGCAGGAAAGGTCGGGGCTAAGTACGGGACACGCGATTGGTTAATTTCTTAAAAAAAATGTATCGTTTTATTTAGTTGCTGGTTTGGTCGATTTTTGTCGCCTGACCAGCCACTTCACCAGCCTGAAACTCGCTCCCGTTATGACGCTCATGGAAATCAAATATGCCATTTATAGAGCAGAAAAATTTCTTTCGAATGATATATGACGTGCCGCAAAAATTTGTAGTTTCATAGGAAAAATTTTTGTTTGAAAAAAACGACACTACTTATGGAATGAGCCAATATGATGCTCACAGTCTTCGTGTTGGCGTATTTGGATTCTGCTCATCAACCGCTGAACTATCGTCTTCTGATACAGCGATCTACATAAATGTTTGGATGCTATCTATATTTGCAACAGCAAAGCAGGGAACCATTTTCTAGAACAGTACAGCAACAAAGGGCATTGATGGTTAGATCATCGAAACTCTCAAATAATAGCGGTGCATGTTTAGCAAATGATAGGCATGAGTGAGTGGCAGTTCAATCCGATACCAAGATTTGAGAGTTAGACGCATGAGGATGGACAAATTGACGTTTGTCGATGCAATCGAACCCGAAATATTGAACGCTCTACCATCTAGACTCTCAAGTAGTGACCCTTTAACCTAACTGTCAAATGATCAGTGATTCAACAACATTCTTTTCCAATAGATTTCTTCCTGATCCGATATCAGTTGATACAAAAGTGACGAACGCTGAATCATAGAAAAGTGCAGACGTGTATGCAGTAATAAGAGACTGAATCATCAACCAACAATAAGGCTTAGGCACCAAAATCTCAGCAATCAAACATGATTTGTACTCCAATATCTGTGGGTTAATTTAATCACTAAGCAACGTTGAATCCTGAGTAGTGATGAATATTTGTGGAGCTACGAGTTGACCCAGTACTGCGCTTATTACAGTGTGGAATTATGCGATATTAACGTCCCTGATAGCAGCTGGAGTGTCTGACGCTTTTTTTCCCTAAAGTCTGACCAGCTAGACGCTGAATACATCAATACAACTGATATCCCTCTATTATACAAACCATTTACTTTGTTCGTCGGTTTGTATGTCGGTTTGTATGTCGGTTTGTATGTCGGTTTGTATGTCGGTATGTATGTCTGTCCGTCCGCAAGTGAGTGATTGTGATTATGGAGTGATAGAGCAAAACAACCGCTCTATGTTGGGAGAGACCGATGGGTGTTGGGGTATCACTGTGCGGCTATGTTGTTGTAGTGATAGCACCTACTGCTTATATAAACGCCTATTCCGTACTCTCACCCTCATTCTGGGGTGTGCTGACGTCTGGAGGTGTCGGCACACTGGGATGGCATGCATTATGTTGGGTCTTGGGAAGAGCACTGCCGTCTGAACTTAACCGATCACGGAGTGGTTAATTTTGTAAATGGAAACGATTGCAATATTTTTTACAAAACATCCCTCTATTATATAAACCATTTACTTTGTTCGTCGGTTTGTATGTCGGTTTGTATGTCGGTATGTATGTCTGTCCGTCCGCAAGTGAGTGATTGTGATTATGGAGTGATAGAGCAAAACAACCGCTCTATGTTGGGAGAGACCGATGGGTTTGGGGTATCACTGTGCGGCTATGTTGTTGTAGTGATAGCACCTACTGCTTATATAAACGCCTATTCCGTACTCTCACCCTCATTCTGGGGTGTGCTGACGTCTGGAGGTGTCGGCACACTGGGATGGCATGCAATATGTTGGGTCTTGAGAAGAGCACTGCCGTCTGAACTTAACCGATCACGGAGTGGTTAACTTTGTAAAAGGAAACGATTGCAATATTTTTTACAAAACACGGCCCCCTCAGACAGCTATTATGATGTACTTAAGATTCGGAAACGGATGGTGAACCTTATCATCACATAGTACGCTCTTTGATTTTTGTGACGAATGAGTGGCACAAGTGAACGTGTGGAAGGGTGTGGATCCGACGAATTACCAATGTCGTGTGACGCGCGAGGTAGATCGCGTGGCGAAAACTGGTCAGAACATAAAGGGAATACGCTCACTCAGTGGCAGATACCCCTGATCAACCTTTATTGGTCGTGATCAATTTCGATCGGAGACCACAAAGGTCATGTGACATTTGCCTCCCGGCTTTCCTCACAAGTGTCTAACAGACATACGATATCGTCGTTTACCATATTGGATCACCCACCGTTACTGTTCCCGTATCACATTCAATGGATCACTGGTAAAAGAATCACCCTTTACTTCGATGTTTGCTGTACATGTCTAAACAAAGGGCTCCCGTGAGCTTCAACGGTCCAGCGTCACTCAGAATCGCCCGACGAATTCGTGGCTTTTCTCTTCCGACGCTCCTTATCGCAGTACGTCAGCCATTATCATTGCAGATCTCTCGTCGCCGTTGGTGACCTTATACCACTCTACACGGCCACTGTGAGCGTCCCTCCTTCGTCACCTTCAAACGCGCAACGGATTCGGTGCACTCTCCATCGAACGCACATCAGCCGCACCGTTCACTTGTTATCAATTCGACTACTGCACCATTAATGGCCGTACCAACCTCCTCCTATACCTCTCCTAGAATTCAGAATCCTACCGCCATGAGGCGAGAAATGAATTTCCGGTGAAACAGGCACACACACGTATTACACAAACACCACACACACGCACAAACACACTGAAAGGCACACCTGACCAATTATATGTATAAAGCAGGATAACTGCGGCCGACCTGAAAGGGTCCTCACCAGCTCATCCATCCATTGTAAAGCAGGAGGTAACACAGGAGTTTCTACATAAAAAAGGAACGTTGTATTGTAGATACACTGCAAAATGCTCATGAAGCAACTGACGACCGTCACAAACAAGAGACCCTGGAAAACGAGCCTTTCAATAATGCCGGTAATATAATCAAGATCTCGTTCAATCATGATCATAAATGTCAGGTGTATGCAGAATAAATGGTTAAAACATAACTGGCCATAACTTCGCTCAGACGCAAACCGGCGTCAGAAGGAGTTTGCCGATACGATGCAGGTTGAAAATGCCATTGTCGACTACAGTGATTATCGCTATCCAGAATTTTATCATGATGGCATACTTTCTTTACCAAATCGTTGGCAAAGTTGTGTAAATCCAAATGATTTTTATTTCGACAAATAAAGTTGTGTCTGAGGGAAGTTACGGCGTTTTGAAAAAGTGGTCTGTTTTGGCCATTTATTCTGCATACACCTAAGAGTAGTGAAATACTGATATCTAGGAACTGTTTTGTTGACCTTAGTGTGATCAAAAGGCCGTAACTCAAAAGGGGCCTGCAAGGAACTCCAACCCAAGAATTGCGAAATTCAAAGAACTCGCGAAAGTGCTACTTCAAACCAACTGTGCTCCCCTAATCGGATGCGTGCCCTACGCCAGGGCATAGAGGCATCGTGGGATACGGTGTACAGCGCGATATGTGAAAGCTGGGGTCGAAGTATGTAGCTGCGTCTAAAGGCGCTTACCACGTTCTACGCTCAAGTTAAGGCGTAGCGCACCTTCTGCTTCCGATTTTGCGTTCTACGTTGAAATAGGCATAACAGGGCACTCACCTCAGACCATCTGAATACTTTGTCCCTAGCTCGCACAGCACGCATGTCGCAGTGGAGGATCCTACTTTAACGATCACATTCCATCCCTATCAGTTACACATACTCTTAGTAAAAAAACGGAGCGAGTGGTCAGCCGTGCAAACAGACTACGTGCAATAAAAGCTAGTCTACGACTCATTCTCAATTCAATCCTCCATCTTGCTTTCGGAGTCTCTTCCCCAGTGTAACAGAAAAGAAGAGCACTCACCACGTTTCGAGCCAGCCTGCGGTTGCTTTTCAGCTCCTTATGAATCAGATAAATAGTGTAAGAGATAATCACAATACTCACTATTTCGTACATAATCGCTATAACCGATTCTATGACACGAGTTTCCTGTTATGAATTGTTGCTGTAACTTACAAGATAAAATCGCAAGAAATTCTGTAGCTTCAGAGGCACAGTCCTCAGGCTGAAGGCCAGCCACAGCTTGTAAAAAGTATTCTTGTCGAAATGAAAAAGCGTTCTCGTTTGAACAAAAATAAAGGGAATACCAAAATTCAGGTCGAGATGATGTACGAAATGCTCTGGTAAAGTGGCAGCTTGATGGGCGCACAGTGCAACATCTGCACGACCGCTTCAATCTACTGAGGCGTGTCTGACTGTGCGGTGGAGCGCCGTTACAACGCGCACCGAGGTTGGGTTCGATTGAACTTCCTGCTTTATGTGCGCTCCACTTGATTCTTGGGAATCTACTAGTGTTATAGTTTGACAGCAATTCCGTGGTCTTGTGCGGTTGTCGCATATAAAAGTGGAACTTCATTCAAGAGTAGAACTGGGACTGTTGAGAGGCTCGCCATCAAGTAGGACGAGTGGAGGGGCTCCCTTCAGAATCTTGAAAGAGAGTCCTTTTCTTGTTCTAAAAGAAAATGACGTGCGGGACTGTGAGAAGCAAATTCACTCTCACTATACAGTAAAATCCATTACATTCATTGAGCCACTACGCCCAATAAGTATCCATCCTCCGTCAGGCTTTTGCTTGTAGACAAAATTCGTAACAATAGCTTGGTAGTGAGTTGCAACAGAGAAAACAATCTCGAAGATGAGCAAAGCCCACACATTTCTCTTGCACCAAATCTGAAATGATGGCAAGGAACAAACTTATGGGTGTGAATCAGTGCTGGAACTTGAAATACTAATTAGTCAGAATTCACATGCGACTGTTGTTGTGGAAAGCGAACAGCAGTGAATCGGTTGCATGTCATCAGGAAACATCCAAGGATGTGTGTGAAGAAGTTAATTCCAGTCATGCTGGCCGCCAATCGAGTCACTAGCTCGAAGGATGGTCCTGCAACAGAGCCAGCCATCAGTTTAGTGAGCTGAATTACTTCCATTTGGATAATGTTCAATACGCGTAGGCTTACCAAAGGTAGATTTGAATTCTATTCGAATGCACTCCTGTGCAACGATTCCCAAAATGTCACAGATACCTATAAATGGAGATTAATGCCCAAAATAAGCACTGACGTGTAAGGCAGCATGGATTAGAAATACCTCTGAGTGTTGTACGGATAGTCAAGTAAAGCATCGGTTGACATCTGCAGGAGTTAAACTCTTTTAGCAACCCAGGGTTGAGTGTGGAAGGCAATAAGGCCTTGCCCATCACTTAACATAGTGTGGTACCAGCCACGACTGAGTGCGATTGATGTTTACGTCTGTGCCTCGCGTGCGATCTATCTTGTTTACATTCTTCTTCCTGGCCTACTCCTCTCGGTTGGGGATACATGTTATGGGAAAGGCCAAATGAAGCAAGGAAATCCTCATTTCATGCATTTCATATGTGCTGATAAGGCAGAATTTTCAGTTTCTTTCTATAATGATCCATCTTATATGTAGATAGCGGATCCATCAAATTTGCAAACAAATTCGAGTAGAAACAAAGATCCATTGGGGTGAGGCGGTGCAGGAGAATTTGTAAGATGAGTCAAAGGTGTTTAAATATTTTAAAAAATTATATTTAACCTGCTGGAAGACCAGCAATTCAAAATCTTTAAAGTTGATGTACACAGTGCGCTGACAGAATACATGAAAAAGGCAGAGAGAGCTGCGCCGAGGGAAGAAGTGCTTAGGGAGCTGCTCCCGCATTTTGCACAGCTTACAATTTATCCTGATGCACCCCATCTGTCGAGAGGACCCGTTGCCTGAGTGTTTAGTTGCGGATCTATCCTGCTACCTGCGGCATGCTCCAGCATTACGGTAGTAAGATAATTGCGACCCAGAGACCAGGAATCAAAATTAAATGTACTGAGTTTAACAAAGATTATCTATTACACCACTTTCTATTACAGTCCACACTTCGAAATTAACGCAAGACCCCTTGATATTTCGTTTTCAATGAAAGACTCAGTTCAGGCGGGATTCACGTGTTTCTCAGGAAAGGCACGCAGAGTTATTATTGAAAACCCGAGCTTATATGTTGGTGCATATGTAAGCACAGTTGGAGTGCACGAGGTGCTATAATCTCAATAGTCATAGACAAATCAATTAGATGCTAGCTATGAACGGCTTTTAAGTTTTCTTTCCTTTGCTTGCTGTAGAGCCCGTTCAGAAAAGTGTGTTGGAGGTTTTGTAGGAGCTCACAACTCCTCCAACAGCACAATTCGTTTAAAACATCCGTGAGGACGAGTTCTGCTTGATCACCCTTTTTCCATTTGAAATTGTAGCACTCCGATAATTACATCGAAAATACAGACTAGAATCTCATGACAAACTTTTTATTTCCCCGGATACATTTTCGTTCATGATAACTCTGAAATGATTTGTATCATCGCCATAGCGTATCTCATACGCCCTTCGGTTGATGTTACTGCTAAGTGCTGCCACGTCGAACTCTATGCGTTTGCTCTGAAGACAATATCCAAACAACAACCTGTAGAAATTCACTGCGTTTCGTAGCACAGTAACCACATAGTTCAAGTGTTACCGCCTTCATAGCATACTCTGTCTCTTCCTCTTCTCCCTAGCGTCAGTCCCGCGCCTTTGCGGGGTCCGCTGTATTTGTCAATCGCCGCCATTTTCTTCTATCCAAGGCATCTTCTGCCGTGGCTTTCACTTCTGTGAGGTCCGTTTTGATAACGTCCCTCCACCTTTTCTTTGGGGCTCCTCGTGGTCGCTTGCCGGGTACTTCGAACTCTACCGCTTTCCTAATTGGGTCGTCTGCCGACCTTCTCAGCACGTGCCCGTACCATTTTAGCCGCTGCTCCCTCAACTTCAGCTGGACCGGTGCCGTCTGCATGACTGCCCTGACGTCCTCGTTGCTAATCCTGTCGAGCCGCGTCCAACCACAGGCCCATCTCAGCATCCTCATTTCTGCGGAATGTAGCTGCTTCTCAAGGTTCTTTGTTATGGGCCAGCACTCGCTGCCATAGAGCATTGCGGGTCTTATCACCGATCGATATACCTTGCCCTTTAGAGTCCTGGAGCACCGTCGATCGCAGAGGATTCCTGTGGACTCTCTCCATTTCAGCCATGCCGCATTTATTCGAGCTTTCACGGCCTGATCTACCGTACCATCCTCGGCTATATCACTTCCCAGGTATCGGAAGTCCTGAACCCTTTCGATGCTTTCTCCATGACGGTCCACGATGGACACCGGACAGTCCTCGGAGCTTAGGAATTTGGTCTTCTTGACGTTTACCCGTAAGCCGTTCTCTGCCAGCCTTGCCTGCCATCTCTGCACCTTCGCCTGAAGTTCTTCTCTGGTATCCGCTATCAGGGCAATGTCGTCAGCGTAGAGAATGGTCCTCAGTGGGCCTTCCATGAGGTCTTTCACCATGCCATCCAGGGTGAGCAGGAAGAGGAACGGGCTCAGAGCTGAGCCTTGGTGTACCCCAACCGAGATCCCTATTTCCGCCGTCAGTCCCTGCGGGGTGCGTATGACCGCCTTAGCCCCATCGTACATGTCCTGTATAAGAGTGACGAGGTGCTCTGGTATCTGTCGTTCTCGAAGAGAGTTCCAGATTACTGGGCGTGGCAGACGGTCGAAGGCCTTTTCGAGGTCCAGGAAGGCTAGGTAGCAAGGTTTACGCTTTTCACGGTACTTTTCCATCACTTGTCTAAGGATGAAGATGGCATCCGTGGTGGAGCGCTCAGGCATGAACCCGAACTGCTCCTGAGATATAGTGACCAGCTCCCTCAGCCTCAAGTCAATCAGCCGCTCATACAGTTTCATGGTATGAGCCGTCAACTTTATTCCACGGTAGTTGGAGCACTCCATTGCGTCCCCCTTTTGTTTGAATATGGGGACGATGGTACTGGTCCTCCACGCAGCCGGAATTTTTCTTCTGGCCGTCACCATGTTCAGGAAGCGTGTAAGCCACTCCACTCCGTACTCTCCCAGTGCCTTCCATGCCTCTATTGGCACTCCATCTGGACCAGCGGCTTTTCCATTCTTCATTTTTCCCAGCACCTGGCGAACTTCTCCCGCTGTCCAAGGGAGGATGGGGCCAGCCGTAGCCTCCTTCTGTTGGCTTTCCTTACGAGGGAACTCTTCATTCAGAAGCCCATCGAAGTACTCCCGCCATCTATTTTTGACCTCGGCTGGTTTCCTCAGAATGGTACCCTTACTGCTCTTTACCGCCTTGACCACCCCGATGTCTTGGGTGGCTCGATGTCTCGCTTTAGCCAGCCTGAAGACGAACTTTTCTGCCTCCCTCCCATCCAACCTTTCGTACAAGGCATCCATTTCTGCATTCTTTGCTTTGGCCACAGCTGCCTTGGCAAGCCTCTTGCAGCGTTTGTAGGTGTCGAGGTGTTCTGGGCTCTTCGTTTTCTGCCACCGCTTGTATGCTTCCTTCTTCTGTTTCACTACCCTCTGAACCTCCTCATTCCAGAACCACGCTGCTTTGTCTCCTTTGATGCCACCTCGGGTCTCCCCCAGCGTTTCCTTCGCGCATTTCAGAATTACCTCAGCTGCTCTGCTCCAAGTCTCCTCAGTCGGCCCGACAGGGTCTGGGAGACCGATATCAAGTAGCCTTCTTTTGAGGTCATCCCTTTCCTGTTTGTGCAGCTTCCACCACCTGATTCGCCGTTCGGTCTTGAGCCTTGTTTTCTTAGGGAGTTCTATGGCAATATCTGCTAGGAGGGGTCTGTGTTGGGTAGTGAGTACCTCTCCTGGCAGTACCTTGATGTCCTTCACAGTTTTGAGGGCTGATCTTCTTATGAGTATGTGGTCAACTTCCGTTTGTCTCCCTCCACTGCTGTAGGTCACCTTTTGACTCTCTCTTTTTGCGAAGTACGTGCTGCAGACCGCTAAGTCATGGGCCGTGGCCAGGTCCAGTATCCTTTCTCCCTCTGCGTTTCTTACGCCCAGCCCTTTGCCTCCGTGCACCCTTTCTAAGCCCCTTCTGCCTCTGCCGACGTGACCGTTCAAATCGCCTGCTACGGTGAGGTAATCGCCTTCCGGAACTGACCTGATGGCGTCGTCAAGGCTTAGGTAGAACTCGTCCTTCTCGTGCTCAGGACAACCGGCTTGCGGTGCGTATACACTTACTATGGTCCAGTACCCCTCCTCTGTATCCAACCTTACTGCCATAATTCGACTGTTGATCCTGTTCACGGCGCAGACGCAATCTTTGAGGGAATCCTACTACTGCGATAGCCACTCCGTTCCGTTTAGTGTCCTCGCCGTTGTAGAAGAGTTTGACTCCCTCTCCAATCTCCCTTGCCTTAGCTCCTTTCCAGCGTGTTTCCTGGATACATAGGATTTGGATGTTTCGTCGACTCATCAGGTCGGCAATCTCTCGAGATTTCCCGGTCAATGATCCTACGTTCAGAGTCCCCATGCGAACTAACTTCTTCAGCCGAAGTCGTTCTCCCCTCGGTAGCCCTCGCATACTGACCACAGAACTCGGGCGAGGGTTCTGCGCGTCACTTCCGGGTGACGTCCTAGCATTAACACTGATTCTTTGGCAACTTTTGAACATATTTGGGTGTGACTGGGTTTCTCCATCAGCCGGCCTGTCAACCTGGGCCTGACGCTGGTAACGTCACCATTTTTTGCAATTTCTTGCAAGGCATGGTTTGAGCCTCGGCGGGGATCGAACCCAGTGGTTTTGAATGTGCAGACGTGAGCCTACACTCTTAACCACTCGGCCATCCCTGCCTCTCATAGCATACTCTGTATGATCCGCTATAAATACTGAGTGGTTATTTCTTTCTCTCACGAAATTTATATCTCATGTCTTAAAATCGATGGAGTCACGAATTCTGTAAGTGATGTAGGGAAACAAGGGGAACCTCCGCGATGGTGCAGTGTCCTGCTATGTTGTCATGATCGGTGTCCCGTCGTCAGTGTACTTGTAGTAACTTCTGTATCACCTGTAAGGTTATCATAAACATAGAGGATGACAAAAGGCAACTGCCACCGAATTCGTTGCGTTTCCCCCGATTGATGAAGAACTCTGGCCTGTATAGCGTGGCCCAAGGACGCCACACAAAATAGAGAGAGATCGATTTTTGGAGTCCTAGCACGTATCTGTGCAGTAAGAGGTAGGACCGCGAAGTTGATTGCTGATAAGGGATTGTGATCGGGGTCGGGAGTGGCGTCGAGAAAATTTTTAAAGAACGATTCCCCTGAAAAAAAGGGCCTCGATACGAATTCTTATTCATTTTTCGATATCTCCAATAAGGCTCTACTCTGACAGTGCAATTCACGAAGAAAATTAAGAGTCAGTTGAGAAAAATGAAACCGAGTTCGGAACAAAATAAAAAAGGATAACTCAAAGGAATCGTGACGGAAAATGAGTCCTTCTATTACCCATTAAATTAATGTATTTGCTTAATAAGAGCCGCATGCAAAGTTTCACGCGACAAATTGAGAATCCGACAAGGACACAGCTCTTCAAAGTGGTGGCCATGTGTAGAGTGAATACCCCCCCCCCCCCCCTCCGATCGTCCGCTGCCGTCGGAAACGAAGAGTGGGAATTTTCTTCTCCACGGAAAAGCTCACCCGTGCATGCGGCGCGTGCCAGGTGACGTCACAACCACGGCATGACGCGACAACGGGCGATGTCCTGCGCTGGCACCATTACGCTCCAATAAGGGTGAACTTGCTGGCATTTTACTCATTAGGGAACGAGCGCTCAGTGCTCCGGCAAGCTTTGTATGTGATTGCTGTGAGAGTTGGTCATTCCGGTGTGACAAATCTCTTCAGCTTTTTGGATTAGTCCGAGCCTAAGAATGTGGCAGCTTCAGGAGCTTCCGTACTCCTCCGTCGTGTTTACACGCGGGAACACATAGAGTATCAAAGAGAATAGCCGCTTCAAGGCGCTGGTAAAGCGTGAACAACTTATCCTCATTGAAACGCAACAGCAGCAGCGTAGGCCACCGCTCACCGTCGAGGCGCGCGGTGCTGTGACGCCACCCAGCACGCGCCGCATGAGCGCCGCGGTGAGCTTTTCCTTTTTACGGACTTTTAACGCACCTTTCTGTTTTCACTTTGCGTCTGCGACTGAGACGGACGGCTGGGCGTGTATTCACTCTGGAGCCGCGTCCCTTCGACCACCACTTCAAGTAGCTGTAGCCTTCCCTCTTTTTCGAGTGAAACTTTGCATGTGGCCCTTATATGCAAATACAACATAAGTATATGGTTACCAGAGAAAGTCATTATTGCGTCCATTGGTGAATCCAATAATTTATGAAAAACAGTGATGAGTTGTATCGAGTGTCAACATGAATTAGTTTATTTATGTATTAAGTAATAAAAATTTCGAAATGCCTCCTCCCAATCGGTGATGACCTCCTTCAAACTCAGTATTATTAGTGTGGATCTCCGATGAAGATCTACGAAGTGTCACTTTTTTATCACCGCTTAAACTACCATATCCTCGAAAAGAAGGAAGTTAATCCAAGGTATTTACTAGGAAAATTTTCTGTCGACGTGACGATAGCCTCCCATGATTCCTCGGAATAAATATTGATTGTGTCTGATATGCTGCTCACGAGAAACTAGCGGGAGGGCGACTAAGCTTGGCCGGTCTCGCAGTGACATGCGCCATGTATGGGAATACCATCCTCAATCCTAATGTATACGAGCACGTTTTTCGGGTTTCGCTAGCATCAGCTCACATACTTGCATTTGTAACATTGGGTTGAGGAAAAGGTTCCCGCCGTTTTCTTTACTCCATTTTTCACATTGTTCCCTCCACCTTTCGACAAAGCTTATATATGTCTTCGATAGAGCCTTTCTTACTCTACAAAATGTCACTTTCTGTTTTTCGGTTCCTTCGACCACGTAATATCTATAAGGTTCGTAAGTGAAGTAAGCTGAAGGCAAAAAATTGGCACTCTCGACACTTCGCCTTCCTCGTCTGCCATCGGGGTCAAAAAATTTATGCGCATATGCGTTAAATAGAGCTTTTTCAGCTCTACGGGATGGTTCTACTTTTTATTCGAATCGCTCAACTTTTTGCTGTTTTAAGACTCACAAAGGCAGTACTCACAAATGTGTGCACTTTCGTTATCTCCTTTTCCTTGCCTAGCATCGAGATTGGAGAGGATGTGCATGTACGCATTCGATAGAGCTTTTTTTGCTCTACAAGATGATACCACTCTTCTTTTGTATCCTCTCATATTTTAGCATGTAGGAATAAGTTTCCACCTGTTTTTTAATTCGAAATTGCATAATGAAAATAAATTTTTTGGCACAGCGTTTTATATCGTTCGATGGAACGTAATTCGCTCTACAAGATAATGTTCAGGTTTTTGTTCAAATCAAGTTTTGCCATTTTTTTATCATTTAAAAGTCGACGAAATCGAGCATTTTTGACACCATGTGCTAATGCACATTAGCAAATATGCCCGGGAAGGATGAAGTGCGGAATCCGAGTCCCGTCTGACACCGAAGATTGTGCCCATAACTCAGCATCGCAGTAGTAACTTTCGCGTCCGGGCTGCGGCGATAACAGCAGCTATCTTAAATCAAAAATAACAGGAATTTGTCTCACATAGTCGTGGAAGAGCACGCCACGCACAAATTTGAGCTGTTGCACTTCACAAAATAAAACAGTTCAGACCAGAAGAAGGTGCTGAGCACGTCACATATTGTTACACGTTCGAGTCTGGTGGTCTGCGCGATTTCTTTGACCCATTCTTCTGTTTCATGTTTCATAAAATTGAAGAAATCTATAACGATTCGGAACGCGGCAATCTGATTCTTAGTCGAATTTTTTCAGTTAATTTTTACACCATACTGCCTGAGATACCAGGGAACTAATGACCTCTGGAGAAATAACCTAACGAAACGGTCAAAAACCCGGAAATATTATCTCTCCCCGCCATTTATTCTCAAGAGGGGCGGACTGCCATAAAATAATTGGTAGCTGTTGGAGAAGACGTTCCTATGAAGCCTAGAACAGTATTTCTCATCGGAAACTTCGCCACATATAGTCTTTTCAGACACTTAGCTTGCATTTGCGCGATCCACTTAAGGAGTACCCATTACTCACATTACCTCTATTATCTCTGTCTCCAAAAAATCCCACTATATACCGTCTAGTGCACAATGAGTATTTCAATACTTGTTCTCTGGCCACTTTTATGTAGTCTTTGTTTACTCCCAGTTCTATAGATTTTTCTGATAAATAGCGTCATGAAGGTAGAAAGCGTGGAATTACCAGAGTCTGGTCAAATGAGGGTGGCTCAGAGACCCTTTTGGGAACTTAAATTTAATGGGAATAAATTTAATGGGAATTTAATGGGAATAATTCAATAATTTTTATGACAATGCTCACCCCTTATTGGTAGCTTATGGTTCTCAATTCAGGCACTTTCCGGGTTAGCAAAAGAGACTGTTCACAGTCGCTCACATCAGTCAGAAGGGAAAGCGTGATTTTAAGTTTGCCATGAGTCGAAAAGTTGCGAGATTGATCCAAGACGAGAAGTTTCATTTAACTCATCCCGCTTAATCCTTGATAAAATCTTTCAGTTGATTTATTCACGTATGAATTATGGAATTGATTTGCACCTGTAATCATAAAGATATGGAAGAAGGAGGATTTCAAGTTCGCCGATTTCGCCGTGAAGATAACGTATAGAATACACAAGTAGTATATGATTACAATTATAGACAAAATCAACTGGGCATCAAGAACTGGACCTTCCATCTTCACCAGTACAAAGTGCACTGCAAAACACAACGAAAAATTCACTGTCGAAAGCGCAGCCGATTTGTGCGTTGGATTACTTCGTTGTCGACGGACGCTAAACTGCAGTCGTAGACGCAAATAGTCACAATGTTCTAAGAGGAGAAATGGTCATTATAGAAGCCTAAGAAGAAAGAGACATCTGGAAGACTCGCGACAGTGTATGGACCTTTCTTTGCACTAGCTTTCGACAACTAAGCAAACCATGTGCTGTGCATGCCTATATTAAATCACAGATTCACGTGAATCTGCACGATGAATAAGTCGGAAAAAGTCCATCATAAAATTGACGGAGAACGTGAGCATACTGAGACAGTGCACATATCTCGCAACATTTAGAAAATTGCGTATTTTCATTACTCTCGAGCTTCACTGAGTATTAAAGGAATCGTGCACGGAAAAATGAGTTACTTTTTACACATATATTATGTTGTATTTGCATAAATGGACCACATGCAAAGTTTCACACGAAAAAGGGACAAGGTGGCTAAGATACAACACATCGAAGTGATAATTGAGGGAGCATGGCCTCAAAGTAAAGCGCGCCGCTGTCGGAGACGGAGAGGGGTGTTCTTCTCGTAACTTTCCGCTCCCACAATGCGTCTGCTGCTGCGGCAGCCGATGGGGCGGACATTCATTCTGAAGTCGCGCCCCCTTGGAGTCATCGTTGTGCCCCTTTATCTAAACTAGAATTCTCCCTTTTCGTGTGAAACTTTGCGGCCCTTGCTGGGTAAATACAACATGGCGTCAACAGAATACCTCATTTCCGTGCACGACCCTTTAAGCTAACATACTGAGTTGTTAGATCATGCTCCATCGATTTTCGTGGCATGTATATGTGTGATCTTCTTACGTTATAGCAAGAATCGACGCAAATTCAAAATCCCACATTTGGGCTTATAATTTGTTGCAAAAGACCTGGTATGCCTAGTTGAGGAAACATCTGATATTTATACTGCACTCATTATTAACGCTGTCTATTGTCCTAGTCTTGCTGCGCCATTAGTTTTGGATCAGAAGACACATACCCTGTTCCCCGCGTGCTCACAGTGAGTCCACTCCTACCGAAGGAAATAATAGCGGAGACTCAGTAGCGAACTCTAAGGTTGCCACGTGATATGTAACAGCAACAATTATTACACTTATACTACAATTGCCGAACTCTCAATTGAACTTGTGTTTCAGAAACTGTAAGCAGCTTGGGAACCTCAAAAGATCGGGCATTCAGACTAGGCAGCAACATGAGCTAATCGTGAATTTTTGTTGCGCTGTTCTCGATTGCCAAAGGACTTGTGAGTCCTTTGCATCACTACATTTGAATGAAAGCAGGGTAATTTATGTAAGAAAGGATAGCTCCGGTGGTAGAGAGCCGTCTGCCCGTGACGATAGCCGGATTTCAGGTCAGTGCTATTCGCTACAATGAGGTACCACAAGTCGAGCTGTGCCATCTAATGCTACTGTCACAACTAGTGTCTGTGATAAGTGGGCATGCTCAAGTCGAATCAGCTTGACTGCACGCATTACCTTTGCCAGGCCCCTTCCCCGTGACAATCTCCTTTTCCCTCACAACTATTACGTCTGCTTTTATTTTTGAAGGCAGACCGATCATATAAAAGGTGACACCTCGTATTTGTGAAGGCCGCTCAACAATTTTGTAACTGAGAGTCGATAGAAATTGTTTTTTATTCACTGCTCCGAAATCCAGGACGTTTCTAGTCGCTGCTACAAAATTCAAGTACCCCAAAGTTCGGTAGATAAGTCTGCCCCTTTTCGGCACACGCAGGCGCAGGCTTCAAAGAACCGTAAATCGAGGAACTTGAGTTGGGGTCGTACGAGAGATGAACACAGAAACTCCATAGTTGGCAGAGGAAGAGAACGAGCGGGAGGAGAATCGTTTTTCAAAGGGGGGGGGGGTTCAATACTACGATGGCTTTGGCGATGGAATAGCAGTAGAGTAAAAACTATTTATCATCATAATGAATTAATGGTGTACAAAGCTCGCGGACATGCGTTTTTCACCTTAATTTTCCCTAACCGCCTTCTGCTAGCCGCGTCAAGTTTTTGCACCTGATCTAAGCCCTCCTTCTAGTCATCGAACCCTTTGGAACACGTGAACGACTTATGATCAGCAGTATACGGGAGAAATAATAAAATTGTCTCTGTAAGATTTCAACAATAAATCTACGTTGAGCACCGGCTTTTGACGCACCCTTGCATGTACCGCCAACCCAGTGAGTTAGTCGTCAGCCTTTTGGCTATTTTCGTCATCTTTTCATATGACGGAAGAGTCAGTCAGGTGTTTCGAAGGGCTCGATGCTTGAAAGGAAGTCATACACACCCAACCACACTCAGTCATACACACTTTGATTTATGAATCTCGTGCGACCTCACACTCTCTCAGCACTTTGTACTAAACTCTTTACATAGATTAGGAAGCTACTTCCACCCTAGCATCTTTCAACGATCTTTTGCTCTCGTAGAGAACTGTCAATTACGTTATTTTTACTAATGACCTCCATAGTTGTTCTAGCGACGATCTTTTTTGAAACAATTTCTATTATGTGACAAGCTTTTCCCCAAATCGATCAATCTCTGTGTACCCTTCCTCGTTCTACTTTTTTCTAAGTTTGTCGACTTTCTTTCGAGCATCGAGCACTTTGAGCAATGCCCGGGAGATTACTTAAGTTTTCCATCCCCTCAAAGCTCTGATACTTGTGCTATATTTAACAGGTTGGCAACTAAGTAATTGCGGATAATGCTTATTCCCTCAAAACTACTTTCCACAAAATTTCTTCTGTACATATATATGTAGTACAAGTCCACACGCATCTATAGGTATTGTTGTCTTCCATCTCCGGGATAACCTTTTTCGGCAAAATAAAAATATCAAAAGTCACCTCATTTTCTATTCCAATTTTTTTCTTTGAATGACGTTAGACAGGGGAAGGGTATTGAAAATGAGGTTGACCGTTGATATGTTTATTTTGCCGAAAATGGTCATCCGGGAGATGGAAGACAATAACACCTGTAGATGCATGTGGAAATATACTACATGTGTATGTACAGAAGAGATTGCTGGAAAGCAGTTTGGAGGGAAAAAGCAGTATTTAAAAATCCGCAATTACTTAGTTGCCAACCTAATAGTTACGGGAATATGAGTTACGATTAGAAATTTCATACAGTCTATTTTCAAAAGTTTCAAAGACAACAAATAGGGTTTCTCGCAAACAAAATTCAAGCAACCACAAACGAGGAATACACGAAAGTGATGGTGAGAATGCTTCGCAAGAGGTCGCGAAATCAGCCGTAGCAAAGAAGGGGCTTGCTTAAGTGCAGAAAGAATACGTACGCTACTACGAAGGCAGTTCGATAGAGTAAATACTTGCTATACCTACTAGGTACTGACGATACTTGCTCCCACGAAGGAAGATAGGCATAAAGGGGCTGACCTTGGACCTAGGATGGAACGTCTTCCGCTAGAAAAATGGACCTCATTTCTCCGACTCGTGGTCCAACTAAGCTTGCGGTAATGAAAGGCACTGCTTCGTGCGTGAAGACTGTGCCAGCATTGCCTAGAATCTGTTGATTGATATCTGCAAAATTATATGAATTAACTCAAATACCTAGTGTGGACGGACTTTATAAAAGTTGTGAAGGTGCTACGAAAGCGCGGTTTTTGCTGAATTTAGGCGACGCCATAAGTGAACTTATTGTTAGCGGAAACTTCTTGCTTATTCTGGTCGTGCAGCCTGTTTTAAAGTTTGGCTATTCTGTTACGTGTAACTTGAGGTTGCGCCTGAAAACACCTCAAAATCTGCCAAACTCATTTACATTTGAGAGTGGAGGAGAAAATATCACTCCCTTTTGACCGCCTCCCCTCTACTTCTAGCATGCAAGTTAAATGTGCAGCATGTTGCAGAAAGCGAAACTGATTACAGGCTTGTTAATAGAGCATATATGCTTAAACGCCCCACAAGATGAGCATATACTTACTCAGCTTATGGAGTTAAACAGCGCGTAGCAGCTCCTCGCACCTAGTCAATTGCTTTTCCGCACGTAAGGTGCGGAGTCTTCGCACATGGGATGTGAAATGGGTCATTCCCAGCAGCATTGTAGAAGAGATAACACTGAGATTCCGGTTTCCAAGGCTATCAAAAGCTCAAAAACAATGTGCACAGTAAATGGTGCGAGGAATGTAGCAAAGCGTTTGCTCTCACCACCAACAGTTCCTTGATGGTGGATAGGCCACTATGATGTTAGTCGTACGTAAGGACATAAGCGAAAGGATAAAGGTCTATTGAAGTGTTCACGTGTTGAATGTGAACACGATGGCATGTGAATAAAGTGTGCGCTGGGAACAAGGTGCATCAGGCACTACCTCCAGGTGGCAATCAGTAATTGTATTGTTCTTGTTCTCAATTCCTAATTATTCCATTAGTGTTCTGCGTCTCACTAATAAACTAGGTAAAGATTCTCCTATTCAGTGACGGGAAGTATATCAATAACCACTCCAATAATGATCACAACACTAGGATGGCTTGGCGATTTTCGGGTTTTGGTTGGTGACCAACTGATCACTATAAGCGCGAGTACCAAAGGTTTTATTGACAAGTTACGTATAAGGACTTCTATAATGTATTTCACTCGGTGTTTATACCCAATAATGTAGGCGGACCTATTACTTAATATCTGAGTTCGCCACTAGTTGACTTTTGGGATAGTTACTAGCAAGCATGAAAGAGAGTGCCGCGTCTAAGGGTCACCACTTCATAACGCTCTGGGATACCTATCATACTTAGGATAAGTGAGGTCTTGCCTGCGGCTACATTCCAACTGATACTTACCATTCATTTAGTAATCGAAGGTGCTCACCGTGACACATTTGAACATTTGTCGTGGGAATACTACGAAGGGTTGTGAGTCTACAACACGGGTTTCGCTCACATGAAATCCATGACTATTCTTCCGAAAGTGAGGCAACTTCCCCATTCAATTTTGGGTAACAGTTTGCAAATTAATGACGGAAAATTTTCCGAAGGAAATTTTTTGCAGCCACCGCTTGCTACGCATACTGGTCTCATCATCGAAGCGATAGATTTGATGCACTTCCCAGCGTCATACCAGAATTTTCTTGACCCATCCGCATAAGTATGCGTATAGTTAAAATATTAAACCTGCAAACTAATTCTTATATCAGAAGCGGCCTCCAGTGAGCCGTGAAGACGGAAGAATCCTGTGCTTACTGATTGTGAGCTAAAATTTACAGCAAATCCTGCAAGCACTATCATACCTTGTATATAAACCATGAGTTTGGTTTGTCCGTTTTCTGTGTGTCCACCCGAAACTCAACATAACCTCAGAAATTAGCGGAAAGAGTCGGCTCAAGTGTGGGTTGGGTGGGGCATGGTAGGAGATGTACAGGCTGTACATTGACGTTGTAAGACTCCGCCCACTGTGGGAGGGGTGTGCGTTAAAATAATCGGTGTTTAGGTACAAAATTCTATGATTTGTTCTAAAAGAGCTCAGGTGTCGGGATAAGGTGGACCAAAACCAAGGGTGTTCGTGGCGGATATCATCTTATATATAAACCAGGAGTTTGGTGTGTCTGCCATTTTGTCTGTCTGTGCACTCGGAACTCAGGGAAGTCTGGTCAAGTTAGAGGTGGGTGGGTCTTGCTAGGAGATAAACAGGTATCGTATGGACCATGTGAGACTCCTCTCCCCACTGTGTGCGGGCAAAATTAAAATGTTTAGTATTTAGAAGCAAAATTCTATAATTCGCTATAATTCCTTCCAGAAGAGCCCAGAACTCAGGACAAGGTGGGCCAAAATGAGTTTATGGTGTATGTGGCAGATGAAGAGTAAGCGCCTTCAGTGGGTGGTGCGCGCTTCGTGTAAATGGTGCTTACTACGAGCGTTTATAATTCGCTTCGGACAACCCAGAGACTGCGAAAAAAATCGATGGAGATCAGGGGTGTTTAGGCGTTGTTGCACGTTATTTAGGTAAGTGGAGGCCCGCCTAAAATGGGCGGAACGTGCAATCAGCAATGTCGTGCTCACTCATAAAAAACCACTGCAGAGCGGTCTAGGGTGCCGGAGAAAGCTAAAATGATCTGAACTGCTAGAGTGAATAAACTAAAGCCATCTGATCATGGTGGGCGGAGCGGCATCATGGTATTGGTTGAAAATATCGATTTCTGCGCAAAAGGCTGGAAACGGCTTATGGACCATACCACACCATACCACTGAGTGAGTGCCCTCACAGAAGTTGATATTCTGCAGCATCATGCACCACCCATCGATACTGATTGAAAATATCGGTTTTCTGCAAAAGGCTGGAAACGGCTTATGGACCATACCACTGAGTGAGTATTCCCATAGAAGGTGAAATTTTGCAAAATGATCAGTGAGCCACACCAATAGGTGACGCTGTTGCAGAACTTGAAGTCCTATTGGTTGACATCGATCAAAATCATAAATTTCGGTGTAAAGAGCTGAATCAGCAATGGGATCCCATTGAATGATTACGGTCGCAGAAGTTGAACAATTGCAGCATCATGTGCCATCATGGGTCGTAACTCGGTTTTCGTACGGAAGGCCGGTCAATGTGATGGAACACACCAGTGGATGGACATAATTGCAGAACCTCACATTCTATAGGGCACATTGCATGTAGATCGATACTTATTGCTATGATGGCCTTTGTGGTGAAGGATTTAAATGGACTACTCCTCAGCACACTCGCACTTGGGTTCTACCTTGCCGTGGTGTGCGAGCTTGTAGCGAAGGCTGGAATACCCTTCTGGGTAGGGTTCGGCCAAGCCCCATACCGACCTTCGTGACTAAAGAGCCCAAAGCGCTTAAGCTCATGGTAAGATGGCCACTTCCTTGAGTAACAGGAACGCCCTGGCAAGGCTATCCTGTGGGACGAAAATCGCTACAACCTTTTCTTGACATCGCCTTAGTCCCCTGCAGGCTGTCCCTGCCCAGTCCGGTAGCGCTGGATATGCACACAGCCAAAGGCGAAGAAATCTCAGGGGCCGTAGGCTACCACAGAATACGGACCAGAGCGAGCCATCTGATTGCTTGCACATACAACTGTCGCGGCATAGGTTCGATCGCTCAGCTCTCGGCACTCATCGATGAAGCAAAACGGATCAAGTTAGATGTTATCAGACTGAGTGAAACGAGAAAGGAAGAACTGCTCTCTTGCACGTGAAGTGATGGAACAGGAGTGTTATCGGACCGCGGAAGGCTAACTCAACATCCGGTGGCGTGGATTTGTCGTAGCACCTCACTTTCTCAATAACGTCGTTAGTGTTACGTTCCACGGCCATCGTTTCCACCGCCTCACTCAACAAAGAAAACCTTTCAATAATTCGAGTCTATGTCCCTACGGCAGACTAGGACGAAGAGAAGCATGAAGACTTCTACGACCAGCTAACCGACATCGTGCTCACTCAAAGAAGCCACTATGCCGTAGTAAGCGGCGATTTCAATGCACGAATAGGAGCTCGCAAACCTGGAGTAGTCTTCGTCGGACCGCACTCGGCTGAGACGCGAAACGAAGCAGGAGAAAGGCTGGCGAATTTCTGCGAGGTCCACCACCTTTTCCATGGAAACAGCCAGTTCTTCAAACCCACGGAAAAAAGATGTACTTATCTTTCTCCCAATGCGAAACATCACCATGAGCTCTACCATATTCCATGCAATCGTAGGGCCATAACGGATGTCTCTGTGGTCCCTTCTTTTAACACAAGAAGCGACCATTGGCTTTTACGAGCTCGCTTGCATCTCGAGCGTGGGCAGACACGCATGCGTCGAATTTTGTCAAAGCGACCACGTCGA
The DNA here is from genome assembly GCA_963978905.1 of Trichostrongylus colubriformis. Classification (NCBI taxonomy): domain Eukaryota; kingdom Metazoa; phylum Nematoda; class Chromadorea; order Rhabditida; family Trichostrongylidae; genus Trichostrongylus; species Trichostrongylus colubriformis. The sequence continues at coordinate 38,077,597 of OZ022259.1, forward strand.
AGTGAAGTAGATGCGGAGGCAGTTAGCAGGATGATGACGAAGAAGCAATTAGAGGTGCTTGCTGACCTCAATAAGGACTACGATTCAGTCGTAAGCAATATTCCCAGCATAGTGCGCGACTGCCGTAAATTGGCTCCCAATCATGCCTCTCGTCGCATTTCTGAAGCTACGGACCTTGCTTGAAAAACGCAGGCAGATGGATCCAGTGAAATTCCATTTGGAGTACACTGCTCTCAATCGTCTTTGCAGGAAACGAGTTGCTGAAGATCATTCCTGTTATGCTAGAAACCGCCTGCTCGGTGCAGCAGAGGGAAAACGCAGTCTCATGAAGGCAAGAAGAGGACTAGCAGAGTATCGTCTGACCATCCCATGTTTGAAAACACCTGATGGAACCCTCAGCTCGTCCAGACCAGAAATGGAGCGCATTATGGCAAACTCCTCCTTTGGACTTTTCAAGTCAAATGCGGACTCCACAGTGGCACTCAGCGCTGGAGAAGATGTATTGCCCTTCTTGTCGTCGGAGGTCCGCTATGTTGTCGAGCGAATGCCTCAAGGAAAATCTTTCGGAAGCGACGGCATCACCGCGGAGATGCTTCGTTCGTGCGGGGAACCTCTGTATCGCGCCCTCGCTAGAAGGTTCTGCACTGGATATGTAATGCCAAGTACCAGGCGTCTGAATTAAATCAGTGACGATCTTGCTATTTAAAAAAGGGGACAGGGAAGATCTATCCCACTATGGTCCTATAGTCCTTCTGCCCATGCTGTACAAAGTTTTCACACGCTGCGTCCTCGCACGCACGCACAATAAGGACACTCGATGAAGCACAGCCGGTAGAACAAGCAGGATTCCGTCGCACGTACAGCACACTGGACCACATCGCCTCTTGCTGTCGGATAGCCCGCGAATATCACATGCCGCTGGTGCTCCCCTTTGTTGACTACAAGAAGATGTTCGATTCGGTGGCACCCTCGAGGGTGTGGGAAGCGTTGGAAGAGCAAGGCGTGGAAAGGCGCTACGTGAATGTGCTGAGCAAGTGCTATACGGATTGCACAACGGTGTTCGGCCTTTTCACAAAGACGTTGAGGTAGCTGTGGAGAAAGGAGTACGGCAGGGAGATTGCATTTCTCCAATCCTTTTTTTCTGCTTGCCTCGAATCTGCGATTCGTCGCTGTGACTGGTGCCAATTCGGAATCAACATCGACGGGAAACGCCTGAACCACCTGCGATTCGCAGACGAAGTCGTGTTGATTACCATTTCACCTAAGGAGGCCAACGCAATGCTCTGCAGCTTGGATGCTAAAGGCTCGAAGGCAGGCCTCGTGATCAAAAAGTCCAAGACGACGGTCATGAGGAACGTCCAAAGGCGAACTCCTGTGACTTTGAAGGGAGGTTTGGCGAGGACGTTAGTGAATACGTCTGCCTAAGGCTTGTTCTGAACATGAAGAACGGCTTGAAACCAAAGATAGCAAGGCGTCGGAAAGCAGCTTGGACGGCATTCAACTCCATCAAAAGCGTCGTTGATTTCACGAAGGACACGAGGCTAAAGGCTAAGCTATTTGACTCGGTAGTCCTACCAGCCATGTGCTATGGATGCGAAAAGTGGACTCTCACGAAAGCCAACAAACGCCAACTCAAAACACTACAGGCCTTTAGAGCGCCGGTTTAATGGACTTACTCTTTCGCGACAGCGCGAACTCGGCCTTCATAAAATCGATGTGAGAGCAAGGTCATAAGCACAAGATGTGGTTCAGCACTGCGACCAGGCGAAACACAGGTTTGCCGGACATCTGATGAAGCGAAACGACGACCGATGGAGTACAACAACTGTGTTGTGGTATCCTCGTCACCGCAGACGTCCACCTGGTCGCCCGTCCACGAGTTGGTCCAATTTGCTTGCTTTCCGGAATAACGTTCGAGATCCCGTTTCGTTAAGAACTGTCGTGCATTGGACGACGATTGCGAAGGACCGTTCAATGTAGAAGAGAAGTTGGGACCCACGCAAGGCCAATCGCCGTGCTGAAGGACGGGTCGCCTAAGTAACCTAAGTAATCTAAGTAACCCCTCAGCACAAACGTATAATCTATTGATTTTCGCCAAACCACATTACTGAGCATTTTCTGTTTACATCAGTTTGTCCACAGCCCAATTCGCACCGCTATCCCGTAACGCGATGTAGATTGCGAAGCTCACCTGGTAGTGAAAGAAAGTGGCCTCATGTAACTACTTAAGCACGGGCCTGAACCACATAAAGCACTATGTGAGGGCTAACTCGTTTCGACAAGTGTTCAGTGGAGCCGTTGCCTTAAAAATAGCAATCAAGCTCAGAAAGTGTTTCGTTCATTCTACTTCTTAACTTTCCAGCTGTAGTTTCCTAGTTGAAAAGCTTTTTGCTCGGCCTATGCTCCGTGTGACCTTGTGTTCGATAGCCGCGCACTGTAGATGATTAGTTCTGGGAACCGAACTCCTGCTTTTCCAAGTCTTCCCGCTTATTTTCATTCAATTATGCAGTAATCTCTTTCAAGTAACATTCTCTCGAGCAAGAAAAAACATGGCGTAGGATGAGGCACTTGCATAGCAATTATTATTTGTACGTGACAATTGCAGCGACGGCTGCATCGAGAACGAATGTGTCTACATGATTTGTGCTAATTGATTCCTTTATGTAAGGACAAGAAACAGATTGAGTCCATGTAGTTTTTCTGTATGGTAATATTCTTCTTCTCCCTAGCGTCAGTCCCGCATCGTTCGGGGTCCGCTGTTCTTGTCAGTTGTCGCTACTTTCTTCCATCCAAGGCATATTCTGCAGTGGCTTTTACCTCCGTGAGGTCCGCTTTGATGGCGTCCCTCCACCTTTTCCTTGGGGCTCCTCGTAGTCGCTTGCCGGGTACTTCGAACTCTACCGCCTTCTTAATTGGGTGGTCTGTCGACTCTCTCAGCACGTGCCCATACCATCTTAGCCGCTGCTCCCTCAACTTCAGCTGGACCGGTATTCACAACGAATCCATGGAGTAAATGTGATGTAAATTTTCTTGCTTTGGGTAATATTCCTCCGCTCGCTAGCGATCAAAGGAGAAGCATCTTGAGTGGAAAAGTTGGCCTCGGATAGGACTCGGACCTTAAAATTAAAAATGAAGATAAGAACCCTTTCTGTTGATCTGCTCTCATGACAGTGTTACAGTTTAACTGACATGCCTACGAGAAGTCGTTGACTGTAACCGTCACGTGAAGCACTGGTAGCGAGATTACTTTCACTTTTTCATGGTTTTAGTATCAGTACCATAACGGCATATGGAGAATTAGGACGATCAACGGGCAGATTCCACTATGTATTACACAGTTCACTATAATTTCCAGCCTCGTCGTTATCATAATGACTCTGGGGGCGCTTAAGAACACAAAAGTGAGGAAAATGAAAGAAACTTTTAAAAACCCACGAAAATAAGGTGTCCCTAACCTTTGGCTTCGACGAATTTGCAGCCTAGAAGCAAGTACTTGGACGAACTCTTACGTAATGGTGTTATCCCATAAGGTTGCTGTTATCGTCGGAATCTCTTCTAGCCCATCGTACAGTCGATACCGTAAATTATACCTTTATGTCAATGCATTGCTACCATAGAGCTCATTGATGCGTGCAAGAGTGACATGTCGGTATCATCTAGGAGAAGAAAGATGTATTTTCATTTTAAGCTATACCAGTCATACTATCAAAGGAGTCTAATGGAGACAAGCAATCCAGCAAAGTATGCTTGTTGTTCACGTTGTTGAATTGTTATAAGTTTAAGCATTGTCTTGTCCCGAAGCCTCATGTTGATCTAAATGTGTATAAGGCAATGTGAGACTTCCAAAATTTATTCCAAAAGACTCAAAACAGCTTTTACAAAACTGATTGCAAAAATTGGTTGCAAAAGATATTTTAGCCTTATAGGCAAGCTTTCGGCGCCTAGCGCCTTTATCCAGCGTGAAAATGTACAAATTAGATATTTATAGACTCTGTTTGAGAGTCTACAGTCGTATTTGTACTTAATCAACTTACTGCTGCCACAGGACCGCTATACTTACCGCCAATGGGTTCCCTGGTATGGAGCAGAATGTTATAAGTTTGTTGCAGTGGTGCATGTAAATGGTTTAATGCACGCTTTAAAGCCCCATTAAACGTCTCCAACAATATTGTCATCATCACGAAGAGCACTAGAAGAAAAAATCTTTGCTTTCGCTGTTTAATGATCCTCATTTGACAGTCGTATGACGTGTGCATCTGGTCTGCTATTGAGCTTATGTGAGATCATAGAATGCTGGGCAGATAGCTTCAAAAGATCTTGTGCCGCACCTGAAATCCTGTTTCAATTGTCATTGAAGAGGCATGTAAAGGAAAAAAGATACCTGAAATAATTGACTCTTTTACATGCTTCATGAAGCTGTCGGAACTTTCAAATGTTGATGGCATGTGGGCCGAAAGTCTTAGACCAGGAAGTGGATTAAGCCACTGCCTAGCCAGAAATTTGGGCGTAACGGTAAGTACGCTAGGTCCATCGCGTTGAACTCTGCAATAGATCTCTGATATGGAGATAAGAACTGACAGTTTAAAGGTAAACTATATGAAGCGCTGAAGGTTGGTAAAGCTGACCTCATCAGGCTATCCAAGGTTTTAGTTCCTGAGCTACTCCTTTCACCTCTTGTGAGCGTATTGGCTATTGAAAAACTGCGTTCGGGATCGGCATTGCTGGCGGGGATGACAAGCACAGACTTGATGGACTACATACAAGGGAATTAGTTTCCGAAATTATCAGTAGTGAATATTATTTTACCTGAATAACCACGTGAGGTATCCTTGAAGCGTCTCCGTTGTCGAGCAGCGTTTTATAAAAAAGAATGCCGTTCTCGTCTCTCAGAAGGTCACACATGCATGCTTTCTTTTGTCACACACTGCTGAACTGTAATGGGAGGAGCTCCTATTACCTGTAAACGAGCCCTGAAATTTTCACCACTGCAATAGTTCCTTTCATCTCGAGAAGGAGCCGTAAGGGTTACATGTGTTGCTTATCAGAGAAATGTGTTACATGTCCGTATGGTACAAAAGGGGATTGCGCCAAAATTGGTCTATCAAATTCAATGCCAGACATGTAACGCAATGTACATAGCGGAAACTGGAAGGAGACTAGCAACAACTGACAACTGACCCGAAGTGGCGATAACTGACTCTATTTACAGTGGTATAGGTCTCTCATACTGATCACTCTAGCAGTAGCAGGAGCTCCATTTGTCAGTTATCTCTATCTCTCATCCGCTTGCTGCCGCCTGATCACACTGTGCAGAAAAAGCATATTGAGAGCAATCTTTTTTATATGCAGATCACTTGCGCGCATTTTATGTTGGGCATCAGTACGTATATCGAAGTCAATTAACGCCAAGAAGTATGAGAAAACTGCAGAGAAAACTCTTTGAGCATAAGTTACAAGAATGCTGAGTTATGGGCAAAAGCTTCGGTGCCGGACGGGCATCGCATCGCGAGCTGCGGCGATAAACAGCAGTTACCAAAAAAATTAAAACATCAAAATCTTTGAGCATAGTGTTGAGCATAGATCATCAGCTATGTAGAGTGTTTCAATTAGTCCCTTTTGACTGACGCTACCCATTTCAGAACGTGCACAGCCAACAGACGAGTTTACAAGAAACTCACGAGCGTCGACTGATCGATGAAATTCGCTACAAACGTTCGTGTGTGAGGCTGCTCCGACGTCTCCATCAGAAGCAAAAATTCACGAGAAAATTCGTGAATTCGTGAGATCTGTGATTTCCCTTGTCACATCAAATTCACTCTCTGATGGGGTCGCTGACATAAGGGCTACTAAGTTTAACTCTTCGCGCGCGCGGAGACGGCGCTCTATAAGTGTTGCTTGGAAAAGGTGCATATGGAAGTAAGCAACACCATTGACCGCATTCGCGGCGCGGCCGAAGGTTTATCGATAGCTTAATAGGTCTATGGGCGCTTGGTTCTGTCGGAGAAGGTGTTAAAGACATCGAAAGATGCGTTCTACGATAAGAAAGAGCAGCGCGTGTCCTTTGAACCGAGTTTCACCGCCGACTTCGTGCGCAAAGAACTCGACATCCTCGAAGAATTGAAACACCAGGTGGAAGGAGAGATAAAAGCGGTTGCTGCAGCAAAATGAGAGCCACGAGAGTGAATTAGAAAAGGTTAAGGATATGATTCTATAGCTCCGTAAGGTACTGAGCAAAGAATGGGAGCAAATTCGAGGTCAGATCGATAGTCAACGTGCGTCCGATATCAAGCATGACTCACCTAACAGGACAAGCATGGAAGAAGGCCAAGGTGGAGTCAAAGATACTGACGATCAGGTGGAAAAAGATCTTCTTGACTTTGGCGAAGAGTACGACTACTGCGGTTCGTACACCGAAGTCGAGAAAGAATGTGCTCCGAGCCGATGAAGTGACACAAGAACAGCATTGTTATACAGAAAAACAGAGAAAACTGGAATTGGAATGGCGCAAAAGTCTCATCAGAGCTTTTCTGACGACAAGCAGAAATGTACCCGCACGGAAAATAAGTTATTCGATGAGACCAGAGGACACCTTTCCTGTATGCTCTTTCTGCCTAGCTAAAGGAAAGCATTACTCGGACAGTTGTCCAGGATATGCGAGCGTCCAGTCGGGGATAGAAGGGCCCGATGCACTCTCTGTCTCGACAGCCGTCATGAAACGGAAAATTGCTGGTGTCCAAGAAGACAGTGCATGTACTGTGGGCGAAGATCATGATAAAGTGCTGTGTACCTTGCCGTATCGCATCCATGATTTCTATGGAGACCTTCCGGAGGTCGAATAGAAACTCGCGTCCTACGAGGATGTCTGCAGATCGAGTTTTCGTCCAAGACCATCCACATTCAAGGTGCAAGGCGGAGTGTCTCAACGGGACCATAGCTCAAAGAGCTGAGAGGAGCATTCCAGTTTATTCTCATCTCATGATTCTCGGGAATTCTCGGAAGATAAAAAGCATGTTAACAGCTTAGAGAAAAATAAAGCTTTCTTTGCAATACATTTCTAGATGAATGCAATGATAAGGGCGCATTCCTCAAATTTGCGCTATAAAAGCGGGGGTAAAAGCCTAAACCAGCATATCCTCCCTTTTACTTCTTTGGGCCAGGTCTTCTGAAGCATCCTTTTGACTGGCATAAGAGCTTATAGTGCATTTTCAATCTGGCATCAGGGCCTTTCAGAGCATCTCTCCTGGCGACGGGAGCCTTCTTTGTGGGGGGGGGGGGGGGGAGGAGGGGGGAGATAAAGCATCTTTCCTAGAGCATAGGGTCTTCCTCACAGAGCATTTCTCCATGATGTATACTACTTTGTCTTCTACCGTATTTTGTTAAATTTGGCATTTTCCTTAGCTTAGTAATTAATTGTAAGCGTATTTTTGTGCTGATCATATCTATCTTAAAATCACTATGGTTTTCAACTGCAGGTAATATCGTAAGTTCGTTCTACAGAATGATGTACTTTCTGTTCATTTACATGTCGTACTCATATGTCGTATTTACATACATACAGTACATAAAGCTTAATTATCCAAGTTTGAGGTGCCACTGAACCGTACGATTAACACGTTGGCGACAGCGCGTTTTTTCGCGTGTCTCCCACGTGAGACATCGCTCGCTCGCCTATGCCGAGAATTACGTCCCAGCATCTGGGTTTTGGATATCACCTTTCCAAACCCGCTGAATTTCGCGCCTACCTTTAGCGCTAATACAAAGTAGTGAGCGCTGCGAAACTTCAGATACCCCTCAAGAACTTGAATAAGGGACCACTGCATGTTAGTGATGGGAAGTGCTTAACCAGGTGATGGGCATGTGCAAAAAGTCGACGTCTCGCGAGTATAAATATCTTAACTAAGAATTGATTGGCCACCAATCTCCTAACTGACTATGGATTCCTGCGACAACTTCACAGAGCTGAATGCTTGTTTTAACGACCTGTTGATCGACAGCGATGGATAACGAACCTGTGCTGGATGACGATACAAAGCATGAAAAAAAACTTGTTGAAAACAGTTTTGCAAGGCAGGTCTCCGTACCTTTTTCGTTCTGAGCAGCTATACGTACTTTGTTGGACCGATGAGGTTTCAAGTTACTTACTCATCGGGCCGCAGCTCTTCGTCTCTCGAGGCATTCGTATTCAAAGCTACCAAGCGAGCCAGAGCGGCTGGTTTCATAATAATCGCTGTCTAGCACTTGTTCGCCTCGATTATCGTAGCAAGGTCATACGATCATTGTGTATCTAATATCGCAAGCTTAATTCTACTCCACAATGCGATCTTTTCCGCAACAGTATGGTCTCCTTTGTGCTAACCTCACTGGGCTTTCCAACATCTTGGTCGTGGGACCTGCGTTGCGACACTCGCGATGTTGCCGAGTACGCATGCCCCCTTAGGCCGCGTTCATACTCTGCGGCGTGTCTCTGCCTCTCTACCTGTGCCAGCCTGACTTGCTGCCTGCGTCGTCTTAACTCTCTCTCTCAGTGTCGTGAACGTAGCCATTCCCCTGCCGCAAAGTATGAATTCGGCTTTATGCGTATCCTTCGATTCTTCCAAACCGTTCAGTGAGCGGGGTGTTTAGTGAGAAAGAATGGAAATCTTTTCCCCCGCTATGCTGAGGTAGAAACCAGCGGATATCTACATTCCTCATTGCAATGACACTTTTTTCACATTATCTTGCATTGCATCGCTGCCGTTCAGTTTTAGGTGGCGCCAATCATCGCTCGCAATGGAGCACGATGAACTTTTGCGGCAGATATCAAGCCAAGCCGTTATTACCTGTACTGCGGTGGAACTTGTACAGGTTAGCCTACTCATTTCAGTTTCAATTTTTTTTGCTCAACACCTCAAACTCTCTAATAGGCAAAGTATGCTTGCTTGATTTCGGCTTGCATACGACGAACGGACGACTTTCATGTCTTCATTTGGTGGTTGACAGATTATGAGGGAATCGACCATGGTCAGAATTCAAGGCTTCAAGGTAAATCCGGTCAAATCTTATCACCAGTTTTGGAAACTGCTTAACCTACTTTTCGCGCCTTTCAGATGATGCACGAAACATCACTTGACGTCTACAGACAGCCGATATCTCTTAAGATTGTTATCGGTGATGTGCGATTGTCGCTGATGTCAGTACGTGACACCGTGGGACGAGCAGTGATGAGCGCGTGGCGTACGATTGCTGGTGACTTCAGGGAAACTCGCAGTTTGGACACTCAGGGACGTTTAGAAGCTTACGAGATGAACGGGAAAGAGAGGTGAGTGCGGAATTTGCGAACACTTAATCCTCGGCAACTGACCGAGTTCCGTTTCAGGTGGTTATTCAAATACAATAATGACAGCTGCATGATGTTGATGAATGACGTCGCGTATGAATGGCATGCTGGAGGAGTGCCGAAGAAGGCTGGCCGTGTAGAGTATACTGTTGATTCGAATGGATGGACCATCAAGATAGGTAAGATTTGTATGCGATAACTGTAGCAAATGGACAAAGATCAATTGATGAGGCGTGGAGCGAAAGGTGCTCGGTGCATCAACAAGGCTTAGAAGAACTTGAAACTACTTTGAAATTTGCGTACTGCGTTCATTTTTCTAGTCCCATTTGCCACCCCAACAGGCTCACTCACCAGAGAGCCGGAGGGGGGGTCTATACTTATGATACGCACTGTAATAGCCATCCTGGTTGTACTTGTAGCTGCGATCGCACACAGGGATCAACCACTCACATTTGGTTGAGCGGCTCGTGAGTGTTGACCTTTCAAGTGAAGAAACATTTGAGCTGGATGGTTATGGACGGTTGATTCTCGCTCGTGGACCATCGATTGATATGAAACTCGACTATGATTATCACAACCCACTCATTCCGATAACCAGTGGAGCGGTAAGTGAATCATTAATAATGATTATATAATTATTTTCTCTGGATGAATGTTCGTACCGTTTTTGAAGTGTTAACCTCAAAGTTTTGAACCATTGTTGTTGTTTAACAAAATTCAAATATGGCGTCTGTTGTGAACTGTGTGTGTGAACCAAAGACACCTTCTGCTATGGCGCGACAATCGCGCGGCGCCGAGTGTGCATCGGGAAACAGGAGTGTACACTTATGGCGAATTTTCGCAAGGCCGCCCGCGGCGAGTCCGAGTCGTTTGCAGCTTCATCTGTTAAAATAGCAACAACAACAACAACATAGGCGAACTTCCGAAGTTTCGAACCTGGAATCTTTGAGATCCTTTACCGTATCAACCCATTGCGTCCTGAGCGGAACTGCAATCGACTTCGGCAAGTCGTACTGACGGCGCCGCGAAGCAAAAATTCGACGTAAGTGTCCAACTCCCGGTAGGCCATCAGCTTAATAACGCGCCTGGGAGCGAATTTGCGCGACGCGACGACCGGCGACTCTTGTCCGTGTGCATTTTTTGATGCTTAAACTTTCTACTAGAACTTTATTGGTAAGCTCAGTAATCCTGTAGTATTCATGTTCTACGCACTTCCACATTTACCCTGTCGAGTGTCGCACTTCCTTTCGTCGTACGATTCTTCGGCAACGTCAATTCTCTACACGGAAGAAGGAGTACCTTTCGTGATGACACGCGATGGCTTCAGATACGCGATCGCTTTCGATGACGATGGTACTTTGAGGTGACTTTCTTCAGGGAAGTGCTCACTATCATATAGGGGAATCTGACTGTAGAATGCTGGACAGTGTCTTCGGAGTTTAATATCTGAATCACTGGAATGACATTTTTAGGCATTCGTTTGTCTTCAGAGTTCCGCGATGATATAACAAAATCGATGGTCTAGATAGATTATTTAGGTATGTGCTGAGCGAATCCGGCTTCGAAAAGGAGGATTCATCGCGATCCTCTTGGTAGGATAGTCGCTGACACCAAGCCAGCATTCTGGACTCCGCTGGGCTTGCGCGGTGGTAAGTTCTCTACTTGGACAGTTGTTGTGATTAAGCTTCGTTCACTATTCATTCGTATTGCTGCTCTTTAGTGGTGGACATTCCCGAGCTGTCAGTTGTAATTATGCCACATGCTCTCCCATATGATACCCTAATTGGTGGCTACATGTCGTTCGGACCCTCCCATATAGCACGAATTCGCTTCGACGATATTATCCGATCTGTGGATCCGTTTGCCATAGAACCAGTAGACATGACTCCATTGATTCCAACAGGTGAGTTGAAGTGAAGTACAGCTCACTCTCTATGAATCCAAGTGGCTCATATGTGGTGGACAGTCCAGGTCATACGCATTTCACGATTAAGGCCGCGTTCATACTTTGCGGTGTTGACGGCAGGGCGTGGCTGCGTGCCTCTGCATTTTCGCCTGCGCCACCCTCGTTGAATCCTGTCTCGTTGCTTGCGTCGTCACTCCATCACCTCCCCCCTTTGCCTCGTTGCTTGTGAATGCAGCCACCCTCTGCCGGTGCAAAGTATGAACGCGGCCTAATTGGTCATATGCCGCTGTGCCACCGCTCGCCTCCATTACTGACGTTCACATCGTACGATTTCAGATTTGAAAACATGGTTCCGATTAGCTGGCCCATCTCCATCACTTCTGCCTATTGCGGACCTTCATCTGCACTGTCGGCAGCATGTCTGTGCTCGCTCCGTCGCTTCATTCCCTTCATATCTACGCGTATTTTCTCAAGGGCCTAGTTTGGCATCATCTGATCTGCTCGATGAGGCGTTCACTTCCATGTATCCCTCTGAAGATGTAGCTTTTAGTTGGAAGACTCAGGATTCCATGAACTGGTGGTGCTCACGCCGAATGGCAAAACGGTGAGTAATATGGCTCGGACTTTGACTGATTGACTGTCAAGCCGGTACCTATCATACAACTGGCTCTCATTTGCGCCGCTTATTGACACGTTGGGCTGAAATTTCGCATCGCTACCAGTGACGCGCGACGTGTTGCGCGCGAGTTAGGGGCGTCGTCCTCGTTGGGTCTTAAAGCGATTACGCCTGAAATGAGGCGTAGAGCACCATGATCGCTTCGGGACCCAACTAAAAGTGTATGCGTAGCTTTCACTCATCGCGTCGCATGCCTACCGCAAGGTGATTTCTTTTGATGAGGGAGCTGGCCGTGCAGTGCCATGTTACTGTCACTGTTCAGCCGCTTTCATACCTGTGGTGCTAATGGGAGTGCGTGAGTGCTTGTCTCTGCCGCTCCGCCAATGTCAGCCTATCTCGTTGCCTGCTTCGTTTCTGCACTTCCCCGTGCCACTCTACCTCGCTACTTGTAAACGCAGTCACACTCTGCCGGCGCAAAGTATAGACGCGGTCTTACACCCCCGATGTCATAGGGTCCTAAAAGCCATAAAATCATACCAAACTCAACTTTCGTGTTTTAGACCACCGTTGAAAGCCTGCCTGGTCTCAGCGCTAATGAGTCAGCTCTGTCAAATCGGTTATCGGACCAGATCATGAAGTGAGTTTAATTGCCAGATTGTCCTATGCACAATCTTTGAGACATGTTTTTGCAATGTAAATTATGCAAATTATTCAGAATGGCTGGCGCGTACTTGGCACATCATGGGAGCGACATCTTGTACGTCCAGATTCAGTGCCAGACACCTTGACTTCAGCTTCATTACCTCATTTCACACTTGTTGTCTCACGCAATGCTGCCGAATTCCGAAACGGAAAGACGAAGATCTTCGTGCATTTCGCGTCCGACGCTGTACGTAAATAAAGACGGTTATTTTAAACCAAATAAGTTCAGGCTGCGGCCCGGGTCCAAGAATTCTTGAGAAAAAGTCTAATTCGGTGCCACCGCAACAATAAACATAAATAACCATCGTTCGGATTGCATTACTAGAAAATCATAGAAATGAAGAGGAAAGAATATCTTGGATAGTACTACCCCCCACACTGGTGAACGCTTCTGGGACTACCTGTTCTTATACTCAAGAAGCCTCCCTAAAAAAGGGCCGTCAATAAATCGATGTCGAGGAATGCGCGTGGAAAATCCTGGAATATGACCCCCCTGAGGGATTCGTGCCTAAATTTGAGTCCCACCGAAGCAGGGTTTTTTTTTTGACGCTGTGCCTCGGTGTTACCTCGGCTCAACCTGATGTTAATTTTGTGGATTTTGTATACTTGTGATATCAGATAAAGGTTGGGTTACATGTTTTGTTTTCAGGAAACAGTCAACAAAGCGTTGATGGAGGATCCTCGACGAAAAGAAGGACCGGCGTGTGGAGAGCGGAACGTAGAAGAGTGAAACGTGGCGAAAGTAGGCAATGGACGAGAAACGGTGGGGTAGGCAATCCATGAGACTAAACCAGATAATCAAGAAGGCCAACCCGGGAGAGCCACTGATGACCTGCAGGGCTGTCAAAGGGTGGCGTTAGGTCAACACAGGGCATCGCATAAGGTTGGTTGGACACCGTGGGCGACATGTTTGAACGGCGATGGGGCACGTCAGAGTCATTTATCACTAGTCCACGTGCAGTCGTCACGGCGCCGCATGGTGACCTTGTGCTACGCACTCATGGGTGTAGATTGGGACACACGGCTTGATCTAGGCCTGCGACCCTCTGAGAGCCTGCGGCCTCTGCCCTGTGACATGAATTATTAAGACAATTTGTTCGTATAGATCCTATCCTCCTTTCGCACAATGCTCTACTCGCTTTTCCAAATATTTGCAGAGAAAACAGTTATGGAGAGCGAGTTTAGGGGATGTGCATGGTCACCGCGTGACCAATCGCCCTACTGACCGTGTGCCCCAAGGGCCACCCCGCGCTCATCCCCAAAGTCTGTTGGTTAGTACATACTCAACGAAAAATTAAAGAAATTCTTCTCGGATAGTTTCTTGAACGCTCGATTGATCCTTTTTCTTGAAAGCGCAAAAATACCTTCCACGTTATGCATCTACAAAAGCCGTGCTATTGGGTGGACGCATAACTGGAGCGGCTTTTTTTTTCAACAATTTTGTTCAGCAAAAACAATGATAAAATCTAGCAAAAACGTGTTCAAAGATTATTCGAGAGCGTTTTCACCATCGCAATCAGGGACTACTTCCCTTTTAGTAGTTTTCGAGACGCCAATTTCCACCATAAAAAAATGCAGCATCAAAAAGCCGCCTTAACTATGCGCCAACCTGATATTTGCTGTGAATTACAGGGAATTGGTCGGAAGTGGCATAGTGACAGATGGCAAGTACTCCCATCTCATAGTGCGGGGATCAAATCCAGCATCGACGCCCACTCAAGGCAACCTTTCGCTGCATCCATAAGTACAGGGGGTGCCAAAAAAAGTAATTTTGCCCACGGCTCACATCTGCCAATTTTGCAAAACGTAGGGAAACGAAAGAGATAAAGGTATTGGGGCAAAACATTCCCGAAATGTTCCTCTAAAAGCAGGAACAAGCTGTGGCTCCTCACGTTCATGTTCATAAAAATATGGAGATTTCATTCGGCGCAGTCGGGCTTCGGAGTACCTACATTTAAAAATTCGCTAAAAACAGTGGAGCCAAGCTCCGTGGTAGGTCTTTTGTGGGAAGCTTCCTGAGGGTTGGCCCTTCGGTTCTTGGAAGTCACAGAGCCCCTGCTGCTTGGACAAGGCTGCTATGATCCAAAGTATCATTTTCATGCCTCAAATCCGCCTCCGGAGGGGTTTCAGTGGTAGGGGAACGTTTTGGCTCTTGGAAACGAAGGGCGCTGGGAACCCGGGAAAAACGCAATGTTAAAGAACACCATCCGGTATGAATCCCCTTAGGTACCCAGATTGAACGGACGTCAGCAAGGTTGTGAAAGAGGGCGAAGAAATTTCGGATTTTGCCCAGTTGAGGTGATACATCTTGTTCAGTCTTCCCTTGCTCCCGTTCCTGCTCGTGCAGGAGGCTGCCACGGATTATAGTGATAGAGTTAGGTCTGCTCTTGATTCTGGGGATGAGAATACCTCAATAGATTTTACTGTAGTTTGGCTAAATGGGGTCGAAAGTGGAGGAGACAAAATTACTTTTTTTTGGCACCCCCTGTAGTAGGGGAACTGGTGCCAGACTCGTCTGGGAGCACAAAAGCACGGACTTGCACACCTGCTGGACCCCACAAGTCATTCATTGTATAGGCCAAATCTCATTCACCTACCATCACGAATCTGAATCGAATCAGAATGCGTGGCGCCTCTCAGCCAAAAACATCTTTTACAGGGAACTCCTCTCGAAGGGTGCCGTTGCGGGTTATACGATCGAAATGGACGAATCCCTATCAGCTCGATTCTCATCGGTGCATATATGGCTCTCATCGGTGCATATATATATAAGGATATCGTCATTCTATTCGTCAAATCGAATTAGGTTCTCCTCATAGTTAATTACTCAATAACTACTTTTCTGCCATATGTATATACAGTAGCGCTCAAAAGTTTTCGGCCAAAACTCTTTTGTCATAACTTTTTTCTACTTGATCAAATTTGAAAAATTTTAATATGTGATGCCTGAACCTATTGCCAACATTTCCTTCTACTTGAGTGCCGCTTGACACTTTTCATGGTTTTTTACAAGAATTCACTACAAGACCACCCAAAAAAAGTAGAAGGCTTGGTCAAGGGGAACGGCTTTCTTTACAAAAACAAAACGAGCAAGCCTCAGAGAATATTAATATATTGTAGAAAGACCACGACTTTTGATGACAGCGTCTCAGCGGGACGGCATAGCGATGGCACACCAAAAACAAAAAATTTCATATAACCGCGTAACCTATACCGTTGAGCGCCAAAATAATATATTAAGTATGCAGTGTATCAAAGTACAACATACTAAAATTTCTCTCAGATCGGTGCAGTTTCAAAAAAGTTACAAGTAAAAAACCCCAAGTGGAAGACCGTTTCGCCGGAGACTTTTGAGCGCTACTGTACATGTTCAGTTCTAATCTTTCACCATACATACATCATTGTTTCAGGTCTACCCTTTATCCTAATACCACGAAGTCCGTATACTCATCAGTTGTTCGCTCAAATTTTTTTATTCGCACAAGCACATAAATGCTAACCACCGCATTCATTAGGGGCGGTGTTTGTGCGACTTCTATATATTCTATGTTATTTAATTTTTGTTGATCCATAATGACTCTGTTATGATCTAATCAATCGGTGCTGATATGCTTTATTAGGTAGCGCATTTCTTACTCATCCTGGAAGAGGTTCAGCTTTAAGCTGTAAAATATTGATATTCATTCAAGCTCTTTGTGTGGTAGTTATTGTTATTTTGATGTTGTCGATGTTAAGAGAAGATATATGGAACTCAATTCATAAATTCATTCAGTTCAATCGTACACTCGTAATCTCATAAGGATCGGTGTGTGTCACGGCAATGTTTGACCGTGCCGCACATGATTAGAGCGTCGACACCTTGATGACAGCGCAAGACATTATCAGTGAATAGAATTATCTAATGGTAAAAAACAAATCATAGCTGAGGTTCAATTCTGCTTTTTCTCGGAAGGAGAAGGGGAAGCTGCTAAGTGCTTGTGACTCACAATCTACCCAGCTGTTACTCTCCCTGTTTTATTTTCTGCGAGTATAAGTAATCTAAGCGTTAAAAATGACCTTGCTAGCTCTAGCAGACTCTCTAGAAACGAAATGCTCCTTGGTACCTCTTGATTAGATGTCGTAGTAAGCTCCCATGTGCTCTTTCATTTGAATTCACGCTTTTTGAGAACGACATAAACGTTTTTTCATATTTAATCTTTTTACATCCATACTTTGCGTCGCAGTCGCATGAGAGGTGCTTCTCACGCTCTGCCATATGTGTGTAGAATATAGTGGTGGTGATAGTGCAGCAATCATAATAATATAAAATGTCGTACAAAAAGCGAAGAGAAATAAAAGAGGTTGAAATTCTTCATTTTCATGTGACCAAAAGTCATAGCGCAGTTTGGACAGAAATTCTGAGCTCGTTTCTAGGAATGTGCGATCCCATTTTGCTTTTCTGAGACATCTCCTTTGTTGTCGGTTGATCGGCGGGTTCCTCGTTCTGTTCTGAAAAAGCCGATGAAAACCGAGTTTGAAATTGTCGATTTTGAACAATCTAAAATCTGCTACATAACTAAGCATTTCTTGAAAATTTAATGATCTAATAACACGAGTCGGAGCATCAAAGCATTCTGAAGTGTCGATTTGCACACCCCAGCGTATATTTTTGCCCGAACCTCAATGGAGGACGGAAGTGATCCTTTTTCTCTAGGGCTAAATCGAAAAGAACACCTCCTCATGGCAATAGCATCGCTTTTGGATTTGGGCGAATGTGGATCGAGGGTTGAAGGAGGAGCGACTCTACGATTCATTACGAACAGATAACGGCAGTATCCAACTATTGCAACCTTGCTAATCTGGTTCGATGTGCACAAGTATGGCACGACTACCATTTTTCACCAAATTTCCATGTAGGGCTATTTCGTACAGGATAACAGCACAAATACATGACAAACAAGGCCAGGGGATGTGAGTTGTAGCCTGAGTTGGGGGAGGGGGGGAAAGAGGTGCGGGTGAGCGGACCACTTTTCACCATGAAGGATCCGCTTCCACAAGGAAATTGTTTCATCTCCCTCGAAGCACCTCCCTTGAACAAAGGCTTAAACTCACATACCCTATTCTGTACATAAGAAAGTCTCTCGTGTGGACTCTTCGACTCCAGTAGCGTCTTAACTCTGGTGAAATTGCAGCGGAGTATCATGGCTCATTTTGAAAGAAATACAGCTACCCGTGAGATATCATCATATCAAGTTTCGCAGTATGAAGACCGCTGAACGGTGAGTAGACATGTACAGTAGCAGGAGTCGGACAGTGTCCACAGAGCACCCCTATAGTTGACGATTCCTCAACAGGTGGGTCATTGACAGGGCAGAAGGGGGGCGTGCCTGCACAGGCCAGCAGTAAACCCTAGAATCTAAATTTCCAATAGGCACATAAGAAGCGAAGGGTACTGCACAGCGAATCCGTCTGAGGAACGTGAAATATACATATATCTGCTTGCTTGAGGTAATACATAGCAACAAAACACAATCCAACTGTACAATTGAGCAAGAGTTACTGGTTGAGGTGAAAAAAAGAGAGGGCGTCGTGTTCAGTCCCGTAAGGGGTATCGTACTGAAGCGGCAATTGTCCTCGACTGACAATCCGTGCCGTGTGAGTGCCTTAAAGACAGTGTTTAGGATAATGTGGGTGACGGGGAATCCCAAAAGAAGGTCTTGAGTGCAAAATTACGGGTCTGAGCTGTGGCGGAGGGCCCTCGTCAGGGCAAGCCGCCTTGGTTTAGGGCAGCCCGCCTCCAGGCGACGTGATTAGTGGTTGGTCACGGTGAGGTTGGTCAAGGAGATCGGCAGGATTGAAAGTATCGCAGCGCGCTTTCTCCCTTTTAGCTTGAAGCTCACCACATGAAAATAGATGCTGTCGCATTTCCGAACGTCCCTTGATGTTTACGTCTTGGTAATGCCAATGGAAAACCTATGCGGGCTACCCGCCTCTTGACGGAAAGGTCGTCCGCGCCTAGTACCAACGGTGGGAAAGGTCCTATTTCTCGTGTTTTTGGCCATTTCCATCCGTTTTTTCTTCACTGTCCTGTTACTAGGCATCTCGGCTTTCATATTCAATACTTCTTTTGCTCTTCGTCCGAAATTCCCCTAAAGCTGCCTTTAATGTCCAGCTGCGCTGTCATCATCGACCACACAATAAATGCGGCTACCGCTTACTTCTATATGTACGCAAATCCCGTTCAGAGGGACCGGAACCATTTCACTAAGTACGGTGGATGACCAGTATATGACCTACTCCTTCGGGATCGTATATCGATAACGTGCGAAAAAACTATCAGCCAGGCACCTAATCTGGACGGCGGGTTTCCAGCGGCCACCCTGCTCCTGTAATCTGTTATTCATTTTTCTGAAATGCTCTTTATTACGACTCAAGATATCTGAGAGTTGATGGTCGGGCGTTCCTCTACTATGGAGGTAGGTGTATTATTAATGGTATCCTTTTTGTGGTGGAGGACACCCCTCGTAGCCCCTTTCCACCCTCCCAGAGTCTCCCTAGGTATTTATCTTCTGAGTGCTACCCCCTATTACATGATCGCCAATGGTCGCGTTGAATAGCCTCCTGGATTAGGACTTTCAGCTTTGATGAGAATTCCATCAAGATTCCCGTTAAGACCGAATTCAAATATTGCAGATGACCGGAGCTCGGTAATTCATATCCAGCCCACGTACCTCTGCGAAACGGAAAAAGCAAGCTCATGCGCCATTCTGTCCCAGGAACATGCTCCTCACGGGGTGGGGATACTTACGCCAGAAAATCGCTTCAGCGGCGTCGCACTCGCGGCGCCACCAGCACGACTTGCGAAACGATTGCCCTTGGGAGCCCGGCGTGTGGATGCGTCACCAGTGCGCTTCCACCCATGCCACCCTGCCTCCTCCACCCATGCCACACTGCCTCGCTTGAAGGCAGCCATGCCGTGCCACTGGCACTCGCACCCGCCGCGTGCGGCGACGCGGATTCAAGTAGCCTCACCCGCACGTCAGCTATTTCATGTTATCTATCCTGCATTGGTGATTCAATCACTGTTTAATTGCAACAATGAGATCTTCCCTGCTGGGGTAGGATAGATGGTTTATCTACTTTACTGACAATTTGATAATGACTGTTCCTTTGACGTATTCGGGTTACTTACTGATAAGAAGTCGGTCTTATCCATCACATTTTCTCCATTTTCCTGATCTCCTGTGCGTTTCAATCTCAATTTTAAGATCGATGGCCGTGCAATGAACTGGGCATCTCGTCGCCGTCACTTCTTGTCATGTGAAAGACTTCGTCGACAGCAAGCATTTTCTGCATCAATGTAATCCATTGCACGTGTGTGACGTGAATTGGTCATCCAAGTGGGCGAATACTCGCTCACTGGGACCCAGTGTTTATTAACAGCTCCTTTTCTGTGCGTAGTTGAGTTGCTTTTTTCGATCCATGTGCGATCGCTCCATGAGGTGCTGTAGGTGCTGATGTCCGGGTCCCACCTATCTGTCTGTCCGTGCGCCTGTATGTGTCCACCTGTCTGCGTATTTCCGTGTCTGCCTGTCTCCCTTCCTGCGTTCTGTGCACTTCTATGCCTGTACGTCCGTTTGTGTCCTTCTCTCAATCTGTGTACATGTCTTCCACCACTTCTTCCTTCTGTCTTTTCTAGCTGTCTTCGCTGGAGTGGTAGCACTGTTGCCGCCCTCGAAACTGCTGATTTGGTCAGTTTGGGCGATACTGCAGTCAAGGTTTTATATCTAATCATGGAAGCTAATTCAAGATTTGTTATTGATAGCCATTCCTGTTTCCATTCCTGTTTTTCAACATTTTCGTCTTGCCCGAACATATTATTCTCAATTTCTTTTTGGTATTCATTGTTGCTGTCTTGCACATCTTTTAGCGGCACTGTATGAATATGGAGGGAACACATTCTCGGATACGAAAGATGTATTGCGTTTTTGCGTTTAGGAGCTGCCATTCTAATTTTAAGTTCAAAGAAGAGCTGAAGAGCCTTCGAGAGGAGGTCGCGCTCAAAGGAATCCGAAGGAGTCCGAAGAAAGAGGAAGACGCAAAGAAATGATTATTTTGAAACGAGCATTCAAGGTTAAAAGTGATAATCGGTGGATGAACACGGACGGATTCGAAAGCTCGACGCTGCGATATGTATTCGCATCACATTCGCATCAGCACACTGACTTTCCTAGTCGTCCCCTGTAGAGATGTCATTTGTTGTCTCGTAGAGTGTATTTCATTCATTCGTGATGATGTGAAATAAGTGAAACAACCTACACCATCAAATAGATAAAACAATCAGATAAAGAATAAGCGAAAGCTAAAGAAAAAGTATGCTTATAAAAAACCTAATGAATTCACTCTCGACGTCTCGGCAAGGTGTCTGTGCATTGCGGCAACTCCAGTCCACCGTAATCCCATACCGCATGCCGAGAATGGCCCCCTATCGGTGTCTTTAAGGTTGAAAAAATGAGGTCGTATTCGGGGAGAACATCTCCCGAGAAATCCCATAGAGGATATTTGAGGGTGAAAAGGAGGGGGTCGTATTTCGGGTTGGAATAGCTTTTGGGGAAAAGTCCTCGAGGGTTCTTTAGCAGACCATGCTTTTTGAGAATTTCAGAGGCTTTCGGACAAACTGTGTAAAAATCGAGAACATACCTTGATTTAGATGGCAGAACTACGAATATCTATAGACGCATTGAAATTTTAGGAGGACGCGAGTTTAGTTATCAACATTGGTCATTGTAGGAAGGGTTGGCATACATTAGTATACCAACACCAACCACTTTGGGAAGGGAGTCATATATAGCGCTCTGCAATGATACAGCCACCTATAAATTGTCCAAGAACTCTATATCCAAAGCGATTCGGAAAACTCTCCAAGTAAGGAGTGTAGCCAGTATCGACGTGTGTTCGCGCACTAGCGCCAAAATCTTGTTTAAAAAATTCCTCTCTTCATTGTCTGCAAAATGATACAGTCAGTGAACAGATTGACGCATCTGACAACGAAAAAACAACAAAAAGAGAGAGTAGTGATTTTCAAAGCAACTGATCCTCCGTTACTTAGAGCAGCCAAGAATCACGTTGTTAGTCCTGATGCCATGCTTCGATGATAGTTTGCTGAAACTCCCATACTCCTTCGAAATGACTATTCTCGGCACAAGTTCTTTTACCATGAAACTTCAACGAATCCTCCATTGGATAAAGGTCGGGGTCGCTCGTCGTTCAGATCAGAAGATCAGAAGATGTAGCGGCTCCATTATGATCGGGTGCTTCGGCTGACATGAAATGGCCCACTAACATGCATGGAAACAAGAACTTCATAAAAATTTCGAAGGCGCGGCGCATGAAGGGTACGACGTGCGGAGACTGAATAATCGGGTGACTCTCCTTTTCGAATCAAAAGTTCCAAGGATTACTTGACCCTACACCATGACATCTCCTCCTCGATGTTCTTTTGAAACATGAGGTCTATCCCTCATCATGCGATGGTGCTGATAATCGCCCGGTCCGTCATAGCTCGACTTATTTCACTAGAAAGAACAACCTGGAAAATATCAATAGGAAGTGTGCAAACTCTAGGACTTATCATGCAGATTGATCCCATCTGTCCTTATCCTCCTGGCGAAATCCATCTGGTTTTCGCGATATTTTTGGAGCTCTGATCGAAGCCCTTCTCACTTCTCGCTTACAAAAGGGCTTGCTCTTCTTTGAGCTGAGGTTGTCCTAGCGGTTCTTCCGCTCCGTCCGGTCCGGCAGGTTCGGACGAATCGCATGGTCTATACTATCGAATCATCGCCAAGTTGCGCGTCTGCAGTTAATAGTTAGAAGATTGATATCACTTACACAACGTCGTATGGTATGTTGGACCCGCAACCTTTTCACTGCAGTTGTAGGGCATCACTAACTTCGACGTTGCAAGGTATCGGACATTAGGTGTTCCCAGACGGAGAACAACGGACATTCAATGCTTTCGTTTGGTTTTCTCACTGCGGTGATCGCTCCTCATTGACACTCAGTGCCCTATCAATACCATAATTATTTCCTTCTAACATTCAGAAGGATTTTTATGATTCGTGATTCTTTTTTCAGAATAAAAGCTCCTCTTTTTGGAGAAATATCAAGGAAAACATCTCTGTCGCATTGTTTTCTCATCTTGTGCATATCAATATCTACAGTGCGCCTTGTGGAAAATATTTATTAGATCCCAGTGAAATTTGGAGCGCTTTAGTTTGCGTTCTCAGAGTCTTCGTTAATGCTACCAGTCAAGGATCCTTGCCCAAAATTAACATTTTCGGAAACACCTTCTTGGGCTTCGGGAGCACTTTCTTGGGTGGTTGTTCTCCACGACCACATTGGGCGCGTCACATAAGTCCTCGAATTCTCCATCAACTTCCTCATGGAGTCAGCATATGACGGTCACTGAAAACTGACCTGGAAGTATTCAACTCACTCGCTGAAGGGAATCATTTATGAATATGGGATCATTGGGAGCCCTTGGAGATCACCGTATAGTAATGTATCAGCGAAATATTCTGTTTCGGCATTATGACATGCGCTCTTTCGAGTTTTCACAAGAACACAATAATTGGCTCTATATTTTTACAATGACGATTTCTCCCTTCTATCTTGCAGCTCTACTCTCTCCCAATATCGAGCAGTGTCGAAAGAGCGCTGCTTCCGAGTTCATTCCAACTGCAGGAACGCTAGCAAAATATGGTTTTGCCGCTTGGAACTTGAAGAATAAAATACAGGAATATCCTCATTATGTGGGAAACTTCTCATAGCGCATGTCTTTAATTGATTGTACTGTTTGATAGAAATCATGCAATATACGGATTCCCTAGGGACATGTTTCGGATTTTCGTATTACAACGGTACAGATAATGGATGCTGTTCTCTCTGGGCTCTGTGCCCTGGTTTGATTCGTGTACGTGCCCTACTAACTTACCGCATTGACCATTCCACTATAGAAGCCGACCATAAGAGCAAGGCCAAGGAAGTTAGAGAACCACATCACTGGATGCCTGTCTTAGCTACTGCCCTGCTTATATGAAGCTCGATACGTGCAGTATATTAACTCAGCGAACATAGCACGCCTGCTGTATAAATGATTCCTGCACTTTTAATATTACACAAGTGCAGTATGTTGCAAAAGAGTACCCTCATAGCGATTTCAGGAATATATCTGCTAAGATTAGTTGCCTGTACTGGACAAGGTCATAGAACGGTCATCTCTGAACGTTAAACACTATTGAGGAGAAGCTTATGCTGCACTGGTTTACACATGACATTGAGCGCATAACAATACAAGGAGATTTATGAAATTCATACGGTGCTAGGCATGAAAGCTTCAATTCAATGGTTGGTGCCGGTCTGCTCTCTTCCTAGAATTTTGCATTCAAATGCGCTTCAGCCCGCCACCACTACTTTGGATATCAAAACTCCACTACATTTGCGGTGATATTGGAGTCAGAGGCATAAATATGCTCGTCAAATGCGATGAGTTTGAAGTGCATATAAGTGCACCGAACAAAAGACATTGACTTTTACATATGTTCATTGGGATCCAATTCACTCACTGAAATAATTAAGCATTGAATTCATATTGACAGTACAATCACGATAAGGTCGCCATATACCCATATGTAGTCGTTCGCGGACATTTAGAGAACACAGAATTGATCTTCGTGGTAATCTCATGTTTGCGCTCGTACGATTTCATGTCCATCTTTTTTCGAAACTCTTAAATTGCAATGATCTTGGTCAATCAAATATGGGCAGCAGAGCGAACCAGTGAGGGACACTATGGAAAGATCAACATGTTTAAATGAACGTGTATAAAAGCTAATGCCTTTCGTTAGGTATGATACATGTACCTTTTTGTTTGCAATTTCAGTAGGTTTTCAGTAACTTTCCAGCTATATTTCTTTTCATTCCTGGTACCGCATGAATCTCATGAATCCCTTTGCATTGTTATGGGCTCAATTGTCATGTGTAAACCAGTGCAACATAAGCTCCTCCTCAATAGTGATTAACGTTCAAAGATGACCGTTCTATGACCTTGTCCGGTACAGGCAACCAATCTTAGCAGGTATATTCCTGAAATCGCTATGAGGGTAACTCTTCTGCAACATACTGCACTTGTGTAATATTAAGAGAGCAGGAATCATTTATACAACGGGCGCGCTGTGTCCTCTGAGTTACGATACTGCACGGATCAAGCATCATATAAGCACGGCAGCAACAAGGACAGGCATCCAGTGATGTGGTTCTTTTACTTCCTTAGCCTCGCTGTTGTGGTCGCATTCCATGACGGAATGGTCAATGCGGTAAGTTAGCAGCGCACGTACACTGATCAGGCTCAAGCATAGAGCCCAGAGAGAACAGCATCCATTATCTGTACGGTTGTAATACGAAAATCCGAAACATGTCCCTAGGGAATCCGTATATTGCATGATTTCTATCAAATAGTACAATCAATTAAAGACGTGCGCTATGAGAAGTTCCCCAAATAATGAGGATATTCCTGTATTTTAATCTTCAAGTTCCAAGCGGCAAAACCATATTTTGCTATCGTTCCTGCAGTTGGAATGAACTCGGAAGCAGCGCTCTTTCGACACTGCTCGATATTGGGAGAGAGTAGAGCTGGGAGAAATCGTCATTGTGAAAATATAGAGCCAATTATTGTGTTCTTGTGAAAACTCGAAAGAACGCATGTCATAATGCCGAAACAGAATATTTCGCTGATACATTACTATACGGTGATCTCCAAGGGCTCCCAATGATCCCATATTCATAAATGATTCTCTTCAGGGAGTGAGTTGAATACTTCCAGGTCAGTTTTCAGAGACCGTCATATGCTGACTCCATGAGGAAGTTGATGGAGAATTCGAGGACTTATGTGACGCGCCCAATGTGGTCGTGGAGAACAACCACCCAAGAAAGTGCTCCCGAAGCCCAAGAAGGTGTTTCCGAAAATGTTAATTTTGGGCAAGGATCCTTGACTGGTAGCATTAACGAAGGCTCTGAGAACGCAAACTAAAGCGCTCCAAATTTCACTGGGATCTAATAAATATTTTCCACAAGGCGCACTGTAGATATTGATATGCACAAGATGAGAAAACAATGCGACAGAGATGTTTTCCTTGATATTTCTCTAAAAAGAGGAGCTTTTATTCTGAAAAAAGAATCACGAATCATAAAAAATCCTTCTGAATGTTAGAAGGAAATAATTATGGTATTGATAGGGCACTGAGTGTCAATGAGGAGCGATCACCGCAGTGAGAAAACCAAACGAAAGCATTGAATGTCCGTTGTTCTCCGTCTGGGAACACCTAATGTCCGATACCTTGCAACGTCGAAGTTAGTGATGCCCTACAACTGCAGTGAAAAGGTTGCGGATCCAACATACCATACGACGTTGTGTAAGTGATATCAATCTTCTAACTATTAACTGCAGACGCGCAACTTGGCGATGATTCGATAGTGTAGACAAGGCGATTCGTCCGAACCTGCCGGACCGGACGGAGCGGAAGAACCGCTAGCACAACCTCAGCTCAAAGAAGAGCAAGCCCTTTTGTAAGCGAGAAGTGAGAAGGGCTTCGATCAGAGCTCCAAAAATATCGCGAAAACCAGATGGATTTCGCCAGGAGGATAAGGACAGATGGGATCAATCTGCATGATAAGTCCTAGAGTTTGCACACTTCCTATTGATATTTTCCAGGTTGTTCTTTCTAGTGAAATATCTGCCCGTCTGCAGTCTACCCCGCGTGGTGACGCAGACAGGCGCGAGAAAGAAGTGGGGTTTTCGAGTTCCTATTCATCGAGTTTATGGCCGTTTTGTCTTGTCCTTTCTTGAGTGTTACATTGCTGAGCACCCCTACTTCCATATTCCACACTCTGCCGAATTCACCCCTTCGATTTGACATATAGCACTCCCAAGAAAGTGTAAATGGCCGTCGGTCATTCCACCTTTAATTTGGCTTATCTTAGACGAAAGCATGACTCGATCCGACACTTTCCCACCACATAGCACAAACCGCCCTATCGCATTCAAGTCGTACGGTTAGTTCAGGTATTTGCAAAATCTTGCATAGATTGGGACGCGACAACTCGTCCATGGGTGCCCGTCCCATTGTCACCAATGCTCACAAAATAGTACTATCAAGTGATACTGTGCGATAAAGGTAATCCAATAAATTTCAGGCTGACTGTACGGTATTGCACATCTGGCTACTTTGTTGTATATTCCTCCAAACAACTATGCCAAAGAGACAATCCGAGATGGGTGTCCCGAACTCTTCAGTTACTGCAATCGTATTCGTGGTACAGTCTTTGGCAAGCAGTTCGCAGAGGAGTGATCATTTACGAAAATATCACTTCTAATATTCCAGCAGATCTCTAACCCTTATTGGATGCTCTTTCAGCAGCAATGAGAGAGGTTATGAGGGGAATAATCAACTGATTTGTATTTATTCGTTCCTAATAAAGGTTATAGCAATTTAAGAAGTTCAATAAAGTCAGAGAGCACACATGAGTCTCTTTTCCAATCGGAGTACAAATCCAACAAGATGAAGCATTCCGAGGGGTTAACCCTAGGATGCCGGGGTAGCCGCAATACACAAGAGATATGGGGACAAGTGTGTGAATGGGAACAGTTTTCTAGCTAGAGTTGCCACCTAGTACAAGGTATGATTATCGATTGATATTTATTGGTCTTTATTTACAGACCTCCTCATCAGACCGAAAATCCTTGTGAGGATTAGTTGAGGAATTTCGAACAAAACAATACCGGGTGCGCAGCAAGTGTTCCGGTTATTAATAAGGGGGTCAGGTCACCCATGAGTGGATTTGCCTTATGAGATGATTGATTTGCTTCCGATTCAAAGATATCATCTTCCTAGTTGAACTACTTATGCCGAATATGAAGGCCAAAGAAAAAGACTGATATTCGTGAAATTAAATATGTATTAAAGTTGGATGAATATGATATAAACATTTTGGTTGTGACATCTTTCACTGAATACATTTTCCAACCGGAGGCAGATAAGATTCATAGAAAAGAAAGAAGGTAGTTCACACGCAATGTAACGATCCGTAATATGAAGTTTAAGCCTCACTAGAAGTTAATTTCATCGTTCCTAAAGTGATCGCTCTTGTCGCATAGTTCAGAGAACAGTTCTTCTTCAGTTCCATAAACGGCGTGTCGTGAGCGATGCCTTTTCGTCCCGGTCAGTCCCATGGCGTCGTACTTGATATTCTTGAATTGCATCATCAGACCTTCTATATTCGCTTCCAAGGGATCGTGCGTTAAAAGTACAGAACGCCATTTTAGTCCTTCTCGATAAGGCAGCCTGTTGCAGCCCTGAGATTGTGGCAGCCTCTCCTGAGAGGTCTTGCCCAACGCTGCCGCATTGGGGGGGGAAGCTCCCTCAGGTTTAGAGGATGAGGTCAATCCTTATTACCGTTTTCGGCAAGATGAAGTTCCACGAGTAGTTTGCCAGGCTCTGTCGTGGGGATGGATATACAGGAGGTGCCAAAAAAAAGTAATTTCACGCACGTCTGACATCCGCCAAGTGTGCAAAACATAGGAAACGAAAGAGATAAAGCGTTGGGGTAAAATATTACCGAAATATTCCTTCAGAAACAGGAGCAACCTGAGACTCACTACGTTCACCTTCATCAAAAAAAACGGAGCTTTCATTCGGAGCAGTCGGACTTCGGAGTACCTACAGTATCAAGGTCCGCTTGAAACAGTGAAGCCAGGCTCCGTGGTAGGTCTTTTGTAGGAAGCTTCATGAGGATTGGTCCTTCGCTTCATGGAAGACACAGAGCCCCAGCTGCTCTGACAGCGCTGCTATGATGCGAAGTATCTTTTTTCATGCCTCAAACCTGCCACCGGAGGGTTTCAGTGGTAACGGCACGTTCTGGTTCTTGGAAACGGAGGGTGCTGGAAACCTGGAAAAAACGGAAAGTTCGAGAACACCACCCAATATGAATCCCCTCCGGTGCCCAGAGTGATCAGACCCTAGCAAGGTTGTGAACAAGGGCGCCGAAATTTTGGGTTTTGCTCAGTTGAGGTGTCACATCTTGTTCACTCTTTCCTCGCTCCCGTTCCTGCTCGTGCAGAAGGCTGCCACGGAGTAAATTGATAGAGTGAGGTCTGCTCTCGAATCAGGGAATGAAAATACCTCAACAGAATTTGCTGTAGTTTGACTAAAGTGGGGTGAAAGTGGAGGAGACAAAATGACTTTTTTTGGTATCCCCTGTAGAGTGCAGTACATGTGTTTAATATGAGTTATCGAGGAGATACATGTATGCAAGTAATTATAATGATTAGCAAGTGTCAAGGTCGTAGGTGGTAATAGGTACATGTTCATAGGGTATCAAGATTCCACGAGTGCTTAGTAGTCTTATGCCGGTAGAAATGATGATCATTTCAAGATTCAAGTTGATTGGTGTAGGTCGAATGTAAGCCTTATGGGATCTCAACCTTCCCATTTGCATAACCTGAGAAGTATCGTATCCCTGTTGCAGGGCGTGGAGGCGGCTCCCCCTCTAAAGCTGTGGGTGGTATAACTGTTATGACTTAATCTCGTCACTGGGAGTATCCGCTGCAGTCTCAAATATGGTGGATGCGCTAACAACAAGGGGTAGGACAGTTGAAAGCGGTGGGAACATATGACTGGTATTAACTTGTTTCACGTATGCGATTTGCTTTTGTAATACCGAGTTCTCTTTCGTGCAATCAAATAAAGACGTGACGCTATGAGAAGATCCACATAATGAGGATATCCCTCTATTCCCTCTAAGATCATGTTCCACGCGGCAGAACTATTTTTGCTAGCATTCATGCAGCTGGAATGGACTTGGAAGCAGTGCGCAACCCGTCATTGCCGTCAGTCCTTATCGCCACTGTCATGGATGTCACCGTTGTACGCTACCTCAGGATCCAGTGACGACGCTGTAGTAGAAATGAGGTAAAACCAATATTCCTAGTGAAGAAGTGGTAGTGTGTGATGTGCCGTACTGACAGCATTCACAGCCATATGTATTTCATTTGTCGTAAGCCATTAATATAATAGTTAGAAGGCTAATATTACTTACACAACGTCGTCTGGTATGCACCCGCAATCTTTTCACTGCAGTTGTAGGGCATCACTGACTTCGACGTCGCAAGGCATCGGACGTGAGATGTTCGCGGGCGGGGAAGAACGGACATTCAATGCTTTCTTTAGGTCCTGTCCCTACGGTGATGCTCCTCAATGGCGCTCCAATGCCCTAGCACACAGCATATCCTCTGCCTTCAAGTGGGAATGTCCTTCACTCTGTATACACATGAAGTGTGCCTCCGGATCAAGAAGATTTAACTAATTATTTCCTTCTAACATTTTTGTAATTCATAATTCCTTCTCCAAAAAAGAACTCCTCTTTCTAGAGAAATATTAAGGAAAACGGCTCTGTTGATATCAGTAGATGATCACGAGAACATTCCCTATCCAATGTTTTCTCTTCTCGTGCATGTAAATATCTATAGCGCGCCTTGTGGAAAACATTTATTAATTTTCCAGTGGAATGTGAAGCACTCACTTGCGTCCACAGAATCTTCACTGATGCTATCAGTCCCGAAACCTTACTCAGAATTTACGTCTCCGTAAGCACTTTCTTGGACTTCGGGAACACTTTCTTGGGTGGTAGTTCTCCACGTCCACATTGGGCGCGTCACATAAGTCCTCGAATTCTCCATCAACTTCCTCATGGAGTCAGCACATGACGGTCTCTGAAAACTGACCTTAGTGTTCAACTCATTCGCTGAAGAGAATCTTTCATGAATATGGGGTCAGTGGGAGCTTCTGTAGCTCTCCGTATGGTGATGTATCCTTGAAATATTCTACAGTCCATTTCCCGACGGCTGGCAGGGCGAGGCCTACGGACTTGGATGAACGTGTATCGATCTCTCTCATCCCGCCACACACTCTCACCCAAGTCTGTAGGCCACGCCCTGCCAGCCTTCGGGAACTGGACTGTATATCTGGCATTATCACATGTGGAGCACTCTTCCGACTTTCTACGGGAACACATTAATTTGGCTCTATATTTTTACAATGAAGATTCTTCCCTCTATCTTGCAGCACTGCTCTCTTCCACCATCGAGCACTGTCGAAAGAGCGCGGCTTCCGAGTCCATTCCAGCTGCATGAATGCTAGCAAAAATAGTTCTGCCGTGTGGAACATGATCATAGAGGGAATAGAGGGATATCCTCATTATGTGGATCTTCTCATAGCGTCACGTCTTTATTTGATTGCACTGTTCGATGGGAATCATGCTTCCCTACGGGCACCTTACCAATTTTTGTATTACAACGTTACAGGAAATGGATGCAGTCCTCTCTGGGCTCTATGCCCTGGCTTGATTCGTGTACGTGCGCAAATAATTTACCGCGTTAACCATTCCACTATAGAAGCCGACCATAAGAGCAATTCTAAGGAAGTTAAAGAACCACATCACTGGATGCCTGTCTTTGCTACTGCCCTGCTTATATGAAGCTCGATACGTGCAATGTCGTAACTCAGCGAACATAGTGCGCCTGTCGTATAAATAATTTCCGCAAGTTTAATATTACACAAGTGCAGTATGTTGCAGAAGAGTTGCCCTCATAGTGATTTCAAGAAGATACCTGCTACGATTATTCTGTACAGGACAAGGTCATAGAGCGGTCACCCTTGAACGTTGATCACTATTCAAGAGAAGATTATATCGCGTTGGTTCACATATTACAACTGAACCCATAACAATACAAGGGGATTCATGAGATTCATATGGTACCAGGCATGAAACGAAATATAGCTGGAGAGCTACTGAAAACCTACTGAAAATGCTCGCAAACAGTAATATTGCTTGCAAAGAAGTGCATGTAATTGACCTAACAAAAGACATTAGCTTTTATACATTTCATTGAACATGTTGGTCTCTTCAAAGTGTCCCTCACTGATACGCTCAGCTGCCGATATTTGATTGATCAAAATCATTGCTATCAAATGATTCCGAAAAAAGACGGGTATGAAATCGTTTTGCGAGCGCAAGCACGAGATTACCTCGAAGATCAGGTCTGGGGTCCCTAAAGTCTGCGAGCGACTACATATGGGTATATGACTGCCTTATCGTGATAGTACTGTCAATATGAATTCAATGCTTAACTATTTGACTGAGTAAATTGGATCCAAATGAACAAATGCCAAAGTAAATGCCTTTTGTTCGGTGCACTTATACGCACCTTTTTGAGTTCTCCAACTCATCGCATTTGGCAAGCATATTTATGTCTTGGGTGGCAGTTTCACTGCCATTGTACTGGACTTGGGGTTTACAAAGTAGTGTAAAAAATGTGTAAATGTGTAAATCAGTGCAATATAAGATCCTCTTCAATATAGATTAAGGTTCAGGAGTGACTGTTCCATGAACCCTGTCCAGTACAGGCAACTAATCCTAGCATGTATATTCTTGAAATCCCTATGAGAGCAACTCTCCTGCAACATACTGCACTTGGGTAATATTAAAAGTGCAGGAATCATTTATACAGCAGGCGCGTATGTTCGCTGAGTTACAATACTGCACGTATCGAGCTCCATATAAGCAGGGCAGTAGCTAAGACAGGCATCCAGTGATGTGGTTCTTTAACTTCCTTGGCCTTGCTCTTATGGTCGGCTTCTATAGTGGAACTGTCAATGCGGTAAGTTAGTAGGGAACAAACGAATCAAACCAGGGCACAGAGCCCAGAGGGAACTATATTTATTTCCTGTAACGTTGTTACAGAAAAATTTGAAAGGTGTCCGTAGGGAACTCGTATATCGCATAGTTCCCATCAAACAGTGCACTCATATAAAGAAGTAACCCCATGAGAAGTTCCAATAATGCGGATATTCCTCTATTCCCTCTTAGATCAAGTTCCACGATGTAGAACTATTTTTTGCTAGCGTTCATGCAGCTGGAACGGACTCGGAAGCAGCGCTCTTTCAACAGTGCTCCATGGTGGAAGAGAGTAGTGCTACAAGATTGAACGGAGAAATCGTCATTGTGAAAATATGGAGCCTAATTATTGTGCTCTTGTGAAAACTCGGAAGAACGCATGTCATAATACCAGATATAGATTATTTCGCTGGTACAGTACAGAGATTTCCAAGGGTTCCCAATGATCCCATTTTTATAATTGATTTTTTTAACGGATGAGTTGAACACTTAAAGGTCAGATTTCAGAGACCGTCATATGCTAACTCTATGAGGAAGTTGATGGAGAATTCGAGGACTTATGTGACGCGCCCAATGTGGACGTGGAGGACCACCACGCAAGAAAGTGTTCCCGAAGCCCAAGAAAGCGCTTCCGAAGGCGTAAATTCTGAGTAAGGCTTCAGGACTGATAGCATTAGTGAAGGGCACGCTATAGATATTGACATGAATGGGAAGATAAAACATTGAATAAGGAATGTTCTTGTGATTATCCACTGATAACAGAGTGGTTTTTCTCAATATTTACAACCAAGGGAAAACTACCCGTTAATCGCAACCTCTCTCGACGTTATCTCAGTGTCATAAAACTTCATTCTTTATGTACTATATTATGGCGGATTTTTGCCACATGGTTCGGCTGCGTTACATAATCTGCTGGCAACAATCGATTTTATTGATCGGTAATTATTTTTTATAGATTATCATTTTTTTCCTTTTGTCCATGGAAATGGCCAAAACATCAAAGCCGATCCGAAGGTCATCAAAGAGCAAACCTGAAATTAGCGTAAAAATCACACAGTCGTAACAATGTCAGTCATGGCTCATAACTGCCCTCAGAAAATTTGCAACTAAATCCTTGATTACTCAGATCCGGCGCCATAAGGTTACAAAACATGGGAGATGGTGGGGTCAACTCGTTGGGCTATTGGCTGTTTTATATTGGCGCATCACGCAGACATGAGCTCAAACATAGGAAAACGAAAGAGATAAAAGTATTGGGGCAAAATATTTCCGAAATAGTCCTCTAAAAGTAGGAACAAGCTGAGACTCACTACTTTCACTTTCATAAAAATATGGAGCCTTCAAGCGGCGCAGTCGGGCTTTAGAGAACCCACGGTATCAAGGTGTCCTTAAAAGAGTGGAGCCAGGTTCCGTAGTAGATGTTTGTGGGAAGCTTGCTGAGGGTTGGCTCTTCGGATCATGGAGGTCACAGGGCTCTTGCTGCCTGAACAAGGCTTTTAGTGGATAACATGTTTGGACCCTTCGGCGCCCTTAGCACGCGTGAAAAGCGTTTTCCGGCGAAACCGTTTTGAAAAAGCTCACCATGACCTGATGGGCCTTCCTTGTAAATAGCATGTAGTGGGCATACCCTCAGCTGGGCAAAATCCGAATTTTCGTCGCCCTTGTTCACAACCTTGCTAAGGTCCGTTCACTCTGGGTACCTGAGGGGTTCATACCGGTGATGTTCTTGAATATTTCGTTTTTCTGGGTTCTCAACGCCCTTCGTTCCCAAGAGAGAAACGTGCCATTACCACTGGGACCGGGGGGAGGTTTGAGGCATGAAAAATGATACTTGGAATCATAGCAGCCTTGTTTAAGCAACAAGGGCTCTGCGACTTCCATGATCCGAAAGGCCAATCCTTAGGAAGCTTTCCACAAAATATCTACCACGGAACCTTAAGGGGATTAACATTGGGTGATGCTCTTTAACTTTCGTTTTCTCCGGGTTCCCAGCGCCCTTCGTTTCCATGAGACAAAACGTGCCCTTACCACTGAAACCTCTCCGGAGGCGGATTTGGGCATGAAAATGATACTTGGGATCATATCAGCCTTGTTCAGGCAGCAAGAGCCCTGTGACCTCCATGATCCGAAGAGCCAACCCTCAGGAAGCTTCCCACAATATATCTACAGTCCAGTTCCCATAGGCTGACGGGGCGTGGCCCACAGAGTTGGGTGAGAGTGTGTGGCGGGGTGAGAGAGATCGATACAAGTCCGTAGGCCTCGCCCTGCCAGCCGTAATTGAAATGGACTGTACCACGGAACCTGGCTCCACTCTTTTAAGGACACCTTGATACCGTGGGTTCTCTAAAGCCCGACTGCGCCGCTTGAAGGCTCCATATTTTTATGAAAGTGAAAGTAGTGAGTCTCAACTTGTTCCCACTTTTAGAGGACTATTTCGGGAATATTTTGCCCCAATACTTTTATCTCTTTCGTTTTCCTATGTTTTGTATAATAGGCGGATATGGGCCGTGAGCAAAATTACTTTTTTGGCCCCCCTGTGGATATGACACCATGATTGCAGTATCGCCCAAACTGACCAAAGCAGCAATTTCGAGAGCGATTCCATGAGAACAACAGTGCTACCACTCCAGCGGAGACACTAGAAAAGACAGAAGGAAGAAGTGGTGGAAGACACGTAGACAGACAGATTGAGAGAAGGACACAGACGGACGTACAGGCATAGAAGTGCACAGAGCACAGATGGGGAGACAGACAGACATGGAAACACACAGAGAGGTGGACACATTCAGGCGAACAGACAGACAGCTAGGTGGGACTCGGACATCATACACTGAGGAAAAGGAGCTGTTAATGAGCATTTGGCTCCAGTGGTCTTTCCAGCGAGTGCTGGCCCATTTGGGTGACAAATTCACGTCACAAACATGCAATGGGTTGCAATAATGGAGAAAGTGCGTGCCGTCGACGAAGTCTTCCACATGGCGCGAAGTGGCGTCGACGAGATGCCCAGTTCATCGCACGGCCATCGATCTGAACTTTAAAATTAAAACGCAAAGGAGATCATAAATCTGATGGATAAGGTCGACTTTTTATCAGACAATTGATCTTGATACGTCAGAGGATCAGATACTAGCAAATTAGTATACAAATCAGATACAAATAGCCTTGGTCATGCATCGTTGCCCAAGCCTGACTTTCTCCATGCAGACTACACTGCCTTGTCTCGATGTTTTGATCAAGTCAATTGGTTACAAATTTTGACGGTTTCACCTCTGCCTCCGATTTGTATCGAAGATTTCGCTCAGTAGTTTACGAGATTCTATCACTGCACATTCGTTTCCGTTATCCTCGGTCCCCCCGTGTGAATTTTCCTACTCATATCCGCAATTTGCTATCCCAGAAACAGCGAATTTTTGAGGAAACCTTGACTCCGCTAAGTGACGAGCGGTATAAAAGGGTATGCGCTGACCTCAATCATCATCTGAACAAATTTTGGGCTTACCGGGAACGACGTTTGGCATCCAAAGCCTCTATGAAGTATCTATTTATGTACGTAAATGACAAAATCAAATCGAGCTCACGGTCACCACTTGTGATCGATGAAAGTGACGTAGACACTCAACAAATGCTGGTTAAGCGATGGCACTGGGAAAGTTTTTTGCAGGCGTCTTTTCGAGGCAGAACTCTGTCATGGATAGCACTGAGGATGTTCCCTGTACCATGGTTTTGGCAAGGCCTTCACGTGATAAGATTTTTTCTACCCTTCAGAGGTATTCTCAGTGCTTAAAGGCCTGAAGCCCTCCACCACAGAACCGTGTGATGGTATTCCCCCTACTCTGTTCAAGAATACGCCTCCGCCCTAGCCAAACCTTTAGCTCATATTTTTAAAATTTCCTTCATGTTGGGTGAGGTACCAGAGGTCTGGAAGGAGGCGCTAGTTACGGCTCTTCCCAAAGTCTCCGGTGCATGGTCTGTTTCAGATTTCAGACCAATAAGCATTACGCCTACACCTGTTAGGGTCATGGAGAGAATGATTCGAGATAAAATGTTGGCTTGGGGCCGTAAATCAAAAATTTTTCCTTCTGAACAGCATGGGTTCCTACCTGGTGCCAGTACTAGCACTAATCTGATGGACAGCTTATTTGACTGGAGTCTTGCTATAAGTCAAGGTAAATCGGTCGACGTGATTTACTTTGACTTGTCTAAGGCTTTTGATAAGGTTAACATTATAAATTGCTGTGGAAACTAGAAAGACTAGGGTTAGATAGTTGTTTGCTGGTTTGGCTGAAATCCTATCTATGTGCCCGTCACATGACTGTCAGGGTGGGACATGAGTTCTCCGGTAGGCATCTCTACACCAGTGGAGTACCACAGGGGGGTGTACTTTCACCTCTTCTGTTCTTGCTTTATACAGCTGACCTGCCTTATCACCTCCATACATCGCCTAACATCAAAGTGCAGATCTATGCAGATGATGTTAAGCTGTATGGCATATACGACGACGGTAACCGGGATGAGGTTTGCGATGCTCTAAAGCGATCTACCCACAAACTAACCATTTGGGCATCTGATCGCGACCTAAGCGTCAATGTGAATAAATGTTGTGTGCTTCATATTGGAAAAGGGAAGGCTCAGGATTATAATTTAAACGGCATCCCTCTTAAAAGCTGTGAGCTAGTTAAGGATTTAGGGGTCTACATTCACTCAAGTTTAAAGTTTTCCGTTCATATCGACAAGGTGGTTGACCGAGCCTATGCAGTATTTTTTAAGTATTTTTCGTAGTGCCCGCTGCGATGAGCCCAGAATCCTTATACGTTTGTACAGAGCGTATGTGTTGCCCCATTTGGAATACTGCTCTCAGATTTGGAGCCCAAACCGCAAAAAAAGACATTCTGAAAATTGAGAGGGTTCAACGTATGGCGACTAGGTTGATCTTGCATCGGATAAACAAACTTTCTCGTAAGTATAATCTTCCTAGCTATACTGACCGGCTGAAGATGTTTGGGCTTGACAGTCTGCTGCTCAGAAGAATCATTTCTGATCTCGTATTCGGTTTCCGCATACTTCGTGGGGAAATTAAACTGAGCCCGAGCAGATTTTGGATATTTAGGCTCTGCAGTGAGAGAGGCATTGGTTTCAACATTCATTATCAAAATAGTCGAAATAAAAATTCCTCCCAACTTTTCAAGTTTCTCCTATACCGTGTTGCTCGTTGGTTCCAACTTCTACCAAGCAGTATTATGAGTGCCGAGAACAGTCGGGCTTTCAAAGCTAAACTGAAGCAAATTGATTTGTTCACTGTCTTGGGCGTGAATGACTGTATCTAATTTTTAATGTTCCAGGTGAAGTCTATCCTATTTTTAGTTTCGCTGTCATCGTTTTATGCAGATACTCTTAACCTCTAGCGATATAGGCAGTTGTGTGGTTTCGGTGGTGTGCAGCTATGGAGTGTATATGGTCTAGTTAGCTCTAGCAGGGCCTCGCGAGAGATGGATGCCTGTTTGTTATGCCTGGCGGATATGACTTCTTGTTGTGCTTGAGAAGGCTTTTCTTGGGTTTGATCATGTCTCGCTTTGCAACGGAATTCTGTTGCTTCACATTTGTGATTGCATACTGGATGGCGCTTAGCCTATGGACTGTGTTCCTTTTAGTTTCTTCTGTTTTTCTGACTTTTGGTTTTACCTTCATGACTTTCTTTGTGAGGATTTTGTTGGACTGATTCCTACTCTCGGTGTCCTAGGCATTAGGTGAATGACTTGTGGTGCGATCAGGAAGCTATCCGCTTTCAGTTCCCGCTAAGCCCTTATGATTAGAACTGATCTCTCAGCTAGTGAGGAATCCTCCCCCAGCTGCCACACTACTATGGCTGGCCTCCGCTTTTACCTAGCTTGCCGTTTCCACGTGGGTGGCCGTGTTTCGGAGTTGCGGCAAGCTCCTGTGACCCCTGATGTGGCGAAGGGCATCACAGCCGGCTGATGTAGGTTTAGTGGTAGGTCTGGTGGTGTAGCAGCTGGATAGTTGGAGATGCTCACTGGAGCTTAAACCAACAGTATACCTCCTAGCCTGTTGAAG
The DNA here is from genome assembly GCA_963978905.1 of Trichostrongylus colubriformis. NCBI lineage: Eukaryota > Metazoa > Nematoda > Chromadorea > Rhabditida > Trichostrongylidae > Trichostrongylus > Trichostrongylus colubriformis. The sequence goes on from OZ022259.1 coordinate 38,115,973, forward strand.
GGTTTTATTTCCCGATAGTCATAGTTTTCCTCAGCCCTCGAGGTGCTTTGTGCTCCCAGGAGCCATTCACCTTATACATCTGTACTAGGTTGTATTTCTTTTTTTCTTTCATTTTTTTCCTTTTGTGTTCTTTTCTTTTGGAGGATTTGTTAATATTTCCACCATGGTTACGGCATGTCGTTTTGACATATCAAATAAATAAATAAATAAATTATCAGGTAAGTAGATAAACCATCTATCCTACCCCACTAAGGGAAATCTCATTATTGCCATTAAATAGCGATATAATCAATGCCGACGTGAAATAGCTGAGGTGCATGTACCTCAGACAGAATGGCGCATGAACCTGCTTTTGCTGTTTCACAGAAGTCTTCGGGCTGGTATGAACCACCCGGTCTGCAATATTTGGATTCGCTTTTAACGGGGATCTTGATGGAAACCTCATCAATGTTGGAAGTTCTATTCCAGGAGGCTATTCAACGTGACCATTGGCGGTCACGTAATAGGGAGTAGCACTCAAAAGATGAACACCTAGGAAGACCCTGAGAGGGTGGGAAGGGGCTATGAGGGGTGTCCTCCACCACAAAAAGGATACCATTAATAATACACGTTTTGAAGATCTGTAGTAATGTACTCAACGGTAATTTTGAGTGTCTTTTTGAATGCTACCCCCATGGTATATGAACGCCCGACCATCAACTCCCAGATATCTTGAGTCGCAATAAAGAGCATCATTACTATATATAATCCATTTGTCTGTCTGTCTGTCTGTCTGTCTGTCTGTCTGTCTGTCTGTCTGTCTGTCTGTCTGTCTGTCTGTTTGTCTGTCTGTCTATGTCCGTCCGTGTGTCCGTCTGTGTGTCCGTGTGTTTGTCACGAAATTCTTATCTTGCGTCGCAGCAAAGCTGGGAACCTGAATTTTGGATATGATATAGGGGTGATAAATGAACATTAATGGTGTGGGACCGGAAGCGATAGCAAATGATAAGAGGTGATAAGGAGCCTCGAAAGGCGAATGGGAGGAAATTCATGTCTCGCGTCGCAGCAAAGCTAGGACCCTGAATTTTGATATGGGAAATTCATATCTCGCGTCGCAGCAAAGCTGGAAACCTCAATCATGATATAGGGGTGATAAGAGAAAATTAATGGTGCGGGACCGGAAGTGATAGCATTTGATAAGAGGTGATAAGACGCCTCAAAAGAAGAATGTTGGGGAACTTATATCTCGCGTCGCAGCAAAGCTGGGATCATGAATTTTAGATACCAGTTGGGCTGGCGCACACTACTGCGCGCGTCACACATGCAAAATGGGCTCGATGGTTATCAAGTGTGATAGGTATGTTTAGGTTATCTTGTTCAGCTTGCAGGATTTTTTGTGGAAGGAAATTCAAAAACTCCTACTTAACCCCTGGCCACCCCTTATTTTCCGAAGTTGGTCCAAAAACTGGATCCGGCTGGAAATTTGCACAGAGGAGTGATTCGACCCCCTGCGCGCGAATATCATACAAGGAAACGTTTAGAAGTGAAAGAAAAGCCTTACTGACAATGTAACACAAAATGCAAAAAAAGCCGCACCGGCGGGAAGCAAGCCCAAGACCTCGCGTCCACTGAGCCACGCGGGCCATTACTAGCTCTGTGCTAGTCGTGCTGATGACGAAGCGCCTCGCCATTGAGATGTCACAGGCAAGTCACAGGCAAACTTTGACCCCTCGTAATTCGCTTCAGGATGCCATTTGGCAATTTTGGTTTTCAAAGATATAACCAGCGTTCGAAGCTCTATCTATCCACCCAGGTCTCATTTCAAAGTTCCATGGGAAGTAAAATACCTTCCCTTGTTAGTGAAATGGTTGCGGTCCCTCTAAACGGGGTCTTACGTACATTTAGAGGCAGCGGTAGCCTCATTTATTGTATAGTCGCTGATGACAGCGCAGCTGAACAGTTAAAGGCACCTTCCGCGATTGTTTTGGCTGGATTTAAGAGCTGGATTCTGAAATCAGCTGCTAAAGAGGTACGACCCCCTCTTGCCCTGTCAACGACACACCTGTTGAGGAATCGTAGACTACCGGGGTACCCAATGGACACTGTCCGACTCCTGCTATTGACATGTCTACTCACAGTTCAGCGGTTTTCATTCCGGGAAAGTTGATATGATGATATCTCACGGGTAGCTGTATTTTCAAGGTTGTGCCATGATACTGCACCGTAGTTTCACGAGAGTTAGGATGCTACTGGAGTCGAGGAGTCCATACGAGACTTTTTATGTAAAGGATAGGGTATATGTATTGTGAGCGGTACGGCGCAATCTCCCAGCGCCGCACCGCATGTTTTCATGATGACTCATGTGAATGCTTTCAGGAGGAGGAGCGGCAGCGAGCTTCTGCGAGGAGTCTGCCATCGAAGCGTCCCGTGGACGCACGTTTCGCTTCATCTCTCATGATCTGGGGCGATGCCCCCTACCACAGAAGCCGCTTGTGATCTTCACTTTTGTATGACATTGTTACTATGTTCTGTGCCTTATTGCTTGCCTACGGTATCTTCGTTCGTTTGGTTATCTACCGTACTTTCATCCATTTATGTCCTTTTGGATAAACTTTAGTATATCATCTTATCTCTCTCACAGAAGTATTCCAAAACACCTTTCACTGCGCGGCGCTACTTACTGTATATATGTATGAGCTCAAGCCTTTGTCCAAGGGAGAAGGCCCTTCGAAGGAGGTGAAACAATTTCCATGTGGAAGAGGATCCTTCATAATAAAAGTGGTCCGCTCTCCTGCACCTCCTTCCCCCCTCCCCCGACTCAGGCCATAACTCGCATCCACTGGCCATGTTTTTCATGTTTTTATGCTGTTATCCTGTACGAAATACTCCTATATGGAAATTAGGTTAAAAAACGGTAGTCGCGCTAGATTTGTGCACACTGGACCACATTAACAAAGTTTTAATTGTTGGATACTGCCGCTATCTGTTCGTCATAAATCGTTAAGTCGCTTCCATTCCATACCTCGACCCACATTAGCCCAAATTCAAAGGTGGTGCTATTGCCATGAGGAGGCGTTTTTTCCATTAGGCTCTCAAAAATTGTCATTCAGTGGTAAAAAGAGAATCACTTCCGTCCTCCATTGAAGTTTGGACAAAAATATACGCTTCAGTGTGCAAATCGACGCTTCAGTATGCGGGGTGCTTAACTTTTTCAATATTTTGTAACACGCAATAGAACTCAAAAATTTTCATTCAGTGATAAGAACGGAGCTAATGGGTGGAGGCGGGCACTCAATTTCGCCCTATCGTCCCTCACCTGACACCATCCTATAGTCATTAAATTGTACAGGTGCAGGTATCACGTGTATATTTTACCTAAGCCTTAATTAGGCGAGGTTCGTGCCAAAAACCCGGGCAAAATAACGCCGGCCGCCGAGTACATGGGGGTGACTCCCCATCTACATAAGCACACTAACATTACCATTAGTACATAACTAACATTAAAACTAAATTCCAAGAACCCCTCGAACAGTGTTGCTGTCAGCATTACGAAATAAATGTAGGCGGGAGGATACGGTAACCGTGCATGCGCGCAATTACACGCGCTACCGCTTGGCTTTATACATAGCATGTACAAAACCAAACGGTAACAGGACCAAGTTGCGTACGCCACACTGCTATCGTAACCTTTGCCGCCTATATTTATTCAGAACGAGAAGCTGTTACGTTGCTCATGTATCCACGATTGTTTTTTTTTCAGTATTTCGAGTGCAATGGGCTATAATGTGTATTTGTTTATGTTTAGGGTACTACTGTTGTTGGTGGAGGGCACTAATTGTTACGCTGTCTTCCCTCACTCGAAACCCTTCTACAAATATCAATTTGTATACTCGAGCGTATATTTTTACATAAGCCTTATCTAGGGAGATAGGGGGTTCCCTTGAAGTGAAGTCTTGGATAAAAACCTAGGCGAAAATAGCGTTATCTGCCGAGCTCAATGGAGTGCCAACCCTCTCCCCCTAAACTGCATTAGCACCTGCTTCGGATGTAGTGCTGTATATCGCAGGTGTTGTTGACAGGCACGTACGGTTGCAGAACGATGTCGCTTTCTTCCCTTTTTGCCACATAGCAATTTTGAAAACTTCTGGGTGCTCATAGTTGTGGGTTCACTCATTTTCGCGCTGTTATCCCTTACCTACCCATTCTACAATCATTAGTTTGTAAGCTGAGATGCATATTCTTATCCAGGCCTAATTAGGGAAGGTGAAGCCTTCCTCTAAACTGAGGCTTAAGTGAAAATAGCGCTGGGCGCTGTGCACAGAACACCAACACCCAATTCTTCTCAGAATTCCAGGCTTTTGTTACAACATGAGGAACACTTGTATTCTTTGTCTACAAAAGGCCATTACTAGCACTATGCAACGGGCAAGTGTTAGTAAAAGAACGAACCTTATTATCGCGGCTTCGCTTTCGATGCTGGGATATGTTGACAGAGAAGATGTTGACAAAGTAGTGGAAACTATCAGCAACAACAGCAGATGGATTTGTCAGTCTCATGTGGTGTACGCGGTAAGATGAAGAAGAATCACATGTACTTATTCGCTGTGATAACAACTTATGGTTTAGGCTCAGTATATATGTGCTGAAATGGTTGCAATTGGAAAGAATTTCTCGTACTATTGTAATCCTTCCGCAAAAGGAAGTACCGCATACGTTAGCAGTGAAGATATACCGCCACACCTTGTTGGAATCATCAATGGAATGAGTAATGTAGTATTTCTTTTCTTCGTCCTTTTCTTATAGACTTCAGGAAGATATAATATTTAGGGTAGTGTTGTCATCACGGCTGGAGATTTGTTGACATTTGTGAATACTGCTCTGAAGAGATACCATGGTACATCTCTGTGGCCACAGCACTCCGGCCAGGAGGTTTGAAAACGATTTTATATACAAAGCTCTCGGCGCCGTACTGGTTAAAAAGCTCAGTTCAGGAGGGTATGGAGGAGAGCAAATCTTGTGCTGATCCAGAAGAATCATCTCCCCTCTTCAAAGTACTACCCAAAGTAGAGGAAGGCTCTAGGAATAGTGAGGAAGGTGTTGATGCTATGAATGGGATTCATTATGGCGCGATTTCGCCGAAGAAAGAGGTTCTGTAATCATCAACATCATTTATCGAGGTGTTGAAGAAAACCTATTCCAGGTATCGGAATGTGACCCTGCTAGCAATGAAGTGGAGCATAGCTCTGGAACGATTCTCTTCTGTCCTCAATGCGGGCATCAGATGATTAGCAAGGCACAGTAAAGGCCAGGAACAGTGTTATGGTGAGTTTGTATGAGGGTGGGAAAATAGTGACTGTAACAATGACGCCATCTTTAGGCCAGTCGTACTTGTGGTTTCAAACAAGACTGCGTAGCCACAGATGCAGTACATTTTAAACTTTCACCTTTGGAATAGGCAGTTACTAATCTCATAGTAACTCGTGCACAGTTGGCATCGTTCATTTTTCAAAAGCTTTTTGTGACCATTCCACCATCAGGCAATATGTAAGCAACAGCTGTTCCCGCTACTGAGAAGGCACCTTGAAATCAACTGCTTTGAATGGCATTCAGGCTCTACAAAATGAAACGTATCTGAATCATCTCCTTGTTCTTGACTAATAGAAAATGAAGTCGCACTATCTCCACCGGCAGCTGTTCATCCGATGATACTGCGTATCGAGGCCATGTACGTAGGACATTTCTTTAGTTTCTCATCTTGACTTCTTCTACTTGTCTGTTTCTGCATCTGTCTTGTATTGCTAGCATTATTTTTTACGTGTGGTGAATGCAGTCCGTGCATGCTTCATTGTTCGAGAGAATCTTATCTATAGTACGCTTTTCTATGGATTTTAGAAAGATTTCAAATCCCATGGGATGCATGGTCGTATTGTGGTCTCTTGAACGGGTCGTTCGACATTTGGTGGTTGTTTTGTACTCATCGGTTGGATTTGATGCATTTGGTGTGAATATCTTGGAAACCTCAGTGCAGCGCTCGAAAAAGTAGGAGTAAACTCGTCCTACTTTCTATTACACTCAACAATTTTAAAGTTTTTTAGTCTTTTACTCCAATAGCTCGGTATCGAAGCAACATTGCGAGATTGCTTTTTAAACTGTTTCTGTTGCTGCGGATGTGTGATTATACCGGCAGAGCTCGTTAGGCGAATCAGCTGCTTTACTACTCCTTATGTAAGCGGGAAGATAGTTATTGATGGACGATTCTGATGATATGTTTTCACTATCTATAAGAAGTGTATTTGCGTTCATTATGCTTCTTTAGTTTTACATTTCTTGCAAGAATGCTTTCATTACAGTGAGCGCATCTTAAGGACAGTCATTACTTCTACCAAGGCACGTTGGTCTGTCTCATCCATGATATGTGTAGGATTTCTTTCGGATGCTCTCAAAACAACACCTTTACATGCGCAGAGAGGTAATAGCTTTTTTTGAAAGTTTTTCTGAGTCGGATGTTTCGAGGAGTCGTGCCACAACCTGCTTGATGTTATAAGCAGGATTCCTGGATGTCCTCACTGGATCACTGGGCCCTTGAAACCTCCAGATGCCTTTACGACGTGCTTTTATGTATTCTTTCGAGGGAAAAAAAACCTCATGTTTCCATCCCAGATTTGACCTTTGAAGTTGTATAGAGTGTGGCGACTAAAAAAGGCAGTACTAGGGACGGCTATTGGTCAACTGTTGAGTCGTTCGTGAAGTTCTTGCGGTTTCGAATGCTACCTTTTGAATGATTTTGTTTCTATCCTAAGTCGCCTATGCTATTTTGAAGCTCGTTTCTCGCTCTATTCAAATATGGTGACGTTTACGCTCCAAAACGATATTGAGTTTTTCAAAGCCTCTAGGATAAAATGGACGGGCGAAAGCTTTATACAATGTCTCGCAGACCCTCTTTCTCCGTTTCAAACGACCCATTTCGTGATCGCATCGTGACATGTGATGAAGCGGATTCTATAGGAGAATCGACGACGATCTGCTCGATAGTTGGACAGATCTAAACTCGTACATCCTCGTCAGCATGGTGTAGTTGTGGTGGTCTTCCGCTGGTCTAGCCCACCACAGCTTATGGATACTGGTGAAAGTATTGTGGCTGAAAAGTACGATGAGGAGCTCGGATGCATCGCAAACTGCCCATCATGAGCCCAGTATTGGCTAATACGGAGGAACCTTTTTCTCCAACACGGCGCACGCCCCCTGTAGCACAAACAACTCTAAAAAAGTTGAATGAGTTGGGTACGAAATTCTGCGGGATCCACTATACTCATCTTACCTGATTATCATTTCATCAAGGGTCTGAACAGTTTCTTCCGTGAGGGAGACTTGAAGTTCCAACACGATGCTGAAGCAGCCCTCAACGAACTAAACTCCTCTTGACCTCCACTCTTCTTGACAACCGGAATAAGCAACCACATAACTTATTGACGAAAATCTGTCAATTTCTATGTTTCTCATCATTGATCAAATTTCTTATGAGTCGAAGTACGCGCATTTGAATTTTGAGGTTGAAAACCGCAAGAAATTCCTGAAAGACCTGTTACATAATGTATTTGTATCCACAAGCCGCAACATGAGTTTGTTTTTTGAAATACTTTCGTAAAAGAAGTCCATCTTTCCAAGTTTTCAGCAAAAATTGCATTTCCCATGATGCTGACAGCGATGATTTTTGTCAGATTGAAATCTCCAAGAAGATAATAAAGAGATATGAATGAGGTCTTGTTACCTATACTACTTATTGTATTTACACTTCTCTTACCAGTAAAGGGTTAAAACCCTCCACGGAGCTTTGCGCAGAAATTCGGGTGAATCAATAAGGTTTCGAGCACTGATTACGAATATGAAAAATCAAAACTGCAAAATATCGCTGGGAAGCGATCTCGGAGGGTTCGAAGTTTACTTGTGATGACACCTAGGTCTTTACTCAATGTGAAAAATATGGAGAACCGTGGAAGACTGTAATCATCCCTGGTTAAATGTTTATTCATATCTTTTTAATTGTTGATTCTGTGCTTATATGTCAGGATATGGTAATTTATTCCATATTGCAGTTGACACTGATGGTAAAGAGCAGCTCTACTACGCTGTGCCCACTGTACTACACTGTACCCAAGTGCTCGACTCTGATACTTACACTGGGAGTTCTTATGTGGTCATGAATTGGTGAAGGTTTCACTTCCGCTCTCCAATCCACCCATCTCATCTGAACCAATTGTGGCTTTTAGTTTTCATATCACTGAGGTCACATAGTGATGTTAATTGTAGAGGCGAAGAATTGATTGACATGTCCGATGCCGCATTACCTATTATTCACGTGTAAGGTTTTCCTTTGAAATACTGGTCAATCACCTGTTCTTTCTGTGATAATACTGCTCAATTTCAAATCTGAAATCCGGGATCTGAACATAGATTTTTGTATTTATGCCGCAGTGTTATGTTTATTGTGGTTTGTCGGCACTACGTGTGAAATCTTGGCAAACTTGAATTTGAAATGTGAATTGTTCCTTCAGGAACAGCGGTATTAGTCCGAAGAAATATAAACGCATCCAGATTTTTTTCTCAAAACGGGCTATTGCTGTCTAGATCAAATCATAAGCGGGTGTCTAATGCAAATGATCATGTCGTTGCTTCTTTTATGAACTGGAAATTATTCTAGTTGTGCTTGTTTTGATTTTTATTTTTGTTTACTTCGCTTTTAATGTGCATTGCAGTTGACTCCTTTTACAATTCTGATTTATTTCTGTTTGTGATCCCGACCTACGTTATAGTTGTTACTATCAGGCGTATAGCCTATCAATAAAAATTTAAAATACAATTCATTTAATAAACCTGTTTTAAACAAGCGTGGATTGGAAATGATTCCAGTCTGCCACAATCTGGCGACCCTAATTTTAGAGTGAACACTCTGTTATACGCAGTTTCATACAGTATCCTGCAATATCAACATGACAACTTCCAGTTCGTAAATTAGGTACTGTCCGCATATTCTGACTTTTGCAGCAATCGCTACACTCTAACGGCTAAGTAATTCGAAATATGTGATTCTTAAATACCAATAATAAATATCGACATGAATCGAAAAATTTGAGATGCTATGGGAGTTAGGCCGCGGTCATACTTTGCGCAGCTGCGTTAGTTGACGCCGGTGCCGGCGTCAACTCACGCAAGTGTCTGCGTGAGTTGACGCCGGCACCGGGCACCGGCGTCAACAACACAGCTGCGCAAAGTATGACCGCGGCCTTAGGGCCCAGCGCACTGCGCTCTGCGTCTCTAACGCACGGGTAGAGCGCAGAGAAGCCTTAGCGATAGCCGAACCGGGTTCGAATTCTGCATAGAAACGATCCTGATGACGTAAATTTGTTTTTTTTTCGTCCTCTGTTAGCCTAGGCCTTGGGAGAGGCAATGGGGTCTGTACCCTAATGTCAGGATGCCGCATGACGATGAGCGGCGTGCGACACAGTGTGTGCGAGCTTTGCGCGTCGCGGTAGTTGGGTCTTGGAACGATTACAACGTAAAAATGGTGCGATACGCAGTTGACTTCTAATCACTTCGGGACCCAACAATTTAGCTCGTCCGCATTGTTTGACTTGCGACATGCCGCAGTGCGGCACCCTGACATTAGGGTACAGACCCGAGGCAATGCCCTCTCCCTAGGCTTGGGCAAATACGCGTAAGTGGTTGTTTAGCCTACTTGCAGCGAATTTTTCGTAATATACTAATGGGAAGGTAATTCGGAACTATTCGGCTATTACAACCCCAGTGGGGTCGATTGGGGCAAAAAATTTTTTGCTAAAACTATCCCTATAGGGGTAATTGAGGCCCCTGATCACGAATATCACATTGGTTTCAAACAATGGCGCCATTTTGGTGCAAAATGGCGCCAACGTTCAAAACCAATGTGATATTCCTGATCAGGGGTCTCAATTACCCCTGTAGGCAAAGTTTTAGCAAAAAAAATTTTTGGCCCATTCGACCCCCACTGGGGTTGTAATAGCCGAATAGTTCCGATAATTCAATCATTTTATTAGTTAGTTATCTATATCTAAGCATAAAATGACCTCGAGAGTGCCCATAAGCAAAAACTGGGCGCGACTTTTGCTTTTGTCGAGTGCCCCCCCCCCCTAACTCCCATAGCGCCAAATTTGAAAGTAGTTCGCTGGAAACAAAACATAGTCGTTTTCTTAATGAATTACGTACGTTTATCTCATAAGAAGCTACTGAAGCTTTTTTTCTCTCTTGTATTACCTTTACCGCAATGTCATCTCCAAATTAGATCAAATTATCGCATTCCTCGTTGCGGTTGTTAATGTGCCACAGCGCCCACTAAATCTCATGCGTCGGCTGCTGTGCATTTGCATACTGCTGACAGGTACCGTAAGCTTACGCCAGTTATTATCGGGTTTAGTGCACAACTTGAAATAGCACTTTCCCACTGCACAACTCTGTTCTTGTTCGCGCCTATTATATACAGAGTAGTTTTTCGCACCATTCGAGGCTGCGCCCCTGGTTTACTCATGCTCTTCTTGCCACCTACAGGCAGCGCAACTATTTGCACGAACTTTTTCCGTGAAGTAAATCCTGTCAAGATGCAGAATAGATGCGAGATAGGGGTACTATGTAGGATTCTCCATGTTCTCTCTTCTTGAAAGCTCAGCATGATGTTCACATTATTCGTGTAGCGTTTTGCCGAGCAAGGTTTTTAGGTGGACCGAGTTTATTAACGGCCTGACGTTTCGATCTTTCCGTCGTCATGAGAAGCCCTGTGGTCCACCACTCTGTCTGTCGCACATTATGCTAACAAGAGTCGTTTGTGACGTCCTACCCCTCTCGGTGGATCACGGACCCTCTGAAGACTACGAAAAGGTCGAAATGTCGGCCGTTAACACGTTGGCGACATTGCGTTCCGATGCTGGGACGCACGTTTTCTGCCGCGTGGGACAATGCGTCCCGATGCTGGGATGCAGCACAGAAAATCCCTCTTTCAACTGATTTGAAATCCACAATTAGATAATTTTGATCAACATGCACAAGGGTATCTAGGGTCAAAATGGTACACTTATATCTTTTCCACAAGTTTTTTTTTTCATGCTTTGTATCGTCGTCCAGCACAGGTTCGTTATCATCGCTGTCGATTAACAGATCGTTAAAACTAGCATTCAGCTCTGTGAAGTCGTCACAGGTATCCATAGCCAGTTAGGAGATTTGTGGCCATTCAATTCTCAGCAAGATATTTATACTCGCGAGACGTCGACTTTTTTCACATGCCCATCACCTGGTTAAGCACTTCCCATCACTACCATGCAGTAATCCCTTATTCAAGTTCTCGAGGGGTATCTAAAGTTTCGCAGCGCTCCCTACTTTGTGTTAGGGCTCAAGGTACGCGCGAAATTCAGCGGGTTTGAAAAGGCAATATCAAAAACCCCAATGCTGGGACGCAATTCTCGGCATAGGCGAGCCGCGATGTCCCACGTGGCAGACACACAAAAAAAAACGCGCCCTCGCCAACGTGTTAATAAAATTGGACCACCTAAAAACCTCGTTCGACGAGCACTACACGAATAATGTGCTGTGTAGGGTTATAGGAGCTAATCAGTCTGGGAGAGCATTCATTTTTGCGTTGTTTCTTTTACTATGCCATCTTACAAGCATCATTTGAACATGTTTTTCTATCAGCCTTAGAGACGGAGGTAGGGGTTCATTTTCCTTCCAAAGCCTGAGTAAAAATAACGCCAACCGCTGAGAGCAGACAATTCCACCCCCCCCTTTCCCTACCGTTTACCAGAGTTCAAACTAACGTAGCTTTAACGCCAGCGACCGTTACAATACCGCTCGCGTCGGGTGAGTAATTTTCGCCTTGCGACGGTTTGTTCGCGGACAAACCGTCGCAAGGCGAAAATTACTCACCCGACGCGAGCGGTATTGTATGTGTGTTGCGCTCTGGAACATCGTTATGTCCGAAGCGTCATGTTGACTGAAATGTGCATAAAACTGTGTGAGACGCTTATGAAATGTGAACCCATAATTTTCGATAAAATTAATGTTGGGGGAGCGATCCTGCTCTCCCTCGCTGACGCTAATGTAAGAGGTAGAGCACAACGGTGGATGGGCACTGACTGTTGGAAACATGCAAAAAACCCGGTTCTGTTGTGATATACAATTTTCATACTTATTTATATATATCACATTGGTAAACAGAACAAAACATCAAGATTTTTATAAGAAATACATGAGCACTTTCTAATTATTGTTAATTAAGACTTGCGATCGGAACAGCGCTTGATATCTGAGATTGAGGATGCTCTGAAACTTCGATAGCACTCGTGTCCAGTTATATCGCGTCAAAGTTGTTCCACCGCGGGTTGAAACCTGAACTCGTTGTTCTTCACGGAAAATCACTATTTTTACATCCATTAACGAGTACGCTGTACAACGTGAAAATTGAAATCCTCAGCTTACCGTCAACGTTTTCGTGTATTCTTCATACGGTCCGATGCCAGCATTCAACTGAGTAAAAGACAAAGGGCAAGAGGTAGCAGTGGCTTGCTGTAGGGTTACTCTGGCTATTTGTGTGATTGCACCGCCGGCGAGGTAACCGATCCTGGTTCCACCTAAACAACCCTTTCCTTAGCATCTCGAGTTTTTATTTTGGGTCTCTGGCCTGTTGGAAGAATCATGACCACCAGCGCTGTGAATAGCGGCCTACCTGGAATCGGCTGACCAATGTAGCAATTGGAGATCTCGTCTGGTGAATAGGTGGTGACCGTGGTAACTCCTAAGCTGTTCACTCCAGGAATGTCGACGAGCGATTCGAGATACTGTAAAGGAGTGGTAGGAACCATAGTTTGAAAGGGATAGCTCAGCTTACCGCTGCCATCACTTCATTCTGTGCAGATTGCAAGGCTTCTGCAGACGTCATCGACTGACCCGGAAAGAAGTTCGTGACTGTAATACCGCCTGAAGTTCGTCGTTAAGTTGGACCAAGCGTAGGCCTTCGAAAAAAGTGAGAAATACCTGTTGGTGCAATTGGCGGATAGTACGTCCATCTCACTGGCGGACTGATGGTGAATGTGAACGATGGATCAGTGATGATCTCACTATCGCGAGCGATATTCGCTAAGAAAAAGACGCAGTTAAATTCATTATTCGAAATTTTCTCCGAGTACAGTCATTTCGGAGCGCTTGATAGGGCGTGGCCCACGGACTTGGGTGAGAGTGTTAAACTCGGTCACCCGGCCACCCACTCCCACTCTCGCCACTCACGCCACGCCCTATCTGACGCCGTGAAATGGACTGTAGCCCGAGGAATTTTCCGTGAGCTGCTCTAAGGAGCTTTAGGGTGGGATTGCTACTTTCTCGCAAAACTCACATATTATCGGGTAACTGTAGTTGGGCCATTCATATGAAGTAAAAGCCTAACGTTGTGCCAGCTTTCGATGGAAATAATCGCTCTTCGATCTCACTGGGGCATCTCGATGACGCTACCACGCTGAAATCCCTACCATACCGTTGCTCTTGCGCAAAGACTGCTATGAATTGCTCAACCGCGGCGTACACTGTCACTCGCTCGGTGCAGGGATCAAACTCAGCATCAATACAATACCCACTCAGGTTAATCATCAGCCCTCAATCCCTCTGGGGTAGATGAATTGAGACCAGACCATTTGGAAGGATCATAGCGTGATTTGTACTTTCGTTGGTCTATTAAAGGCAGCATTAGGGGAAATTCGGACGAAAAAGAAGTAGTGAATATGAAAGCCGAGATTCCTAGTAACAGGACAGTAGAGAAAAAACGGATGGAAATGGCCAAAACCCGAGAAATAGGACCCGCTTCCCACCGTTGGTTCTAGGCGCGGACGACCTTACCGTCAAGGGGCGAATAGTCCGCATAGGTTTCCCTTAACATTACCACGGAGTAAACATGAAGGAATGTTCGGAAATGCGACAGCGTCTATTTTCATGTGGTGAGCTTCAAGCTAAAAGTGAGGAAGCGCGCTGCGATACTTTCAATCCTGCCGATTTCCTTGACCAACCTTGTTAATGTTAATGTTAATGAACCTCACCATGACCAACCACTAATCACGTCACCTGGAGGTGGGCTGCCCCAAATCAAGGCGGCTTGCCCTGACGAGGCCGCCTCCGCCACAGCACAAGGGGGCGCCTTCCGCGGGGGATTTCGCCATGCATAGGCCTTTCAGACCAGTAGTTTTTCACTAAATGACTCCTTTTGGGATCTCTTATCACTCACATTACCCCTAACACTGTCTTTCAGTCATTGTTTGAGCCAAATAGCATTCACCTGCCACCACGATTCTGAATTAAATAGAATGCGCGGCACATCCCAAAAGGGAACTGGACGCGAAAATACTTTATTCTCTACCCTTTACCGTTTGGTATCTATCTCTTTGAAGTATGTTATAAAGTGAGATAAATACAATAGAAACAGCACTTAAGCGATCGCCGACAAGGGTCCGGTTACCCGACCCAAGTGTTTGTTGCTAGCGTTCCGGCGATTAGTGAAAGGGTCAGGTCACCCATGTGTGGGTTCACCTACCTGATTCACTTATATCAAAGATAAGGGTCAAGGATTTGAGGCAGCTATTTGTGAAGTTAAATATGTAATGAAGTTGGATATTTGTTACTTAAATGATTAAGTCAGGGCATCTTCCATAAATACCATTTCATACTGGAAGCAGATATGATTTATGATGAAGATGTAAGCTGTTTACTATAATCGTCCATAATACATTGTTTTAGTCTCACAAGAATGTTAATTTCGTAGGCTCTATAATGAATTACCCTCCACACAACACTGGTGACCTGACCTACCGGAACGCTGGTCGGAACACACTTGCACGTCACGGGTGTGTGTTGGGACACACGAATCTAGGCCGTGACCCTGTAACAGCCTGTGGCCTTTGACCTGAGCCTTAAATAATTCAGACAATTTCTTCATGTAAATCATGTCCTCCTTGCAAGTCTGTTTCGTTGTATAGTCAAATTGTCTGATTTATTCATGTCACAGGACAAAGGCCATAGGCTGTCACAGGGTCACGGCCTAGATTCGTGTTCCCAACCGTCACCCGCACGTCACCCCCGACCCAATAGTAGGTGTCTGTCATTGAACAAATTTGGCGGATATTTGCATATATGATAGATACATAACTTACAGCTAGTAGAGCATGCTCGAGAGGTTACGGTCAGACACGAGAGAACAGCTAGGAGAATCATGTCGATGTCATTTTTGGTCAAGAATTCCGCTATAAATGGATCTGGACCACGGTGACGGTTTTATTTGTTTTGACCACACACGTTTTGTGAAAAGGCGTTGAATATGTTGTTCAAGTATGCGACCCTTGGAATTGCCTGTATAGCCGAAAGTTGTGGTATAAACATGGTGATTCAGCGAGCTGTTCTACTGACCAAACATGATATTAATAGCGCATGGGTCGATTATATATTATGCCATCCAAAAGAAGAATCTACATATGTAAAGACCTTGAAGACTGATGAATGGTGATAGGTTATGCTTAATATAGCATGAAAAAGGTGAGGTGGAAGGGCGTATGGTCTACGAAACTACTTAACACCATAACACAGATCCAAGAATTTCGCCATTAAGCATGACCACGGTACCACCCTACAGCTATAAGCCTGAATAGCATAAGTGCGTTTTCCGCTCTCATGGTAGATCGAACGTTTGTCCAAAACTCACCATACTTGTGACGTACAGCTTTGTATTAAGCCTTCAATGGAATTCCAACGGAAAATAATGGATCCTGATTCACCTCTTTGGTTCTTACCATTAGAAAACCTGCCTCTGTTAATGGCCTTGAACAACTCTAATCAGAGAGCTTCAGCTGACACGCGTTACATTCTTCATTGGCAGATGCGCGGATTCGACCTTCACATAGTGTGCTCGTTAACAGCGACATTAGTCACTGCGCCATACTGTTTCTCACTCATGCACACGCCTTTACCGCTCACGTTGAGCGCGATACATGTGCACGGGAACCCTCATCCTTAAACCCTCGGAAAGAAAAGGGTATTACCGAAGAAATTAGCAGTTCTCTGAGTGCATAAAAGCACGCACCGTCTCCAAAATTTGAGATCCATATACAAATTATTTTCATACTTTAACCTACTTAACACCATAACACAGATCCAAGAATTTCGCCATTAGACATGACCACGGTACCACCCTACAGGGTATTACCGAAGAAATTAGCAGTCTCTGAGTGCATAAAAGCACGCACCGTCTCCAAAATTTGAGATCCATATACAAATTATTTTCATACTTTAACCTACCTAACACCATAACACAGATCCAAGAATTTCGCCATTAGACATGACCACGGTACCACCCTACAGGGTATTACCGAAGAAATTAGCAGTCTCTGAGTGCATAAAAGCACGCACCGTCTCCAAAATTTGAGATCCATATACAAATTATTTTCATACTTTAACCTACCTAACACCATAACACAGATCCAAGAATTTCGCCATTAGACATGACCACGGTACCACCCTACAGGGTATTACCGAAGAAATTAGCAGTCTCTGAGTGCATAAAAGCACGCACCGTCTCCAAAATTTGAGATCCATATACAAATTATTTTCATACTTTAACCTACCTAACACCATAACACAGATCCAAGAATTTCGCCATTAGACATGACCACGGTACCACCCTACAGCTATAAGCCTGAATAGCATAAGTGCGTTTTCCGCTCTCATGGTAGATCGAACAAACTTTAACCCTTTAACCTTCATAACAACTTTAACCTTCTGGGCCTGGAAATGATACGCACCCTCGTTGAAATGTAGGTCTTTTCCCCACTACCCACTCATTTGACCCTTGCTTTTTACTTCTCTATTCTCGCAGTCGATGGCTCATGACGTGCTACAATCTGAAGAACAGTCCACAGCAGTTGCATTTTTCTCCCATATACAGTCATGCTTTGTTGCCTAGGGGTCACATGCAAAGTTTTACGCGAAAAAAAAAACGATCTGACAGAGGTACTTGTTTGAAAGCAAGCATTCCACTCCAGATGACGTGTGGCGGAGCCCGCACTGAAGAAGTGCAAAAAATCTTGATAAGGCTTGTTGGGCCTAATCACGAGTTCGCAACTGCCTGCCGTTTATCCACCGGAGTTGCCGGGAAGGCGACAACGTTCGCGGTCGGCTGATTTAAGCCCTTGCCTGTCTGCAGTCTACCCCCACCGATCGGTGACGCAGAGGGGAGCAAAGGAGAAGTCGATTTTCAGGTTCCTATTTCTCGGGTTTTTGGCCGTTTTATTTCTTTCTCTGTTATGTTACACTAACAAGCACTCCAACTTTCATATTCTACAATCTGCCGAATTTCCCCTTCTGGTGGCTTCAAAGGTCACTGATCTTGGAATCTTTTCCACACCACATTCCGACCACGTGACGATCGGCGTCGTTGATGCCCCAAGCTCTCGCGGCTCAGCCCGCCTTACCCATGTAGGCGATGTATCGCTGCCTGGTTTTGATTTTTCCGCGAGAAACCTTGGCTGCGGTCCGCGGTAAACAAATACGGCATAGTGGTTTAGAATTAAAAAAAATTCAAGTTTCTGTGAATGATTCCATTGATGAATCAGCTCAAAACTATCTAAAGCAAACTAGTAAGCTAAAGCACATTTAACAATTTGGCGACAGGCAGAAGTGTAAGTCGTCGCAGGTTGTTGCTTAGTAAGATGATAATGGTAATCACCACATGAAAAACCACGCTAGATAATTTTCCACAAACTCTCGAAAAATTGTGAAATCTTTATGACATCAACTTGAAGCAATCAAAAACAGTGGTGGAAGCAGTTTTACAAAGTGGAATTTGAAAGTTTGAAATCACATTACGCAACGGCAATTGGAGGCACGAACTAAGGCGCCGTCATACGTACAATCCATTGAGCAAGAATACTCTCCTTAATTGCCTTGGACAGGCAGTTAGCACGCTAGACGAATTGCAAGCTGTGGGCGGAGTCAGAGCAACTACACCAATCGGTGCTAGCGTCAATGGTGGGCGGAGTCTGTAGAGTGGGCGTTGGCCTCCATTGGTACGTGGCCGATTTCACTCCGCCTTCAGCTTATAATGGGACCAGTACAACCGGGGTCACGAATGAAACTAACGTGAAACGAAGTAGGATAAGTCTGGGTGATATAGTTGGAAAAAACAATAATTAGATAATGAAGTTCTCCTGAGTGGTGCAAGTTAAAAATACCTAACGAATTCAAATAAAGAGATCATCCACAAGTAGTGGCTAACTCTGATATAGTCAGTCAGACAGCGCTCATTGGAATACTCACATCAAATTTCTTCCCTATATATGGAGTCGAGTTCCTTGATGTATTAGCGCCTAGTACTTCCTGCCTTGTGAAGGGCCTTCGTTTGAATGAAAAACGACAAGCTTTTGTAGATAAGGAGCAGTGGAAAAGTGAAAACTCAGAAAGGCTAGAACATCGAGGTGTATCACAAAATGATCCTCGCTGGACCGGGCAAGGCACAAGAAAAGTCAGTGTTTTGGCAGGCAGTTGCGAGATACAATTGAGCGAAATATCGCTATCGATGGAAGTGTAGTCAGCATTCGTCGGAACTGTCGAAATGGCGAGCGATTCGTTGGCAGCAAAGTGCTTCAAGCCGGGCTATACCGTCTTCCCGTCCGCACGTCTCCTGTTCGATCTGCCATTGTTGAAGCAATAGGTTTGCGTACACCGGCTGTACGAAGTAACTGTAATGAAGACGCATAGATATCTTTCAAGTTCCTATTTGCCATCTCCCAGTAGCCTGTAAGTTGACTCAAAGTCACGTTTGAAGCAATTCAATTCTGGACAATTATTGGATAATTGTGAAATGTAAGAGACGAGATGCAGCAGTAAAAAAAGAACGTCATGAAGGGATCAAAAATCCGCAAACGTTTTCTGCTTATTATAGTGGAAAACAAGCTTTTACCCCCTCCATCACTAGCCGTTGAGAAGTGACGTACATGGCGAGGGGCTTAGCCAGATAGCCGTAAACTTTGTCCTCACCCCCCCCCCCCCCAAAAAAAAAAACTCGCTCGTCATCAGCAGCGCTTACGAAATGCAGTACGGCGAGATTGCGATGAATGATCCACGATTTACCACCTATGGTCTTTTCAGAATTTGAATTTCGTTTAAACATAATTTCCTAGTTCTCATTACATTCTCTATGCCCCGAAATTACCCGGTCGATCCAAAATGATGAGTTCGAATTGAATTTCAAATTTTCTGTTTGATGAACGATTAAAACCGCAGGCCGGCCTATTCAGCAAGTTCACTAGTGCAAGTATGCTAAGCCTCCTGAAACTTCCAAATAAAAGGGAAAGTCCGAACATACCTCTGCATGTAGGCTGTGTCAGCTGTGGGAAAGATCAAACGGAAGTTGCCGCGCCTGGTATATTCGTCTAAAATTAACATTTTGTTATATAAATAATAAAAGCTCAGGCGAAATGTCAAAAGCTGTATCGAAAACTAACCTTCAAACTCAACAAGCATACGAAGATCTTCTCGAGTTAACCGCTTCAATATTCTACGATTCAGTCGACTTTCGTCCAGAAATGCCGCTGTCCAAGCGGCTTCCTTCTGAAATTTTACCGACTCAAATGTATATATCATGTTCACGGAAGGTGTAGCTAAGCTGGATCGGTAAGAGAACTCCGGTGAGGTACGTTTCCGCCTAATCCGCTGGCGTAAAGGGACAGGGCAAAACTCCTCCTGCGCTCTCGTCGATATGACTTGGCTATCCCTTTTCCTCATTATGCATACCTTTACCATTTGGGCCAGCGCACACTCCTGCAACATTATGGGCGACAGTGGGTCGACCGGAATTGGTTTTTTTCTATAATGCTCAGTAACCACTACCACATCACGCTCCGCCCATTGTAGGCGGGTTTTCGCTCATTGCAATTGTATTTAAGATAACATGGACCTTGGTCATCTCTGCTGATTTTTTTTCTAGTTTCAAGGCTGCGTTGGAACCGAGTAATGGATTTTTGTTGTGTGTACCCTCACTCAGGGTGCGCCCCGTCCACTGTGACTAGGCCTTTCTCATGGATACTATAGCTGACCTCAGCCCATCTTTTCTCAACGTTTGGACCATTTTCAAAGCGATAAATAATTTTTGATCCAAGGGACGAACATTTCAGTGCACGCTGCGTCCACCGTGGCCAGACCTTAGCTTGGTCCATCCTTGTTCTTTCTTGTATCAAGCCCCAACCCATCCCAAGCTTGGCACCATTTCCACAGGTTGTTTTTCATGTAGCGTCCTCCACCACAAATGCTCTGCCCACTATTAGAACGTTTGGTCCTTTCATAGCTCCAGCTTTTTCCTTTCTCCCGGTTTCCAGATAAGTTGCTATTTTGCAGTGAGTGTCATTTAACAAATAACACTCCGTCCATTGTGGGCATTTCAAGCGTGTTCAACTTGGACACTGGCTATTTCTCCGAATTTTCCCTGGTCCCAAGGGTGCGTTGTAACCTAGCTTTTAGGTTTTTCTTGTAAGGACCGCCCACTAGAGGTGTGCCCCGCCCACTGTGCCCAGACCTCTTTCATGACTGAAAACTTATCCCTGACCTTAATCCATCTTTTTCCCACGTTTGAGTCATATTGAAACCTAATTAATAATTTTCGACATGAAAGCGGAACATTCCGGCGCCGTCACGCCCACTGTGAGCGGAGCTTAGTTTTGCTCATGTTTGCTCCTTACTTCTTGTACCATGCCCTAATCATCTCAAACATGCCCACATTTGCAATTGTTTCTCATGTAACGTCCAAGCTCCGAATTCCAGCACAAATGCTCCGTCCACTGCACCCAGACCTCTTTCATGAATTTTAGGAGCTCATCCCTGTCCTTAACTCATCTTTCCCCAAAGTTTGGATCACATTAGAATCCAATTAACGACTTTAAAACTGAAAACGCAACGGAGCTTTACTTGGTCCATGCTTCACTATACTCCACCCATGCCATACTTGTCACCATCTCCACGGTTGTCTTTCATGTTATGTCCTATTTCGTCACAGAGGGACGGACAGACGGAAGGAGGGACAGACAGACGAAGCGTTTTATGCATAAGGATTACATGAGGTGGCTCATGCAAGGACCACAACATTGCCCAAAACAAACATCAGTTACCCTACTCTCCCTACAATATACATATATATAACAATATATATAACGCTTCGCCTGTCTGTACCATCCGTCCGTCCGTCCCTCCGCCCGTCTGTACGAAATTAGGTATTATATGGAAAACTTGTGGAGATGGAAACAAGTTTGGCATGGGTGGGGCACGGGACGAGAAGTGAGACACACAGGAACCAAGTTAAGCTCTGCCCACGGCAGGCGGAGCGTTCATGGGAATGTTCCGTTTTCAAACCGAAAATTGTTAATTGGGTTCTATGTGCCCCAAACGTGAGGGCAAGATGGATTAAGACTAGGGATGAGTTTCTGAAGGTCACGAAAGCATCCTTAGCACGGTGGGCGGAGCATTTGTAGAGTGGGCAGAGCTTGTATGTTACATGAAAAACGAGCAATGGGTAAAGACAAGTTTGGAATGGGTAGGGCATGGGACAAGAAGTAAAGAGCATACATGGACTCTGTTGAGCTCCGCCCCGAAGGGCGAGGCGTGTCGTGGGATGTTATGTTTTCAGACCGAAAATTGCAAATTGGGTTCGAGTGTGCTCCAAACGTGGGGGAAGATGGATCAAAGACAGAAATGAGTTTTTTAAATTCATAAAGGAGGCCTGGGCTTAGTGGGCAGAGCGCACCTCGAGATGGGGGTCCTTACAACAGAAACTCAACTCAACAAGAGCGGTGGACGCGGCAAAGGCAAATACAGTGAAAAGATTTACCTCCGACTGAGTATAGAGAATAATCACCTGTACATGCTCCTCTTCTTTCGGCCAGTTCCGCGGTTTTGAACTGTAATCAGCAGAAGCCATATTTTCCGCGCTGAAAACCTTATGATGAAACTAATGGCAATGGAACGTAACAGTCCGACCTATGGATAGACAGGAAAAACAAGGCCATCGAATCAAAAACAGCCATACAGTTGTGGACACTTCAAATGCGAAATTTTGAATCAATCGAAATACCTTGGAGGGACGCAAATTCCAGCCATGTTAAGAACATCTTTCGCCAAAGGTGCTTTAACGGAAACGTCGAGAGGAGTACCGGAATGCAGTGAGGGAGAAATATTGACCTGAAAATTTTCCAGAATGATGATCGACATAACTATTCCGATCGATAAATGAAAAGCAGTTTGAAATCAGTGGGTACAGCGCACATGCCCCTTCCTTTAGAGTCTCCTCGATAAATTATTGAGCTCGGCGACAAAAAAAAAACGCATATCACTAACATCTCATTCGGAAGGAAGTGGTAAGGCAATCATTTTTAGCAATGCCTCAACATTTTCTTTCGTTATCAATAGGTCATTCTTTTGGGCAATACGTCCACATTCGTACTCGGCCACACGATCACAACTGACACAGCACATCCGCGACCAATGATAAATATTGGGTTGGGGGATAAGTCCTTGTGGTTTTTTCAACACCGTTTTTCACATTGTTCATTTCATCTTTCGACAAAGTTTATATATGCTTTCGATTATATATGCTTCGCTTTTTTTGTTCTACAATATGCCACCATCTGTTTTTTTAAGTCATCGACTATCTAATATTTATGAGGTTTTATGAAGTAATGTGGATGCAAAAAATGGCACTTGCGCACCTCATCTTTCTCGTCTGCCATCGAGCTCAAAAAATGTTTGTGTATATGTTTCGATAGAGCTTTTTCAGCTCTACAAAATGTTATTACTTTTTATTTAAATCGCTCAACTTTTTGCTGTTTTTAGACACAGAAATGCAATCGCAAAAGTGTGCACTTTCGTTTCGTCTCTTTCTCGCCTAACATCGAGGTTGGAGAGTATATCCAGGTATGCACTCGATAGAGCTTTTTTTTTTGCTCTGCAAGATGATACCACTATTCTTTTGTATCCTCCCGTATTTCAGCACATAAGAAAGGTTTCTACCCATTTTTCAATTCGAAATTGCGTAATGAAAATGACATGTTTTGGCAAGATGTCTCATACTATTCGATAGAGCTCTTTCCGCTCTACAAGGTAATGCTCACAATTTATGTTCAAATCGATTTTTGTTATTATTTAGACCATTTAAAAGGAGTGCCAAGTCGACAAAATCGAGCATTTTTATGTCGATTGGGCTCGATTTCGTCGACTTGACACTCCTTTTAAATGATCTAAAAAATAGCAAAAATTAATTTGAACAAAAAATCTAAGCACTGCCTTGTAGAGCGAAAAGAGCTCTATCGAATGGTATGAGACATCGTGCCAAAACATGTCATTTCCATTACGCAATTTCGAATTGAAAAATGGGTAGAAACTCATTACTACATGCTAAAATATCAGAGGATACAAAAGAAGATTGGTATCATCTTGTAGAGCAAAAAAAGCTCTGTCGAATGCATACCTGGATGTTCTCTTAGACCTCGACAGTAGGAGGGGAAGAGAACATAACGAAAGTGGACACTTTTGTGAGTACTGCATTTGTGAGGCTTAAAAACAGCAAAAAGTTGAGCGATTTGAATAAAGAGTAGTACCATTCTGTAGAGCTGAAAAAGCTTTATTGAAACATATACATATTCATTTTTTGAGCTCGATGGCAGACGACAAAGATGAGGTGCGCAAGTGCCAATTTTTTGCATCCACATTACTTCATTTCCAAACCTCATAAATATTAGGTAGTCAAAGAAACCGAAAAACAGATAGCAGCATTTTGTAGAGCAAAAAAAGCTTTATCGAAAGCGTATATAAACTTTGTCGAAAGGTGAAGGGAACAATGTGAAAAACGGGGTTGAAAAAAACCGCAAGGACTTATTCCCTAACCCAATACATTGATTCAACCGCCCTAGTGTGATGCGTGCGTAGGGCATTAACGTGTTCACCGCGAGGCACTGCATTGCGGGTCGCGATAGCTGCGATCGTTACGCCGACTAAGAACGCAACTGAGCAGGCATCAATCAAACCACCGGGAGGGGTAAAGAAGGAAAGCGCATTCTAGAGTATTGCCCTCTGTAAACGAATATTGAAGTTATTGTTAGAAAAGATAATGTAAACGAATATTGAACTTATTGTTAGAAAAGACAATAAGAGGCGAACATCGCGTCGGAAAACGCGCCTTTGCAACGCTACGCTGCACGCTTCAAGTGGGCCGACGCCACTGTCATCTGGTGTCGCATAGGGCAAATTTGATTTCAGTCGATGATTCTCATCTGATGATAATATTAAACAAGTGAAACAGCACACAGCAACAAACAAGACGAGAAAAAATGAGAAGGAGAATAAACGAAAGTGAGGAAAAAAGGAGTGATTACAATAAAGAAACCCAAAGGATCCACAATCTACCTCTCGGTAGGGTAACTGCAGACAATCGTGAACTCAAACCGTGAGCCAAAATTGCCCCTCCGGTCTCTTTAAGGTCATGAAATCGAAAAAAGTCTTCACACATACATGACAGACTCGAAAACATACCTCCAAGAGCCACGGTCTGAGATCTTCATCCAGTAAGATGTCCACACCAAACAGTTCATGGCAAATGAATCTGAAGAGAATTAGAAAACATCGCATGGTGTAACTATGAGCCCATACTATTTTTATTTGAGGAAATTAGACGGACCCATGCTGTATATGGCGGACCATATGATCACGGATAGCTTTTTCACATGCGATAAACGCCTTCACAATGACGTCTTCAATCTGCTCGCGAACAGCAACTGTGTCCACTCCCTGGAAATCCTTTCACCATCATCACTGACAGGTCACATTCAGTGGGAAAATAAGCACCCACCCCATTCTCGAAATAGTTCCACAGCTCAGTTAATCGCCACTTGGGAACAGGTGAGTCGGCCACACCATCTTGCTCCGCAAGCTTGTTGATACTGTAGTTAGTGAGGTGCATGTACTTGTTGGATACAGTGGATAAGGACCTTGAATATCTGAAATAAAAGGGACTGTTCAAAGGCCCTATATGATACGACGATAGTGCCTAGAAATCAAAATTGCGAAGTTCATGTGGTTTGTCTATTTTACTTTTCGTCTACGGCATTCCATTCGAGATCTAGAACAGGCACAACCACAGCAGCACTCGCATGCGTGCGTATAATCAGGAAGAATAGGCCGGCATCTGGGGCGATGGGTGCGCGCTGAGAGCGTCCTATGTAATCGGGTCCTAGTGCGATTACGTGAAATGAGGCGAGGGTGAGGGCAGTCGCTTCATGACCTGCTCCATACAGCACCCTCTCGCATGTATCTTGCCGCATATCTCATTCTGTTCTGACAATGCATACCCATTACTTTGGCTAGCCTGAGCCTCTTGCATCAACCCTCCAGCAGGAAGGATTGGTGGCAAAGCTTGGGTGTGTGGCGAAAGGTCGAATTTCCACTTCGCCGCGTCGCACTCACTGCGCCGTCAGTACGACTTGCTGCAGTCGTTTGGGATTCCGCAAGACGCAATGAAGTGGTACCGTGGAAGATCTCCGAAGATTGCAGATTGGAAGCTTCGGAAGTTCGCCTATGTTGTTGTTGTTGCTGTTTCAACAGATAAAGCTGTAAACGACTCGCACTTGCCCCCGCACGCCGCGCGAAAATCCGACCAAACCACACATATAAAGCTCTGAATATGAAGCGATAGATAGTACCGCTTACGTAGCATTAACATCTTGAGCTCCCTACTATGCAGACATGCCCTGTCAGCCAGAGCGCAGACAACGAAGGATAACAGTATGGCTCATCATTCAATGTTAATGGCTTTTAAGATTGCATTGTGTTCTTTCACGAAGCGTCGCATATCTATAGCTCAAGTTCCGTTGTTAACATGCTGATGTCCAGGGGCATGATGCAGCTTACGCATTATTGAGCCAAGAGCAATTGAGAGAACATGGCGAGATGAGCCGTTTCGGCGCTACGCAGACGAAAACAAAAATGGGCACTGTTCGTGAACGAATTTCGAGTACGGTTAAAATGTCCGTAGACAGTTCGCAAACGTGGCTATAAAAGGGCACGCCGCTTAGTTTTGAATAAAAACAAAGATTGAAAGGATCATAAATCCTTGTAAAATATACTTTCTGAATGTTGCAGCTTTCTGAGAAAACACCAGAATCAGTCTCGAGGGAGTAAAATTTATATTGGAATGAGGATACTCTCCCAACTGCATATCGCCACCATGAAAGATCACTCTCATTCCACGATTGATTTCATGCTTTGTATAAAACCAAACCCTTGTGAAATTCCATTTTTCAATCCCAGCAGTTTCTCTCATAGGCTCTTAACATACTGGCTCTGTTACTAAGTATGAGCGCCAGGCGAAATTTCGCAAATTTCAACATGAAGGAGATTTTCAAACTTTTCTGTAAAACACGGAACAAGCTTCCGAAGAATTTAACGGTTAATTCTAAAATTTCACTTGAGGGCACACCACGCGATAATCAGAATAGTGGCTCAATCCCATGGGATAAGTAGGTCCTCGAATAACTGCTCAGGGCACCTTTGCTGCGGCTGCACGATGCACCTTTACGGTGTGTGTGCTGAACACAACCAAATCACGCCCGCCCAGCCATATCACACTTAGCCTTGGACGAACTCACGTGTCAATGAATTAGCCATTTCGATTATGAAAGCATCGGCAGCGATGAGTTTCCACATTGGCAATTCGCTCAGCTAAGGACAGGTGTGATTTGGTTGGGTGGGTGTGACTTGATTGTGCTCAAAAAGCACAACACCGTAAGGGTGCACCGTGCAGCTGCAAGAAAATTGCAGCCTTAGCACCTATTCAAGAACCTACTTGCCCCAGAGAAGTAAGCCACTAATCCAATTATCGCGTGGTGTGCCTTCACTTTCTTCCTGATGTTGTTCAACGATTTTCAACGAATATCCACAATCATACACCGCCGCATAAATTCCAAATGGAGATTCTTTCTCTCAGTTATGGTATTCCTCCCAAGAATTTCTCTCATTTCCCTTTCCATCATTCTGCACTTTTGTGTGCAGAATGGTGAAAAGACACCACCTTGCTTTTTCGCTCTTCTCTGCTCCTAATCTCCAAGCCATGAATTATAATATAAAAGGAAGCGTCACTGCTTTCATATCAATTATAGGTAAGTGGAAAACAAGTAACATAGCTGTCAGAGCTATGGCCGTCGTCAAACCTCGTGATTTTGCGATTTGGCGACGTCGCACTTTCGCACGCGATACTGCGACCTCGAGATCTTGCATTGCCGCAACTTCTCGTGCGGATTCGCGACACTACAAAATCGTAAAATCGCGGAGTCTGACTGCGGCCTATTTAGAAGCAGAGCAGTGTCTCTGAAGTGGCAATCCCCGCGGAAGATAACTTTTCACAATCAATCAGCAATATACCAATTACCAGCAGCAATGTTGTGAAGGAATATCACCGCGGAACGCGATTTTGCATCGCTGCGTGGGCGTGCGAGCCAGAGGCGCTGTATGTAGTCAAGTTAGTCAGGTCCCAAAACGATTAACCTATCACATACAAAACAAGACGCATAACGTGTCAGTCGCACCATTCAACAATTGCATACGGCGCTCTTACAATTAGTTCGCACGAATCGAAGCATGTCGCCGTGCAAGGGCCTTCCCTGCCCACACCCCTATATGAGAACATGTGATCAGGGAAGTCTCTCTGTTCTGGCGTACCCGGACAATTATATAATTGAGCTTTGAATGCCGACCTATGGCCGATGTACCTTCTCTAACCCTTCCCTTCTCCAGAGTGCCGGTTCTCGTTTTATAAATTGCATTTTCACCCACATAAGCGCGGTCGACACAACTAAGGGTCACGTCAAAAGGCTTCATAAAATCAAAACAATTACCAAAATTACCAATAAATACTCACGGAACACTTGCAAATCGCACTAGTCCTTCCTCGTAGATGTAAAGCCGCAATGGTTCTAACGATGGGACATACACGTACAGCCGAAGGTCGAATTTTGCTCCGTTAATCGTCAGCGGCCGATCCACATAACTAGATAATGGGTATATAGCATATGCAACAATTACTGGTTTCTTGAAAAGAACCGGAATAACCCACTGTTGCGCCACAAGTTGTGTTTTTTCCGGGATATCTTTGATTTTTCGAGTGACGCTGATACCAGTACCTCTAGCACTAGCCGGCTGAAAAAATAGCATGCATGAAATAATAACGCAACGGAAACTTGAAAGTGATAATGGTCTCTAGAATATGCACACTATCCCCTGGTACAAAAAAAATCGAAATTATGACCAAAGCAGGATATGAGGCCGCATTCATACTTCGCGAGGAGCTCGCTATTGTCGCTAAGCAGCCGCCACGCAGGTCATCGACCGGTACTTTGCTTGTTCACTGACTCAAGGACTTTTTCGGCACGCTCTCATTCTTAGCGATTATCATGTCAGAAAAGGCCTGCTAACTGAGCTGACGTGCTCTAGCAGAAACTGATCGCGGAACCTGCGTTGCGGGTGCGTTTTGGCAATCACGACAGCGTCTCCGAGTATGAAAACAGTGTGAAAAGTTAAATATTCAAGTAGTTCCAAATAATGTTGATTTTTTGTTATACAGGTGCCAAAAAAAAGGAGTAATTTTGTCATCATTCCCGCCAAGTATACAAAGCAGAGGGTAACGAAAGAGATAAAAGTATCAGGGCAAAACATGTTTGTATTTTTCCTGTAGAAGCAGGAGCAAGCTAGGGCTTACCATTTTACCTTCATGAAAATATGGAGCCTTCAGTTGGCACAGTCGGGCTTTACGGCACCTACGGCATCAGGGTCCGTCTCAAGAAGCAGAGCCAGTTCCCGTGGTAGATCTATCGTAGGAAGTTTCCTAATAAGTTCGTGGAAGTCACAGAGCTCTTGCTTCTCGAACAACGCTGCTATGACCCGAATATCATTTTTCATGCCTCAAACCCGTCCGGTGGGGTTTCAATGGTAAAGGTGCGTTCTGCTTCTTGAAAACGAAAGACGTTGAGAACCCGGAGTGAGAACCCGGAGGAAACAGAATGTTCAAGAACACCACCCAATAAGATCCCCTCAGGTACCCAGGGTGAACGGACCTTACGATTAGCAAGGTTGTGAACGAGGGTGACGAAACCTTGAATTTCGCCGAGATGAGGTGACACATCATGTTCACTTAGAGGAAGCTCCCGTTCGTGCTCATGCAGAAGGTTGTTACGGAGTTTAGTGATAGTATGAGGGGAAATACTGGTCAGAATTTGCTGAAGGTAATAGTTAGAAGAATTTTCTGGGATTAATATGTAGTGAATATACGGTTGAAATAGTAGAAAAAGTGACTGTTTTTTGGCAACCCCCGTGTACAAGAAACATAAGGAGATTCTATTTCCGCTACCTCTCAATCTGGTGTACGAACTTCAAGCTTAATGTTCAACCAAATAAGACTTGTTCTGTCTTCACAACCGAGCAATACTAAGAAAAAATCAACTCGATTCCCATAAAATACCCACCGGTTTAATAATAACGTGATTTGCTGGCGAAGCGGCGAGATATTCACGCATCTGATCATAGTCCTTCGGTAGCAAGTACGTCTTTGGCATGATGCCATAGACTTTCTCACCGAAGCGACGCTGTTGTTTCTCGATGTGCATCCACAGACGATCCTTTCGACCAATGTGGAAAGCTCCCGGATAGTGATTCACCTAAACAACGTTGGCAATATGAGGAAAAGGAGATTGGCAGCAAAGAAAGGGTCAAGGATTCCACACAATACTGCGGATAATGCTCAATTGTTAAATAACCGAAAGTCATCCGGTCAGAAAATGGGAACCCAGGCATGGTAACGCTCCGAAGTTACCTTTTGATATGGTTTAAGCGCCCGGTACTGACTACTCTTCAAGTGACGACCCCAGTATCCAATGTAAAACAACGACTCATCAACTACCTGAAAGAAACTTACAGCATAAATAAACAACAGCAATGGAAATGGGCACACAAACCTCAAAACTGAAATATTCAAAAAAACCAATTTACCGTAAAATGACTAGCAGCAAGACAGTGTCGCATGACAATTGGAAGCAGACTGTTATGGCACCAAGTTAGACGGCTCGTGATTTTCTTGTTCGGTTTGGTTACTGAAATTGAGGGATATGCCATCTGCCAACCGCTCTCATGCTCCTGATAAATCATCAAGTGAGTACAGCGAGTTGGGACAGGACTTCGCAATGGCGTGCGGCGCGCCTGCGATGCGTATCAGCCGAAGGCGTCTATGCACACACGTCCTGAAGCGTTAGCGTTTTCTGCGCCTAATTTTTGCAGTAAAACACGGTATTTGCCATGAGACCCAATGAGTCGCATGTTGCGAATTTCTGTCTCAAATGCACCCCAGAGTACAAACTGCGCCCCGCCGAGACAGAGGCAGACCGAAATATAATGAAAGAAGAATTTGAAGCTGTGTTTCACTGAAGCCTGGAGCAAAGAATCTATGAGATATACAGTCGAAGCATTAACCACTGACATACAACCACGCACACAGGCTGTCACTAGCTCACATATTTCTTCTTTTCTTTAATTCCTAAACCATTTACTTTCCCTATTCCGTTTTTTGAAGCGCTTCAATCACGTCGATCGACCGTTGCACGCCATGCAAGGTTCTCAAGGTGGATCAGAGCACCGCAAGGTGCATTCGTTCGTTCATGGTGGTGATCGGCGGTTGGTAGCTGACGCAGCGCAGTCTTTGCGATCGTACGAAACACATCTCGCTATGCATGAAATGCAATCTAGTGGTCTTTGGTGAGTGACGAGATCATTTCTCGAATGCACTGAGGGCCACACTATACCAACCTTGTCCGAATTTCCAAAAATCAGAGCGTTTTCATGACCATTTCAAGTTTATTTTTCCTCATGAAAGGATCACAGAACAATCCAACTGCTCCTTCCTTCAAAATCTCATTTCCCACACTGCCAACAAAAACATCCAATTTTCTTAGTGTTCCTTGACAATCAGCGAAATTGTGTCCCCGCATAACAAAAAACAAACAAAACAATAAAGTGATGTACAAATTAGAACACGTGCAGTAACCTTATTTGGGCAGCATAACTTTGTTGGTTGAACATTCTTTCAAATTACATACACCGAATCGGCTTCGTGATAAACTCTGTACACAAATGTTTAAAACTCAAAAACACGGCTGCAAGCTCTATTGATCCTTATAAACAAGGTGGAATAAAGGATGAACAGAACATTCAGCTTCTACTCCGCACTCTGTTTCATGTAATGTGAGTATAGTGACCTAACCACTTTCTCTCCATTTTTGCAAATCTTATTATTTTTTCAACTTAGGCGGAGCCTTTTATTTCACTCTTTGGCTTACGAGAGAGCTCCGGAAAGGTCATCAAGAAAAGATTCCTTTAAACGTTCATAGTCCCAAAGTTCGTACCAAGAGATCCAAACGACAACCGCTTTGGTTCAACAATCAGCACGATATATCAACACGTTTTAGACAAATTGTATTTTTCAAGAATGCTATCTTAAATCGAAAAGCTTATGTAATGGTATGGGAAAAGATAGCTCGCACTAGTGGCATGGAAAGCCGATCGATTCGAACTTTTGTGCTAAGCTTTTCTGTAGCTCTCTCGTCTGTTCAGAAGCACACACTTAATATACTATTCCGTCCTTGTCAACTCATTAAATTCAAAACTTGAGTTCCCTTCATGAACCAAAACTGCCAAAAATCCGTGAAATGCATTGAAAAATTGTATAAATTGTCCAGCATGCGAAGTCGTAAGAATTATGCGGAGCTACAAACCCTGTACAAACTGACCGCAGAGAAACTGGTATGCTTTTTTAGGAAGATATGAGATGACTAAAAACCGTATTATTCTGACAAGGGAAGGACACCAGGTCACCGTGGCCATTTGAGATGAGATGTATATTGCCTAATGCAGCTTTGAACGGTGATCTCAAATCAGTTTTCAAAATCTGCAAAGCGATTCTCTGAATGGAGTTACGGAGGTTTTTCTGAATGAACGGCTACATGTTGGCACGTGGTTTTCATCACTAGGGCGGTGAAAGCGAGGGCATCCATGGCTATGTTGTGGCACAGATGGCAAAGAGGTAGGCGGTCGGACTTTCAATCGGCAGACTATGGATCGGGTTCTGGACACGTGGGTTTTTTTGCATTTCATGAGATTTCTTCCTTTGTGCTTGAGAAGCACTTTTATGTTGATATGTATGCATTTTAAGGTTCAAATTATGTATGAGCTGTTTTACTATCCCTGTCTTCAGGATTGCAGAAACCTCCGTGATCCAGCTATTCATATGAAGACTCTCATAACGCACGAATTAGGAGTGCGTTATGAGAGTCTTCATATTAAAGGCAGCTTTCGCGAAAATCCGGATGAAAAGTCAAGGAAGTAGTGAATATGAAAGCCGAGATGTCTAGTAACAGGACGGTGGAGAAAAAACGGATGGAAATGGTCAAAAACTCGAGAAGTAGGACCTCTTCCCACCGTTGGTTCTAGGCGCGGACGACCTTTCCGTCAAGACGCGGGTAGTCCGCATAGGTTTTCCACTGGCACTACCGAGACGTAATCATGAAGGGATGTTCGGAAATGCGACAGCATCTATTTTCATGCGGTGGCTTCAAGCTAAAAGTGAGAAAGCGCGATGCGATACTTTCAGTCCTGCCGATCTCCTTGACCAACTATACCTTGACCACCCACTAATCACGTCGCTAGGAGGCGGGCTGCCCTTGTCCAAGGCGGCTTGCCCTGACGTGGCCGCCTCCGCTACAGCTGAAGGGGGCGCCTTTTGCGGGGGATTTCGCCATAGATCGGCCTTTCAGCCCCGTAATTTTAAAGTGCATGCCTTCTTTTGGCGTCACCCATATTATCGCGAACACTGTCTTTAATAACGGTTGCGTAAAACAATCACGATTTCCGCGCTCAGAGGGCCAAGTTCCCCCTCTTTGCAAATTTTCAGCCGGGTCAAGTTTTTGGTTCGGAAAATTGGGAGTGGCTAGGGGATAAAGTGGTAGTTTTTGAATTTTCTTCTACGAAAAATCCTGCAACCTGAACAAATACCCTAAACATACCTCCTACACTTGCCCATAGCACTAACGGTATGTGACAAGCGTCAAATAAGAGCATTTCCTTGCCAATGATCAGCGACTCCTCCTTTGTTGAATGTGTTGCCACCCAATAACCCAATAGCCCGTGGATTTTTCTGAAATTTGGTCAAACTCTCGAATTGGCTAAAACCCTGTACTTTGGGGTTATTTGACTTCTCGAACTCAAAAATCACACTAGTTTTGCACGAGAAGGACTGGCTCGCGCGCTCTGGGCTCCCGAACTTACCGTGTAATAGTTTTATTTCTTCAGAAAAACCTCCATAACTCCATTCAGAGAATCGCTTTGCAAATTTTGAAAGCTGACTTGAGATCACCGTTCAAAACTGCATTGGGCAATATACATCTCATCTCGAATGGCCATGGTGACCTGGTATCCTCCCACTGTGAGCTCTGACCCGCCAAGAACTGAAGCCAGCACCACAACTATGAATAAGTTTACCCATGCAAGGTATCTAAGTACTTCTATTCATTTTGTAAGGAGATGCAAAGTCGCATTCGCAAAATTTCTTATGAGGCATTTGTCAATGCTTGGAACGAAAGGAACGCTGGCCAAGCCATGGAGCCGCTGAAAAAAGTCTCAAAATCTGCTCGCAGAGATTAATGACGTTTGCTGACGCGTTTTTTTGCTGCCCGAAGGGATAATGCGCATGACTTCATTCAGTGCAGAGCAATGAGAACAAAAACGAGCTAGGACATTTCGTCAGTTTCCGGGCAACTAACAAAGTCAACACCATGAAAACCGCCTGTAGACATTTTACTTCAGCGAGCTCTGGCCCATTTCTATCTACGACACAGTCGCACAACGGCTGCTCCTCGAACTCCACGTTTGATTTTTAAATCAGCGCATCGCAAAGTATTGATGTAACTTCCCACAAGAAAAATCAGATAAATGCAGGTTGCATGAATACTCTGTGATACGACTGGTTCAGAAATTCTGATAGAGCGCACAAGGCACCCGTCGTACGACCGTCGCAGAGCTGAATGCAACCTCAGGATACTACTTGGAATAGATGATGTATGCTGAAGAAATCACAAAAAAAGTACTTAACGCTTTTTCAGTCACAAGAACAAAGAATAATAGCTAGTTAAAATTCTTGAACATTCTGTCGGCTTCTAGGATAGGAAGGTTCAGAAAGTCGAGCCAACACAACTTTTTACAAGCACAACTTTCTGATCGATCTTATCTAAGTATCCCAATCGAATGTTACTACTCTTCCACTCCAAATACCTTTCACAGCCTTCAGTTGATAAACCGGTGGTGGAGACACTCGAGAACAATGAACTCGAACCAGCAACCCACATTCCAGTGCTTCACGCCAGCTTTCCGTTGAAGAACAATTTACCAAGAGGAAAGAACATGTGTACTCAAAGAGCTAATAGGAGTCCCCAGAGGATAGCTCCCCCATCACTTGAGGTAGATTGAGATGTTCAGTTTGTTTTCGGAAACCTATGACTCCCCAGACGAGCAGCAGAGCACTGACCTCATCAAACCCGGGCATCCTATCCATCTAAAGAGGGGACGACCCAAGGTTGATGTGGCCGTTTATAATGTAATTATATATAGTAGTGATGTTTGTAATGTATTACACAACGTTCGACTTGTTTTCGACGGTGATCTCGAAACTGCTCACCAAATTTGCAAAGGATATTCTTGGCAGAGTTACAGAGCCTCTTTTTGATGAAATCGGCTCAAATGCAACACTAGAGGAGATATTGTCGGCAACTGATGGGCATGGAAGTGAGTGCTGTGTTCCATAAAATAAAGGAATGGTTCGGATCTGTTTTGAGATGATCTTTTCGTGTTCTGCTAAACTCCTTTTAATGGCTTCAGAACACATTTCCAATCCGATACTATCGCATTTTGACGTTCTGGCATGAGTAATGGTCAAGTAGGAACCTGGCAAACATTACTCCTACGCGCTGAAAACGGCCTTGTGCTGAGCGAATGTCTCAATCATTGTGTCCATTATACACCTACACTTTTCAATTATTGTACTAGAGAACCACATTTGCCCACATGTAATGAAGTTATTTTGATTTCGAAGGACGAAGTGCAATCAGACATGACAATCATGGAGTAAGCTTGTCTACCTGCTACTTCACTACGTCTTATGCCGAAAAATTTAAATTGTGGTAAAATCAAAATAGAAAAGCCTTCAGCAGCTAACAGAAGAAGCTCAACAAAGTGCAAAGACAACATCTACGCAGCAATCCGAACCATCGCATCAGTTTATGGAGCCCAACACTTACCCCTGCGCGAAACCGCTCTGACTGCACCCTTTCTCGTGTTGCGTTTGTGCAGTTCATCAAAAAAGACCTTGTAACATCGTCCGGAGAGTTTTTTCACAATTGGGAAGTAGATTCCAAATCAGCGTTCAGAGACACCTAGGACGTTGTCGAACCCTTTACATATGACCACCCCGACTGCGGTCCTCCCCTAGACAGTAGCAAGATATGACGCGATAAAAAACCAAACGAATCGATGCCTTGACGGGCATGACATGTCAAAAGAAGATGGCTTCGCTTCCCCGAACAAGATGACAAGATAAAATGCTTTCGGCTATTACAAAGGGAATGAAGATAACTCCGTCACACTGATCTTCACAGTAGATCGCGAGAAGCCTTCCGCCAATGAAACACAAGCGCAATTTACTTCTTGTTTACACTCCTAGTCATGACCATTATGGGAATATAAACAAACTTCAGCATTCAATAAATAACACTGCAGCGCTCACACCCAGATTTAAAAAAAAAACAAGATGAAGAATTGAATGATTACAAACGTTCTGAAAAATTGAATTCTCAAGGTTTATATGAAAATTCTAAGACCAGCTTTTTTTAGAATAAATCGTTCTTACTTCTGCTAGACAGGATCTATTAATTTTTGAGTATTTTCGATTTCATAGTTATTCCCAGGTGCGAAAAATACGAGGATCAACGCTCAAAAGGAAGGAACTTTCTTGAAAAAAAAAATACCCAGGGTCACTGGTGCAAAAGGCACAAGGTCTTCATGACCTTGTGGCTCTTCCGAGGGTGAAGCTGTGCCCTTCAGAACATTATTTTTCTTCCATGTAATACGATAATCAATTCGAAGTAGCAATCAAGATGAACGACAAGATCACTCTCTTCCAAACTCGTACAATACAATCAGAACATAAGTTCATCACTTTAAAAAAATTACCTTTCGTTCCTTTGGTGTAGAATTGAATCGTGGGAGGGATTCCAGTGAAGAGGCTTGCTCTGAGGAACGGTTGAGGTTGATGTGCACTATTTGTTCGACTATGTCCACCACTTGCCTTTGACAGACAGCTCGACACAAGGTCCGTCAACCCGCACATAGCCTGTTCATCTGAAAAAAAAACCATTCGTGTTTGTACAATCCCGTCATTTAAGGGCACACCACATGAATCAGATGATGGCTTACTTTCTTGGGGCGAGTATGTAGGTCCTTAGATAACTGCTTAGGCTACACCTTTGTAACGGCTGCACGATGTACCCTCACGGTGTTGAGCCTGCTTGAAACAACCGAGCCACGCCCACCCAACCAGATCACACCTGGCCTTAGACGAACGGATTTCTAAAATGGAAGCAGCCTTTATCATCGAAATGGCTGCTTCATGGAATTATCTTCTCGCATCGCATGTTTTCTTCACCACGTGGGCGCCATGTTCAAAATTCGTTAGTCTTAAGGCCAGGTGTGATTTGGTTGGGTGAGCGCGACTCGGTTGTGTTCAAGCAGGCACAACTCTGTGAGAGTGCACCGTGCAGCCGCAGCGAAGGTGCAGTGTGAGCAATTATCCAAAGACCTACTTATCCCATGGGAGTGAGCTACTGTTCTGATTATCAAGTGAAGTGCCTTCAAAGCCTCAAGTAACCAAATTCAAGATTCTATGATGGTCTAAAAACTGCAGCTCAATTCATTCTCAATTGCAGGAGAATTTCAAGCACAGATGTTGCTACATGTCAAAATCCATCAATCACACATCAATTGCAAACATCACTAGAACCAGTGAGCATAGAAGAACGATTGTTTCAGATAAAAATTCTTACGGAATTGAATAATCATTGATATCCTACGAAGCTGAAAATTAATCTAATTCACACCACGGTAGAGCAGATGTGATGTGAGACACGAGAAATGTAATTCAGAGAGCAATCTTAATGGAACACCTGCTTTCTGCGGCAATTCTTGGCTGTCGTATGATGTATGCAGCCTTTGAGAGCTTTCATTCAATTCGAAAATACATTTTCGGATTGGAATATCCCGGAAGCCATCGGCCACGAGTTTTGAAGAATTTGAGGAATTACAAAAAAGCAAGATAAGAATTCCCAGTCTCGACAGAAGAAAATAAACGAGACCGTTCAAGGAAACGGCGAGTGAACATAAGCTTTTTTCACAAACAATATCCATAATTCACGGGGATCGGGTAGCACCTAGCGTCTGCAGAACAACGGAGACTGATTGAGAAAGTCGTTTCTGGGAGAGCTTTGAACGTTTTATTATAGGTGGTGCAGAGCAAAATTACGAAAAAACGAGCTCAGTCGCTTTTGAGAAGGACAGAAAGCTAGGCAAAGAGTATTGAATTTCACAATTCATTGCTTGCCCAACTATTCACTTGTCCAAGTTTGCTTAAAACTTTATAATCGATTTTCCCATACAGAAAATCCAAAAAGCTAGATGAAGGTAATTCCAGAGAAGATTCGCAGTCTGCCGTGGATAGGGATTTTGATGCTTCAAATTTTTTTCTTACTTTTAAAAATCAACCAGGTGAGCTTCGCGATCTACATCGCGTTATGGGGTACCGGTGCGAAACGGGCTGCCGGCAAAATGATGCAAAAGAAATTTCACAGCAATGTGGTTTGGCGGCAATCAATAGATTTTACATTTATGCTGAGGAGTGGTCCATTAACAGCCTTCACTACAAAGGCTTATCATAGCAATACAGTAGGTATCGATATGCATGCAATAAGCTCTATAGAATGTAAGCCTCTCTGAATTGTGTACAACCACTGGTGGTGTCCATCACACTGCGGGTGCATGTCGTTTGGCGCGGCCCTTGCAGCTAATTTGCCAATGGGGCGCATGGGCCGTTTGGACTCTCCCAGATTTACCTAAGCCTTTTTAGGGGAGGAGCTTTTAGAGTGCCCCATTGGCAAATTAGCTCCAAGGGGCCGCGCCAAACGACCGTTTCCCCCACACTGCCCCGCCCTTCGAACGAAAACGGACAATTACGACCGATGGCACATGATGCTGCAGTTTTTCAACTCCTGCGACTGTGATCATTCATTGGGATCCCATTACCTATTTTCAGCTCTTTGCTTAGAGATCTATGATTTCGATCGATGTCGACCAATAGGACTTCATTGAAGTTCTGCAACAGCGGCACCTATTTGCTTGGCTCGCTGGTCATATTCCACAATTTCATCTTCTATAAGGGTCTCACTCAGTGGTATGGCGCATAAGCCGTTCCCAGCCTTTCGCATAAAAACCGATATTTCAACCAATATGCTGATGACGCCCCGTCTACGTGATCAGTTGCCATTATTTTTGTCACCTTGGCAGCTTCGAATTACTTCAGCTTTTTCGGCACTCTAGACCGCTCTGGAGCGGTGTAATATTTTTTATGAGTGGGCACGATATTGTTGATTGCACGCTCCGCGCATTGTAGGCGGGCCTCCACCTACCTCAATAACGTGCAACACCACCTAGACATCACTGATCTCCATCGATCTTTTCGCAGTCTCTGGGCTGCTTCTGACGCAACTTATAAACGCTCGTAGTAAACACCATCTACGTGGAGCGTGCTCCGCCAACTGAAGGCGGGTATTCATCTGCTACATACACCTTTAACTCATTTTGGCCTACCTTGTCCCGACTCCTGGGCATTTTTGGAAGGAATTATAGAATTTTGCATCTAAACACTGAACATTTCAACACATGCCACGCCCACAGTGTGGGAGTCTGACATGATCCATATGCTACCTGTTCATCTCTTAGCAAGACCCACCCAGGCATAACCTGACCTGACTTCTCCGCTTGCTCTTCAGGTAGTTCTGGTTTCGGGTGCACAGGCAGACAACATGACAGACACACCAAACTCGTGGTGTATATATAGGTTATGATTCTTCATATGCTACATACACCCTTAACTCATTTTGGCCCACCTTATCCCGACTTCTGCACTCTCCTGGAACGAATTATAGAATTTCGCATCTAAACACCGAACATTTTAATGCATACTCCGTCCACAGTGTCCACAGTGGGCGGAGTCTGACATGGTCCAGCAAAGTAGTGTGCAGTAAAGACACCTCCTGCCAATATCGATCGGTGATGCATGATGTTGCAGTATTTCAACTTTTATGAGGGCGCTTAAATACTATGGTCCATAAGCCTTCCCAGCCTTCGGCACAAACACTGATACTTTCAATCGACACCGTAGCGAAGGCTTCGCCTAACGTGATCATTTGGCATTATTTATGCTACTTGAGCTGTTACATATTGCTTCGGTTTTTAGCCGGTTCCTAGATCGCTCTAGGGAGGAATTATGTTTCATGAGTGAATACGATTTCGATTACTTCCTCCGCCCACTGTGGGCGGGTCGCCACTCACTTCATATGCTGAACACACCTCACATCTCGCTGACCTCCACCGGTTTTAACTCAGTCTCTACACTGCTCTGAAGCCGGGTTATGAACATTTGTCGTTAGCACCGCCCACTTGGAGCACGCTCCGCCCATTGAAGGTGAGCTTCCCTCAACTGCTACATATAGCCGGATCTCATCTTGGTCCACCTTCTCCCGATGTCCGGGCAATTTTGAGACGAAATACAGATTTTTTAGTACTGATCCGAGCACAGTGCATCGCACGCCCCGCCTACTGTGTGCGGAGTCCGTGTGCGCCCTGCACATCTTGGACCATTTTGAGAGGAAGGCTAAAAACGGCTTGTCAACCGTACCATCGAGTGAGTGCCCCACCCAACCCAAACTTGACCTGACCTCCCCCACTTATTCTTCTGGTAGAACCAAAAAGCGAGCGGACAGACACACAACAGCACAAACACACCAAACTCCTGCTTTATATATAGGGCATGATAGGTTGAGGCTACAGGATTTCAACTTCTTGGGCACTCACTCAGTGGTATGGTTGATAAGCCGTTATCAGCCTTCCGCTCGAAAACCAATATTTTCAACCAATCTCCCAGCTTACGCTCCGTCTACCCTTTCAGTTTGGTATATTTTTGTCACCATTAAACATTGCTCGGCTTTTACCCAGTCCCCAGATTGCTATGTAGAGGAAATATAATTTCTCATGAGTGAACACGACTTCATCTATTGCATGCTCCGCTCCTGGAGGCGGATCTCTCTTACCTGCGACAAACACCATAAACTCGCCTTCACCCCTTTCCCTTTTTGGCGACGTCCGATCTCTTTTGGAACGACTTATAGAATTCTCCACATAAATATCGATCATTTTAGCGCATGTCCCCCTGAGTGGACGGAGGATCTCCACATGGTCCATGTGCGCTCTTTACATCCCCTAATACCATGACCCATACAACCCAAAGTTGTCCCAACCTCTCCCGCTTGTTTCTCGACTTATGTCGAGTTTTGGAGGGCAGACAAATAAAATAACAGACAAACTGTTTTCCTGGTCTATATATAGGTCATGATGAAAGGTTATGAAAGGTTTGCATTCCTAGGCTGCTCTATAGCCGATTTATGAAGTTAATCGTGGTGAGCACTGCCTATATGTAGCACGCTCCCCCTACCGAAGGCAAGCCTTTCTTAACTACATAAAAACAAACTTCATCCCTCGCCCTTACCCAAGTTTTCTCTACGTTCGGATTCTTTTGGAACGATATATAGAACTTTCGGCGCTGTCGCAGAGAGAAGGGGGTGCATCCCACCATGAACGAAGCCTAGAGGAAGAAAGGAATGCTGTCTTTCTACTCAGCCATAGGCAAAAAATGCGCCCCAATGTGCAGAGTTACCCCTCAAGGATCCCTCCGAGATGCCTAGATATGCAACAATTTGTGAAACGTCCCTCATTGGGAAGACACCAATTTTGCACCCAAACACCGAACATTTTGACCGCAAACCCTACCCACAGTAGGCGTAGTCTCACATAGTTATGCACTCGGCAAACTTCTACCATGCCCTACCTAACCCACACTTGACCCGTGTTCCCCGTTTGTATTACAGGCGGTACTGAGTTCCAGACAGGCAGACATACAAAATGAAACACATACCAAACTCCTACTCATGGTTTATAAATAGGGTATAACAGGTTCTGATGACAATGTACTGAATACAGCCTAGACTTCGCTCCTCGCCTTCTGGAAGTGGGCCCCCCAGACCCGAGTCAACCCACTTTTCCTGACGTTCCAGCAATTTTGAGACGAATTATAGAATTTCACACCCAAACACCGACCATTTTGACGCAAGTCCCGCCCACAGTAGGGGAGTCCTACAATGCATATGTGCGCTCTGTAAATCTTGGACCGTGCCCCAACCAACCTAAACTTGACCTGATCTTCCCATGTGCCTTTCTGGCAAAACCGAGAATCAAGCGGGTAGACAAAGACCCGTACAAACAAACACACCAAACCCTTATTTATATATAGGGTATGATCTATCTTGGTCCACCATCTCCCGATATTCGGGCTATTTTGAGACAAATTATAGAATTTTGGCAATAACATAAGAACGCTGCGACGCATACCCCGCCCACTGTGGGCGGAGTCCCACGTTGTGCATGTGCGCTCTGACACCTTGGACCATGCCCAACCCAAGCCCGACTTAAGCTGACTTCCCCCACTGGTAAACCGGGAATCGAGCGGGCAGACAAACAAAC
This sequence comes from Trichostrongylus colubriformis, assembly GCA_963978905.1. Classification (NCBI taxonomy): domain Eukaryota; kingdom Metazoa; phylum Nematoda; class Chromadorea; order Rhabditida; family Trichostrongylidae; genus Trichostrongylus; species Trichostrongylus colubriformis. Next base: position 38,158,024 of record OZ022259.1, read on the forward strand.
ATTCGCACAAACAAACACACCAAACCCCTGGCTTACATATGGGGTATGACTGATCGGTGATGCATGGTGTTGTGGAATTTCAATTTCTATGAGGTCACTTAACCAATAGTATAGTCGATAAACCATTTCCGGCCTCCTGCACAAAAACCGATATTCTCAATCAGTATCGATCGATTCAAACAATATCGACAAATTCGATTTGCTCTCTGTACATCACTTACCATGCCCCACCCAACCCACACTTGAGCCGAATTTCCCGCCCATTTCTGAGGTTATGTCGAGTTGCGCGTGGACAGACAGACAAACAACATTACAAACACACCAAACCCCTGGTTTATATATAGGTTATATGTCGAGTTGCGGGTTGATAGACAGAAAAACAGCATTACAAACACACCAAACCCCTGGTTATAGGTTATGATAGATAGATATCCCGACACCTGGGCTCTTTTCCAACCAACTATATAATTTTGCATCTAAACACCGAACATTTTAGGGCAGGCCCCGTCAACAATGTCTACAGGGGGCGGAGTCTGACATGGTCCAGTAAAGTAGTATGCAGTAAAGACACCTTCTGCACAAAAAACCTTCTGCATCAAACCCATATTTCCAGTCAGTATCTGTCGGTGATGCATGATGTTGTAGGATTCTAACTTCTATGAGGGCACTCACTCAGTGGTATGGGCCTTGAGCGGTTTACAGCCCTCTGCACAAAAACCGATATTATCAATCAATATCGGTCGGTGATGCATGATGTTGTAGGATTTTAACTTTTATGAGGGCACTCACTCAGTGGTATGGTCCATGAGCCGTTTACGGCCTTCTGCACAAAAACCGATGTTTTCAATCAATATCGATCGATTCAATCAATATCGACAAAGTCCATGTCCGCTCTGTACATCTCCTACCATTCCCCACCCAAACCACGCTTGAGGCGACCTTTTCCGCTGATTTGTGAGGGTATGTCAGGTGTCGAGTACCTCAAACTTGGGTAATTGATCCAACAGGGTGGACAGACAACAGTACAAACAGACCAAACTCCTGGTGTACCAATCAGTATCTGTCGGTGATGCATGATTAGTAGGATTCTAACTTCTATGAGGGCACTCACTCAGTGGTATGGGCCTTGAGCCGTTTACAGCCCTCTGCACAAAAACCGATATTATCAATCAATATCGATCGGTGATGCATGATGTTGTAGGATTTTAACTTCTATGAGGGCACTCATTCAGTGGTATGGTCCATGAGCCGTTTACGGCCTTCTGCACAAAAACCGATGTTTTCAATCAATATCGATCGATTCAATCAATATCGACAAAGTCCATGTCCGCTCTGTACATCTCCTACCATTCCCCACCCAAACCACGCTTGAGCCGACCTTTTCCGCTGATTTGTGAGGGTATGTCGGGTGTCGAGTACCTCAAACTTGGGTAATTGATCCAACAGGGTGGACAGACAACAGTACAAACAGACCAAACTCCTGGTGTACCAATCAGTATCTGTCGGTGATGCATGATTAGAAGGATTCTAACTTCTATGAGGGCACTTAACCAATAGTATGGTCCATAAGCCGTTTCCAACCTTCTGCACAAAAACCGATATTTTCAATCGATATCGATCGGTGATGCATGATGTTATAGAATTTCAACTTTTATGAGGGCACTTAATCAATAGTATGGTCCATAAGTCGTTTCCAACCTTCTGCACAAAAACCGATATTTTCAATCAATATTGATCGGTGATGCATGATGTTGTAGAATTTCAACTTCTATGAGGGCACTCACTGAGTAGTATGCTCCATAAGCCGTTTCCAGCCTTCTGCACAAAAACCGATATTTTCAATCAATATCGATCGGTGATGCATCATCTTATAGAATTTCAACTTTCATGAGGGCACTTAAGCAATAGTATGGTCCATAAGTCGTTTCCAACCTTCTGCACAAAAACCGATATTTTCAATCAATATTGATCGGTGATGCATGATGTTGTAGAATTTCAACTTCTATGAGGGCACTCACTGAGTAGTATGCTCCATAAGCCGTTTCCAGCCTTCTGCACAAAAACCGATGTTTTCAGTCAATATTGATCGGTGATGCATGATGTTGTAGAATTTCAACTTCTATGAGGGCACTCACTGAGTAGTATGCTCCATAAGCCGTTTCCAGCCTTCTGCACAAAAACCGATATTTTCAATCGATATCGATCGGTGATGCATGATGTTGTAGGATTTTAACTTTTATGAGGGCACTCACTCAGTAGTATGGTCCATAAACCGTTTCCAACCTTCTGCACAAAAACCGATATTTTCTATCAATATCGATCGGTGATGCGTGATGTTGTAGAATTTTAACTTCTATGAGGGCACTCACTCAGTAGTATGGTCCATAAGCCGTTTCCAACCTTCTGCACAAAAACCGATATTTTCAATCAATATCGATCGGTGATGCATCATCTTATAGAATTTCAACTTTCATGAGGGCACTTAAGCAATGGTATGGTCCATAGGTCGTTTCCAGCCTTCTGCACAAAAACCGATATTTTCAATCAATATCGATCGGTGATGCGTGTGTTGCAGAATTTCAACTTTCATGAGTGCATCTCCTACCATTCCCCACCCAACCCACACTTGACCCGACCTTTCCCGCTGATGAGCCGACCTTCCGTTGGATCGGGTACATGAGCCGTTTCCAGCCTTCTGCACAAAGCCGATATTTTCGATCAATAGCGATCGATTCAATCGATATCGACAAAGTCGATGTGCGTTCTGTACATCCCCCATTACGCCTCACCCAGCCAGCACTTGGCTCGACCTTTCCTGCTAACTTCTGAGGGTCTGTATAGTGTCACGTACCTCAAACTTGGGTAATTGAACCGGACACACACACACACACACACACACACACACAAACGGACAAACCAAACTCCTGGTTTATATATAGGGTATGATCTGGTAAAACAAAAATAACTCGGTGAAACCACTTGACAGTGAAATGAATGTGAATTATTTTCAAGCAGGCACCTGCGATCAGGTTCACCAATGAATCGTTCGGAAACACATTTGTCGAGCTTTTCAGGGACTACATGAACATTAAATCTATTCTACAAGTAAATTTTATGCACTTTGTTTGAGCGCATATCAAGAATAAATCATGAAAAAAAGAGGCCTCATACCCATGCCGACACCACTCAGTGAGTTCAGCTCAATTACAAAACTCTCCCCTTGGAAAACTTTGAATTTGTCAGTCATTTGGTACAAATAATATTCATGCTGTAAGTTAAAGGCACCAGTAGGGGTGAGCGAAAACTACATGTTCTTTGAAACAAACGTTCCACTTCAGAGGAGGTCACGTGCTGAAAATCGCATTGAAAAAACGCGGTTTGGGATCTCATGACGACCCCGCAACACGGCATGCCGTTAGGCGGTTATGCGGCCGGGCAAGTCACCGGGAGGGCGGAACAACTATCTCGGCCGGTCGGTCAGTCTCTGGCCTGCCTTCAGTCCGCTCCGGCTAGAGACGCAGCGGACGAGAAAGAAGGGGGATTTTCGGGTTCCTTTTTCTTGGTATTCTCGCCGTTTTATGTCGTTTTTTCTCTATTGTTATATTGCTGAGCACCTCTACTTTCGCAATCCCCCAACTATCTGAATTTACCCATACCAGTGTAATTAAATTACCAGCTCTGAAGCTTCAAAGAGCTTCAAAGTCCCTAACGCCCCATAGTCATGGTAAGTCGATTACCGATTACCGAATGGCCACATAGTATCTGACAATCTGTTCATATGACTAGCAGCCTTCCCATATCGCTCTCCCCAATACTCAAAAAGAGCATCAGAAGAAATAATCAACCAGTAAAGGACTACATGAACTGATCTAGTACCCAAACGTGGGCTATGCTGTGCCGTCATAAAGAAACCAATCAGTCAGGAGGACACAATTGCTTTCCTTGCTAACATATCAACACAGATAATAAAGTATTAACTTTACGTAAAACAAGATTCGGCTGTCTTCCACTAAGACCCGCCTGGCCAAATCCAACCCACGCACCCAACTGTGAACAAATTTGTACCAAAACACGCCCGCAATTCCAATCAAGCGAACGTGGGCAAGTACGAATAACGCTGCTCGAAAAAATGGTGAGTGGGAAGAAAATGAGACGGCGAACAATACTGAGCAGAGAACAACACCACCGCAGCCTATGGGAAACCAGGGCGTGAACCAACGACAAGCGTCACAACAACATAACATGAACATCGTAATGCGGCGGAACTCGAAAAATGGCTTCAAACGTCTAACCGAAGGTCCCATGAATTCAATCAGTGAGATATCTGATTGGTTGTTGCATAAAAACATGATGTTTGACGGAAAACAACAGAATGGTGGAATCTATCCTCGGGGATGGAAGTATTATTTTCTTATCAGCTCAGAAGAGGCACAAAAAAGGCAAAACTGGAACCAACGGCATATTCTACCACTTAAGCCCTTTCTGAAGTCCACTTACTGCCTGATAAGTCAATAAGTGCAAAAAAAGATCGCTGAACGAGAGCTTTGCCACGGTCATGTCACGAATGTTACTTTCAACAGTCACTTGCAGGCAGTTTCAAAGAAACGACAAAAGAAAACTTTCATAGCTTCCTTCGGAAGACCATTTGGCTGGCTCTGAGAGGAGATTTGAACAGAGCACCGCAGCACAGAACAACGCTCCCACCTGTCCTTTGTAAGCCTCTGAAGCAAATCTCCCAAATCTACTCGCAAAGTAGTGACATTGCTGACTAGGTCCAGGATAACCTATGAAATGTCCAAGAATGACAAATCTAAAAGAGGAGGAAAAGAAGCAGCAGAAACGTTCACAGCGAATTCAATGCGTTCTCTTCTATTCCTCCAAATCAAGTGCTGCTAAGGCACTTATTCGAAACGCTGCTTACAACGAGTACTTTTGGGACGAATGAAGAACTCGATTTGCATTCAAAGTGAAAACTATAAAAATGCCTGCAAGCGTGTTCAGCGTATATGATGGCCCGCAGTAATATTGCGGACCTCATTTGCAACATTTCAATAAATGACGCCTAAATTAAGACACCCCCAGGCTTCAGAAGGTACTCTGTATGGAAATTTGAGGCACGTACAGGAGGCGTGGCCTGAACTTCTCCGAGAAAGAACGTCCGGGAGCACATTAACAATATCGAAACTCATAGAAGAAAGGTGAACGCCTTTCATTTTTGGTAGGCGCACAAGGCCACTCTACCGCAAGCTGCTCATACTATAATCACCAAACGTTTTCAAGGAATTTCTGTTGAGTTTTTTTAATATTCAGCTAAATTAGTCAGTTTAGGATTCCACTTGGCACTACAAGGATGACCGCAATCTCTAAAATAAGTGATAAGGGCATACGTTTTCTGTTCAAGATCTCTAGCCCGGAACGGAATTCGGATTTTACTTTGTAAGAGGAAAATGGTGGATGATGGTGCTCAAAGTGCTTCGAAATTCCAGCTATTATACGAAAAAGCAAAACAACTTGGAAATATACCAAATTCCGAATCGAAACCCTGATATCATCAATACTAATTTTACTAAAATCCAAATTTCATAGCAGTCTGCACTCTACAAACCAAGAATACGGTTGTTCGTGAGTGCAGACGATGAACTGTCAACGGTTTCACGAGAAACTGCAGGTAAACTTCGTCCGGAATTTCATAGAGGCTAAATTCATTGCGAGCTCCCAAAGAATTGAGTGTTTCGCCTGCTTACTGGAGGAGCTATACGACTAATGCCGATGTGGATGGATGAGCCGTTAATTCCATGTCATTCACATAATCGCTGCGCTCGAAACGACTAGCATCATCTTATCTGCTAATACCAAAGACGAGCACTGGCGTATGTTAGTCTACTATTAAGTGAGAGTGGACCTTGGATAATTTTCATTAGGGATCTACAAAATGGCCAGAAAAACAAAAACGGATAACGTCAAAAATGGAACGAAACAATCGAAACAAAGAGGCGCAGGGAAGAACTATTGAAAAGGATTAAGAAAACATAAGGGCTCAGTGGGAAGAAGTCGGTAGCATGTGAGGGCAAGAAAACATTACAAATCCCAAGAATAAAGATCACAGCGTCAAGACAACTGGCCGTCAACGTCACAGCATCCGCAAGCTGAGAAAATACACAGTTTCAGTAGGCGGCTCAGTACAAATTACACTATCAGCTTCACTCTGAGTTCCAGAACAAGAAATCCTTCGAGTATTGCAGACACTTTCACAGAGACTCATATTTAAGATTCAAACTTCGGAAGCATTATCAAGCGACCTATCAGAAGTAAATTAGTCGCTTCATTCGAAACAGGCTCCTATAACGTCTAAAACAAGGTCTATTCGGCGCGACTTCCTCCACACGGAAAACTGAACCAGCCGCCCCTCAAAAAGAAAAAAGAAAATAAATGGGAACGAGCCAACCAAACACTCTGAAAACCCATACTCTACAAAAACCATAACAGATGGTAGAGGGAAACGTTGACATCAAGAAAAGCTTTAAAAATGGCAACACTCAATGAATCCCAAAAACAGCCAATGCTTGGGCTTCAGCCCATGACCTACAACCCATCCCCATCCAATGATGCAAACGACAGGCAGATCGGAGCAGCTAAAATCATGAAATGATTAGTCTATACATGATTGTGAAACCTGTTCAACGAATAGATAATAACTGCACACATTGCTGGGCATAATCAATAGAACACCGATAATCCAGCAAAAGCAGCGTTGTGACAGACATCCTGATTGCGCATCTTTTTCGAACGAAAAAAGAAAATAAGTGTCAAAGCAATGAAGGCGTCTATTTCAAATATCCCGGCATGGGCGACTATTGCGATGTTCGTAGAAACGGTATTACTAGATGATATGAACTGATGGACGGGGGACAAAGAAAGGCAGAGTTAGGAACTACAGTATTGCTACTAGAATAAGCATGACTGGAAACAATGGCATTCTTTCCACCCCCTTCATACATAATCACAGACAAAAGCAGATATTTCATGAATTAATGCAGTCAAGGAAGTGGAAATTCAAAGAGTAGAATTCGACGCCACCATATCTTAACCAGCTCTCCCAATACAAGATGAGCCCTGAGCTCATAAGAATCACGCAGAATCGTTCATGGTATGAAGATCGAAAGGCCCTTCACCAGCCCACAGTCCCACATGGTGGAATTCGACTGCGGAAAGGAAGAGAAAGCTGATTCGAGCTAGGACTATCTCCTACGATTCGATCTCAGGACTATGCAAGTAGAGCGGCGCCACCTGCCGCTGCATTATCTCCACACTGTGAAAGATATGCAGAAAAGAAGTCGTGAGAGCTCCCCTAAAGCTCTATCAGCGAAGAAAGATAGCGATTCCGAACCATTGTTCATTGAGGAGCATTAGTTTCTCAAGTTTCACAACAATCTGGCGTATCACATGCCATCGATCGATATCGAATGAAATGAATGTTCTGCACAGAAGATGGGAAAAGGTAGGATTTGCGATGAAAGATTGTTTATCTGAACTTCTTTAATCGCAGAAAAGTTCAATTCCCCTGACAACTTTGAGAAACTTACGAAAACAAATATTTCCAACTGACAACGTTTTACATCCCGAGCCCTTTTTCTGTAAATCGGATTATAATTTTCAGCACAACCTCTACCGTTCATCACTGATTACTCTCATATCCGTTAGAACATAGGTTCCCTCCGACGACTTTCAATCCGTTAGAACATAGGTACCCTCCGACGACTTTCACCCTTCCATGAAAAGTGCACCACTATAAACATATCAAACGGCAATGGGCACCACAAAAATACGCAAGGCAATTAAAAACGTTGAAGACAGCTGTTTTTACAATCTTACCGAGGCAAATGAACTTTGTATCGCGGAACTCTCACGGTGTTATTAGGCATAAACTTTGCAGTGGCTATGTCACAAAAATTGGCTGCACTTCAGCGAAAATGCCAATTTTTCCTCTAACACTTGTCCACCCTGCTAATCTACTTCGTGGCAGACGTCAGCCAGAGAAATCTGCTGAAGCGAGGACTTTTTTCGAACGACCTTTCTTGACTTGTAGGGATATGTGCAAAGAAAATAGTAGAAGGCATGATCCCAACGCCCCTGTCCCAAAGGTAGAGATCACAAAATTTCCACAGAAGATAGCAGTCTTTGCGGTACGCTCACTGTCACCGCTAGTGTCTACCAACATCACTTCTTCAGTATCGATCACTTGGTGTCAGCTTTCTGCGATACCAGTTGTCCGGTTTCGCGAGGATCGCATGCAGGTTTAATTGACCATGACTGATTGAATATGCGGACCGTGATAGCGGCTTTCTCCTCAATATTTTCGTTGGCAAATCTATAGACTAAGTCACTCATCCGATAAAAAAAATGCCACAGACAATAAACCTCGATACAAAAAAATTAGTTTTGTGTTTCTTTTCGTTTTTTCGTTTTGCTCAACACTATGCTAACATTTTCTTTTGTTTCTTTACCGATGGTGCGTCTCGAAAGCAAGAAAGTAAATAAGTAAATAAAAATTAGGGACATGAATGACTACTCGAAAGCTATTTCCTCGTTTTTTTTTGACAAAGTCGGTGATAATTCAAGCACAGCTGCAAAAGATCTCGAAACTGTGCGCACTAAAATCCCTGCACCTGCTCACTGTCAATTCGAGCAAACTAACAAATCATAAAAAGGAGAAATAACAAGTAAAAATATAACAAAGCGCCATAAAGGAAGGTCGACTAACTCTGGAAGTGCAAACAAGATCGATTGGAAGAAAATAGAGCAAGACCTTGTGGAGAGCCAAGTGCAATCCTCAATTTGAATTAGGAGAAAAAAAGAGGAGCCACATGTGTTCAAACAAATGTAAGTACAGCAAAGAGGAAACCCAGACGCGAAAAGTCTCATTCAGCGAGGGCGAGCCCGACTATATGCACCCTCCAGTGCCCTATCAATTAATCGCAGCCAAAGGATCCTCATGTCTCGTCCAGTAGATGACTAGTCGATTTGCACACTGGCGAAGTGCCAATGCCACCACCCCTCCAGCCGGTTGAGCAGCCATAACAATGGCTGCTACGACACCACCACATCCGTGTACGACACTATATCCTTTCTCTTCTATTGAAGCCAAGATGATCCGCAAAATAAAAATAACAATCTAGTAAAGCCCTCTATGATTACATGAGTGTAAACACAGCAGAACTCCAAAGCCATGAATGGAGCGCTAAACAGCGCAAAAACATTTCAGCGAACGAAACACTTGTCACAAACACAATCCAACGAGCTTTTGTTTCCCTTAACAACTTGCATGTCTACTAGGGGATAAGGAGGAAGCACTCGCATTCCGTGCCTCAAAACTCCTAGACAATTCCGCAAAATGCCTTGCAGCCAATTCGACACTCCTCCAAAGAAAAAACAAGAAGGAAAGGATAAAGGATAGGAGTTTCTCAGCAATCGTTTAGAGAAGGGTGACACTTCTTTCTTCCTTCTGATAGTTCTCAAGAGCTGGCGCGATGATCGTGAAGCTGGAAAAGAAACATAAAGAGTACTATTGTCATTTGTCACGCTCTCCTCGAGTTAACCACTACGTTTTATCCGCTAGGCAGTCGCCAATCAACAAGTCGTCTGCCCCAGCCCACAATCGCACTGCACTTTTCACAACTCGAAAACCACGTGAATGAAGGGAACTCGTGGATTGTTGAAGCAGACTGGACAAATCTGCCCTATTTTGTACCGTAGGTCCTTCTTATCTGTATGCCGACGATCCATTCTACTGATAAATAAAGGATAAAGTACAGAGTATTTGGCGTTGCTCAATCCCTTTCTGGGATTCGCCCCACATTCTGGTTCCATTCAGAATCGTGATGGCTGGTGAATGTCATGTGGCTATACAATGACTTACGGCAGCCGGCCGATATACAAGTCAGTGTTTTTATCATCCCAGACGACTCTGATGCCAATTTACCGACCCCGGAGCCGATTTACAAGTCAGTGTTTTTATCATCCCACACGAGTCTGATGCCAATTTACCGACCCCGGAGGGATGGGAGGCTTGGTCGGCCTGAGCGGGCCTTGATGGAGATTCGATCCCCGCATCATGAGAGTGGGGTGTGCGCCTCCTGTCACTACACCCCCTCCGCTCTACTGATAACTATGAATGAAGTAACAAACAAGTGAAGTAACATTCAAGAAAAATGTAAAATAACTTTCAAGGGCTAGTGCGATACCAACTCCAACCATATGAAGATACTACAGCTACCATTAATCATTCAATCCCTGCTCCATCAAAGCCATAAAGAGAGAACGAGTCCACCGCCCTTATTTTATCTCTATTTTTTCCTATCCTGAACAAGATGACCTTCCACCATATCAAGGATTGACCACTCAAGAAAAATATTAAGAAATACCAGAATAGACAAGGGAGATAGACCACAGTAGCATGACCGTCTTAGTTTCGCTTTTAGCTCCGTTCATTATGAAACACATGTGTTCCGTGCAGTTGGTTCTACAGACTAGCTTCTGAGAATGGATTCACATGTTCCTCTCATTCCCTTCAATTAGAAAGACGGATGTGAGACACGGGCGTGCTTTTTCGTATTTAATTATGTATGCTACAAATATGAGCTCGGTAAACCTTCCATTAAATGTCAATACGCACTTTACGAATGTTCGAAAATTCTATCACATGGAAACAGTGAAAAAGCTGAGGAGTTTTGACAAAATAATAATTGTTATGCCGAGAAAAAACGCAATCGATCCTCATGCATAAAACCCACAAAGTCACCTTCTAGCACGTAGTGTCAATTTTGTTGGAATTATTAAACCTTTGATAACTCATCGATGTTTCAACTACCTCTTTGAAGTAGCAAACGTTTCCAAAGAACCCCAGTACGCATCACACATTAGGTGCACAAAAACCTTTCAGCAAACCAACTTGCTCTTATGCAAAATTGATTTTCAGTATTCAACTATCACTACTCGAAAATTACGAGTTGATCAAAAAATATTATACGCCGAATCGCTGATGATGTTTACTTGGGATGCTGATCACGGATAGGATCTCTACTGCTGCAGACACCAACTTCGACGCAGTTGCACTAAAAATATTGCAATTTTCACCAAATTCGCTGGATTACTGTATGGATATTTAGGGTGCCGGGCTCAAGGATGCCATTCTTTTGAAGTCGCTAGCACCAGTGCCGTCATAATTTCGTGTTTTGACCTAAGTATTGGCGAACAGAGAAAGGGTGCCACTCTCAACCTGAAATTTAGGTGTAAATAGCGCTGGTTCAGTACCACCAAAACTTTCACAGATGGGAAGTTCTTCACCTATCAAAAAATGACACTAGTTTCAAGCGCTGGCGTCGTCTGGCGCCAGAATAAACCTAATCTCGTTTATTTTTGACCGGTCTGCTGGTGGCCGACATGGGACTATGAAAAAAAATCATATTCGTGAACAGGATACTGAACTACCCCTACTGATGCGGAAGGTCTGAGCGAAATTGGTGATAAAAGTTGTTGTGCCTATACGGTGCAAATGGAGCCAATTTTACGCCAGCGCCAAAAACGGAGGTTATATAATATTTGTGATCATTGCCTCGGATAGTCCCTGTATGTAAATATGTGACGAAGTTATAAAACGCTTTGACCGTCTGCACGTCCCTCCGTTCCTCCGTACTTGCGTCTGTCACGAAACTGGGTATTATAATATATGATAAACGACCTGTGAAGATGGGGACATGTTTAGGATTGGTAGGGCATGTGACAATAAGTGAAGAGCACACATGAGCCAAGTTGAGCTCCGCACATGGTGGGCGGAGCATGCACTGGGATGTTCCGTCTTCCGAAAATTGTTTATAGGCTGAATGTGGCTCAAATGTGGGGTAAAGATGAACTGAGATCAGGAATGAGTTTTTCAAAGTCATGAAAGAGACCTGGGCACAGTGGGAGGAGCGCACCCTGATTGAGGGTCCGTACAACAAAAGTTTACAATTCGGTGCCAACGCAGCCTTGAGACCAGAAAAAACAGCAGAAATGACCAATGTCCAAGTTATCATGAAATGGGCGGGCCGTGATGTGGTAATGAGTAAATTTATGAAAAAAGCAATTCCACCACTGACGCTCACGATATTACGCGCACAGAAGTATGCGCCAGCCAACTGGTTAGTCATAACGCAGCAAACACTTCACATCTTATGTCACTCGGACAGAAAAAAAGACCATAAAGTATTGAAAAACCATTCCTCTTCACTGAAACCGTTGGCAGTGAGAGCATTTTCGAATGGTAATAATGTTGTCGCATCCAGTTACAAAAATGCGGACACCGACGAATTCACAGCCGACATCTTTATTCGATCAGACTAGGCAATTATAGGGATGGAAAAGCGACAAATGCATATGGATAAAGTGCAGACCCATTACGGCAAGAAAAGGATCCAGTTTTACGGCTCTACTAGTGCATCTCCATTACTTGTTCCACTGCACAGATGTGCGACACATTGGCCACTATGTGAAGGGACGGATATACTCAAAGAAGATACACACAAAAGTATCATACTCAACCATCTCAAGTGGTACTTCGGATTCGTGGTGACCGTGCGAGGATAACGACAGCAGTTGACTGCAAAGATGAAAAAGAAAAACCAGCTGGCCGCAGATGCCGCCTCTGTGGGTACTGACAGAGTAAACAGCGGTGAACTGCTGTGGACACAGAGGCGGCATCACTTCATCAATATCACACTCAGTTAACATAACGGCCAGCTGGAGTCACTGAATCCTCGCCCTCAATACCCTTCCGGAAAGTAACTTCGAAGAGGGTTGGGGACCATTTCCTGTAAGCGGATAACATCAATACAGATGTAACGTGCTCATTAACCATCCCAGATCGCTAAAGATCTCTATTAAAAATTGCAAAAACTGATAGAAAATAGTGGAAATAGTTATCCTTTGGAAGTATGCAGCGATGAGGTTCGGAAGGAAAGCCAGTCAAATGAGAAACGTGTAAGACGGACAGGAACTATAAGAGCTATTCATGCGAAAATCAAGGTTATTATTATTTATAATATAAAATGGAAAAAATAAGCGAACCTAAAAGCAAAGATGGGTTGTTGGGCAGGCTTCCTCCTTGTTCGAAAGAGGATCAAGCCAGTTTTCAGCGAACTATCAAGAAGTGAGTTTACTGCTGATCAAAGAGATCGAACAACCATAAAACTGCAGAAATCCGCAAATGACGAAGATCGGCATGTTGTTGGAGTAATGAATGAGTGAATGTGAGTGACAAGTCTCGTATGCGCCGACAGCCGAAGCGAACCTTGCCCGGCGGAAATTCTCGGGAAAAACCCTCCAATTGGCTTCTTCACTCATTCAACTCTCAGAAATTAATGGATGTATCACCACTGTATCTGAATACACCAGCTGCAGAAAAGACAAAAAGCACTCTTCATTCCAATGTAACCACGCCAGAAAGGAATCGTCCACGAGTGCATGGATTCAGCACCATAAAATAGCACATGATTGTATATTAAGCAATCATGAAATTGAGGCGAAACCATAGAATGAGTAGACAACCCTAAGACCGCGATAATAAGCACAACACCATTGCTAGGCGTTTGAGTGGCAATTCCGCTTGAGCCGAATGTCGGAGAAAATGTGCTGAGGAACACAACAGCACAGAAGAACGGGATGTAAAGGTCATATATTACATCTCCCACGTACCACTGATTTTCATCGAGGATCGATTTTTGCGCTCTTTGTGCATAATAGCAAAAAGACGATACAGACAGTGAAACCACTCAAGTCAAGCCGCTGCCGTCGCCGTGCCCTCCATGGCTATTCCACCGCCAGCATTATGCCACAACATGTCCAGGCCACGACAAAAGGTTTGAGGCTCACCCTTCAGAGCAGGTTTCGTCAGAAATAAGTCCTTTGAAAGCGCTCCACTAATCAGGAAATTCTTCCAACTCTGATTATTCGCATGACCCCAAATGGCGTCTTCTACTCAAGTACGGTCCATTTCACACCGCCAGATAGGGCGTGGCCCAAGTGAGAGTGTGTGGCGGGGTGAGAGAGTTTCACACACTCCCATCCAAGTCCGTAGGCCACGCCCTATGGAGCGCTTCGAAAAGTACTGCATAAGACATGCATGCTACATGCTACAGCTCACTTGCGAGAACATTGTACTCCTTATTCATACAATTCAGCTTCTTTCAATTGGCTTCAAAAAAAAACGAGTCGGATTTCATTCTGAATGGTATCACCATTCTAAGCAGTTGTGACAAGTTGATGCTTTTAGCGCTACAATTTTATTATACTGACTACAGCTATGTGGATATGGGAGATTATGAGGTCATTATGTACTCTAGAAATAAATTAATCCATTAAGAATGAGGAGAGAGAGGGAGAGAACAATGTGAGCTAGGTGTGTCTTTGATTTTATTAACGCTAAGAAAGAGCAGATTGGATTACCCCCGTCAGCTTTCCCCCATGGTTCATTGAGCATATTCACCTTTAATAATGGGATAACTATTTCTGGTTCGCCTTGATGAAGCCTTCTTTGTTCTACTTTATCTATGCTTGCAAAAAGCTCCTAATGGATACGATCGCAGGAATTCCTTCGGATGTACCCATTGTTATTCAGTCATTCATTGTTTTTGAGCTTCAATGGAAAAATTATCCGGATAGAACAACGCCAAACAGTTTTTGCGGACAGAGCTACTGATGACTTTCCAGATTTCTTTATATCACCCTCATGACTGCAGATAGGTGACTGCAGAGGGGCTATGCGGATCACCCTCGGGTGCGGGGTGTGAACCTAGTGGTCCAAAACTTTTTTTTTCATGTTGTGAAAAGTTCATTATAGCAGTCAGCGTGTCGCTCAAGATCTCTCTGATCCAACAGAAATCGAAAACATTGGTAAAGGCTTAATCTGGATTATACTGAGTGTGATAGAGCGCTAATTAATGAAATAAGAGCTGAGGAATGCTAATGCTGAAGATCGTTCAGCAATAGCAAAAATAAGGTCCCAGGCATTTCCTCCCGTAAGAGATTGCGTGAAGGTGACCTTTCACTCTGTTACCACTGGATGGCCCTGACACCTGCTCCCCCATGATTCTTTTCCCAATATTGCTGTATCGCATAAATCGCGGGTTGCCTTTGCCACGTTGTTGCCACCATTGCCACACTCGTTACCAGCAATTACATCGAGAATATCCTTGGTGACTCATAGTGGCTTCCTTGGCTCTGCACTCTCCAGGAACTCACACTCACGCCTCGGTAATGGTGACTTGCAGGTAGACACGATGAATCGAATATCCCCCAAGAATTTTAAATCAGCCCGACGTGCCTGGCACAGCTGGAAGCAGTGTCCGAAGGCTGGCCACTTAATGCGGTGGATATTCGATGAACAAGTTAAGCGTACAACTCGTATGCAAATTTACACGTTGTTAAAAAGGAATTCAAACATAGGCTACTTGTCAAAGCACTTACAACTCTCCGAATTTTTGCAACCTTCACTTTTTGAAAGCTCAGGGCTGCTAGAAAAGGCTAAGGACCTTTATTTCTGCTTCATAAATAAATCAAAACTATATCGTGCCGCGAAACAACGTAAAAAAAGTAGTCCAAGCTCGAACAAAACAGCAGCTCTGAATTTTTTTGATCTTCAGAAAATACTGCACAAGGAAAACGCCTCACAACGCAAGCATTTTCGTCGACACAGGTCTGAAGACGCAAGTAAGCACCATGATGAAGAGGTAGGCCTTTTCAAAAGACCAAGGGCGGGGTGAGCCCTTGACATGCTTTGGGCTCTGAAACTTCGCGGCCCACAAAAATCATCGCCTTAGACGTTTGTCCTCATCTGTACAACTCTGGCTTTCAGCAAACGAGGTGCAGTGCATCATATCTTGTAACTTAAGCCCAGTGCCAGATTTGGTTTTATTCTGATAATTAATTCGGCTGACCCTTAATGCCCGTTCGATTGACAATAAGTGCTTTTATAGTGCAAAACAGAATTTTTCTTCTGTCAGTATCGAAAATTGGTTTTTGAGTGCAGGTCGGTCTGGAACGTACTCATACTTTGTGAACCTTGCGGCTGCTGTAACGACGGAGAATACTGCTGAGAAAGTCTGACATCCAAATCAGTCCGAGATGCGCTAAATCTACAACTTTATCCTTGGAAAAATGCAAATTATCCGGCGCGCAGAGGAGAAGGCACCATACTTTAACAAATGAGAACAAGTGTTTTTCAAAGGCAGGTTCGCCTCACAATTGAAGAGATTCGTCGCACCCAGCAGAGCATGAATCGTTCAATAGGTCGCTCAAATCCTACCTTGCTTAGATTCTACTCAAGCCATGCACCTGCTTTTCGGAGCTTTGCAACAGGTTACCTCAAAAAATCATCAATAACAGCTTCTCGAGAACAGGGGCAGCAATTCCTTTTTCAAAACTTGCACAGGGTCATTTTCGGTATGGCCTGAATTTTAGTAAGCGTTCGCTTCAACGTTGGAAGTTTTGGCTTGTTTTCAAAAAAAGAAGACCAAAAATTGGCGAACTAATTGTGAACTAGACAAAGCAGCCTTCACACAAATTAGGACTGGGCAAAAAAGAATGTTGGTCTTAATGTTGGTAGGTGAAGGCTTAACTTGTACTGATGTTTACATTCAAAACCCCACGCCATATATCTTATCTGAGAATAGATCATAGCGCTAACATCTGTTCAGCTTGTGACGTAGGTTCTTGACGGCTCTTCACACTTGACTCATCACTTGAAATTGTTGCCCAACAGAAGATTGAACACAGCGTATTGTAGTAACAATGCAAAGTTCAGTTCAGGCAGCAAAATGAAGGTATCTAACTTATTCAGCTACAGTTGGCAGAATTTGCCGCTTGCTTTTTCTGTTGGGGCGTGTATTGATGTATGAAGCAATGTATTAGGTCTATGCAGAATAAATGGCCGAAACGTAATTGGCCATAACTTCGCTCAGACACAACTTTATTTGTCGAAATAAAAACCGTTCGAATCTACAGAATTTTGCCAACGATCTGGTAAGGAAAATATACCATCACGATCAAATTCTGGATTGCGAGAATCAACAAAGTCAAGAAGTCATTTTTACCGTGCATAATTTTTCTGCCGCAGGTTTGCATCGGGAACCCGGAAAAAAGTGGTAATCCGTCAGGGATAGGTGTGGGCAATAAGGGGGTGAGGGAGAGGCTCGATGCCTAACTGCATCATTGTTCTACTGGGTGCGCAAAACAACGCAAAACCCCACGGTTCGCAAGTCACCCAGCAGAAACTGATCGAGACTCTCCCTCACCCCACTTATTCCTCAGACCTATCTCTGACGAATTACCACTTTTTCCCGGTTCTCGATGCAAACCTGGGTCAGAAGGAGTTCCGAAACGATGCATGTTGAAAATGCCATCGTTGACTTAATTAATTTTCGCAATCCTGAATCTGATCATGATGGCATATTTTCTTTACCAGATCGCTGGCAAGGTTGTGTAGATTCGAATGGTTTTTATTTCGACAAATAAAGTTGTGTCTGAGCGAAGTTATGGCGTTTTGAAAAAAGGGGTCCGTTTTGGCCATTTATTCTGCATAGACCTAATAGGATTCTAGGGTTCTATTGCCTACAAAGAAGTTGATTCGTAGTATGAGTGAAACCTTTAGACTGCAAAACATTTACCAGCTATGCCTACATACATACCTACCTGCATGAAGGTGCAAGGATCTCGCCACTCTATCGAAGTGAACAAATAATGCAGCTGATGTGCGACATAAATTATGATGTAGCGACCGTTTAAGATCAAAGATAAGTAGGTTTAAATATACATCAATAAATACAGGAGATGGTATACAAATTCACCTGACTTCAACTCTCGAATATTCGATCAAATGACTCAGCATTAAGCAGAATCAAGAAAAGAAGACTGAGAATGAGAAGAAACGATTGTTCAAGGAAAGAAGCTAGATGACAATGCAGTCGCAAAGTCTTCCTGCCAGCAGTGATGGCCAAGTAATATAATACAACTCACCTTCAACTGCTCCTTCAATATCACCTTCGCTCAAGCAGCGCGACGAAGACTGAATGCCCGAATCGCATTGCTCCGTTTCCATGTCTGCTGAAAACATGCATCTATGCATTAGTAAACACAACGCGATTAAGAAAATATAACACGTGAACAAAAACAGCGAATGGAAAACATCGAACAAATGCAATCAATTCGAAATAGAACGAATTGTACTGAAATTTTCCAGGAGAAGGCTATGTACAAAGCTTTATCAAGATTCCATCAGAGAAAGAATAGGATACTCGGAACAAGGAAAACCTCTATAGGGCAGTCTTTCGGGCATAGCACAAGCCTTGGCAGCGCACGCTTACAATACAGTAATGAGCTAAAAATGGAGTTGTTGATAAATGATAAGTTGGCGCCTATTACAACGTTATGTGAGCGTTTGTATTACTGTCTCAAGTGCTCCGTCTACTTCAACCTGAGTGCATGCGAGAGATCGCGCATTCCGACCGATCTTGTGCGACTATGTAAATAACACGAATCGTACTACACTCGACAAATGACCAATAAAAATTATATAAGACCAGAATAACGCACAGTCTTAAAAAGGCCGGCCAAAAAAGCTAGTAACCAGAAAAGAATTCAAGGGATTGCAATGGAATTACAGAACCTAAACATTACCCCATTTCTTCACAATTCGTTACCATAGTACACCATCTTTCATAATTCCCTTTTGGTTAGTATCGCGTAGAAATGATAACTACCATTGTCATTACGCAAAAGAAATTTCTCGTAGTCCATGCAGAAAAGATGGCACTAGCTAGAAATACTGAAATACACATAATATAATAGTTATTGTTGAGGCGGTGCGTTCCTGAGAACAGAGACATAAAATGGCCAACAACATATGGCTCAGATACTAAAACCATGCAAAATTAATAACTGATCACTTCACTTCGTGTAGGAGCATTACATGATTAAGTGTAAGGTCACGAGCAAATGATAATGCGAGCTGGAGAAAATTAAAAATGAGAAGGATACTCAACAGCTCTAGGACAGAGCATTGTACCACAAAGAAAGCAGCGAAGAGAAAACCCATCCAGACCCCTTGCGCTGAATCCACCACATATGTTGACTTTACAAATTAATTTGAGAGAGGGTGAGAACCCCCTCAATCGAAAACGATTTGTCTAACAAACCACATTCTTGAGATACTGCACTTAGAACGGTGTTGAAGTGACGGATAGCGGGACCATTTCAGTGTAACATCCTGCTAGTGCAACGACAAGCAGAGCCAAACGCACGAGAACTCATCGTCAGTTGCTTGGGGTGCAATGTGACACCACGGCGAGAAAGTACTTGGCTAACATTCCCTAATTTCGGAAAAAAATTTGGAAGACAGTTGAAAGTCTGCAGATTTTAGTCAGTGCTCAAAAGGACTGGTCAAGTTGGGCTGCTGGAGGAAAGTGAATATCTGAGCAAAAACCTCTCTTTTAATAATGCAAAGAAGAATCGTACAAATTATGCAGATCGTATAGAAAAGCTGACGATCCACCACAACTATTTCTATTCAAGCAGCCTCACACTGCGGTCGTTCCATTTTAATTTTTTTTGTCACCTAACTTAGATAACTGCAAGCTCAGTGACAATATTTAAGCAGACTAAAATCCGAGTTGTGGACGGGAAATGGACCCATGTTTTCGTTTTCGTCTACACTGTGAAGTGTTAAAGTCGCTCTCATCCAATCCGCTAGGAACTGCCTGGAAACAGACTAAATTCTGCTTGCATTTGCTTATACGAAAAACTTGCAAGATAAGCGGAGCGCGAAGGCATCACGGCTGGCTTAAGAGCCAATTCATGTTTGGTAGAAATAATAATGGCAATCGAGATCAAAGTCACGTGAATACAGCACAGAATCGTATCTGCTCTTTTGTAACTTGCATTTCACACAGTCAATACCACAAAAATGTGCGACCATGGGCAGCGACAGGTGACCCCGTTGCCACCTGCTTGTTCCTCTCGTTCAAATTCCACTCTCGCCTACGACATTGTACCCGCCTGTTCTTGCGACATTTGATGGCACCAGATTTGACTGGGAAAAGAATAATTTGAATTGATGCTCACACTCACTGTGAAATCTTTTTTTAAAAATTGTGCCAACGCACAGCATACCACTTCACGAACAAAAAATTTCCTGCTGACACTCCTCTCCGCGTGACAAATGAACGAATGGAATGTTGCTTCACCCATTCAGCCGCGCACAGCCTCACAAACACAAATACACCACCTTACCCCTGTGAAATAATGTTCCACTGAGAATACGTAAGAGACTGACGAAATACGCACATGACAAAAGTAGTAAGCTCGTAGACATGTATACAGACTTCATTCATATGGTGCAAGCAGCGATCGTGCTTACAATGTGAACCATTACCCACCGCTCTCTAAACGCCGCAAGTTCTCCAACATGTGTAAGCACTACCTGCAGTAGGGTCTATTCTGGAGCAGCAGTGAAGGCACCGAAGCTAATTGTCGTTGTAAACAATTAAGTACGAACGCCCCACGCACATCATCTGCGTTCACTTTCGCATTACACATCTCTTGAGCCAATAAACCGCAACAATCCGGAACTCAGACAGCTGTTTCGAACTCGCTCAACAAATGACACAGTCTACCCTCCTTTCTACGAACTGAGTGACGTAGTTGTATTGAGTTGAACCATAAATCCTGTTACACAATGACGAAAAATTTCAAATTTATTTCTATTTATTTGTGTCTAACTTCAGTCGACAAAATATGTACCATTATGATCAACACTATATCGCCAGCATAGGGACGTTATAGATGCCTTGCTTATGAAAGTCTGGCGATTTCTGGTCGAAGAAAATCTAGCTGATATTGGGATCATCTTCGTCTCTGACCTGCCGTCCGTCGAGAAGTGGCTCGAAGATCGGAATAGGTGGTAGTCAGTTGGGGCCATGTCCGAAGAATACGGTGAGTGGGGGAGTTTCGTCCAGCCAAGGTCGTGGATCTTTTGACACGTCAACTTTGCCACATGAGGGCGAGCTCTATTGTGGAGGAAGAAAATTCGGTCAGTTTTTCCGTTAAGTTTTCCGGCTACGATGTCCAATTGCCAGCACTAGAGATCAGCAGAGAATGTCGAGTTGGATTGCAACAGTTCCCACCGAATAACGCCCGTTGAGCACCATCAGACGCATAGAAGGGTCTTCTTGCATTTTATTGAAGTTGTGTTTTGTTTCTCAGGACTTATTGGGGATTGCTTCTTTTTACACGTACATGCTTACATGTAATAAATTTGAAATTTGAAATTCTTCGGGTGCGATCGCTTTTCGGCGTCGGATCTCCACAATCGTCCGGTTTCAGCAATTGCCGACCATGGGTAGTTGACGTAGAGAGTCCACTTCTCGTCGCCAGCATTAAGTTGGTGAGCCTTGCGTGCTGAGGAACCGAGGCTGATTGTGAAGTGGGAGAAGCCGGAGGCCTTTCGCGATATTGTCGTAGGTTCACTGCTAGTTGAAGCCATGCAGAATATGAATGTGTTAATCATAGACCTTTCCCTCCTCTATATACACCCCTTTACCACATATTTCAGAAGCTTCCAGTTTTCCCCAAGAAAAATAAAAAGTGTAACAGAAATTAAGGTTCACCCTAATAGTTCTAACTCTGCTATAAGAAGTGAAAGAACACCAATTAGGAAACCATTCTGGTGAGCAAACTATTTCAATAACCCAGCATGACCTCACGTTAGTTTTAGGTAAAATTGTGATTAAAGTATGATTGAAAAAATAACCGCAAAGGGAAAAAGTGAGGGAAATACGAGCGAGTTAGTCTACTCTACTATCACTCCGATACATGCAAGTCACTAAACAATCGATATTTATTCAAATAGATCGCACGCTGAGCGAATCAGTACATTGAATTTACAGTGTTCAGAATATGCGAACTGCTCACGAGACCAACGGTTTTACAAATAATATTACCTCAACTTAGACAACACTAAGGACTGCAAGATAGTTTCCCAGAAAAAGATCATGAATTAGCAACAGTTATGCTGCTAAATGAGATAACTTCTTAAAACAACTACTACTGCGCTAAATAATTATTACACATGAAGAGAAAAAATTAGTTATTACGAACACCAAGACCTTGCTCCAGCTCGGCTCTCTTTTGTTGCACTTTTTGATAGATGTATCTGGAACGAATAATGACATAAGGTTTTCATTAATGAAACTGACACTCCGCGAAGCCAAGTCATGGCTCTAAAATTCAGACAAAAAGCCTATGCGCAAGAAGGCATATGGTGTTGGCGCCTAAAATCGCCGCATACCCACAGTGAACTGAGGCTCCTGGGACAGGAATACAAGCGATGCAAGACCACGATATGTCGTTATATAAGGCAGCCATAACCTCTAAACCCAAACCATACTGTCCTCAGATCTTGCTACATCCGAATCAAAAAGTAATCACGCACAAGTGATCGCCTTTGTGTCAAAAGCACAGTAGAACTTGATGCCCAATTTCAGTCACCCCAGACGAACATGTTTCGCCCTCGATGACTACAAACTCATAAGCATCAACAAAAACTATAGCTTTGAAAATTGATGAAATATTCGATATTAACAAATACCTGTATGTGTTCCTATAAACCACAACCCAAGATGACGCCATGTCTCCATTGAAGAAAAATAAATGAGTTGAAACTACGCACCTGAAAACACCCTCCTGGGTCTCCGGTTTATAATAATGATCTGCCCGCCGTTCCGCTTCACCTTCACCACTAGCTTCGGTCATAGTCTGTAACAGCATCACATTGATGAACCGATACATATAAAGGAGCGAGCCTTATCCTTAATCATCAGTTACGCCACACTGAACGTACCTTTAAATCCTGACTTTGGCTAACCAGCCACTTCCTGATGAACTCGTGAGGATGATCCGCAAAGCGTATGTAGAAATCCCGTCGCGTCTTCCACTCATTTATCTACGAAATAATTCAACATTTTTTGGCAATGTGATGCGAAACCACGCTATTGTGTAAATCAGATTACCCAGCCTCACCTGATCCACCACATCGTAAATTTTCTGATCAAGATTAGCTATATCCTGTGTGTTCGCCTGAGCATGTACGAAAGCAGCCATATGTTGCTTGAGGGGGTCCTCAACTTCAACATCTGTAAATGCGAATATAGCAAATGATATCGCATCTCCTTCACAGAGTCAACAATACGATTGAATCCGTGTGGAAACGGTGCATTATGAATGGATCCGAAAGCGCCAAAAGATATGTAAATATTTATGTTTGCATACCTAGATTGTAGAGAAACTTGAGAAGAGTAACCCCGCAAAAATTCATAAGCTGTGAATCTGACATCTTTCTGAGTCTCTATCAGTTGAACTGTTCACGAGTCTTGATTCACATTGAAAGCTCCCAGTGTACAGTATGGCTATTGGCTATTTCAACTGGCTCAACCGATAACAGGGGAGACCGACGCTAAACGCGCCCCTTGCAGCCAATTTGCCGATGTGGTAAAGGCACCGCTGGGTGTTCCTGACAGACTGGGGTGTATCCTTATGTCAGGACTTGGCGTTGCGGCTTGCTTCGTGCGGCGAATGCGTGCGAGATTGCTGCTCTCGGTGTAACTCGCATGTACTTGCGTAAGAAGGACGGCCACCGTATCTACGCTATTTTTATTCATTTTCGCGGCTGAATTGAGTTTATTTTCGAAATGTTTTCATCTCAGTAGACGGAATTCGGTTAGTTCACCCTTGCTTAATGATAGCGTTTTGCCTGCATTCATTCCATTTACTGCTGTATTAACCTTATTAGCGTCATTTTTGCTCGCTCAGACTTCATTTGATTTACACATCGTGTAAATTCAGCGTAAATTATGATCATTGTAAATTATAGTGAGTGTAAATTACATATTTTGTATTGTACAAAATTGCGATGCAGTGAACTCGGACATTACCAAAGCTCAACTTGAGGGAAGGAGCTGAGCGATGACTGAATCACTTCCGCCACAATACGAAAGTCCGCTCTTGTACAAGTTCTGAATTGTGACACGAGCTACCGTATATTTTGCTGTGTGTTTAATAAGTTCTTGATCCATTGCGAGAATCTGAGCGTTCGGTGATGTAGATGTGGTCCGAAGCAGAAAATGTTGAATGGTCGCCGTCAGAGTGACAGGTACGGCCCATGTACGAGGCCAGCCGCATATAAATGCCACCACACACCTGCTCTAACAGTAAAATGCTGTATCCTAAAATGTGCCTCCTGCTCCCGCTGAGCCATTTCGATTTCGCCGCCGACTCGGATTAATGCAGATGCGTGCACTTAATGTTCCATGTACCATCAAAGTTTACAGAAGAAAAATTGACGCTAAAGAGATTGGGAAGCATGCACGAGGCCACCTAGAAAGATGGCCAAAAACAAAATTTGATTATCAACTATTGCTCGGCTTCTACGTGGGGCTGAATATAGAGTAGACATATATCAAGCCCACACGCAGAGGACTCCCGAGCCGTTTGCGGGTACAGCAATGCTGAGATTCCAATATGGAACTCTTTTTCTCATGGCCATTTCATGGCCAAGACGACAAAGAAAGAGAGTGGTATGCTTAACTTTCACAGGGGAGGATTTAACTTTCTATGATTCTCTGAAATGAGACTTAGTTTACGAATGGATTCGGTCTCGAGGTCTATGTCTGTGTATGGTCCATGAAAACAACCACTGAAAGCCAAAACTGCAAGACGCCCAATTGCAATGACGCCCCAAAGAGAGTTAGGAGAGGTCAAAGTACACGTGCGATGGCTCATCAGTGGGGTGAAAAGACGCATAAACGCGGCTAACCGTGTGTGTGGCAACGGCCCCCGTGGATAAGTGAGAGCCCTCTTGCTCTGACGGTGGTGAACAGTAATCTGTCCCCTTGGTTAGACCTGTTGGTGAGTCACGCAAAGCAAAGTACCCTGTCAATGAATCATTACAAGCCATCTTCATCAGACCCGTCCTAACTTGCTTCAGATCGGCATTTTGCAGTTTTTATTTCTCACATTTGTGATGAGCATTCGAAATTCTTTTGATCCACTTGAGACTCTTTTCAATAAAGCCCCTTCCTGGTCAGACCTCAGACAGGTAGTCGTCATGTGTGTGGAAAAAGTTCACGCATCAATCGCAATGTTGTCATGACTTCTCTCATACAACTCAAATACCTAGTTTCGTGCTCACTCTAAAAGATCCAAAGTACAAAGTGCAACAAAACTATGAAGCCTACCTATGTCGTAGCAGGCAGTATTCTTTTCGGCACCTCCCTCATTGTGTTTGATAATGTGAGATAGTACCTAAATAGAACAAAATTGCAAAACAGCTTGAATTAAACAAAACTACATCACCATGAAGTCATTAGATTGCTTACCAATGGATCAGGCTGCTGTAAGAGTTGATGTAATCTCTGAGGAATCTCCATAAATCGCATTCGTTTACAGCTGAACACTTGCTCAAGGAAGGTGTCGTTGTTTACAGTGTCATGATCAACGGGATCCTAGAAAACTAAATTACATCAGCTGATGGAAAAACTGGTACAACTTTCATAAAAAAGGTTCCCTAATTGTGATGCAAAACGGTTGTGCGCTTGATTGACGTGCGCACAACATCAACGTTAACAACTGATCCAACAAGTTCTTCCGAAAACAGCTTATTACGCGGTTCAATGCCCCACAATATTCTTTTTCAAATTTTCAAGGCAATTAATGACAGAGGAAGAAAGTACTCTTTGCCATCCATGCTACGAGTATCGACATGCCGGATAGGACAGAGAATAACATTACCTGTAGTTTGTGAGTTTTTATATACTGCCACAATGCCTCGATTATTTTCGGTCTTGTCTCAGCAGCAATACCCAGAACCTAAACAATGGATACATGAAAATATGCGTATTAAAAGTTTGAGGCAACACAAATTCACCTTCGCTAAACGGGGATGGAGTTTGAATTTCATGGGCTGATAATCGAGAAGGAGTAATATGGTGCATTTTACAGGTCTGTCCCCTGGACGTTTCACCTAAGAGACAAGTTCAATAAATTTCTGTACAACGGGGTTTTTCAAGAAGGTGACAAAGATAATAATAGATAATTATGAATGTGCAATCACAACAAAGAAAAAACCGAACCTGGAAACCGTCCGTCTCGTTCGTCGTTGGGGTACGGTGCCACTCAACTAAATGGTTGTCTGGGCCATAAATATCCTTATCCAATTCGATGACCTGAATGATATGTGAAATTGCTGAGCTAAACAGGAACAGTGCAGTCACGTGTTCAGTTTTTATTGCAAGTTCGGGCACTGATGACACATAGCTCATCCTTCTTCGGAATAAGGTGAGATCCGATTTGCTATAATCTCGTTTCAAAGAAAGTTCGACACCTTCATACGAACATCTCACTTGCTTTGCATGGAAGGAATTTTACAATCCGGTGCCTGTTTCTGAGGAAGCCACGTAGCGCCGGAGGGTTTGGGGCCGAATGACTATAATTGTCGCACTCTGCGGGTAAAACTGGGCTTGCACACAGATTTCTCGCCATTTTGGAATGTAAGCTGAAATCCACTTTTACATCCCATCAAGTTTGAAAAATGAGGTGGCGATAAGTAAACGAGGTGTCAACACATGTAATAGGTGAATGCTTGAGCTTCGTGGCCTCAAACGGTGTTCCGCCCTTCACATGCTTCTATGTGTGAAAAAGGAAGGATTTCGAAGATAATCGTTCTCTATCAAAGCGCTACCGAAGATGTTTTTCCACTTGCGAAGCACTGAAGATCCTCACACACAATGACCTCAGCGACGACGGACGAGCAAGGTGTATTTTAATGACAAGTAAGGCTGAGGTCATAAATCCTATGATCGCGAAATCGCATGCGCCGTTGTGTGCACCCCCACATGAGCGTGCTATTTTTCCTACCTACGGGCAATCCGTGAGTTAAAGAAAATAGCACGCTCATGTACGATTGCATTCGCCGCTGCAGCAAACGCCGTTATGTAAATAGACATGAATACCCGAAGAAACCATCCACTGCTCTATCGCACATTTAACGACATGGACTTGAATTAACACACTCACCAGGCTTTTGAAAAACGAGCTGAATTTCCGTTTGGGCAAAGGACGAGCTGGTGGTGCCGGAGTGGAATGACCAGATGCAGCAGTTCCATTAGTCTATGAAAAGGTCCATGGTTTAAATGATTAGAGAGGTGTACGACCCCTTTTCGATGGCTCAAAGCTGCGTTCGTACACAGCTCAATGGGATTTTTCAAATGAGCCATCAATCTTTTCAATCGAGCGAGAAATGAGCGTATCCGCGTACTCACAATTTTTAATGGATCGGCGATATTTGATATTTGCCATAATGCTGGTAAACTGACGTGGTGGCATTTGGCATCGCCGAAAATCCCATAATCGCGAATAACCCGATACGCCGGTCCCTTTCAGCTGGGAATGAACGCAGCATAGTTCCTCTATTTGATATCTCCCTCAATCATTGAAGCATGATAGTCACTCGAGCATATCACTCTCAGCAACGATGTTTCCAACTCATTCTTAAGCTTACTTGGTCTTCGATCAGTCGACCCTCAACGCGTAGCTCCCACATCGGTACAGTGCCCTCATCGCCTTCCTGCAACGGTAAGAACACAGCGAATTGCTGACTGCAACCAGTATTTAAAGTTCTCAGACAACACGTACCTTTTCTGGTTCCTTTCCAGCAATAAATGTATGTGAAATATAAATACGCAGTCTCTTCTTCACTTTTTGTGGCCTTTTGAGAGCTTCCTGAAATGTGCTCTCACTTGAATACACTTAAAGCAGAGTCGATCAATCACAATTCAGTCAGATAAAGAAAGAGTGAAAGTTAGATGAAGGCCGGAAAACATGAGAGAAAGGAGATAGATCGCTGAACCTAAAAAGAGTTCTGATACACGAAAATAAATATTTAGCCTCAGAAATCCTCTTAATGCAAGATCGGAAAAATGTTCAGCTTTCAGCCTGAATAGGCGAAATAAAGAAATAGCTTTCACCCAACAAACGCGAAGCAGCACGCCCATCACTGCAAAGAAAAGCGAACTTAGAAAGTAGACTGGAAATTTTCCCACCTGGATATCGAGTTTTTTGCGTGTAATTGTAGCATCGAGCTTCTGCTCAAAAGCAAGCAGATCCATGTACGCTTGCGATTCCGGAACTAGCTCCCTTACCTGCAAAACAAAGTATCTACCAGGGAGCGCAAACAAAACAAGCACATCCGCTGACGGCAGTTGTGATCAGGCCAAGGCTATAACTTGCCATCGGCTTGCAGTCCGCTTGCAATTCGGCGAAAGAGTAGACCCGTATCAATCTCCGATTTTGCGATCCTGCGAATCGTACGGTCCGCAGTGTCGCACAATCGCTGAATTCGAGGATCGCAGGATGCACGTGTTGTTGAGCGCACTCTCACTTGAGTGTGCTATTTTCCCAGGTTCCTTACCACTAGGGGAATGTGAACGACAGAGTTGAGGCAAATAGCATACTCAAGTGGGCGTGATGGCTCTAACGATTCTGCGATTATGCGATCGTGCGGATCTTACGATCGGAGTAGCCTTACATGCTGGAGCTTATCTTTCTAACAAAACTGGCCAAATATTATACAAAAAATGCAAAGGCACCCAGAGATTAGTTCAGGAGCTTTGAAGGCTCATAACGATTATATCCAAATCCTCGTGGTTTTCAACTGCGTGGCCTTTCGCTTCCAAACCACAAAAGAAAAATTGAGAAAAGCACATTTTTCCTACCTGAGGTGATATTAGTTTGTCAGCATACCGTTTCTTTTTACGGAGAGGCTGTGAGACTCGATTAGCTTGCATTGGAGGACCTTGAGAAGGCATTTGGGGACCACCCGGCCGCCTCATCGCCGATTGTGGAGTACCACCCTGCAATTAATGTGCAGCACTATGAGGTACCACATCTTCAAAGACGTTACAGCTTCCTTTATGTTGTGACCGTGAGCGTCAAATTATTTTGCTAACTGCTGTAAGTGCAAAGGTTTCGAGGTGCAACAGCTTATCTAGTCACCTAGAGATGGGACTGAAACGAACAGTAAGGCCGCCTCCAGATTTTGCAATTTTGCGGCGTCGCTCTTTCATGTACGATATACGACCCTGAGATTGTGAAATGCCGCAGCATCGCATGCGAAAGTGCGATGCCGCAAAATGGCAAAATCGCAAAGGCTGACGGCGGCTAAAACGCTCCTGCTAAGCCTCAGAGATTGATTTGCAATTTATTATTTGCTAACGTTTCGGCAAATCTCCTTCTTCAGAGCCTGTAGACCCGAATCGTACCAGTGGTACAAAACGTCGACTACCTTTCAAATTATGAAAGAAAAAAAGAGGGTGAATGAACTTTTGAAAAGGAGGATGACGGGCTGCAATCAATATGGATCGATAATTGTTGGTATAGTTCAAATAGTAATGCCCCTCGAGGGGGGGGGGCGCACATCCTGACCTACGCAGATAACGATGAGGTCAAGTCTTGCCAGTTTCCGTCATTTCAAGACCCACGGAAGCTGAATATTTGGCTTCTTCCCCCCTCCACGTTTCACATCTATATGACTACCTTACATGGTAAAAACCAAACTACCGAGAACTCAAGGAATTCAATCTGAAGAAATAGAAACTGAAGAATACTCCTCGCGCTTTTATCGGGAGTGGAAAAAGATTCCTTTTTGATCTCGGCCTGAGCGGATGGCCTTTCGAGTCAACTCTTTCCAAAAAAAATCTCTGGAGTTCTGCGAAGAGTTGTTGCCCTGAAACTGCTGATACATCCCGTTGACAAAATCGGAATGCTAACCTTCTCCTTCAGGGAGGAACAGGGCAAACAAGGGAAACAATCACCTAAAACATGCTACTCAACAAAATTGTCGGTGCTAATGTAGATGGGGGGAGCACTCCAGCTCGGCGTCCGACGCCATTTTCGTCTAGTTTTTTAGCCCAAGCCATTGTTTAGGGGAAAGCCTTTACTTCGCTTAATATGGCTTAGGCAAAAATATACACTCGAGTGTACAAACTGATGACTGTGGAACGGTTTCCAGTGAAGGCAACGCGATAATGAGTGGCCCTCCAACTAAATAACATCAAATCGTCTGGCACCTATGATACAACTTTCGATTTTCTGCGATAACATGTGCGGATTTTGCTTCTTTCCCGTAACATATCTGCATAGCATAAAAAATCGAACATGTGTACGACGTACCTGTTGAGGATATCGTCCCAGTGGCTGCCCTGGTGTCCCCACTCCTCTTTGCTGCTGCATCGTATTAAAACAATTACCAAAACGTTTCTGAAAGTTGAATGCTGTCCAGCGAAGCAAATCGATCGGTCCGTGCGTTTGAATAATGGCTACCTGCCAGCTGCCACCGTACTAAAGCTAGATGTGCAGGTCGTCCGTATTGATTGGTTCCTTCGTGGCGCAGCACGCGCTGCGTCACAATACTGCTCACGCTTTCGTATGTGTGGTTGTCTGCTTGCTTTCATCGCTCGTATGTCGTTTTGCTCTCGTAATAGAATCACAAATGTCTTCCAAAGTTCCATAGTATCTGCTTTTCAAGTTTGCGTTTTTCTGTGAATGAATGCTGTGGTTTAAGTTCATACACTTTTGTACTTTGTCTTTTGATCTCATGTTCCTATGGGGTGTCCCCGTATCCCTCTTTCTTCGGTTGGTATTCAGTTATAATTATTCATAAATTTAATACACCAATCTTTAGTTGATGATGTCCTCTCTGATGTCATCGTTCTAGGATAGGACGTGCTGTCAGCGACCGGAACCGGGCCTCCGACATTGGTGAATGCGACGTCTTCTCATCGCTTTATCACACGGGTTCAAGTTATTCTTAGAATTAGATTATGTGTACTGTTTATCTTTCGCATAAAGTGTAATAGCTATTGCTAAATACAATTCTGGTTTACAAAAAGGTGGAGACTTTTCAGTTGTTCTTATTAGTAGAGGTGTGTGATGGATCTGTTGTCCACCAGTATTGTATGCCTTATATTCAAACATTGTATTTGGCTTGCTTTTACGCTCTACCATTCAACCTTTTTCGGGTTCTTGTGGTACGAGTAGCTCTCAGTTATGAAGACCTTGTGTATACTAGATCTGTTGGGCTGGAATGCCTTGCGTAGAACACATCATTTACCCTAGCATAACTGACTTTCGGGTAATGGTACCGCTGGTTCTTTATTTGGCAGCTTTATTACTTGTGTTAAGGTGACTGCTGTACTCGGAAAAGGCGGTTATGAGTGCAGTCGGGCTGGTTTTATATATGTTGTCACAAAATTGAGTTTCAGCTGGGGTACGCAGATTGTACCGCTAGTTTCTTATCAGTTTTGAAAAGTGCTCAGTGTGGCTCACTCAGCTGCAATCAGTGTACACCCCGCAATCGATCACGCAGCGACACATCGCGTTGTCCGTTGAAAGGAAGGAGCGTAGCTGGCTGCGAAGGGCTGATGCGAAGGCAACAAATCAGGTTCCAGTTTCTACGGCATTCTAGTTTCACACGTGTTCAGTCGAACGGGTGGTGGAAACGTTTAAGAGGAGTAGCATGTAGCTGATACTGATTGACTCCTATAAGAGTTTCTAACACTAGCTTTTTTCTTGTGGAGAGAGGGGGTAACCGCGTGGGAGCGTGTGTGTGTGGAAATTTCAATTCGAGCCGTACTGCAGCCGAAGTAGGTCGTGTCCTGTTACCAGCGAGTCTTTGATGCTGGCTATTGTATTTTGTCATTTGCTGAAGTGTCTCGATTGAGATGGAACAAAGGATGCCTCGGCGTTCTCGGTAGATGAGCGTGGTGCAAGGTACATGCTGGCTGTTCTCTTTCAAACGTAGCCCTGTATTGTGGGCTTAGGCTTTTCTCGCTAAATGTCCTGTAGCTGCTTCTGCCTAGGCTCTGGGAAGACTTTCACATAGAAGGTTTTGTCGCCACGCCTCCTTTACCACCACTCGTGAAAAATATACATTTGAGTATACAAACTGGATTGCAGAATTGTTTCTAGTGAAGGACAACGCTACAATGACTGCACCCTCCCCTCCCCCAACTATGGTAGCACCGATCCCTCTCCACACTCAAGCCGAATGCAGTTTGTTTTTGTTTCAATTAGGATATTTCAGTTTTGTGGTGCAAATTCATTATGAGGAAAACAACAATCGGATTCAAATATATCAAATCGGAATTAGATTCGAGAGTGCATGTGAAGGACGCAACGGTTTCAGAGTTACAGAATCTGTGGTTGTGTAAGTAAGAGACTACACGAAACCGTAGTTCAGTCTCTGCCGTAGTGCTAGGGGTCGTTGAAGCAGTACATTACCGGAGATATTCATCTGTTGGACCGTGAAAAGTGGTTCGGCTGGTATCGTGTGATGGGGTCGGTGTATTGGAAATGGTTCTTTCTGAACTTTGTGGTACTTTCTATGCTCTTTAAGAAGAAAAAGGCTTGTTTCGTTCGGTATGTCATCCTACAAATAGTCTCGGCGTTTACGTCCGTGGGTAGCTCCAGATCCAGTCGTGAAATTCGCTTAGGAACATGTGTTGCATTTTGGGCAGGTGGTTCCAAGTGCATCAGCATACCTACAATCGATGATTCAATCAGTTTACACCAGTAATAGTTTATTTATATTGTCTCTTATTAGATCATTGGTGCGATCCTATGGCTTTCTATTTTTTTTTCACAATGCTGAATCTTTTGTACCGTGACTCTTCTTGGGAGATGCTCTGTGCGTAACACATCGAGAAAATGGTTCGTGTAAATTTTCAGATTTTGATATTAGCGCAGTAGTGGTCGGGCACACTGTCGCTGACGTTTGTGATATTGTGAACCTGTACTTATCCTGTTACTATGTCTTCAGCCAGAGAAGCAGCCAAGGAATATAAGTAGGTTTCATGATAGTCGACTGTGAAGAGAGTGGGATGTTCAGCAGCATTACTCTTAATATTGCGAAATGTGGACTGTAAAGTGTTATAGGTAATCACAGAAATACAAATCAGTTGAAGGAAAAGCGGAAAGAACAATTGGAGGAGTGAAAACGGAATTCATAGCCCCCTAACCCGTGCTTGTGACGCTCGCGGAGCTAGCGGAAGCACACCGTTCGCGCCGTTATCTCACACGCGGTAGTTGCCATAATCCATCAGTATCGAGCTAAAAGGCATACTACACGATGGTCAAATTAGTGGTTTACTTTCTTCTGGCAAGTAGGCCCTTGGAAAACTGCTCACGCTGCACCTTTGTTGCCGCCACACGGAGCATTCTCACAATGTTGTGTGTGTTCGAACACAACAGTTACGCCCGCTCAACCACATCACACCTAGCCCTAGACGAACCAGTTTCCTACGTGCCGCTTACGTGGAGAAGGAATGTTGAGATAAAAGAAGATTGAACCGCTAATTCGATGATGAAAGCAGCTTCCACATTGGAGCTCATAAGGCCAGGTGTGACTTGGTTGGGTGGGCGTGGCGCGGTTGTTTTCAAGCAGGCACAGCTTCGTAAGGATGCACCGTGCAGCCGCAGCAATGATGCAGTTTGAGCAGTTATCCAAGAACCTACTCGCCTCAAGAATGTAAGCTACTGATCTGATTATCGCGTGATGTGCCTTCAAGTGAGACCCTGTCAGAATTCGCGGTTTTAGACGTCGCGCGCGACTCTGTGTCCCTGAGATCTTGCATTGCCGAGGTTGGGTGCGGAGCCGCGACGCGGCATAAAAGTCTGACGGCTGCCTGAAGGTACAATGATGCCTAAGCTTGAGTGGGGCGGAAGCAAGCTCCCTTTCCTTCCTGAAGTCAGACAAAAATCGCGCCGGGCGTCGAGAACATTGTAGTGGTACCCGCGTGGCTATCGTCGCACCGTTGCAGCTGTCGAGTTTGTTTCAGACCATTTGAAATTTCGGCTATAGTTAGGCTGTCATAATTGGCGGCGCTATCACTTTGCCATGTATAAATGCAGCTTGATTCTAACCACAACGCAAACTGTGAATGCCCAGAAGAAAGTCGCAAGCTGTCAAAGCTTCAACCGTAGTTGTTCGAGTAACTAATGGTGTGTGCAGGATGAGTTAAACTGGAGTATTATCTGCTTTTTGTGAAGATACGGTTTGTAGAGTTGTGGTACGACGTGTGTAGAGTTGTGGCTCTTTATAAGTGTGCTGAGGTGAAGTTCTATCATACCCGAAAGTTGTCATCTGATATCACGCAGTCGAAAAGCGTTCTTTTCGCATTCTTTTGCAAAGCGTTCCCATTCTTTTGCATACGGTTTGTATGGCTTGCTTCTGAGTCACGTTGAGACATTGCGGCGGCGATTACAGTCACATTACATGCCAAGAAGTTATAGCGAGTGAAATGTATACATTGAAGGTGTCATCTAATACGAACGAAGCGCGAACTCAACTCTCATTGTTCGCAATTAAAATACCAGTTTTGTACCGAAAGTTGGTTTCGATTTTTTTTTTTGTATTGGAAACATTAGGAAAGAAGCTGTTGAATATCTCACTCTGCCTAGTTAAGTATCTAAGTCTGAACAATTTCAGGTTAACCCTCGATGAGTTAGTGAACAACAATAAGACACAGATAAATCTATTGACGATTTTGGCCGAAGATTACCAACAACATGCAGCATCAATAGTAGAAACCATAGAGAAACAAATCTACACAGTAAGTTTTAAACTTTTGCGAAAGTATTCTGTAGTTCTGTAGTTTTCTCGAATGTCTATCCTCAGAGCTCACGAAGACCGATATTAGATATCATGATTTTGCTTGCGAAGTCGCTGTGCCGCAGAATCTCTGCGTCACAGAGTTGCGGCATCGCAGAATCGCGTAGTTTGAAATCAGTTAGAAAGTTAATTTCGAGATTGGGTTTTACCTCTGTTAGCTGCTAGTTTAGAAATGGGAGGTTTGTGCTATGAAATTTCATTTATAGGTTCCGAAGGCTCAAAAGTTACCAATAATGTACGTTGCCGATTCGATAATGAAAAACATACCAAATAGCGATTACAAGGAACTATTCGCCAAAATAATCGTGCGGGTCTTTGTTCACGTATTTCTGGAGGTATGGTCCCTGTCGTGTATGTTCGAAGGTTTATCTTTTGTTAATACCACGTATAGTTCCAGGGTGACGAAGTGGTGCGTGCGGCCATGTACCGCCTTCGGCAAACGTGGGGTGACATCTTCAATCGATCGAAGCTTTATCAGCTAGACATCAAAGTGAACGAAATCGATCGAGCCTGGCCGCTCACTGCTTTGAAGCAGGGTGCGAAACCACCTGTCACAACGAATCCGGCACCAGCAGTACCAGAACCGGCTCCTGTTGCATCATCTGTCAAACCAATTCATGGCAAAGTGCACGTCAATCCAAAGTTTATACAGAACAACGGACAGAATACCGCGGTATTTAATTTTGTACTGATGACCCTGTTTCCAATAAAATATACTTTCCTTGCCCCTTCATATTATATTCTCGAAAGTTTTAAGATAGATTTGTGTATCAGATGGTGTCATTTCGTTAGATCGAACATCATGAAAACACCAATAGCAGGAAAACCATCCACTAATTCGGCATAACGATGTCGATTAATGTGGGTCGCACGGCCGAAGAGGTCTCTATTTATGAGCATGTTGAATTATTCCATCTAAGTGCAACTTTTGATGATAGAGGTCTAATGAAAGGCTTAGAGTGTGTTATAGAACATCCAGGGCTGCTATCACACTTCGGAATACTGCTAACCTTATGAGGGTTGAATAGCTATTTTGAAATCTTTGGTATTGAGGCAGTTTGAAGTGTGATGTATAACTGTTCAAGCCTTCGCATAGCGCGCAGTTATTCGGCAAATGGGTTGTGCACATCACTTGATTCCTGCATCGAGAAATGGTTGCAGTTTCAATTTGCAACTCCTCAGATTTAGGAAAGGTTTCAACTTCTTTTTGAAGTGTTAGTGCTTTTTGCATAAAGTATTATATCGTCGTCGTTACTGAACGGTGATCTTGGCAGCTCGCCGGAATGTGAAGGAAAGAAAACCAATTTACGAGCTCGCTATCGCATGCGCAATAAAATTAGCTGCGTGCCTGAACGGGCTCGGTAGGAGCTGGTCCTGTGACGGCAACCAGTCTTATGAAGATTTTATTTTTGGAACAGTTGTTCATATCATTCAGGTGAAGTTCATTTTGCAGGGCGATGATGTGCCCAGGAGGGCAAAGTCTGATGCACCGAAGAGGGTGCGATTCAAAACCGAACTGAAGGAGCCGAAGAAGGAGTTGATGTGCGTGCGCAACCGTTATGGGACATCGTGCTTCCAAATTCGTAGAAGATATAAATCCTCGGATTTCAGCGACGAGCTTTTGGATTTGCCTCCAGTCCGACCCTGTGAACGCGCAATCAAGACGGAGCCGGACGAGCCCACACCACCTCATTCTGGCGTTCATCCGCCCAAGCGAAAAGCCGGATTGGGTGGTGGCCCTTACATCGATTCAAAACGGAAACGTTCACCTCCCAAATCACATGATGAGGATTTGAGGTCCTTGGCCGCTCATGCCCCGTAAGTTTTCTAGAGCTCTTGCAAATACCTTGAGTGATCGCACCACTTTCGCCCTGTGTAATTCAGTAGATGTGGTATAACTACCCCTCTAGGTGATATATCTTTTGGCAAAAGAAAACAAGTGATCCACTGCACTACAGGGAAATTCAATCTTTAGTTGCTGTTTAAGTAGGAGTGACCGTTCGATTCAAATGGATGTCAGTGTTCATACATTCAAGCATAATTCGATTGGATCTGTTTACCTATTCATTTTTTTTGTTTTCAGCAAGGAGACTGTTGTGAAGCCTACACCAATTTTGGGCTCTCACGCTTTCACTGTTCAAGCGAAGTCTTCTATAGGGCGGGCCCATCAACAACTTCCTTTACCAGGAGAATCCTCCCCTCCACTGTCCTCCTGCAGCCTTCCAGTTTCCTCCACAAATTCTTCTCAACTTCAACCTACAGGACCAAACCTCCCGATGCCTCCCAACTTCCATGTGCCTTCTTCAATACCCGGTCCTGGAGGTCTTCCGATGCCTCCAAATTACCATCCGCCGGTTGCTCCTTCTACATCAACACTGCCGATGCCACCGAATTACGCCTCCACTGCACCATCAGTACCTGGTCCTGGTGGACTTCCCATGCCACCGAATTACGTTCCTGCTGCAAATGCGTTACAACCAGCAGCTCCAGTTCGAGGGCCAAACGGATTTCCAATGCCACCAGGCTATCGTCCTCCGGCACCGGGTGTGGCTGTGCTCACTCCTCCAACACAAGCGCCTTCAGGGTCGAATGCGGTGAGTACGAGTTTTCGTTTACAGAGTGCTGCAAAAGTATTGAGCACTTGTCAAAGTCTTACCATTTCCACAAGAAAGGAAGTATGAACATGAATTTGCAAAGAATAGATCACCAATAGTCCGCTAGAATTTGACGCCTCTGGCTCACAGACACTCGCGAAGACTTCGGGGAGAGCGTATGTCGTCGGACGCAGATGACTGTTGTGCAAATCGTCCAAGACTTGGGCCACACTAGACTTTATAGAATCGAGTAAATCGTGGGGAGAGGTTTAGGCTCCGTTCTTCTAGATAATCCAGAAGGGATGTTGGATGGGTTAAGATTCATACTGTTTGGTGGTCATAGCTGTGACGTGGTGAAGTCGTGGAGGCTGTTCTGAGACCACTGTGGCGCAATCACGCGTGTGAGTCCGGATTGTCTCCAGCTGGAAGTCATCCGAATTGGGTCCAAGATGAGGTATTATCTAGGGATGATGTGTCTCCTTATGGCACCGTCGAATTTGTTTTACTGATTGGTTTTGACTCAAATGTCGGCTGATTTGTGGGATTTTGGTGCAGCGCACCGCCCTGCAATCGCCAAACTGCTGTAATGTTGGGCTGCTCCAATATTCTGTTTAGACCATTCAGAAGCGCAGAGCCTGACCCTCCACCGTTAGGTTTTTTAAGAATACTCTTAGAAGAGCATGGGACGATTTGTGCGACGAACATCTGCGAGCCACCGCAGATGCTTTTACTCAACCTCTCCGTCGTTGTTCCCGAAATGAAGGCATCCCGTCGAATTCTGACGCTATATTATGATATGTTAGTTGGAACTGTTTGTAGATCTACACACTTGTAAACTTCATGTTGATAACTCATTTCTTCCCAGTATTGTAAGTCTTCGTTTGGTGGTCAATACTTTCGCCACACCCTTTGTATTAGAAATGGAATTAAGGCGGTTAAATCGTTCCTCTTTAAAGATCATAACAGCGGAAGCTCCTGTGAAGTTGGACATTCCTTCGAATAACCGCATTTTCGTTGATGGAAAAGCGCATGAGGTGGAATACGTGAATGACATAGCAGTTATAGAGCGCAACGGTCTTCCTCACAAGTACGTTCATATCGAAATGTTGTGCTATGTGAATCATGTGTTAGAAAAATAAAATTTAAGGATTTTCTTTGCTGGAACTCCGCGTAACGTTATAATAGATGGTGTTCCGCATTTGTTACATTTTGGCGAATCGAAAGCAGTGATCATTGATGGTCAGGAACATATTCTTCGCTTCGGAGCGCCAAGTCGGGAGCTTTATTTGAACAATTTCTCTTTTAAGGGACAGTTTGGAGGTGAGTTCGAGTCAGTTTGAGGTAAAATCAGATTTTATTTCGCGCAACAACGCCTCTATATTTATGAGGGGCTGTACTTATTGATTTTAGGCGCACCAATAGTTGCAACAATAAACGGTCGCCGACATGAGATACGATTAGCCGGACCTGCTCCTGATGTCAAGATCAACCCAGATCCGGCCTATGAGTTAACAGCTGAGTTGAATCGTATTCGAGCGAATAAGAGCGAGAACAAGCCAGGTTCGAATACATTAGCATTGAGTGTAGGCGCACGCGCATAAATACGATCAGTTTCAGAACCATCTTTAGACCCTTTCAATTTGTTGAAAAAGCTTCAACAAAGTGGCTTCCTGAAGAAACCGGAGCCTGCTCCTGCACCAGCTCCAAGTCCGTCTACACGAGACAGACTTCGGCATACTGCCACTTTGTTAAGAGATACAACGCCGCCAATTCCCAGCGAGCACAGGTATGTAGGGAGATAAATTTTTCTCTGCTTTTAAAGTACGAAATTCATTGTACTAAGAAAGATGACATCGTGATCAAATAGCTTTACTTCAGATAGCAGTTTCAAGTGTAACGCACGTCCTTCATTTTAAATCCTGAGTGGCGCGTTCACAGCACATGTATCGCTTCTTTAGTCGCGTGTGTACTCTCAATCAAGGTTTCGCACCGCCGCTTGCGCGATGCGTGCTAGCTAGGGCCGCATCATGTGGAACCCAAATTGTTCACCGTGTGGTACACCAAAGTGGTTACAGGTAGTACGCCTGAAATAAATTTATCTCCCTGGATCCCAACTGGCTCCTACTTCTCGCGTTCGCGTCGCGTGCCGCCCGCGGCGGTGCGGAATCTCTACGCCCCTTACCGTAATGATGTCGATCACAGTGAGCCTAAAGGTACACGTTGGCTTTGGTCAAAATTCATGCGGAGGTTGATGGGCGACATGTCTAATAGTTATACCTTCTTATCACAAGCTCTCGAGTTAAACCATAATCTAATCTGGTGTTATGTTACAGTATCAGCGTTGTGGAACGACGATCAGTCCCCACAGCTCCGTTGAAGGAATTCAACATGCGAACACTGAAAATGTAGGTGGTTTTTTATATGCTTCTCTAGCGAGATGGTTTATTCAAAATGCTTTTCTTTTTAGACGCTATGAAAGTGTGGTTGATGCGCTTCATGAGAAACAACAGAATGCATGTCCACATTGTGGTCAACGAATGGAGCTACGTGGAGAACGATACGAAAGACATCTTGACTGGCATGTGAAAAGAAACCTCAAAACATTTGAGAAGGCCAGCACAAGTCGACCGTGGTACGCAAGTAGTAAGGTGGGTATCAACACAAATATTGGTTGCTCCTGCATAGGTTGCAGTGCAGCTTACATCATTTTTCCTCTCGTAGTGATATTATTGATTTGTTATTTATATGCTGTTTAGGATTGGCTCAAAAGTGAAGAGGAGGAGGAAACGGGCGTTAGCGCTGCAAACGGCACTTCTGGTTTGTTTGATCAGTGTCATATCTCCGCTTTCGTCTTTCTGTCATGTGGCATATTTTCGTTTTTTCTTTCGTTTTGGTAACTGTTGTATGCCATGTAATTTTAGAAGCTATGGAGGAATCAGTTCCCATAATAGCTGTGTCTGCTCGAGAGGCCATAAATAAGGTGCTCAAATTTTTCTTCTAACCACAGTTGGTCGTATTATTTATGTGAGACTCATAGATGTGTTTCAGACTTGCGCTGTATGTTGTGAAGAATTTGAAGAGTACTGTGATGAAGATGATGATGGTGTGTGGAAACTCAAGGATTGTGTTATAGTGAATAATCAGGTATGTTTCGCAGTGTCACGGGGGTCGGGCAGCCACAGTGTTCATTACCTATCAATCTATTCTATAAGTTCTGATGGTAAATGTTTCAGGCATATCACTCAGCTTGCGTCCAAGATGCATCAGTGTTAGAAGAAGTACCAGCACAAGAAGCACTGGACCATAGTGATACAAAAAGTGTTGTACAGGATAACAAGATGTTAAATCTGTTGAAAACTACACAATAGCAACATCATACGTGTTGAAAATAACAAAAAAGGAATGTTTGTACATACAATGGCCGCAAGCAGTGGTTGCAGTGTCCGCATGGGTCTTCGGAATAGGTCTATCGGTTACCTAGGTTCGGAAAATTGATAAAAATCTATACAACGAATTTAAATAAATATTGTATTTTTGTGTTCTTGGTTTGCTGTCGTTTATGTCTGTGTTTCGTTGCTTGACAATAAATTTATGAAAACATCCTGTTCTGTTCCTACAATGCATGGTGGAATACCATTTGTGTATCACACACATGTCAAAGCTCGGCACTATTCAACGATCACTAGCCCAGATGCCGTGAGTCGGTCGAAAAATAATTTTCGCTTAAATGAGGATGCTGTACACGAATATGAAATCATAAAAATGAAATGATCGGCGCGCACACTGTTTGGTTCAAAATGGCTCCACTGTTGTTCACTTGCGTTGTAGTGCCGCCTTTTCGCTCTCGTTTTTCACATGATACTATCTTACAGGCATAAGTTTGCACACACAAGCGTATATTTTCGCCTGAGCCGGAGAAAAAGGTTTCCCTTTTCTCTCAAGGCTTGGGCAAAAGTTGCGTGAGCAGTTTGGTGCCTTCACTGACTATATCAGCTCTGCGCAGTGCACTGAAAGACGCCAGGTCGCCGGATGTCATACTTGTAATAAGCGCCTTAAATATCTCCTATAGGTGAAGTTTAAGCAAAGATTATTTTTTTACCTAATGCGGTGTCTGGGGTAGTGATAGTTGATTAGTATCGTCAGTTCTTCTTGGTATCAAGAAGTGGAGAAAGGGTATTGAACTGGGTCTAAGGTGATTTCTACTCATTGACTAGAGTTACTCCATCTGTTGTCTATCACTCCAACAGTGTAAATGATCATGTTAACTGTTTTCAACAATTGAATAACGTCTTGAATGGCTGCTACGGGTGCGCCATGCAATCAGTTTCCATTTAACACGTTGGTGTTGATGTCGGACAACGTTGACCGACAGCCGTTCTGTCCCATGGGACATTGTCGGACAATGCTGACCGACAGCACGAAAGTTGCCAAATCATAAGCTTCAATAGTAGCAGTTCTAACCAGGAAGTGTCTGGCTATCTTCATGTGCGCTTCACTTACGATTTTTGTTCAGATCAGTTAAGGGACACATTGTGGCTCATGGTAACACCCTGCCACGATGACTACATTGGCACTGTTGGTAGAAGGAAGTGCTTGTGCCTGGGGACGACTGGCAGTCGCTCATGGTAGCGAAACGATAAATGATGTCATTAGAGCTTTGGTAAGTTGCACATTGTGCCATCACAATCCCAGCTGATTGCGACGAAACTAGTCTCTCTCGAAGGTTGCCTTTATTTATTTTAAGATTTCCTTTGCAAATGCACACCTCTCAATGTCTGCTCTGAATCAATTGCTATTGTTTGCATTCGCGAACAAGATAAAGCAGAGAGTGAGTTTAACCCTCGTTTTCTTGAATTCCTATTATTCCTGTCATTACCATATTAGCTTTTCGTTCATGAAAAGATTTTATTGATCCTTTTTTTATTTTGGTTGCTGTACAATTCCCGACGTGGAGGTGCATCAGACGCATCCATAGCGATGTTGAATGCTTTACGAGATACTTTACGAGACAGTGCTAATTCAGACGATGATCGGGTGGGAAGTCCATTAGCTGCTGTACTCTCTCACGCTATTTGCAGTAAGTGCAGTGTTCAATTGAAAGTATGTTCCCATTTGCGAAAAGATCAACATCTATGTTACAAGTATGCTGAGTTATGGGCAAAACCTTCGGTCTCGGACGGAACTTGAACCCGCACTCAATGCTTTCCGGGCATATCCATTACACTACCAAAACCCCTTTCACCTTAACTCAGCTTCTGAATGGTATATTTACCTTAGCATCGCGGGCTGTGGCGAAATCATCAGTAATCATATCAAAATCAGTATTATTAATGCTTTCAGCTTCACGGTTCGATGCCGATATTGGCCAACAGGCTCAACACGATGTGCAGTAGTGCTGATAAGCCATGGTAAATATACCCCTTAGAAGCTGAGTTAAGGTGGAAATGGTCTCGGTAGTGTAATGGATTGGCACACATGCCCGGTGAGCATGGAGTTCGAGTTCAAGTCCCGTCCGAGACCGAAGCTTTTGCCTATAGTCTGCATACTTCTAGCAACTTTCGCATCGCGGGCTACGTCGAAAATCAGCAGCTATCAAAAATCAAAAATATCAAAGTCTAACATCTATATTGCTCTTTTGATTCAGATTTGAAACGAGCAGACACTTTATCAATAAACAGTGGTGATGCCACATCAGTGTCAGCATCTACTGGGAGGGTAGTCATTGTTGCCATGACGGTTGACTTTGGCACGGAACATGGTAAGGAAGTCCTGTCGACTCGGTTAATTCTTTTTCATGAACATAACTTGTAAAGTATGCACAGAAAATTTTCTATAAATT
Source organism: Trichostrongylus colubriformis (assembly GCA_963978905.1). Taxonomy (NCBI): domain Eukaryota; kingdom Metazoa; phylum Nematoda; class Chromadorea; order Rhabditida; family Trichostrongylidae; genus Trichostrongylus; species Trichostrongylus colubriformis. Next base: position 38,201,261 of record OZ022259.1, read on the forward strand.
ATATCTTGTTTGGTAGCTGTATTCGAGTTGTCATGGTTCTCTTAGACTTGTGTGGGTCGTGATTCTAAAGAAATTTTCTTGGTAGCAACTAAATGCAGGGCTAGTCTGACTCCTTATCCAACTCAGTTGGGTGTTGGGCCGTTGTTATGTGCTGCCAGCCAAGCTCTTACATAAGAATGGATCTTTATCACACGCGGTGGAAGTAACCTTGAAACTGGAATCGTATTACAACACTAGTTCTGTTGAACGAAAGAATCTACACTCTTTCTATTCCACACTTTGTCGCAACGGGGAGTCATGGTGTTCGCACAATTTGATTGCCGTCTTTCAAATTATCATCTTGACTATCGTTTTGACGTGGATATGAAATTTTATCAAAGCGTGAACGTTTTGATGTTTAGGTCCGTTGATGAATTTGTTCTTTTCTGCTGCAAAGCATGGAATTTGTGTTGACGTGGTTTCATTGGTTGAACCGAGTCCTCTTCTGCAACAAGCCGCTGACATTACGGGTGGAATTTTCTTGCAAGTGGAACAGCCGTCTAAACTTCTCTCCAGGATGATGGTTGGTGTTACTTACAGAGTTGCAAAGACGATCCGATCACCGTTAGAACACACTGCCTTTTATTTATCCGTGATTTTTGAACGAGTATTAGGTTGATCTGATCTGGCCGCCCCTTCAAATAGTTGCTGCATGGGACTTAGCAATTTGTCGGGATATGAATTTTTCCCGGCCGTGGATCGATGGTAATGGTGGAATGCCATTCGACTTTCTTGTTTTGCATTTATTTATGCCAAAGTCCCTACTCGTTTCTTCAATCATCAAAATTGTCGTTGCGCCAAATTTAGTTAGCAAACCAATGGCAAAAGGCATTGATGGGTTGAATGTTTGTTAAAAGTCATACTACTGGCAGTACATTTAACTGACAGTACATTTAGATATAAGGAAAGCAGCCTTCATGGATGATTAGAAAGCGAAAAGTTCGATGAGATAAGGGGGATGAAGCATCATTGACTACTTCAACTATCGATCCATATAGATTGTTTCAGATGCATCTCCTTGGCGACTCATCATCTCGGTCGTTGTTTCCACAACCAACGTTGAAGGTATCTCTTTGTTCTTCTATTTTTCTTTCATAAGATCTTTATTCTATAGTTGTGAAGTTATAACGTTTCTTCATGCTAACGGAAGTCTCCACTGTCACGCCTTTTGACGTCCGCAACTTTCTCAGTCACTTGCACTTACCTAGTTATCAAATGCGACTGTTAGTACCTATCGCGTATTGCTGTGTAATGCACGAGGCTTCCATGTGGTATCGCTCCACACGATCTGTGAAACTGGAGGATTCACTCAATACAGCCAATACTACAAACTGTGTCTATCCTTCCCTACCTTCATGGAATTCTAATGAGTTTATTTTACGAACTCCTTGAAATGATTCTGATGACATAAATGCACATATATAATAGATAGATACTTAAAAGCACAGGAAATGAGGTTGTGAAGGAAAGCAGATCTGGAAGTGATGTCTCCTCAAGTGAAAGCTTCAGTTATGAAGGGATAATCTGTAGTGAAACTCGTGTTTGCAATCGGGCATCTGGTGTCTTCATTGCGATCTCATCGCGCTTCACTTCGTGCTACAGGCCATCAGTGGCCGAGTTGCTGCGAGGGGGGGGGGGGCGACGTTCGCGTCTGGCTAACGTAGCCCCTCGTAGTTTGCATCTACTCCCAGCGCGTAGTGATGAAGAGGAAAGTGAGAAGTGAGAAGGAGACGGGAGTCCTGTTTCCCCATTTTTAGCCGTTTCTTCCAGTCCTCTGTTGTTGCGCTACTTAGCGCCTCTACTTTCATATTCCACAATCAGCCGAAACTAGTGTCCCGGTGTCCTTGACACTTTATATCACACATAGATTACGTGCGTTTTCAGGTAGTAGACTATCGTGCTTCTTGTGCGTGTCATCATGAATTGGTGTCATCGGGATGGGTTTGCTCCGTCTGCCTGTCTGTGCTATGCCAGTTTACGCCCATTTGCAAAGCATGCGGGTGAGTTCTCTTTTCTGTTCCACCTCACTTTTAATTGGTATGAGCAATGCTACTATTGAAAATGATTTATTCTAGTGCAATCTTCAAAGTGAACACTCTGCCTCGAAAAGCGCAAAAACGAAAAAGGAAGGAATAGATCTCGTAACTGCTTCAATGTACAAATCGTTGAAAACAATAAAATATATTCTGAGTAACTGAGATTTACTCGTTTCCATGATTCAAATACGCAAGCGTTATGTTTCTACATTTACTTGCGTTTCTTGTTGTTGTTGATTTTGGTGACTTCTGAGAGTGCACGACATCGTTTGGCTGTGAAGTAAAGAAACACGGCATTCACGGTGTAGATGGCTACACATACAAGACAAACGGCCCGCAATTTTATGAGAACTAAAAAACATTTTTCAATTCAAAGATTGACGCGTTTGATGAATCCACTGAATGAATTAAATGAGAAATGAGGTGACAGCCACGTTTCTCTGCCTCTCACGCTTCCCTTTTCGGCTAATCATGAGGTTCCTCCATACGTTATATCCTAACCTTTGCATTCATAGCATTCTTTCCGTATGGTACTATGTATGTTCCTTGGGACCATACTCCCAAAACTGTACCCAATCCTTATCTGACCAAGATATCCGTAGCTTTTGCCAGTTAATGGCATGAAAGCCGGGTTGTTTTCTTAATGTAGTAAGTCTCACGATACAAAAGAATCAGGATCTCCCCAACATGGCTAGCGCGATCCTATAGCGATCCGAAAACGAGCAAAATCTGTCGCTCACTGAACTTGCCACACCTGAACTGCCATAGAGTTTGCTGAGTAAGTTATTCGTTCTTAATGTCACACGATGGCCCTAAGTCTTGGGCAATTTAGCATTAAGTCAGGGGTGGCTTCATATAAAACATGTGAGTTCCCGCGCGCGGTAGTAGAACGCTACTGGAGTCGGTCGTTCCAATTTCCGCGCAGATGTGCGGCGCGCCATGCTCAAAATCTTATACGACGTATGGCTTGACCTATAGCTACACATTCACCTTTTCCTTGGGTACAGTATATTTTTGTGAACAAAGGGAAATGATCTGCATTTAAGTTGGTTAGGACTGAGGAGCTATCTCGAAAGAATATCTGTGGAGCCACAGCTTATCATGTAGTTTTGCGATGTTATCAAATACTTCGACTGGTCATTATCGGTTTGAACTTTGCGATGAACTTACTTGTGAGGAGGTATAAAGACATGATGTTCATAACAATAGCTGAAACCAGTGAAATACTGGCGGAGCACTGGGTATGTGAAAATTGAATGAGCGCCAATGTTGCATATCCAATCACTCCATACAGAGCATTTCTCTGAAACGTGAAGCCGATCCGGATATGTATGGGTAGAAAAATCAGAAACTGAAAGAGTACCTGGTTGAGAGGGCTGTCTTCTCCTAGCAATGGGCCTACAATGCCGAAACCAGAGCCGTACTTGGACGTCATTACCCTTGTGCAAGAAACTAGCGATGAGACATCGCACATAGCCGAATACTCGTGATCCATTTCAAAGCGAATTTCAACGTATAGCCCTCAACCGATAGAATCATGAGACATTTATAGCCAAAATGCCATCTAGTGAAAAACTATGCGTACCATACATAGAAATGATTAGGCCAGCTAAAAGTGCATAGAGTGCACGCCTCGTTGCAACTGTTGCCTCGTTGGCCCACTGAGACGCTGTGATTGCCATCTGAAAATTTATTTTGAGATATTCATCATTCTGAACGTTTCAAAAGCGTATGCGCGATTGGTGAGGGCCGGAGTTTTTTATCAGTGGACATAAATCGATTGCGCTCCTTCCTAAACCTGCAAGTGGACTCGAGCGAAAAGTCTTGATTGCAGCAGGTGGAAAGAACGCGCAGTCATATCGCAGTTTCGCAGATTTATTTCTCATGTGATCAATCATTCGAAAAGGATATCTCAATCGCGCTGTTTGTACTCGCTACCTGAAACCACCAGATAGCTAGGAGAGGTGGCTCCTAGGGTAGCGCCAGGTAACGGGAAAATACACAGTTACGATGACGTTTATCAATCACTCATGAATATTTGCCCAAGCCAAGCCACCCCACTATGTGTAATAGGGGTGGGTCGAGTAGAATTTATAGCCTGCTAGTCGTAACGTGGAAGTTATCTTGAGAACTTTACGATCATAATACGCAAAACAGGCTGTATCATACTTCCAGAACTACCATTCTTCAAAAGTTTCGAGTCAATACGTATCAAATGCACCCGAAACGTTGACCCGATTATTATGATTGTGGTCTGAGAGAATTACCAGTGCAGAGTAACATCTCCGAAATAAGCCCACGACTCCTATGACAATAGTGTGACGAATACACGTACGACAAAATCTATCGCACGTGGCCAAGCGTTCGTGTTCAATTCCACTCATCTAACCAATTGAAGATTCTTCATGACTGCGGCACAGTCCACACCTTTGAGATTAGGCCGTCGCCCGACTTCACGGTTCTGTGATATTGCGACTTTGCGTCATCGATTCTTTGCATGCGAAGTCGCAACGTTATAATCGCAAAATTTTTGAATTAATTGTGGAATCGCTTATTAGAAAACCGTGAAGTTTGACATCGACCTTCAACGGGCTGCGACAGACTGTGAGCACACAATCACGACGATCAGACTTGTCACATGTTAAGAACAACGAATTCCGTCGTTTGCAATGTTTCCCATGACTTTCAAAGGATGACCGACTGGATTCCGATATGTGGGGTTGGAATGAAAATAAGCTGTTCACATTCTTCCCAATCCCACAAAATGGAATCCAGTCATAAACAATTCAACTAGTATTCCAGCTTCCATAAATGACGACATCGGACAGTGTAGGACAAACGCCTGAAGTAAATCTGGTATGGCAGTTCAACCGACGCCTTTTGTTCGATAGCCTCGACGCTCTCGAAGGTGAAAAAACCATCGTGTGGGATAGGAGTCTTATGCAGCGAGTCAATTTGGTAGGTGGAAATGGCATCCTTCTTGACAAAATCCTTAAAGACACCGGAAGAGATAATTTTGGCAGATTGTGGACTATTAAAGTAGGGGTGCTCAGAGTACCACAGTGCGAAAGAAAACGGAGAAATCCAATAAATAGCAACCCAAAAACCATTTCCTCCCTTGAGCCCCTTTGCGTTACTAGTCTGGGGTGGAATGCAGACGGGCGGAGAGGTTGAATCAGCCGGCCACAAACGTTGTCCCGCCTTCGCCGGCAACTTGCCCGGCTGTGCAGAATGCACGTCGTGCCTGCGGGGAGTGATAAGACCCCAAGACGCACGTTTTGAATGCAAGTTTCGATACACATTACCTCTTCTGAAGTGTAAGGTTTGCTTTCAGATAACATGTGTTCCCGGTTTTCACTTTCTCCTCGCCCCTCCTAGTGCCTCCAACCTCAGCCGAATTTTTACAGAACTTCTCTATGGCAGCGAATATACTACAGCAGAAAGCTGGGGACTTCGTAATCAGTACACTTGCTCACATATTTATTTCAGTCGTAGTACCATATTCCTTATCAGCATTAGCTGTTCATGGTTTAATCTCACGAAATGAGCAATTCGGAGAATAAGCAACCACAGACTAGCAGTGTTTTTGAGAACCTGACTTATCCCTACTCGATTCAGTGCAGTATTATGAGGAACGCTCAAGCGTTCCAGTTCAAGCTCTATAATCATCGCCTAAGCCGCTGTCATACTCACCGCCGGCAAGGCGTTGGCTGCGTTCACAGGCAGCGAGGGAGAGTGGTACGGGGGAGGTGCATAGATGAGCATGCGCGGAGACGGAGAGATACGCGGCACGCCTTGCCGCCGGCACCGCAAAGTATGACCGCGGCCTTAAGGTGACGTTAGCATCTGGTCGGTGGTTGAGTATGAACGCGAGTCATACGAATGAACGTATTAGAAACAACTATAAGTGGATACCGATGTACTCAGTTCATTTCAGTTCGCTGGTCCCTCTTTGCTGAAAACTCACGGCGTGGTCAGCAATCTAGCGCTCGATCAATTCCGTCCACCAGATACTCCACATGTCATCTTCTTCCTGGCCCCTACACTGGCTGCTTTAGATGGACTATGTGAATACATCGACAAATCTAAAGCTGATACGGTATCTTAGATGTCATATTATTTTCATGACTTATATTACCTCTTACTTTTAGAAAACGCTGTTTGAGGTCTTTTTCATACCTGAGGCATGGTATGTAATCCGGGAGAAACTCAAAGAAATGAAAGGTGGAAAGGTTCTCTGACCTAATCTTAAAATGTTTTTGTATTAGCTGAAGTATCCTTTTTGCAGTATTGGCAACGCTTGGAAACGGTGCGTGAGTTGCCGCTCACTTGGCTACCACGTGATGGACATGCTTTATCTTTAGCAGATCACCAGCTCCCATCTAGGTGTGGTATCATTCCTTACCTAAAAATCGGCACTATTCAACTGTCATCTCCCAAGAAATCGCGAGTTGGGCAATAAGTGTAGTTCGCTGAAACTTTGCCTGTAAGGCGTTATTTGGGGACGCTGATCACGAATATGACCTTCGTTTTAGCGTTTACGCTAAATTAGTGCAGTAACTTCTTTTTACTGATTCCTTCTAAACCGTCATATGGGGGCGATTCAGAATGCTGATCACGGATACGAAATTCATTTATAGCGCTGGCCCCGTTTTGGTCCATGATTACGTCAATCTTGTTTTTTTTTGTGGCTGCAGTGATGCTACTATAGCAGAAGAAGGAACTGTTTTACGTGTCATTTTCACCTGATGCTTTCCCACAATCCTTAATCTGCACATTCGAATGTATATTATCTCCTAGTTTCCCCGTCTCCGCAAGCCTCAGGCAAAAACAGCGCCGGAACGGTCATAGCGCAGTGCCTCTACCATACTGACATCGCTGTAATGGACCTAAACGACACCAGCACTTCATGAACGGTGCAATTGCGCCAAAACTGCGCCAACGCCACGAACGGTTCGTAATCAGCAAACCCCAAAAACGGGAGACGGTCGTTTGGCGCGGCCCCTTGGAGCTAATTTGCCAATGGAGCACTGCCAAAGCTCCTCCCCTAAAAAGGCTTAGGTAAATCTGGGAGAGTCCAGACGGCCCATGCGCCCCATTGGCAAATTAGCTGCAAGGGCCGCGCCAAACGACTTACACCCCCCAAAGACCCCTGTGAGCGGGATTTCAGCGACGAAACTTTTTGATCAACTCGTGGTGTTGGGCTAGTGGTAGTTGGATAGTGCCCAAAAGTATAAGTATTGTCACAATCTCGAAGCATGCGTTGCAGGTTGCTGATTAACGGTGACTGGACACATTTACATCGTTGTGCAGTAGCCTTGCATCAATTGCTAGCACTCTGCCCTCAATCGATCCCAATCTACAGTCGTGGGAAATGGGCGCAAGATGTTGCACGGATGGTGCACAAAATGGGCCCCTGTGATACTGTATGGCTTTTCTCTACATCAGAACCATTATAAAGAACAGAGTGGAGAACGTACTTGCTACTTAACAAGAGATCCATTCATAGGAGCAGCAGTCTCCTCCATTGCGTCTGAACCGTTTGGTAATCATTGACCGTTGGATCGATCCTCTTACACCACTACTACATCAACTAACCTATGCTGGTATGCTTGATGAGATGTATGGTATCAGTATGGTTGGTTCTATCAAGGTGAGATCACAACTGTGAGGAACGTTATAGTGCAAGCTACGGCTACATAGATACTAAATAATTCGTTCAAATTCCATGTTCGATCTTCTTGAAACCTGGGCATGTCTGGATGTTTGTTCTTTCTTTATTCTTCTGTGCCAACCAGGTTTGTTATGGAACGTTTATTGGTCGACGTTTCGAACAAATCGTCGTTATCAAGACCTAAAAGTTCGGAGCTTCCAACCTGTACCTCATCCGGTGAAGGGCCCTGCCATTCTCCTTGTCTTCAACCCTTGTTAGATCTCAAACCCGAAAATAGTCCAGTAAAGGAAACCAACCTACGACGTTCCAGTAGGAGACTCCACCCCGCTTCCTCCAGTGACCGAGTATGGAAAAATGAGACACCAGTGGCACTCGAGACCGGTGTCGTCATAATCCACACAGCGAAATGAAGGGTAAGAACTCTGTTGTAATGGCCATGCACTCATTTCGGTTATTTAGCTTTGGGTCTTTTGTGTGGATATAGAACGCCTCTAGAGCTTTTCTGCACCCAGTGTCCTCTTCGCGGGCAAGGATTTTGCACTTGATATTGAAGTCATTGCCCCCGTGCTCTTCTACTCGATGTCTGCCAAGTGGATTGAGCATGTTTTTCCGTCGCTTTCCGGCTAAGTGTTCCTTAACGCGTGTCCCTAACATTCGACCCGTTTCTCCAATATAAATCTGGTCACAGGTTGAGCACTGAAGCTGGTATATCGTACCTCTCTGTGCACAGTCTCCCTCCCTTCCATATGGACAAATAGCGCAGTCTTCAGTATTGCACGTACGATCATAAAGCCTATTGCGAACTAGTAGATGTTTAATATTGTCGTTTGGTATGTTTATCAAAACGACCTTATTGGCTAGTTCTGCTCGAGCAATACTCTCACTTCAATACTCCGAACTTTTAGGTCTTGATAACGACGATTTGTTCGAAACGTCGACCAATAAACGTTCCATAACAAACCTGGTTGGCACAGAAGAATAAAGAAAGAACAAATTCGTTCAAAATTACAGTAACTTCCCTCTCCATTTTTCATCATCACCTGTATCCAGTGAAAAAATGCTGTCTTGCAAAGATATAATACTCCATTTCGCGGACTTTGATACAGACTGTTATCCTTGATTGGGCGTGACCTACGGACTTGGGTAAAAGTGTATCAAACTCCCTCACCTTGCCACACACTCTCACTATCTCCACCACGCCCAATCAAACGCTTGAAATGGACTGTAGCTGGCGACACAAAAAAAGTATAAAAGGAGTTTCGAACTCCTCGGAGACCTGTCCTTTTTCCGAATGCGTTAAATTTACCGAGGATAACTGCAGATTCCTTAGATATCAAGTTGTGAACCTGTCTCCTTCCAGCTACGCTTCAGGTTCCTTTGGCTGAATTCGAAAACAACGATAAAGCCGACCCCTTTGCTCTCAAAGAAATACATCTGAACGATGAGGTATTCTCTCGGCTTAAAGATGTGCACATAAATGCCATCGGTTTTGAACTCGCAAAAATACTGGCTGAAATAAAGGAAGATGAAGAGGTAAGTGCCGTGCTACTCTAAAATGAATGCTAAAGGATCATATCATTGACAAGATCTCTTTCAGTTTGATCGTGACCGAATGTCCGTTGCTGAGTATCAAGTGTTGGTGAAAAAAATGCCTCAGATACTTTTACGGAAGAAGCTCTGTGGTTCACATATGCGACTAGCTGAAATGACGCGTGCGCAGCTATACGAGTCCTTCGCTGACTATATACGTGTAGAAAAAGGTGATTCTCAGACTTAAGAGTTATCATAATGTACACTGTCATTTGTTTGACTCGGTGACAAGAGTGTAGAGGTGCTAGGTAATGAAGGCAGTAAAGAAAAACATTATAAAAATGAGCAAATGCTTTCGAAAATTGAGATGCCGGTAATTCTCTTTGATCATCGACGCGGACGTTTTACTCACGCGTTGCACAACGGAGTATTGATCGAAGCCACATAAATCTGTTATATGTGGCTGTTGCGATAGCACAAAAGTCGGGCGGTAATGTGTCTTCGGGCCGACTAAAGGAGCTTAAAGCCTACCTCTCACTCCAATTTATGCTTTGTTGACTATATAGACACTTGGATTCCTTTATAGTATTAGGTTGTCCGAAAAGTAATGAGACAAATGCAGTGGTGAGATTCAACATCAAGTATTTTTGGACGTAGAAGTCGTGAGAGGACAAAATTCTGGAATTTAGTGTTTCAAGTCCAGTACATATATGCCACCAAGGGCATATGGTCCATACTGTTTTCATCTTTCACAAACGTGCTAAAGATGGATGAGAAAAAAAAGCTGTATCGGGCAGCTCTCCTTCTACACTATCGTTCAAGTAAATCCGCGGATGAGGCCCATCGGCTTTTGCTGGAAGAAATGAAGGATCAAGCACCTTCTCGAGCGACGTGCTTCAGAGGGTGCGGCAAGTTCGACAAAGGAGGGAAATGTCTCGAAGACTGTAGTCGTTCAGGACGTCCACTGACGCGAAAGAAGCAGCTCATACTTGCCATCTGTGAGGAACGACCTAACGTTACAGTGTGCGAGCTTGCCACCTCCTCGGGTGCTCCTAAATCCACGGTACACGATGTTCTTCGTGCGTCAGGTAAAGTGGCAAAGTTGCCTGGGTTCTTCCGCACGCTCTCAGCTCTCACGACAAGAAGAAGCGTGTTGAAGTGTGCACTTCTCTGCTCAGCCGTCATCGCACGCTTTCCTGGATCGACTCCATCGTTACCATGGATGAGAAGTATTTGTCTACGATAACAAGGTGCGCCGAAAACATTGGGTCGACTTCGATGAATTGCCGAAACCACAGCCGAAACATCCCGATCATGACAAGAAGGAGTTGCTCTCATTCTGGTGGGATATTAAAGGCCCGGTGTTTTGGGAACTGGTTCCAACTGGTTCTATGGTCGACTCTGAAAGATTCTGTACTCAGCTGGAAAGAGTAGCTAAAATTCTGCGTAGTCGCCGTCGTGGGAGAGGCAAAATCCTACTCCTCATGGATAACGCCAGGCCACACACGTCGAAAAGGACTCAGAGTAAGCTGAGAGAGCTGGAGATCGAACTTGTACCCCTTCCACCGTACTCACCAGATCTCGCTCCATCAGACTTCCACATATTTCGTTCTCTTCAATCCTCTTTTGCTGAAAAAAATTCACCAATCGGGAGGACGTCGAATTAGCTATCAACAACTTCTTGAAGTCGAAGCCTCCGCAGTTTATTGCTAATGGAATCAGATCTCTGCCGCAAAGATGGCAGTATGTGAAGGAACACAATGGCGAATATTATAGTAAATGATATTGATTTGTAATAAAGTTACCGACGAATCACTGCACTACGACATTTGTCTCATTACTTTTCGGACAACCTAATAGATATATTCCGTCTCTACGGAGCATGCACTGGCACGGCTTCTTCAAAAAGACTGGTAGCTCTTGTGGTCCAGGTACTATTGCAAGGAAGGGGAGGGCATCTTCACAGAGTGTTTATAATGTTGAACAGTCAAGCCACACTGGAATGTTAATTTTCACAATCTAGCATATGTTTTTGCTTAAGCCATAATGGACAGGGCGAGCAGTCCTTTTTTCTTTCTAGGCTCAGGCAAAAATAGCGTTCACAATAAATGCCCCCTCCCTCATTGCCATAGCACCGCCACTGTTATTTTGATTGTGTCGTTTTCGTTTTATTATCGCGGTTCAGATTCACACAGTATATTCTATAACAAAACTTTTTCAGTTCATAATCTAGTCAGAATCACCACGTGATGTCATTTTTGCAGAGTTGCTCGAATCAGCTACAAGCGATAAAATACACCCATTCATCGAGGAAAACATTATTTGCGGGAACGATGTGAACACTGCCATTCGACTTGTTGCTGTTCATTCTCTTACAGCTAATGGACTCAAACCAAGCGTTCTTCAACAATACAGGCGTATGATTATGCAGGTATTGCTTGGAACTTTAGTTAAAGCTACGAAAAAGACAGGAAAGGAATCGATAATCCAGAAAATCCTCTCCATTCTCCAGAAACACTTAATTCGAAAATTTAGTCATTCGGTGTGGAAGCTTTGAATAAGCTGTTAAAGCTACAAAAGATGGGCACGATTCGGGAAAAAGGTGGCAGTGGAAAGTTGACCACCGATTATGCACCGCTGATGTTCCCCTCCATGAAGAAACAATATGATTTGTTGCCTGACAACATATCGGAAACAGTGAGTTGCACCATGTCGGCTTCAAAAAGTAAAGTAATTCTTTTGTCAATCCTAGGTCTAGGGACCTTATTATAGAACACACAAGATGCCGCATACGCGTACAGTGGCTATGCTCCATTAATTGTACGGATACTCGAGGAAGGTGACAGAGTGAAATGGGCTGGATGGAACAAAACTTCCGAAGGTGCTATTGGAGGTGAGCTCAATTTTCATTTCTCGCCTCCCCCCTATGATTCAAATGTGCTGTTAATCTCTGAAAACGCCGACATTGAAAGCGCACACGTAGTGACGCATTAAAGTCATCGATCGGCATAGCAAAGAACAGCGGCCGAGGAGGCGGAAAAACGTGTGCACTGTTTCTAGGTGACGATCGCACAGCTGTGTTCATTGTGGGTGGAATAACGCGCGCAGAACTTGCCGGAATCCAACTCATGCCCAATGTATGCCTCGTATTGACGTCATCGATAGTTACCGGTAACAGATTTATCGACGGTATCACACAGATATGATTACCATGTTATACGTAAATTAATAAATTGTGATTCATGATTTTATCAAACATAAATAAATTCACACGATACTTTGTGTATAGCCATTTGCTAAACACGTAGCCTTGTCATGTGGGGAAACAACAATAGCGCGTCATAACACCAATGAAATTCTTTTATCAAATTACACTTGAACAATGTGCGCTACTCCATAATACAAAATAATTAATTACACAAAAAAAAACTCGTAAAGGGAAGTTCCCAAGCGATAGAATATTAACAAGTTGAAAGAGATTAGGGCGGAATATTGGATCAACAAAGCGTGCGGATGATGTGGAAACAGGAGCAATTTCATTTATAACACCGGATCATCTCCATATAAGAAGTAAGGAATAAAAAAAACGTAGCAAACAACGTTTTAATAGAGCGCTTTACGCTCTGAACCTGTCATAAATGGATTAATTCAATACATTTGTAAACTGGGCATTTTAGAACTTTTCATTTCTTAGGTGACTTCAACAAATGAAAGTTGAGTGAAGCAAATTTAAAATTAACCCAGAATACGCATGAACGAATCAAACAATTAATTTATACTCTAGAAAGCTACGATACGAAAAGCGATGACTTCTGTGTGAGCGATTTCGAGCGCTCGGTGACCGAAGCTCGGTAAGAGAAAAAGAGAGAGCGGACTGCCCTGAGATTGACTTTGAGTCACCGCACATTCACTCGTCCACTTCTCCTTTTGAAAGACTTCGTGAAATACTTGGTGACGAAGGTGGTCCACTCTTCTGAAACTGGAAAAAAATATGCGAATAAGCATAACACCTTCACTTTTAAACACATCATATTATCCACAAAGTTAAGATTGCTTTTATTGTTGTAGATTGCTCATTAAATATTATGGAAGATTCTCCAATGAGTCAATTCTTTGTGGTTCATGGACGGAAATAACTTTGAATGATCCCAGTCTACATTCTACCTTTCACTCATGTTAATGATGAATTCTACATATATGCATAACCGTGCACAACATGTATAACCTCAAACAATGAGGGGGAGGGGGGAGGGGGCAAGGGAATAATACTATAATCCACTGCAGGAAAAGAAAATTGGTTACAACTCAATACCAGATACCAACTCGCCAAATCTGAAAAGAGGGCGCGGAGCCTGCAGCGATGCGCAGTTAAGGGAGGCTGAAACTCACCGATGGAACTTTCTAGACCAAAGTTTGCCTGCTCAGTGTGCGTGAAAGCAACAATCACGCATCATGCACTACTGATAATTGTACTCAAACACATCAAAAGCGGAAACCTGTCTCGCTTTGAAATTATAACTGACGGTGTTACTATCAATTTTTTCCGGTTTCCCACTGAGGGGACCATGAGCATAAGTAGAAACTTAGATACAACTGGCGCTTCTGTAGTTGGGTCCTAAAGCGATAACGCGGGAACTACAATGTGGCACTACTATCATGGGTAATGACTATAGGACCCAACTACAGCGACGCTCCTAGCTCTCTTACATCGCGTCCAATACCACGAAACTCTACGTAACGGTGTACTCGGGTACGAGTAGGTACCGAAGGACTGCATTCCAAGATCGAACGTTTACCCATGCGCCTCCATTACTCGAAACCCCTCAGGTTGTAGCATAAATTCGAAAATGGGCGCTCAACGCTTGTATGAGAAAAGTAATTCGCATCAACTTTGCAGGTTTTCAGAAACTACACATAATATGAGCAGGCAGGAATGAGTGGAATAGCATGAGATGAGTTATTGAAAAACCTCCTGTAGTAAATATAAAAGATAAGAACTCAGAACATTGCTAACCTGTCCTCGTGGTCGGAACAACTCGTGTTTCATAAGCTCAAACACATCAGCTCTATCCTCCTTTTTATATTGCAGACAGCGCCGTATGAAATCCTGTGCTACATGACTAACCTGAAATCGCAAAATGTATCGTTTCCGAGACCAGATTAAAACTAAACACAATTATGTAAAACTGTAAGTTCATTCCTCTTCGATAGGATTGGTAATGATGTTGCGAAAAGCACTTCTACGCTCTAAGAATTCCGGGCGGAAGTAATGAACTAGTAGAAGTAGAAAAAATATGCATTCACCCACTACAGGGCTAATGCGATGGCTAACTTTGCAAAATGATTTCTCATTTAGAGTAAGGAAGTGAGAGATGATAAAAAGAAAATGACTGAAGTTGTAATCATACACACACAATTCACATTCTCAGAAAGGATTCCGTACCGAATCTCCGAAAAATCAACCGTGAAGAAACAAACGAAGAATTGTACAAATTCAAAAATGAACTTCCCAAAAACCGAACGTGGTTTTTTATTACTTGTTTTATCCAGCATACCTTCACACAGGATATTCACGAGGTCATTTTGAAGGAGACGGCTATCTAAATGCAAAAAAACATACCTGCGGCTTTGCAGGGAAATGGACCTCGTTTGCTTTTAATATGGTGTTTTCTTCAAGAATTTTTTGCTGAGTTTGGTCATTTCCAAATGGCTAAACGTGATATGATCAACACTACAAACAGTGAGTATTAAAAAGAATGCAGAGAAAATGAACTGACCTTCTTCCCATAAATACACTGGTAGAAAATTACACCAACACTCCAAACATCAACCTTAGAGCTAATTTTAGGCGGTGCATGACTGACAACGAACGTTTCCGGAGGTAAATACCTGAATACGACTGGTTATCTCAAACACTTGGAAAAGAATGACATATGGATAAACTAACCAATACGTGCCAGCAAACTGAGACGTCAGTTCGATGCTGTCATCATCGGATGAACCTTCCATGATTTTAGATAGTCCAAAATCTGTTATTTTAATCGCGCCGCATGTTGTTCCAGATTCTAACAAAATGTTGGCTGGCTTCAGATCGTAGTGAATGATCGGAGGCTTCTTCTCGTTGAGATACACGAGGGCGGAAACAACCTGTAAACACACAGTTCAACAAAATAAAATGTCCAGCCTTAAGCGTGTTTTTTTCAAGCCGATGTCGCCGCGTCCCAGAATTTTTTAAATAGAAATCGTAAAACCCCGAAAGATTTGAAGATATCCCTGAGATTTTGGGCAAAGATGGTATGCAGACAGTAGTTGATTTCTGTGGACACTGGTGTGCGATTATAACCCTGTCACGCTCTAGCAGCCAGAATAACCCTAAAACTATAATGTTTATCTACAACAGCTCGTGACTTTTGCGCATAAAATGCGCATCAAAAATTCTCAAAAATTAGCGAATAGGACTAGTGAAAAGATTTGCAGAATCAACGCGATGGGCGATGAATTATGCGGAGCACATTCTGTGCAACCGTTCTACATACAACATCAACTCTGTTGTCCTATAAACTATCACTTGAAGGACATGAAGCAAGTAAATCAACAACGAGAATGCCTGACGACAGCAAATGACAGGCTTTTACCTGAGGTAACAATAGTACCACTTCGTGAGCTTTGCTGTACTTAAGGACACGGGAGCAACAAATACTCCGATTCCACATGAATGGATCAGATTAGGGTCATTTATGCTGGAGAACAAAAAATCACGTAAATGGCGTTTAATAGGAACTGATTTGCACGAGGTGAACTGAATCCGCCATAGAGGCAATCTTCGCTGTGGCTATTAATTGATATCATACCTGCATAATGATACTTCGAGCTTCCTTTTCCGAGATGCATTTGTTTTGCTTGAGATAGAAGTCGAGGTCGTTGCCCGTACAGTACTCGAGAACAGTACAAAACGAATGATTGTCAATGGTGAAAAGATCGAATAACTTCACAATTCGACAATGGTCAAGCGTCTTATGTATGTCCTTCTCCCTCATGGCATGCTTTACGTAGTTCGCCTGAAACAAAAGTGAGCTATGCTGGAAATTAAGATGAAGCGACAAATTCAAAATATTGGCACTAGCAGTACTAGATTAAGAAGGACATTTTCCTTGAACAAAGAAGGAACATGCTACACTACTGGTGACCCAAATACAAAGGTGGCCGAACATCTAGGTAACTTCAAGTCAAGTCGAAAGAAAAACCTTGTTTCACCACACAGCTCACCTTTTTCTCTTCCTTCCATTCCTTATTTACGTGGTGAATTTTGCAAGCCACGAATCGATTTTCCTCGAGATCGAAAGCTCGCCAAACTTCACTGAAACAGGCTAGAGTAATTATTGCGAAGCATCTTACTCACATTGACCACAATGTAAGAGCCGCACAAGAATTTTTCAAATTCTTTTAGATGCGTCATGTATACCATCGGAGCTCTTTCAACAAAAAACTAAATGAAATTGAGAGAGCGCATTCAAGGGAAATTCCACGATTGCTGTTAAGAAATAGCCAGAATTCCTTTGAAAATAGAGAGTTATTTCCTGCAATTTGCAAATTCAACGGCAAGAAATTGTGTGGAAAGTCTTCCTGAGATGCGGTTTATCTGCAAGCAGCATCTCAGCCAACACTAATCCCACGAAAACTTCAAGTATTTTTGGACTTGCCATTTTGCAATGATAACATCAGAAATAGGGCTCATTTCTCTACCAAGCAGAACGAGAACTTAGACTACGCATACATCTTTCTCAAGTGCACTTATTTTACCATTATTTCTATTATTTCTAACATAATGACCTTGGTGCTGCAGTAGCCCTCACTTGCAGCAATTTCACGTATTCAACAGAAACAGTAGATGTGTTACAGTACGAATGTAATAAAATAGAATTATTATTAGTGCCACTTTGTATGTTGTCTATCATCTTCCGCAGGTAGTTCACGAGAAGTTATGTTGTGTGCTGAGTAGTCCTCCACAATGCGTCACACGCGCAGGGAAAAAGTCAAATCATGTGCCTCCCCACGCTCGCCCAGACGGCCACCCCTTCGACCATCCGGACGAAGAGCACCTCTCGCAATCAATATCCTACGAACACATCAGCAAGACTACACCTACGACGCGCGGCAATGCCCCTGCAATAACGAAAAACAAGCGAAAACAATCGAGCAATGGAGCCGTCTTACGAAGCCCAGATAAAAGCAGTTCTCTGCAGAAACTGCAAACATTAATCATTCGCCTGGAGCCATTTTACCGTGGCATTATAAGGCTAATCGAGGCTAAAAATTGCCTTCACGTGTTTCCAGAGAAGAAATGCAATAGGAGCACCAAGACGAACAATTAAAAGCGAACTTATAAATATAAATTTACATCATATCGCAAATTCTATGACTCTCGCTTCGTTTACTAAGCAACCTATATAACACATCAGAAATTGAAATTTTAGAAAAAAAAATTCAAAAAAAAAAACAACCCTTCAAATTAAGTGAGAATGGATGAACACGGAAGAATTGAGGGCAATCCACTAACCTGAATCCACCTTTCCCAAGTAATGAAAGCAACAAGTAGCGCTTGTTCAGCATCTCATGATCCTTGTAACGTGAATCTCTTTCATTGCTTGCTCTTTTGAGTTCCCTCAAGTGGAGTTGCCTTTCTCGATCCAATTTTTCTTTTTCCGCGATAACTTCCAATTCCTCCTTTTTCATATGTTCACGCCGAAGCTTATAAATTTCATCCTGAAATGCAATGAGCTTACATCTGAACTAAACTAGTGATGTAAATAAGAACGCACTAATTCAATATACTCCTGGTAATTGATTTCTTTCGGCTCCTCAGGCCGCCGGAACACAGCATCATCACCCGATGACGTTGACGGTATTGATCCATCAGTTTGGATCGCTGCTAGCTGTGCCGATAACGAATTCGCAGCCGATCTTAAAACGAGGTGTATGAAGGGCGAAAGAAAAACTGTCATTGTAATAGAAACACTTAGCAAAAGCGCATTCTTTCAAATACAGACCTTTTCGGTGTTGTTCCCTCTTTGGCAATTCCAACCGGCTTTCGCTTCTTCAGCAAAGCGGAAGCGTTTGCTATTTCATTCCTTTCGTTTGCTATTTGCTGCATCTTCTTATCAAGTTCCTCTTGAGCCCAACCATCAACCTAAAAATTAGGCTATGAGCGCTGAAAACATTATCAATTACAAAATGAGGAATGGTCGCAATATGCTAAAGCGGAGATGCGAAAGAATTTACCCAAATTTCTCTGAAGGAATCTCCATGACGAACAAGCTTGTACTGACCTATTCGAGGCGTATTTTCCGTCGTCTAGAAGGAAAATGTCAAAAATTCGAATTAAAAAAACGTTCACATATCCTGATTTGTTCCCATAAATTGCATTTCCCTGCGTGCTAGGAAACAAGGCGAACCCTAAATTGGAAAAAAAAGAAATAACCTTGTCACGAATAGCTTTTCTTTCCATGGTATTTTTTTCTATCAGTAATCGCTTGAGAGCCTCTTTTGCAGATTCATTCTTGCGTCGTTCATTCGCTGTCTGTATAGAAACCGGTGTAAGCTATGATAAGAGAAGAAAGAAGCGGCAAATGGGAGGAGAAAACATATAAATACCCGATTTTGCTCTTCGATGAGTTGACTTCGGAGTTCTTGTATCAAACGATCTCGCTTGGCGATCTCTTCGGGAGGGGCAGGGTTGAGCTCCTGCAAGCAGAGACTATCACATTAAGCACCACAAAAAAACAGTTAAACATACATCGAAATCCGTCTGCGTCTCGCAATCATTTCTTAATCGAGTTGATGCAGCAGGTGTAGGAGGACTTTGATTCGAGTTACTGTTCGAGTCCGATGAATAATGGGGATTTGTTGGAGTAATTCGACTTGAAAGAGTGGGTGACGAGGTCATCCAACGCTAAAAACGGTATGTCAAACAGAGAATCAAAAGAACGTAAGAACAACAAATAATAACAAGAACGTACCGCTCCTGTACTACCTCCTAGTGCCGTAATGTCATTAACACAATTGTCCCCATTGGAATTCACAGCAAACCGCTTCGGACTCGTTTGTCCCTTCAATTAAAGATATGATTGAGAATTGTTGGTAATGAATGATAACTGAGTCTAACCCTTATAAAGTCGGTGATCTTCCTTTCAGACTTAGGCGTTTCATCACTAACCCTTATAAAGTCGGTGATCTTCCTTTCAGACTTAGGCGTTTCATCACCTCTTCGTCGTTTGCGTATGGATTTCTTCTCAATGCCAGGACGATTACACCTAGAGTCACTTGTGTAGCTTCCGAAATCAGTGGAAGATGAATAACAGTGCTTACAAGAAAGTTAAAGCATATCTATGAGGCTGAAATATCTTTCAAATGCAGTAGTTAAAGCAAACCCGCAGCAATGGCAGGTTCTACAGAATTGAGAGACGTTAGCGATTAATCTTATCCTTCAAATGAAATTCGAGAATCAAATGCTACCGAGTAGTAAACACATTCTAAAACACCGTCTCAAGTTCGCAACAAAGGGGATGCAGCTTTCGCATATGTACGAGTACGGAAGTAAAAAAATTGAACAGATAGCTTGCAAGCTACAGGACTAGGAAACTGCGCAGTTTTTAATGCCTACAAACAAAAATAATGTATTTATCACAGCTCCCTTACAGCTGCCTTTTTTGTTTCAACGAAGTCTTACTCAAGATAATAAACGACGCCATCGTGGAAGAAAGCTGACCACAATAATAATCCAATAAAATTCTTTGGAGTTTCATTCATTTCGAAACCGACAACGGACTAAGCTTGGTAGATAAAAAGTATAACAGTCCCAGTTCTAAACTGTAACAGGGAAACAAACCTTCCAGGCGTTCCGTCAGGTTCCCTGTCTGAAATTGAGCCAGCACTGCTAAGGTTGCTACATTCGTTCACCAGAGGTGCGGTAAATACACGCATTTGACCATCGACGCTGTCTTCATTAAATGGTTGTAGAGCAACATCAGAAGGACATACAAGTGGTAGGGAAGCTGACCCATCACCACTGGGCAGATTCTGGGACTGAAACAGTAAGAGTAGTAGCAGTGAGAGTAATAATGAGTAACGCTAGTAAAATGAGAAATAATGGCGCAAAGCCAACAGACTGTTGCAAAAACCTTTTTCAAAAATCAAAAAAAAAATGCAGAAGTAACTGCAAACGGAGTTGAGAAGAGGAAGTTGCTTCTCTCCCGGCATAGGAAATTGTTCCACTTTTGAATGGGATATTCCACTTCTCTGGGAGTTACCTTCATAACTTGCAAGGTGAGTGGTGGTAAGTGGAGCGCACGGAAGAAAAAAAGTTCAACCACGGCATATCTGCCCGATGATCGCGTCGTATGGTGAAGTCAAGGAAGGGTAGGTTCATCACTCACAACAACAAAGGGAACAACTCTTTACGTGATGTTGGCCGAAACAGAATCTTTGTAGACGGTTGCATCAGTAACTGCGGAAAACCTGCTGAAGAAAGTGGAAGCTAACTACACGACCCGGGCGCATAATCAATGAGAATATGAAAGTGACGGCGAAAGAACGAAAATAAAACAATGCTAGTGATCATTTTCTTCAAATACACTCAAACCGATAAGGAAACTCACAGTTGCTGTTGGTAGTGTTCTTGAAGCTCTGGGGCCCGTATTGAATAGCTTTTGCTCTAACTGTTGATGATGAAGTTGATCAAATCGTTGCTGCTCACCGAAATCTAACGGGTCAGCCATGCTGGTTGTCATTTTATCGACTAGTATGTCATCTAGGAAAAAGAATATAAATGTAGTTAAGGAAAGGAAAACCGCTCACGTGACGCGCCGCAACAACGAACGAAACGGACACGCCCCGCCCTTCCCGGCACACAGCGTCGGGTTATGCAAAAACGAGGCGGAACGCCTTTCTCTGGACCCCACCTCTGCACATAAAAAATGTCAAAAATGTCTAAGAAATTGAGAATTTGCAAACACGAAAGGTCACAATCCACAGAAACACAAAGTAACTCGGAAAAGTTGCTAAAATCAATAACATGCCACACACTTGTATACATGACACCAAAAAACATCGGTCGATGCGCCTGCGCAGAACGCACGCGGAGCATTCCAAGTGCCGCAGAGGCCACACGCAGACTTGGCTACTGTAGTTAGTGACTAAATGGCTACCGGCCATATCCAGCTTTATTTGCACGTGATTTTCATTTTTATCGAACCGTGGTGTTGATGCGCTTGATGATTTGTCAATGACAATAAAAACATTCCGAAATGAAAGGTCATTCATAGTGCTGCAGTTGTGGCAGCTCGACGTTTTGAATGACGGAGAAAAGGAATATTGAAAGTCTCATTCCCCGTATTTATACCATGAGAAACTGATTTTAAAGATGTCCAATGCAACTTGAGAAAGCTTCCCATCAATTCTTTTTTCGTACGGATTTTTTTGTCTCAAATGGTAAGCTTGATTTGTTTAGTGGTGTAATTCTATTGGAGTTATGAACGTGTTGTGAGATGTCCCGACCGGAAAGGAGATCATTAACTGACCGGACACCGAACTCAAGAAATCAGCGTTTATTCGCTAGTATTCAAAGTACGTTGAATGGCGGTACTCCGCCGACAATCGCTGCAAATTCACGCAAAGAAAGGGCAAAACAGAAAGCCAACGAGCCCATTGAGGTATGTGGTTGGATGAGCAGTGCCGATGTTATACCTGGGTTTTTTGGCGATTTCGTATGCGACGTCAGAGCGCTGCTATGTGCAGCGTGACGAAATCGCGCGCGAAATCGCAGAATCGCTTGGGATGTGCATGGGCGGGATGCAATTTATCATTGATAGGTCCATGCCCAGTAAGTATAGAGTATGTCTTCCTAGGGCTTTTGTATTTGCCATCAAATGCTATTTCAGGAGCTTAACGATCTTGATGCTATTATCACGCAAATATCGGACCTGAAGATACGTTCGGATCGCTCAGCTTTACAGATAAGTAAGTGGCTCAAGCATAATCCATAAGCTTCTCTTTCATCACTTTTTTCTTTGTTGGTTAACATCTTGAGGTCAGAACATACGCACCGCGTGCGGTGGATAGTGCCTGCTAAAGACTACTTTATTGTTGAGTCTCGAGGCGTTTATATGTTCTAAGCCATAAATAAGGCTCATGACGGGCACTCGCTGTAGGACCCATCTATTTAGGGCAACATTGCGCGCGCATCGTGCCGCACGCCTTACTTCGCTGTGCAAAATCCTGTCCTAACGGTGCTCGCCCCACTCTTGCATTCAAAAACCGTCAGATGGTAGAATATAGTGTCCACTGCTAGAAAGTAGTTCATAGCTGTGAATTTCAATCCTGACATGACATTTTACGCCGTAGTACGATAAGTCGTGAACCCGCAATCTTGCGATTGTGAGCCACACACAGATACGTGACCATCGTCGATGCAAGTGTCGGGCCACAAGGTATGAAGGTGACATCAAAGACGGTGGTATCGCTGCTACAATGGGATGCACATGAAGCTCATGTGAGGGAACAATGGCACGTTTTCTGTACGAAGGGATACGAATAAATTAAAAATGTTTCGCGAATACCTTTGGTCACAAGCATTTTGTAATGCCTAGAGGAGTCCAACGTGTGATCGTAGTAGAAGTCCAGATATGGAACCTCGGTTACCGATCTTATGTGAGCGGTGCTCTCAAAAGCAGGCGAATGAAACTTTAAAAATACATGATTGTATAAGGTCATTGAGTATAAGTCATTGTATGTATAGTGTCATTGAGGATAAATGTCTGTACTCGTCCACCTCTTTAGCCACTAAGGTTTTAGAAATGTTTCAGAAAGAAATATATCAGCATGTGGCTTCTTAAGTCAGATGAATGAGGATGATTGGAACGAAATATGTAAAAGCCTTGTCGGAACAGCGCTGACAGATGGAGAAACTGATTTCGTAGTTGACCTCTTCATTCCACTCATGGGTGAGCTTTCTCGACTGTTCTCTACTCGGTTAAAGGTTATTTGGTGGACGCAGTGGATGTAGTTGCGCGTATCTGTTATGCATTCTTTTCCTTTACAAATCATAACTGCGCTGTGCTCGCGTTGGGGAACTTTGCGCCTATTACATCTGTAGCGATTTCTTTTCGTTTCCAGTTGTAGTCAGTCAAATCCGTAAGTCAGGTCACACTTTTCGATTCTGAGCCTCTGTAGTTATCATTAAAAAGTCGCAGCATACTAAGTTGATGAGATCGTGCATGAAATCGCTCAAGCGAAGCCTAACGTCGTTTCACTATTTGGTGAGTCCATAAAAGATCGTCACCATCTGTATTTCCTCTTTTAGTGGATAGACCGAGTTATATTCAGCGGAGCAGTACTGGGTACTTACGCTATGAACCCATGATTAGTTGTCCTACAGATTTTTGACGAACTAGCGAAATCAGGGCGTGGGGTGTAGGCTCAGGCCCCAGTCGTAAGATCCTCGACGAGGATAATATATTGAGTTGGAAATTGGGTATTTATAATACATAGGGTTGGAGGGTGCTCGTAATTTTTTCAAACTTTCCTTGGTGTATGCTCGACACCCAGGCATATTTGAAGAGAATTCAGCGTTGATTAATTTTTGTGCCGACAGCTCGATCGCTGAAAGGTTATACCATATTTGTTACTACTAGCTAGGTATTAGTGGTGTGATTAGGGATGACGTCCGTATTTTCGGGAGGCGGCATGGTCAGTATTTTGTATTAATCTCGCTCGCAGAATCAGAATGGTAGTGTTATACCATTTGCATTTGAAATCCTATTGTGTCTTCTACGGAATTCAACGGATTGTCTCCAGAATACGACATATTTTGTGAAGTTATGTGCTCGGAACTGATGACATTGTGCACGGCCTTCGTTATGGATGGACCAAGTGGTATTGGCAATATTCCTGCATTCCTGGGAGCGATTCTTTGTGCCAACTGGCCTCGCCATATGTCTAAGGTGCAAGACATTTTATATCCATGTGCTTGCGTGCTTAGTTCAGATGGCTTGAGGATATACCATTAATATTTTAGGCTATAGATACAATTAATCCCATATTATACACGTCAGTTTCTGTAATCAAAGGCTGGATATTGGTCCTAGAGGAAGACAATGAGGTAAGCACTACTCATAAAAGATTTGACAGGGCCCAGTTTGGTCCAGCTATTTCCCTTCCTTTCATTAGTTTAAGAGTGTATTCGTTTTCCTCCAGCGATCACTGCTGATTTTTGTGGATGTAGCACCAGACCAATCAGGACTCTACACGGGTACTCTAACAAACTAGTAGTGAGCCTGAGGGTTCTGCTTTTTAGAAAAGCACACCTCAGTTCACAAAAGGGAGAACTCAAGAATCGTGTTGAGACAGTGTTCCTAATGTACGGACGTACTTTGGATTTGATTGACCGGCAGATTCTCCCAGTAAAAGCTAGTTATTTCTATGTGCAGTCCACTTTAGGGAGAGGTTTGTGCGCTACCGTGTGCGCTATAACATACAATATGAAAAAGGAAGGGGAGAAGTTGTCGGTCAGAACTTTCTGATCACCTTTCGTGTGGGACAATAAAAGCACTGACTTGTACGTAAGTTGGCCTTCGCAAGTCGTGTAGGCCAGAACGCATTCACCCCTCACCATTATCCTGGATAGAACTAGAATGCGCGGCGCGGCTTCCCGAGAAGGGATTGTTTGGATTCAAAAACTTTCTTCATCATTTTCATTAAATTGGTTGTATTCTCAGCTAAAAATTTTGAATGATAAAGCGCTTGAAATGCTTCAGGCCGTTATAAAAGCTGCGAATACTCCTGAAAGCGTAGATGAGGCGAATTTGTCGCCCAGTGAATCTGAAAGGGAAGATCCTGAAATTGTTAACAGGTCAGTTCTCAAGTCACTGCCATTTAGGCACAATTGTAGGTGCAACAAGTATAAACTCAGATTCGTCCAAAACTTACCTCATGGCTTTGTTACAGATGTGCTCACTCTGTATGTCTGTTGTGTGAATCAGCGCAGCGCTCATTGTGGATGAAGTGGCCTGAATTGTGCGACGAGATTTACGCTGTGATCAAACCCTGCATTACTCACAATCAGATCATCACAGGGTCTGTTTATGCTCTCGTTTTGTCTCTTTATTTCTGTGACCTCTTGGATATTAGCGTGACTCGAAATCTGTGAGTATTGTTTGTCGTTACACGAGTGCTGAGTTATGGGCAAAAGCTTCGGTCTCGGACGGGTCTCGAACCCGTGCTCCACGCTTTCAGGAATATGTGCTGATCCACTACGCTATCGAGACCCTTCTGAATGGCCAAAATCAGAAAAGAATCAGTACTCATTAGTTTGGCTGGATTGTCTGCTTTACGCGGTGAATATGTAATCGTGTGATCTATGCCAACTGGTCGATATCGACCGGTCAGATATCGCACAAATGCGCAGCGTGATAGGCGTTGGCCTACATAGTATTTCTGAGAACATCTGCCATCCTTCACGAGCGTAGCAATCTAGCGGCCGAAATATTTTTCTGTTACTTATATTGGAGTAGGAAATATTTTCAAAGCATGAGCTTCTCATTCTGAAGCTCTGGTTGGTTACTGGCAAACTGGTGGTTCACCTCCTCTTATCACTCCTCAGGCACAATTTTGAATTCTAGACATGCGGTTCAGCGTTTGTTGCAACTGATATTTAGAATAGGGACGGAATGGATGACCTACTGAGCATGTAACACTGTAGATGTTATAGTATTGGGTTGGGGATAAGTTCCTGCGGTTTTTTTAACCCCGTTTTTCACATTGTTCCCTTCATTTTTCGGTAAAGCTTATATATGTTTTTGATAGAGCTTTTTTTGCTCTACGAAATGCTTTTTTTGTATTTTTCGATTCCTTTGACTTTTTATTAGGTTGTCCGAAAAGTAATGAGACAAATGTCGTAGTGCAGTGATTCGTCGGTAACTTTATTACAAATCAATATCGTTTACTATAATATTCGCCACTGTGTTCCTTCACATACTGCCATCTTTGCGGAAGAGATCTGATTCCATTAGCAAAGAACTCCGGAAGCTTCGACTTCAAGAAGTTGTTGACAGCTAATTCGACGTCCTCCCGATTGGTGAATTTTTTTCCAGCACAAGAGGATTGAAGAGAACGAAATATGTGGAAGTCTGATGGAGCGAGATCTGGTGAGTACGGTGGATGGGGTACAAGTTCGATCTCCAGCTCTCTCAGCTTACTCTGAGTCCTTTTCGACGTGTGTGGCCTGGCGTTATCCATGAGGAGTAGGATTTTGCCTCTCCCACGACGGCGACTACGCAGATTTCAGCTGCTCTTTCCAGCTGAGTACAGAATCTTTCAGAGTCGACCATAGAACCAGTTGGAACCAGTTCCCAAAACACCGGGCCTTTAATATCCCACCAGAATGAGAGCAACTCCTTCTTATCATGATCGGGATGTTTCGGCTGTGGTTTCGGCAATTCATCGAAGTCGACCCAATGTTTTCGGCGCACCATGTTATCGTAGACACAATACTTCTCATCCATGGTAACGATGGAGTCGATCCAGGAAAGCGTGCGATGACGGCTGAGCAGAGAAGTGCACACTTCAACACGCTTCTTCTTGTCGTGAGAGCTGAGAGCGTGCGGAAGAACCCGAGGCAACTTTGCCATTTTACCTGACGCACGAAGAACATCGTGTACCGTGGATTTAGGAGCACCCGAGGAGGTGGCAAGCTCGCGCACTGTAACCTTGGGTCGTTCCTCACAGATGGCAAGTATGAGCTGCTTCTTTCGCGCCAGTGGACGTCCTGAACGACTACAGTCTTCGAGACATTTCCCTCCTTTGTCGAACTTGCCGTACCATCTGAAGCACGTCGCTCGAGAAGGTGTTTAATCCTTCATTTCTTCCAGCAAAAGCCGATGGGCCTCATCCGCGGATTTACCTGAACGATAGTGTAGAAGGAGAGCTGCCCGATACAGCTTTTTTTCTCATCCATCTTTAGCACGTTTGTGAAAAATGAAAACAGTATGGACCATATGCCCTTGGTGGCATATATGTACTGGACTTGAAACACTAAATTGCAGAATTTTGTCCTCTCACGACTTCGACGTCCAAAAATACTTACTTTTCGGACAACCTAATAATACTTATGAGGTTTGGAAACGAAGTAAGCTGAAGGCAAAAATTGGCACTCTCGACACCTCATTTTCCTAGTCTACCACCGAGACCAAAAAATGCATGTGTATATGTTTTCGATTGAGCTGTTTCAGCTCTACAGAATGGTACTACTTTTTATTCTAATTGCTCAACTTTTTGCGTTTTCACAACTCACAAATGCGGTACATTGCAAAAGTGTGGACTTTCGTTATCTCCCCTTCCTCGCCTACCGTCGAGATTGGAGAGGATGTGCATACATGCATTCGATAGAGCTTTTTTTGATCTACAAGATGATGTCACCCATCGGGTCAAATGAAGTCGGGGGGGGGGGAGACGCAATTTTGCGTCAAGATCGAAGCTCCTTTCCCTCCCTAGGCTTAGGCTAAAATGATATCTTCTCCTTCCACATGAAAAAGCATCTGTCAAAGCATAGGTTTCATCTGCTTCAGCATAAGCCTATGGAGGGAAAGAAGCTTTGACGTCGGTGAAAATTTGACGCAGTGTTGCGTCTCCCCCCCACGACTTGATTTGATCCCACCCATCTTTTAAATCCTGTCATACTTTAGCCTTATGTAAGGATAAGTTTCCACCTTTTTTCAGCTCAAAACTGCGTAGTGAAAATGAATTTTTTGGCAAAGTGTTTTGTACTATTTGATAGAGCTCTTTTCGCTCTACAAGATAGTGCTCATGATTTTTGTTCAAATTATTTTTTGCTATTTTTAGATCATTTTAGAGGTAAGCCAAATCGACGAAATCGAGCATGATCGGCACGAAAATGCGCGATTTTGTCGATTTGGCACTCCTTTAAAATGATCTAAAAAATAGCAAAAAATAATTTGATTAAAACCATAAGCACTATCTTGTATAGCGAAAAGAGCTCTATCAAATAATGCAAAACACTATGAACGTTGCCTGACGCCGACCTTCCGACTCACTCACGTCACCGAACCCTAAGATTTTCGTCCTTCGATAGAGCCATAGCGAACGTCCTACGACCTTTTTCGGTCCTGATCCTTTTCGACTGGTGAACTAGGCGTGAATTCTGGCTAATTCATCTCTCTTTCGAATTTTTCTTCCCTTTATATTTCTAATTATAGCATACACTGCTTGTTCACTTTGGGTGTACTACAATCATTTTGGAGCACAATTTTTACATCAGTCATTTTTGTGATGCACGTATTTCTCAGTGCAGTGTTTGTTTAACAAACTTCTTTATGTGGTGATTATCAGTTATGAAAATTTGAGGGTTCGGTGATCTGAACGAGTTGTCCGACGCAGAAGATGCGTCGGATGGTTGGCGTAGGGGTGGTAACTATGGCGCATGTGTACCATTGGCAGATCAGCTGCAAGGGGCCACACCTAATGACATACACCTGTTTCAACTCTCTAGGGTCAAGGTGAAGGTCGTTATGGATTTTCTCACTCTTGCCTTGTCGGACTTTGGTAGCACTTAACCGTAGTAGCCTCCCACCCACCGTTTATGTCTCCGTTCCATCCTACATATAAGTGGGAATGCTTGAGAGTAGGAATACCTAGGATCAATGCCAAAAATTAGATAACATCTGCTTTTCGACAACCCTTTTCAGCCTTTATCGGTCGTTATCCCTCTGGGTACCTACAATTACACTCTATCTCTTGTGAAATCCGGGTTCCCATTAATGCTGCAAATTGTGACAGGGATTTCCATTAAGAGGCGCACATATACCGAAGGACGTTTTGAGCACTGTGGGCCGAAGGGTGAGAACTTATGTCGAACGGCGACATGTCTTCAAATTGACTGACTATACTCTCGGAGTTTTGTTTGAGTAGTGTAGGCTACTACCTGTCTGCGGATGCAGAACCTCCATGGTTAGAAACACTCCGGGTATGCTCAAAGACTGTCCAACAAGGTCACCGCGCCACGCGAGCTGTGTCGCCGATCGCGCCAAGTGCCTTGTGGTTCCGTTGTCTGTTCGCTACGGGCTAGAAAGCGTTACTTCGTGGCTTATTTGGTGACAGACCTTCTCATGTGATCCTAACTAGATGTACGTGTTGTAGAGTCCTGAGCGCCACCTAAGGCATTTCCAAGGTAACACAAGAAATGTTCTTCAAAGAAGTCGTCACGCAACTTGGAACTCGTTGGCTTATGCAAAAACTAATGACTTACCATAAAGTCATGTAAAGGGATGTTCCAAAGAAAACTTGGTTAGCGGCTTGTTACAGTTTGACAGGACTGTCCTCTTCTTCCATAACAACTTTCTCTGGAATCTCCCGTAATGGGAAAGGGGATGTGTGCCATTCTTCTACTTTAACGGAGAAAAACTTCAGATGAAAAAGGTTAGTTTTTTTCATTTTAGTGAGGTGAAGTCGGGTCTTCTTCACACGATCATGTCTTTGAATGCATGGACGAGAACAAAAGCGGTTACAATGAAAAATACACAAACACAAACCGTCCGTTCGAATGTCCTGTGACAACTTCGTGGGCTCTGAGGAAGTTTGAACAGCAATATCAGTATGTTATCATTTTCATCTCAGCAAGTAGCTGAACAACTGCTCATTTGTTAATTGAGGATATCTCACCCAAACTTTTGAATGCTTTTCCGGCCTGAGAATTCTAGTCATAAGCCGATCGCTAGTGTTTTACAGGCAAGGTCCTGCTCAAAATAAGTTGGTCTCCTTCGTAAGTACAGTATTTTCTGCAGAATTTCACTTATCGGCTTTTAGACATTCATAGCACAAGCAGATGTCAGAATGATTAGCTCGTGTTGCTGCCATGTATTTGTTCCCTTTTGTGAATTGTTTCCTGTCTAAGAAATTTGGTAATTGTTACGCATATTTGAACTTGGTCTGTGCATCTACTTCTTGTAAATACCTTACTTGTGAATTTTTAGCAGTATCCCTGTTTGTGGCGTTTTCGTATTACATGACATTATGATCTATGTACAACATCGATCTTTAACTATTTATCTATGTTTTCCTTATCAACTTGTGTTGACTGATCTGATTAGGTACACCATGAGAGCTTTGAGTGAATGGTTGTATTCAGATGTTTCACATATTACCTCGGCTGTGGATGCTGTTTCATTGTAACTTGGTTCTTATTTGAATGAATAGAAACTAAATCTAAAACTCCTACAAAGGATTGTATAATACTTCCAGTTTGAGGATGTTGAATAACTAGCACTTGTTGGGTCGTGCTTGGGATAGAAATTTCGCGTGACCGCGTATTATGCACGACGCGCTGGGTATAAGCCATGGCTGTCGTATTGGTCCTAAAGCGATTACGCCCAGAATGAGGCCTGAAAGACGCGGCGCGACTTTTCTGTACCTGATGGCACACGCCGGAAACTCCCAGGCGTTGTCCTTACTGCTGCTTTAAAAAGGCAAAATTAGTCGGCCAGTGCTGCTGAGTATACCCAGATTACGGCTGAAATGTGACTAGGGCGCCTGTATTTTTGTTTGTGCGGAAGGAGTGGAGGAGGGAAAGCCCGTTCCTATAGCTTTGAAGCTCCGTAAAATCGTAACACGACGACGCGACGCGGTCCACATCATCTTGTCCCATTTCGCTGTTTCCTTTTCGAGCCCTTTGATATTGCATTGTATACCCATTCTCCGCCACTAATCGCTGTTAAAGAATAGTCCACGAAGAAATGAGTTTTTCTGTTGCCCATATATTTATCTTGATTTGCCTTATAAGGACAGCATGCAGTGTTTCACGCGAAAAAGTAGAATTCGGCTGAGGAATAGCTCGCCAAATTCTTGGCCGGTGGGCGGAGCCTCCGGGCAATGTCTCACTCTCCGTTCCCAACCTTGACAGACAATGGAACGGGGTTTTCACTCGAAGGCTCCGCTCACCCGGCCAAGAATTGGTGGAGTTGTATCTTATTGTTAGCCGAATTCGCACTTTTTCGAGTGAAACTTTGCATGCGGCCTTTTAGGCAAATACGTCATAATATGTATGGGCAACGAAGAAAGACATTTTTCCGTGGACGATTTCTTTAAGTCAAACTCTTCGCGTGCTCCAGCGTCGCGGCTTTTGCGCTTCTGCAATCCTGCGCCTTTGGGGAGCAATTGCCTTCCCGTATGATCATCTGCGAGAAACATAGCTCGCATTACTAAAGTTCACCTCGCACAAAGTGACGGATTAGTTGGCATGAGCACAAGAATGAATGAAGCTGCTCTTGTCTACGAGTTCAATGGATTCATGTCATGTGCATGAGCCTGAAGCACCTTCGTAATTTTTTATGCCAAACCACTCACAGGTATTTTCTGGCATCGCTTCGATTAAAAGCACACCACTCGGTTCCACTGTGGGCCATTACGGCGCTTCACTTGCTCGAGCCCACTTCCACCACACCCACTTGAGCATCCTAATCGGTCAAATGAGCGAAATGGGTGACATTGGGTTGGGGTCGAGCAGGTGCAGCGCTGTGATAGCGCACCATGGCAGCGCTCAAACGGTGCAGGCTGGATAGCTATCTAAGGATTCGTTCTGCCAACGAAGTAAGTAGACTTATCTAGTCATCGTGGTGTAAGCCACCAAGGATCACCATTACTACGCATGTCTCGTTAGTGAATCCTTGATATCAAGATAATGGTTAATTAACTCAAGTTGGAGCCTTTTGCATGAATTTGCTGTGAAAAAAAATCACCGACTCCAGGGAGGTAACATAAAAACATCTAGCGTTCAAAAGATATGATTGCTTTAGTCGTGGGAACCGAGAAGTGCTTCTTTTCTTTTGCGGAAAATGCTTTTTGTGCTCTCGCCGTCCCTCTTTCATGTGTTCTAGCAAATCTTCCAAGTATATCAGCAGGTTGGAGTATAAGCCAGGAAAAGTTGCTGGATCCTGCAGAGAAGGAGGGTTATGATTAATATGGCCCCCATTTCTACTGTGGCAGTTTATGCGTGCTTGAAAGAGCGTCTATGTTCTCTTCATTGGTTCATCCAGTATATAGATTTGATGGGCTGGCACTGCGCGCATCAAACGTGGAAGCATGCAAAATGAGTTGATCGATATCGATCCTTCGCTATCATTAATCGAACGGTATGCAATCCCTGCAGAAAAAGGAACGAGTGGACAAAATCGTGTGAATCATTTTTTCCCCATAGCAATCTATATCGATCATGCCCATTTTGCTACCCTGTTCTTCTTCTCCCTAGCGTTAGTCCCGCGCCGTCGCAGGGTCCGCTGTTCTTGTCAAATGTCGCCACTTCCTCCTATCCAAGGCATCCTCTGCCGTAGCCTTCACTTCTGTGAGGTCGCCCTTTATGACATCTCTCCACCTCTTCTTTGGGGCTCCACGTGGGCGCTTCCCTTGCGCTTCGAACTCTAGGGCTTTTCTTAGTGGGTGGTCCTCTGATCTCCTCAGCACGTGTCCATACCATCGCAGCCGTTGCTCTCTCAACTTCAGCTGGACAGGAGCCGTCTGTGTGATCGCTCTCACGTCCTTGTTCCTAACCTTGTCCAGTCGCGTCCAGCCGCATGCCCATCTCAACATCCCCATTTCAGCTGCATGCAGCTGCCTTTCACGTATCATAGTTATGGGCCAGCACTCGCTTCCGTACAGCATTGCGGGCCCTACCACCGATCGATACACCTTGCCTTTGAGCGTCTTGGTGCATCGCCGATCGCACAGTACTCCAGTAGACTCCCTCCACTTTATCCATGCCGCGTTAATCCGGGCCTTCACTGCCTGGTCTACTGTACCATCAGCCGCCAGATCGCTGCTGAGATATCGGAAATCTTCCATCTTTTCGATGGTCTCCCCATGGCAGTCCGTTATCGGTTCTAGGCATTCTTCGGAGCTTATGAACTTAGTCTTCTTGACGTTCAATCGGAGCCCATTCTTTGCCAGCCTGTCCTGCCACTGCTGTACTTTCGCTTGCAGTTCTTCCCTGCTTTCAGCTACCAGGGCTACATCATCCGCGTACAGGATGGTCCTCAGTGGTCCTTCCATGAGATCTTTCACCATGTCATCCAGAGTGAGGAGGAAGAGGAACGGACTCAGGGCCGATCCTTGATGCACCCCTACTGTAATGTCCACTTCGTTCGACAGCCCGTGCGGAGTACGTACAGCCGCCTTAGCTCCATCGTACATACCCCTTATGAGAGCGATCAGCCGTTCCGGTACCTGGAGTTTCCGCAAGGCATTCCAGAGCACTGACCTGGGAAGACGGTCGAAAGCCTTCTCGAGATCGAGGAATGCTAGGTAGCATGGTCGCCTTCTCTCGATATTTCTCCATCACCTTCCTGGCGATGAAGATGGCGTCAGTAGTGGATTTCTCAGGCGTGAACCCGAACTGTTCCTGGGAGATAGGCATGAGTTCCCTCAGCCTCGAATCGATCAGCCTCTCGTACAGCTTCATGCTATGCGCTGTCAACTTGATCCCACGGCAGTTGGAGCAGTCCACTGCATCATCCTTCTCTTTGAAGATGAGGACGATCGTACTAGTCCTCCACCCATCTGGGATCCTTCCTTCAGCGGCTACGGTGTTGAGGAATCGAGTGAGCCACTATGTACCGTACTCACCCAATACCTTCCATGCATCTATAGGCACCCCATCTGGACCAACCGCCTTCCCAGTCTTCATCTTTCCTAGCATGCGACGGACTCTCCATTCGTCCAGGGTAGGATTGGACCAGCCGTGACCTCCCTCTTTGGGCTTTCGTTTTCGGGGAAATTCCTCGTTCGGAAGCCTATCGAAGTACTCCTGCCACCTCCTTTTCACCTCGCCTGGCTTCCTGAGAATGACACCGTCACTGCTCTTTACGGACGTTGCCACCCTGATGTCTTGGGTGGCCCGATGTCGAGCTTTGGCCAGCCTGAAGACGAACTTCTCTGCACTTCTGCCCTCCAACTTCTCGTACAGGGCGTCCATTTCCGTAGTTTTGGCTTTGGCTACGGCTGCTTTGGCAATCCTCTTGCAACTTTTATAGGCGGCGAGATCTTCTTGGCTCCGCGTTTTCTGCCAGCGTTCTTCCGCTTCACCACTTGCTGAACCTTCTCGTTCCAGAACCAAGCCGCTTTGTCTTCTCTAAAGCCCCCTCGAGTTTTGCCCAATGTTTCCTTCGCGCACCGTAGAATGACCTTGGCGGCCCTATCCCAGGTTTGCTGAACCGCACCACTGGGGTCTGGAAGACTAACCTCCATCACCCTCCTTTTAAGATCTTTCCTCTCTACTCTGTGTAGCTTCCACCATCGTATTCTACGCTCAGTCCTTACCTTCGTTTTCTTTGGAAGCTCTATGGCAATGTCGCTAGCAGAGGTCTGTGCTGGGTGACCAGTGCCTCACCAGGCAGCACCTTGATGTCCTTCACACTTTCAAGGGACGTTCTCCTTACGAGCACATGATCTATTCCGTTTGCCTTCCTCCGCTGGTGTAGGTTACCTTTTGAGTCTCCCTTTTCGCGAAGAACGTACTACAGACAGCCAGGTCGTGGGCTGTAGCCAGGTCAAGGATCCTCTCTCCTTCAGCATTCCTTGTCCCGATGCCTCTGCCCCCGTGCACTCTCCCTAGCCCTTTCCGATCGCTGCCGACGTGGCCGTTCAGGTCGCCCGCTATGGTGAGATAGTCATTTTCCGGGACTGCCTTGATGGCTTCATCGAGGTTCAGATGGAACTGGTCTTTATCAGCTTCGGGGCAGCCAGCTTGCGGTGCGTACACTGTCATTATGGACCAGCACCCCTCACCTGTGTCTATCCTTACCGCCATGATTCGGTAACTTATCCTGTCCACTGCAGGGACACAGTCCTTGAGGGACTCCGCTACAGCTATGGCTATGCCGTTTCGTTTGGTGTCCCCTCCATTGTAGAAGAGTTTGACACCGTCCCCGATCTCCCTTGCCTTAGTCTCTTTCCAGCGAGTTTCCTGGAGGCAGCTATGGCTATGCCGTTTCGTTTGGTGTCCCCTCCATTGTAGAAGAGTTTGACACCGTCCCCGATCTCCCTTGCCTTAGTCTCTTTCCAGCGAGTTTCCTGGAGGCATAGGACTTGGATGTTTCTGCGTTTCATCAGGTCGGCCACTTCCCAAGACTTACCGGTCAGCGACCCCACATTAAGGGTCCCGATTCGAACTAACTTCTTTGCGAGGTCGTTTACCCCTCAGTAGCCCTCGCATGCTGACCACAGAACTCGGGCGAGGGTTCTGTGCGCCACTTCCGTGTGACGTCCTAGCATTATGACTGATTCCTTTTGCGACTTTAGACATGTTTGTTGTGACTGGGTTCCTCCATCAGCCGGCCTGTCAACATGGGCCTGACGCTGGTAACGTCACCATTTTTGCAATTTCTCGCAAGGCATGGTTTAGTGCCTCGGCGGGGATCGAACCCAGTGGTCTTGAATGTGCAGACGTGGGTCTACTCTCTTAACCACTCGGCCATCCCTACCATTTTGCTACCCTGTTGGATGCCAGAAAAAGTGTGCGCCCACCCAACTGGTATCTTAACCAGTACCTATCACTATTCAGAATCCCACACAATTCACCGGTCGAGCTATTCCGTTATACTGATATTGTAGTACGAAGCATGCCAGTGCTAAGCATCTAGTGCTTATGCTACTGATTGTCCATAATAGGTTATTTACCGCTCCATACACACTGAAGAAGGCCACCATTTTTCGGATGTCTAAATGATCTATGGTTACCTCTTGTCATTTTAATAATATCGACGAATAAAGGCGCACTTCGCGATAGATTGTGAGCGTTATCGCACCTATTACTGTAATAAAGGTCTTGATTAACACAAGAGAGAAAAAACGAACGTAGGCTCATAGAACACGAGAGCGAGTTTTCCTGAATACAGTCCTCGTACAAGTACTACCGTTTAGAATAGTGGCTCTGCTTGGTGGTATAACTCGAGTTTCAACGATATCACCTGCTTCGTCCTGCTAACGTTGTCTTCATCATTAGCATTTTTGTCTTATCTCAACTTTTCATAATGGTTCGCAGACTTACCTCGCCAAGTAAACGCCGGAATTCGGTTCATCCAACGCCTTCGTAATTCGATTCTGAGGGTGTGGCTCGGTTGGTCGAGCGGGCCTATCGTCCGTCAAAAGTGTTCAGCTTAGACAAGTAACCAGGGCTACTTGCCCCCAGAGAGCAGGTGCCTTTTTTGATTACCGCGTGATGTGCCTGTACAGTCCATTTCGGAACACTTGATAGGGCGTGGCCTGAGTAGCAAGAGTGGGAGTGTAAGGCGAGAGTGAGAGTGTGCGGCGGGGTGAGAGAGTTCGATACACGCTCACCCGAGTGCGTTGGCTGCGCTCTACCATGTGCTCTGGAATGGACTGTAGATGGATCAGGAATGAAATGTGTTCATCACTAATCATTTAACACTTCGGCTAATGTGGTCAGTATTGGGAGTTCAGACAGTTTAGGGGTCGATACGTTTGGATTCGATTGCAGCATCGATTGGTAGCGATTTGTCCACCAGCTGAGCATCTAATGCCTACAATTTAGTGGTAGATTCATATGCCAGTTACCGATGCTTATCGTTTTTGTAAATGTGCACCACTATTTAAGATTTTGCCTAGTCTAGCGGTCGATGCCCAGTATAGTTGCTGGCACTGCATGAAAGATTGAGTCACTTGCTTTGCTTCGCAAGTCTCGATCGTATTTTGGTCATCCATGAAGATTGCAATGAATAGAAGACATGCACCATTATTTAGAGCGCTAGGCAATTTAGCGATCGATATATCGGCAACCAATATCAGGAATAAACAAAATACGTTCACTCAGTGGCCTGTGGCTCAGTACTGTGTATCATACCTTTTCACTATAGCGATTGTATAGTGGAGTAAGCGATGCACCAGATTTTATCCCATCCACTTTCTAGTGGCTCTTATCAGCCCCTGTAAGCCACTGTCAGTCTTCGTTAGTCACCATCAAGGTATTGGTACCCTGCAATACCTGGAATATGGAACTTTCACGGTCAGCCAGGAAAGCGAAACGAACTTGATGACTTTCGTCTACTAACGCTTCTTATCGGATTTTATCAGCTGTTCTCAAACTGGATCACCCACCATTAACGTCCCTCTCCTTGGAACTCCCATGAGTGTCAGCGCCATGGGTTCAACGCGGAAGGCGAAACGGGCTCGGAGGCATATGCTCCTTATCGAATCTTATCAACCGTTAGAATCACCCATCATTGTGTTCCTGTCTGACCTCTCGGAACAATAAGTGTCAGCGCTTTGGAATCAACGCGAAAGGCGAAACGGAATTGACGGCACTCGCTTTTTCACGCTCCTTATCGGATCTTATCAATCGCTATCAGTTTGAATCAAACACCATTAAGGTCACCCTCCCACTTATGAGTGCCGGCGCACTACAATCAACCCGAAAGGGGAAACGGATTCGAAGACATGCGCCTTTCGAGGCTCCTTATGATCTTGCCTGATGCTATCACTTTCGGTCCACCACCGCTGAGGTGCCCTCACCATCCCCTAAATTATATGTGATGCGACGTGAGGTATGAATTTCCGGTCAAGCACACTCATACCAACAGACACATTTAGCCGATTAAATAAAGTGAGATATAACATTAGTAAAACTATTATTATGAAATTCACGCCCGCATTCACCTCCTGACAGCTGTGCATTATAATTTTAAACTGTCTCGATCTCGCGTCGTGTGAAGTCGAGAAAAAATTTCCTCGCCTGAAGGCACAGTTCACGATAAGTTTCGTGCCTTCTACGCTTCATAAAGACTCTGGGAGTGCTAAAGAGCACAAGAGTGAAGAAAAAACGGAGCAATTTTTCGAAAGCTCTGTAAATGAAGTTTTCTGGCTTTTGGATTCGACAAGTTTGCAGCTTAAAAGCAAGTAATATTTGGACAAGTTTTTCCGTGATGACATCCGATAAGGTTGTTTCTACAGTGGGTGTATTTCCTATCATTTCTTATCGCAGTCAATATCATGTCTCCCATACACGTAAAAGCCACCGCTCACCAGCTGGTTGAATCGAAGATGGGTGTGGGCCGTCTTGAGACGGTGGCCGTCATCTTATTTACATGCCCCTTACGCGTTAAGCACCCACCCTCACGTCGTGCACACGCTTTGCCCTTGTGGAAGGGGCTATCTACTCGCTGATGAAACCAAGGTACCATATTATCGTGAACTGTGCCTTTAACCTTCAGAGCTTCGGCTGTAAAGTCTCTCATTTTTTTCAGTGCGGTCCTAACAACCCAGAGAGACCTTCGTTGAAGTGCTCACATTTGAGATGCGCTTCATCGTCTGTAGTGAAGGGCTTCCTGATGGAGGGAATTTTGACTTTTACTCCGCTGCCACCGTAATCCAACCAAATAACATCAGGTAAAATGTGTCACTGAATTCTGCTTCTCACTTTTCATTTCTCTCTCATCACCGTAGACCATATCCGAACATTCAGAAATATGGCAGCCTGACTCGATAGTACACCAGATCGCTTCCTGGTCTAAGATTTTCGCATCACATGCCATTAACATTTCACACTTCTTCAAACTTCACGAAACAAGCGGAAGATTTAATTGTCTCAGGTATTTTTCTTAACATAACACGCCTCTTCGATGATAGTTGAAACTTGCTACTTCAAGCTCTGCACACGCTCTTGTGCGGCTATCTGTCACTCATTCTACGACCTTACACAAATTCAAAAGCAGGCTAGATGCACATGTCATACGGCTGTCAAAAGAGATCTTGAAACATTGAGAGCAATTGTCTTTTCCTCTAGTGCTTTTTGTGATGATGATGATGATAGCAAGAAAGATATTCCATAAGGTTTTAATTTTGATTTGAACAATGTGCATTAGACCATTTACATTCATCACTGTAACAAAAACAAAACAACGACAACAACAAGCATACTGTGCTGGATCGAGTACCATTTGATACTGACTGCGTCGTTCTATACCCCCTATAACTCCTTGTTCCAATTACAGTTGCTATTCAGTTTGTTAGGTGCGCATCTTCCCCTTTGTTAGGGTGACTTATCTAACCTGATCAAAATGCATTGAACTGTATTTCCTTACTCAGACGGGTTAGGTTACGGCACGTTCCGCTTCTCATATCTCATATAACCTTGGATCATTGCTGACCTGCTACGACCTAACTCCCTCTCCCCTCCCACCCCGCCCCCGTCTCCACCCCTCAAAAACGGCCACCTCTCGAAGAATCCTCAACTTCCGGAGTACTTTGATATCAGAGGATTCGTGGAATCATACATTATTGCGAGAAGCAGCGGGGCTGATATGTAGCTGCACTTACGATTTGGTGAAAAAATTGCCTGCGCTGTATGGAAGCCTGAGAAACCTTTGAACTTTGGTGATCCTGGAGGGGTTGATGGAAAAGAAGATAAGTTGAACTCGAAAACGGTGGGTTTCATCAGGTCAGAAAATTCGCGTGAAACGCCTGTGATGAGCGACGCGATGCGTGCGTGGACCGCGTAGAGTGTGCCACTAGAACAGGAAATTCGGGTCGCCGTCCCCGGTATGCGATGTGGTGCATGCGAGTTAGGGGCGCCGTATTAGCTTAGTCGTAAACCGATGACAATGTCCTATGAGTTTTTCAAATGTAATCGTTTAGAAACCAACTGCAAGTGGCTCCTCTGGGTTGCACGCATTGTGTCGTGCGCCACTATTTTCGGTATCAATGACGCGCACCCATGAAAAATTTCCATTTTAGTGATTCCAAAAAGAATGATTTAATGTGGCACGAAAATGTCAGAAACTCATCAGAATAGGGTCAAACATGATCTCTAAGCAAGGTAAGAGGGTCCGCTTCATACGAGTCACCGTCTCATGAAGGTAGCAACACTTTCTGGCGGAGTTTCGTACATTCCATCTTACTCCCTCACTTCCCTGAAATTTCGCACAAGAGGAGCCTATCAAACTTGCAGTTGATATATAATGAATAGATGAAAGAAGGATAATGTCTTTGACGTTGATGAATCCCTTCTGTGACCGCCATAGGATGCGCCCCGCATTCTAGTTCCATTCAGAATTGTGGTGGCAGGTGAATGCGATTTGGCCTGCATGATGAGTTGCAAGGGCTAACCGATGTACAAGTCAATGTTTTTATTCTCCCAGAAGAACCTGGTACCGACTCACCGACCCTGCCGGGATAGGCATTGGCGGGGTTAGATCCCTGTACCATGAGAGAGGGAGTGCGCGCCACCTGTCACTACACCACGTAGCCCCAATAGAAGGATGGTTGTTCTGTACTACAGGAACTACACCAAACAGCTGATAAAGCCGGAGTATAATAGAATGCATAACCTCGAAACATCAGCAATCAGCTTGATCCTGCTCTACCGCAGGTAAAGAAAACAAGTATATGAAAGGCTCAATAGTGGCAGTACCTGAAATGGAGCTTTTTTTTATTTTCGAAATGTGTGCACATCACACAGTCAAGTTATTCTGTTTGATTCACTTCAATTTTCTTCTGCTTCGGGATGCTACATATTCCTTTTCTGTT
The DNA here is from genome assembly GCA_963978905.1 of Trichostrongylus colubriformis. NCBI lineage: Eukaryota > Metazoa > Nematoda > Chromadorea > Rhabditida > Trichostrongylidae > Trichostrongylus > Trichostrongylus colubriformis. Next base: position 38,242,133 of record OZ022259.1, read on the forward strand.
TGAAGTCGTTTGTACTAATTGCGACGATAAGATAACGTATAATTACGTATTTCAGTCGTCATATTTGCCTGCACAATGACATATGGCGATCAGTAGACCCGCTATTACCGCTTTCAGGTGCTTGAAAAACGTCCGCATAAGACACAATTTCAATGATGTTCTGTGCGACCAGGAAGACCGAAATTGAGTCTTTTGAAGGGAAGCTAAAGATTCAGAAGAATGCTGTTCTATTTCCAGTAAAAGAGGTATGGTGTACGCGCGAGTTTGCGGAATCTTCGACGTAATGTCGTATTTTGGGATGGAGGAGAGTTGTGTTTTTCAAAACTTCTTCGACAAATACTCGACACCCACGCACCCTTGCGGAGAACCGATGACCGTTAGGAAACTTCGGGCCGGCTGGTCTCATCCTTCTACATATACTCCGCAAAGTATGTCTGTCTGTCTGTCTTTGTGTGTCCATCTATTTTTTTCTGGGACCCTGAATTTTACAAACGATGGTAAGGGACCCCAGTTGTGGTGGACCAAAAGTGATAGCACGTGATAAGGACTGACAAGGAGCGTCGAAAGGCAAATGTCCCATTTTCGCCTTTCGGGTTGATGCTAGAGCGCCGAAGTGTTTTGGAGTTGGGGCGGGCACATAAATGGTGGGTGATCCAAACTGATGCGGTTAGTGAGGCCGCTTTCATACTTTGCGCACCGACGCCGTCACCGGTGGTGACGGCGTCAAACTCACGCAACCATTTGCCCGCCGCCGGCGACGACGTCCATAGATAATGCACAGCGTTTGCAAAATTCTTGACTCAATCACACTACAGTATGGTGATTGTGGCCGCTTCGAATCTTGGCGCTGTGCCAATATGGCGATCGTGGCCGTTTCGTGTGTTGGCACAGCGCCAAGATTCGAAGCGGCCACATTCACCATACTGTAGTGTGATTGGGTCAAATTCTGCAAACGCTGCGCATTATCTATGGCCCGCCGTCCTCGGCGGAGGGCAAATGGCTCGACGCAGGTGACGGCGTCAAATTGACGGCGTCGGTGCGCAAAGTATGAAAGCGGCCTAGGATTCGATAAGGAGCGGCAAAAAGCTTATGTCGCCAGATTTTCGCTCTTCTGGTTGACAGTGGAATGTTCACACTCACAGGTATTACAGGGTACGGGGACCGTAATGGTGACTTATCGAAACTGATAACGGCTCACAAGGGTTGATAGGTGCCGCTAGGAAGGATGGGATAAAATTCGGTACACCACGTCTACTATAAGATCGCTATAGTAAAAGCTTCTGCTGCGCAGTGTCGTTAGGGAGCATGTTTTCTTTTGTTCTGATATCGGTCGTATATACCGTATATATCAACCGCTAAATTGTCTAACGTTTCAAATAAAAACTGTATGGCAAAGCAAGTACATTTTCATTTCTTCATGCGGTACCAGCAACAATACGTACTGGGCATCGACCGCTAGACTATGTAAAACTCCAAATGATGTTACAAAAACGATAAACATTGATGACTGGCATACATATCTACCACCAACATGTAGGAATTAAATGGTCGGCAAGTGGACAAGTTGCTACCCGATGCAATGGTTTAGACAACTATCAATCCCTAAACTATCTAAACTCCCAGTAGTGATCTCTACAGCCAAATTATTAAGTAGTTAGTGGAGGAACAAATTTCTTTTGCTACCCAATTACATTGATGGTTGATATCATTGTAACAAGAGGTGTCAACCGATAAATCATCTGAACCTCGATCCGCTATCAATAGCAGCGGGATATTTCGACTACTAGATTATGTAGAGTTCCAAAAAGTGATAGGTATTTGCAGAGATTTAAATTTAGATTTATTGCATGGGTAGATACACATGAAACAACACTACTAAGATAACTCGAACCACAATACATCTAGCAAATGGGAATTAGAACACGAGGTAGTAGCTTGAATTAAAAAAGGAGACAACAGAATTGAAATGAAATTGAAATAACTTGGAAAAAACAAGAATCTAGAGAACTAGACACCTTGAATGCCGAAATTCGCAAGAAGTCTTTATTTGAGGTAACGATGTAAGATGCTCTTAAATTAGGCTACGGTTTGAGGTAAAAGAAATTTTTTCTTTATCTTTAAGATTTCAACTACAGCTCTGATAGTGATTTTTGACATCAAGTTTCCCGGTGATCATTTTGAATAGGGTTATAAGGTCAAGCATTTTCCGTCTGTATGAGAGGGAATCAAGTCCTAGCATTTAATTCCGAACAACCCCTCTAGATGTAGCGCTATAGTTAAATCCAAGCGCGCGGATAAGTAATTTTCTTGCAAAGCTATTCTGCACGGCTTCAAGCTTTCTGATATTGCTATAGAATGAGGGTAGCAAACGTTGGTGCCATACTCCAAGATCGGGCGTACATAAATTTTGCATGCTTTGAGGAGAATGCAGGAATCCTTGGTGAACAAACTCCGCAAGAGCTGATGTAGTCGTCATACTGCCTTGTCATAGCCACAATGGTTGAGCAGTGGTCATTAAAAGATAACTTGCTGTCAATCAGGAGCCCTAAGTCCCTAACCATGTGTGACTCCCTAATTACGCCGTTATCTACGGTAGCACTCTCTTTAGCCAAATGGTTTTTCACTTGGGTTTTTCGTTTGTAACTTTTTTGCGGCTGAACTGATCTAAGAGAAATTTCGGCATGTTGTACTTGGAGACACTGCGTACTAAATATACTATTTTGGCGATCAAGGTACAAGTTACGTGGTTAAATGCAATGTATTTGGAGTCCCATCCCTATGCCGTCCCGCAGTGCCGCTGTCATAACAAGTCGTGGACTTTCTACAAAATATTGATGTTCTCTGAGGCTTGCTCGTTTTGCTTTTGTAAAGAAAGCCGTTTTTCTTGATCAAGCCTTTTTCTTTTTTTGGGTGGTCTTGTAGTAAATTCTTGTAAAAAGCCATGAGAAGTGTCAAGCGGCACTCAAGTAGACGGAAATGTTGACAATAGGTTCAGGCACCTCATATTAAAATTTTGTCAAATTTGGTCAAGTAGAAAAGAAGTTATGACAAAAAAGTTTTGGCCGAAGACTTTTGAGCGCTACTGTATGTGATAGACGAAAGGGGAGGTGTTGGGTCTTATGTGGAGTAGGGACGTCTTCTCATAGGCTAAAGGAAAACCACAGTCCCTAGAGCATGAGCTGACGATTTCGATTGAATTCTGAATTAGGGTTGCATCTTGGCAGTTGGGCTAGCGCTCAGTACTGCGCTCATCACAATGTGGAGGTGTGCGATATGGACTCCTTCGATTAGCTATTGACGGCTTTTTATGGGGAAAAGGGAGAGTAAAAAGGGTTGTATTTTTTATGAAATTTCGAGGGGATTCATAATGGAGACGCACTTTTTGGTTAGGTAGTTTTTTTCGAAAAAGTTTCCTCGGCGCGGGGCTTGACTCGATTCGGATTCCTGGTCAAGCGGTGAGCTTCGCCGATCAACGAACATATGTGGGGTATAGAAGTGATGATGTTGTGATACTTATCAAGTCGTATCACTAGCGGATCGATAGGAATAACGTAGTGCAATGATGTGCGAGCTTTTGCGACGAGCGCATCTCCCCCCGGCGTGTCTCACCCCTGCCCTCAAAAAGGGATTTGACGACCTCGTTCTCACCACACATGTGGCACCTTATCTGGATGCTAGAAAAGGGACTCATTTGTCCTCCGCCAGCGTTTCATACCATTTGCCGCCTGCTGCTGCCTCTCACCATCCAGCCGCTCATTTTTGAAGCTGTCTGTCAATTGTAGACAGTCTTTGCTCAACTGGTGCTTTGATTCTCTAGGGATGGAAAAGAATTTCAGAAACAAGTGGCTGAGGGAGGGGCAAGAGGGGGATGGCTGGCGGCCGCGAAAACGTGCCGAAATCGATAGGCGGAGCGAAGCCGTCAGAATAGCCGGCATGAGCTTGCGGTACGAGTTCTTTTCTATTCAACACCAGTCATAACTAGAACAGCTGCATTATCCGCTCTTAACTCGTATCTGCACTTTCCATTCCTTCGTAATGCTAGTGCTAAACGATAATCATTGACCAAAAAGGGAGTGTGGAATGTACGGCTATCACCGGCTGTTCTGCATTTGCGTACTACTGCAGGTCATTCACGGTTAGTTCTACAATTTCATCTACAGCTTCTTTTAGTTCCTGTTGATTTCTTAGTAGAGTCTTTTCCATGCTTGATTTTTCAAAGTAACATCGAGTCAGATGGGGAGGGGGGAGAGTCGCAAAATTTTCACCCACGTCAAAGCTTCTTTCCCTTCTAGGCTTAGGCCGGAGCAGACCTATGCTTTGACAGATGCTTTTTCATGTGGAAGGAGGGGATATCACTTTGGCCTAAAGAGCTTCGACGTGTACGCAAAGTTGCGTCTCCCCTCCCCGCCCCACTCCCCCTGCACCCCTGACTTTAATTGACCCGTAACATCTGTTAAGATGCTATCCTGGTGGGGGTGTAACTTATAAAATGCGCTTTAAATAAGTGCCCCTCCCGTCATTAGAATAGCACGCGGTTGGTTTAGTTATCCAAGATAACGTCGATTGATGACTGGGCTATGAGTTTTGAGATGTTGTTCAATCCCTTGGAACTGAAATTGTCCTCTTCTCGCGTGAACAATTTCACTAATTTCGGAGCGATTTGTATATAATAGATTGCTATATCAACCGGTTGGTACAACTGGTTGAATACTTAAAAGTAACCTGTTTCCCCGTTATCTGTTATTTATTGCTGGTCAAAACTCTAAGTTCTGTGCTACAGTAGCTTGCCTTTCACTTCAATCATTGAGAAACTGCAATGCACTTTTTTAGCCAGTGGATTGCTACCAGTTCTGCCAGTCATGTAATTGCAACGTTTAAGTGCAATTATGTTTAAGACAGCTCGGCCATTTCCTTTTTGTGGTTACTGCATGGTTTTCGTAGAATAGCTGGATTTATTCTCTGGAAAGTGTGAGGCAAGCACTAGAGAAGTTTAACGATCCTGTTAATCATCGCTACCTGCTTCTTGGCAGTTGGTCCTTCGAGTCCATCTTTTCCTAAGTAGTGGGTGGATATGTTTGCCTGATCTTAGTTAGTGAGGGCTCTATTCGGGGAAATAATCATTTTTTTTACGAAATTCATGTCCCTCTTTTACTTGTGTCCTCCTCGTCTGTGAACAAACTCCCCTCCTCTTCGGGGAATTCGTTTTAGGACAGAATTTCGCAGTGCGGCGTGCAGGCTGAGTGGTACCGAACGAAGTTGGGGTCTGAAGCGCTTAGCGTGTTCTGCTTCTTGTTTCGTACGCAGTCGCCTTAGAACCCAATTACACACGGCATCCCTAGCTCGCACTCATCGTGTCATACTCTGCACGCACCCTCGTGGAATCCTATCTAAACGATAGCTGTCGTTTCTAAGTGATCTTAGCGATACTTGTTTCTCAGCCTTGTCCTCGTAGATAAAACTTGGTGATATACGGATATGGAAAGTAAATTTAAGGCCGATGTGTCGAAACTCACATATCTTAAAGGAATCGTCCACGGAAAATGAGTTTTTGTGTTTCCCATATATTTATGTTGTATTTGCCTAATGTTGGCCTCATGCAAAATTTCACGCGAAAAAATGCGAATCTGGCTGAGATACAGCACCACATAGTGCGGTCCCAGTGGGCGGGGCCTCCGTGTAAAAGTCTCGTACCGCGTCCGCCGTGGTCTGAGACGCATTGTAGGAACAGAAGGTTACGTAAACAGTCCCACTCTCCGTTCCCAACGGCGGCGGAAGACGGGACGAGGCTTTTACACGGAGGCTCCGCCCACTGGGACCGCACTTTGTGGTGCTGTATCTCAGCCAGATTCACATTTTTTTGCGTGAAATTTTGCATGAGGCCAACATTAGGCAAATACAACATAAACATATAGGTAACACAAAAACTCATTTTCCGTGGACGATTCCTTTAAATCAAAAGAGCTAGAGGGTTGGGAAGGTTTGGCTCACAATCCCTCCTATTTATCGTCAATAAATAGGAGGGATTGTGAGCCCGGAGGAGATGGATTTCATCTAAGCTTAGGGAGGAAGGAGCTCCTGGGTGGTTGAAGCAACTTTTGTTCTCCCCCCCCCCCCTCCCATCCACTGCCGTCCTGTCCATGTTCAAATAGCGCCGGAGTTGGTCTTGAGCAATGTACAATGTGTAGAGTACCCATCAGAATGGCCTTCAATTCTGTTTTATGACGCGGCTGCGTGGTGCGTTCTGAAGGTTTGCTCAGTGCCAATTTTTTTATCCTTTTCCATATTTTTTCATTCAACCTTTTGAAATGATCATTGACTATTCGAAACGAAGACGTTAGAGGCCTAAACTGTCTTCGGAAAGTAATTTCTTAACTCCGCTTATTTATAATTCAACCTTCCCTTAATTTTAGCCGTTTTTTATAAAATCCATCGTACTAGGTGTGACGTTCACTCAAAACTTATACGTTCATAACAAATGAATTAGCTGCATTTCCTCCAAGGATGAATATGGGACCAGTAAAGCAACAGCGAATCGAACGCATGCGGTCGGCACAATCCCCTTATCCCATTACTCTTCGAAGTTTGCTTTGGATTGGAGTTTGTTCATTGTGCTTCATATAACGAATTCTGGAAATGTGCTTCTGTGAAATAACGGATAACTGCTCCACAAGGGTTCGACTTGAATGTTTTTTTGCGCCAATCTGTGGTATGAATTCGAAAACAAAGACGGTAACGCAGTAGTGGACAGGATACCTGTGTACTGTGCTTTCATAAAACGAAGGCTGGAACGAAAACGAGGACTCGTCAGTACATCGTGTATGAAGCGCTATTTAAATTAGCTGCTTGAGAAAGATTCAAAATAAGACTTCCAAGCACCGAACACGTAGAATATGCTCAAAACTATGCGAAGGCGGTTGCTAGTGCAAATTGGGAAAACTCATTCTCTTCCAAAGTCTGGTATTTGGTTCGTAACCGGCTTACGGTTCGTAACTGCAGAGGCTGTAACCAGGGTACACCGAGAGTCGAGGTTTCCTCGACAGGGAGTCGTATTTCACCGAATAGGAGGATGGGGGCCGTATCCTCAGAAGCGCTTAAATCGAAATTGTCATTGGCGGATGGGAGCCAAATGGTACTTTACTGCATATTCCTGTGACAAATTGTAAAATAAATATCTTTTTCCGTCTCAGGACATGATATAAGCAACAAAACACATTCCAACTATGCAATCCGGCAACAGTTACCGATTGTAAAGGGAAAAAAGGGGCTCGTATTTGTTCGCCGTAGGGGGGGGGGGGGGGTGGGGTCGTATTTGGCCGCTGTAGGGGGAGGGTCGTACTGAAGCGGCTGTTTTCCTCGACACCTGGAGGCCCTGGCTGTAACCTTATCGAGGCGCGAGAATGAGCCATTAGGACGCACAAAGCCCGCGAAGCCACGAGGAGGTTCGTTGCTTAAGGGTCGGGCAACCCACTTTTGGACGTGATCTCTCGCGATTCCGCTTTTTTTTGTTTTTATGTGGTCCTGCACCAAGGTGAGACAGTTTATGCAGTCGCATGTAAGAAGGAGAGGGTTACTGGCTAACTAACCCGGTTACAACTAAACCTTCAATTTTATTCGAAAGTACGTTAACCCTTGTCGCACAAGGTGCCTTTTAATGGCAACTCTTGACTAGATGGCGAGGTTATGCCACAGCTGGGCTATTTTATAAACTTTTACATGACGAACTTCATCAGTTTTCCTCGAGGAAACACTAAGTCAGAATCGATTAATGGCTCTAAAGATTTGCCTACTTTTTCATTCACAAAGTTTTCAGAGGCTTCACTCAAATGCCGGCCTCTGGAAAAGTGCTCTAGGCCCTGAAGATTTGACAAAATGCAAAGCCTTTCCGTCTTCTCAAGCTATCGAATTCGCTTCCAGCTGCATCGTGAGAGGCTATTCCTGGGTTCTTCCTTCACAAATCTCCACTTGAATGAAACGTGAACTTGCCTTTTTAGCAGTCCCGTTTACTTCTGAGACATCCCTATTTCGGTTTTATTGACGGGAAAAGCAAAAGGCAACGCTTTTCCCGTCCGAATTAACCCGAAATAGGGAAGTCTCAGAAGTACACGGGGACCGCTAAAATATTAAGTTCCCTTCAGCGTTGCTTTTATAATTTTAAAATGCTTTTCATAAATTAAATTTTTTTTATAAATTTAATAAAAATAAAATTTAATTGCTTCTGTCTAAAAAATCCCTCCAAGGGGCTCTTCACATGTCTTTCCCAATCTAAACGTCCTTGCTCATCCATTCGAACGTTTTCCGTGCTCATTTTCAACAAGTTGCAGTTGAATGGATCGTTGAATAGGGGAAATTATGGAAGCAATGTATGTCCGCTCATTAGAAATCCTTCACTCTCGTGGCTCGTCCCCGCCGCTTTATCTCATAAAAAGAGAACATCGGCGTTTCACTCCCTCCTTGAGCACACTCGTCCATCATCCTTGTGTGGCGTCTTTCTGCCGAGAAGGAAGGATTTTTGCTGGAGCTGCAGAAGCAGGTTCGATGCGTCAATGCAAGCGCTGTGCACATCGCCGCTGTGGCTTGACGTGGCTGTTCTAAGAAGGTGTGCGTCGTCTTTTGAAAAATGAGGCCAATATCCGGAGAGGCAAATGTGATTGCTGGTCAGATTGCTTCCAGCTTTTTACAGCCGTTGAAGGATTGGAGAAGATGAGCAGCGCTTGATCATAATAGCCCATCCTAGAGAGTCTAAATGGCTTCAGGATTGCTATGGTCTATTGGAAGCCACTAAGCCATAGTACATCGGAGCTAGGCACGTAAAGGGCAGCACGCTCAACAATGCTTTTAGGAGTTCCTTCAGTGGAAATACCTCGAACTGGTGTGCTTTAGAAGTCAAGAAGATTTCCAAAGATGAAAAAATTGAACATAATCAGTTCGATAACTCTTCAAATACATTCTCGGAGATTCTGTTTAGACGTGTCGCAATGTTTTGAGGCTCACTGCTTTGCAGCTTCTTTTCGCTCGATTATTCACCGCACAAGTGCTCGCGGTCGGGGGTGAATCCAATTAGGCTATAGGCCATAGGTCTGAAAAAAGCTCAATAATCGGAGCTAGCAGTGCCTCTTCGCTCCTATACGAATTAAGGTTGCTGCTGTGGACAACTCCTAGCCAAAGGACGTCCCGCAACGGTCAAAATTGTCATGCTCCAATCATAGGCATTCTTGGTTAGTCCTGATTTCAGTCCCTCGAAACCTTCCCCTCTGAATTATTCACGAATACTGGGGTTGTCCGTCATATAATTACGGATGTCTTATGAACTTTCTTTTTTTGAATTGATAGACAAGGTGACATTGCACCTGTAGTCGTCTAGGAATCAGCTGAGAAGGACAAATCTCCGATATCACGTGCCGGCAGCTAATTTATTCAGCCTCTTACTTGCTTAGTAGTCAATGAGTGCACACCGCAAATACTACGAATGTCCTTGTATGGCAAATGTATTTGTAATACACACTCCACAGCTCTTTGTAGTATAAGCTACAAATCCTTTTGCCATACACTTGCAATGAACACCAGAGATTGCTTGGAGCTCAGCTGTAAAGTGCTCTGAGTGGTTAGGCCTTACTTTCGAGAACCACAAACTGTGAATTTCAGTGCGAAGTAGACGCTTCTTAAAAGGACTTCAGTGTGACTTAGTTCCAAGGTTCTGGGTCCTATGAGCATTAAACAGCGACTATAGTGAAAGTTCGGGCGCTGAGCGCGGTGAAAATGTGGGTGAAGCGACAGTGAACTTTGGAGTCATCCCAGGAAAAGGTCCCAACCAATGATAAGCGTGCAGCTCATTCGTCGCTCCATCCACACGTACAGCGCATCTACTGCCTTTACAAAGGTGAAACTGAAATTAGTAATATATTTAAAATATATTTATTGCATGCACAACAGGTACATGAAGCGTGAAGTACTAAAACAGCATCAATGAACAAAATAGCACCAATGAGCAAATGCTAATACTTTTAGCAGTATGAGAACAATACTTCATCCTGCTGAAAGTAACAAGAATACTGAAACAAAGCAACTAAGCAATATTAAAACAATAGCAAAAAGCGGAGGAAAATATTTTCAATTTGTCCCAGTGTCAGATGCGAACAAAAGTGCCATAGCACCCCTTATGCAAAGTACTTCTGAAATTAATACAATTTTGCTTTTGTATGAAATACATATATGTCATGTTATCATATAATGGACACGAACGGATGTTATCAGAGGTAGAGAATGTCTTGTTCACGCTTTCGTTGAAATGGAATTGGTCGGTGCTGGTTTTGTCTCATTGGATGGAATATAGTATATGGATGGACTTCCTTGGCTTGACTTACTCATACATGTGTAGATCGAAATGGACTATATAAGGAAAATGATCCCTCAGTTTGGATATTGCACATCATTACCTAGCATGCTTCCCAAAAGGCGTGGTGAATTCGCCACAGAATATCACCTATCACCTTCGCTCTCCTGAAAACCATTATAACGAATCAAATTTCAAGGTGATATATAAAGGACAAGGCTAGAGCTTATCAAACTCAATCTAATTACCGCGTCGCTTTTAAAACAACGCCAAGCGTTGCGGATATTGAGTTTCCTCAGTCAGAATCTCTATTCGTCACGCTCATTGCTCAACAACTGCAGCGAGGTTCCTCTCAGGAAAAACTGAAAGTGATAATGACGGCAAGGCACTTTATACATTGGTCAAGGGTATACTGTTAGCGGCAGTACCCTTTGATTCTGTAAAATCAAAAAGTCTAGCGAGAGAGCCTTAGTCAGGTTAAACCTGCATGCTTTGAAAGAGGCTGCATTGTCATTTTCAACTTGCCCATTCCCAGCAGCGATGAAACACTGTAATATGACTGATTTCTAAAGAATTTTCCATGCTCCCAGTGAAAAAATAAATATTAAGGGTTCCCGCACTGAATATAATATTAACTGCCTTTTCCATATAATAGACCAGGATAGCGTATGTGCTATTTTATAAGTGTTTTATGCTAATTCACCCCGTTTTCGCATGTAGTGTAGGAAAATGCACTAGGATTTCGCAGCTGAGAGCGTGTACGGATGGAATTATTCCTCGTGTATTGACGCACATCGAGATTTCCTTGGAGTAGTTCATAATCTAATAGAGTCCGCTGCCACCCAAGAACTATGGAAATGAAAGGGAGGGAACTGAATGGACCGGTGGAGGGAATCGCTATTCCGATAGCAACCACTAGCTTACTGGTGGTGCTTCATAACTGCTGGAAATGGGCAAATTGAAGATTAAAACAACCTTTTTTGAAGCATGCAGTCTTATCCAGCGGTCGACTGGGGCTTTCTTAATAGACTTTTTGAGTCTGTGGAATCGAAGGGTATTAAAAGTTTACAGCAAGCCATTGACCAGTGTGTAGTGTCTTGGCATCGGCCATTTTCAGTTTCTGTTGAGAAGAGCCTTGTTGCAACTGTTGAATGACGAGTAGAATTCCTGTTTGAGGAAGCTCAATAAACGACAGCACTTGGGTTGTTCTAAGGATGACCCGATAATCAGATTGAGGTCCAAAAAAAAAGCCCCAACTGGTCTCGACAAAAGCAAGAACTGGAGAGCTTGACCAACTGCCTCTGAGCCCCCTTTACTGCAATTCTTTTCTCGGAATCATAGGATTTGTATTCTTTAGCTTTGTTATTAATCACGTGTTCGACATGTTCTGTACACTGTCAAGAAGAGATTTCAAAGCATGCACGGTCAAGCGCCTGATTCGGGTAGATAATTGGCTCTGAAATCAGTTTTTTATTGCACCAGAAACACCTGAGTGAACCTATCACGACGGAATCGTGGTTACTCGCTATTTTCGCACTAGATTTCATGCTGAATCTCAGGTTTCCCGCTGACGTTTTCCACCACGAGCTCTTTTTTCCTGACGGCTTTCGAGGCTTCGGCAACCTTTCTTATGCGCATTCTCTTTCACTTTCTCATGGTCGGGTGCGTCACCCAATAGAAATTTGTGGAATTATTTCACGTGCCGTGGCAATGCGGGGTTGGGGGAATCTCGAAAACTAACTATCACTGACTTGTCAATCTGCACACTCACGCATATATTTTTTTCTGAACTTTAGTGAAGGAAGAAAAATGTTTCCTTGCCTTCCTAGAGCTCAGGCGAAAATGGTATCAAAAGCCCCTTCGGTGGAGTGCCCCCCCCTCCCTCATTGCGATGATAGCACCATACTTCATTCTTTTCTACCAGCCTTTTTGAGCGATTATTAATTGATAAAATGATCGACAAAAAATGCTTTTACCGGGTTTCTTTCTGCCCCTATCTCTGCAATCTTTTCATTTATTACTCAACCATAAATCCTGGGACAGGAAACACTATAGCGCTTGAGGACCTCATGGTCATAAGCAAGACTTTGTCTGAAGCTTCCCGTAGTACTGAAAAAAAGTCGATATTCGTATAAAGAGCCATTTACTAGATTATTCTCTTCATGAGTGTCGCGTTGTCAACAACGTAATCCGCGCATAGGCAGTAATCGAATATGTACGATCCTGAAAATAGCTGAGCATGAGCAGAAGAATTGCTTGAAATGTTCCTCAGGACATACTTTCCAAGGTTAGGAGCTATGGTGTGAGCTCTCGGCTCTACGACACACACACAACCTCGAGCCACAAAGAGGTGTTTGGTTTAACCTCCTCAACCATTAATATGGCCCCTTCTTTTTCACCCTTTACATGTGCGATACGATGCATGCGAGCTAGGAGGCGTACTCGAGTCCTGAAGCGATTATTGAGTTTCAGGCCTGAAATAAGGCGTAAGGCACGGGAATCGCCTCAGAACCCGGCTACAATGTGCGTCCCACACTCGCACGTGGCAAAATTCTAAGTTACCCGTTCAGATGGTTTAGCAATTATGGAACAATATTAGCGTTACCTTACAATACGACATAATATCCTATTCACCCCATCTGTCATACGGCTGTGCTAATGATTTGATTTACAAGGACATGAAAGCAGCGATTTTCAGCGAGCAGCGATCATGTGATTATACACAGCTTCAATCTGCTCCTATAGAAAAACTGAATGACTCTTTTTAGCATTTCACTACTCCATCAATCCTCCCAACAATGCCTTTTTTCTTACAACAAGCTCGAACGATGCAAATTTTACCCATCGGATGTTATATCTTCAGGTAACAACGCATCACTCTTTTATTGTTTATCGTTCGTTGTTTACATGTATGCTTGTATTGACGTTCACAGCTACGGAATGTTTTTGTCAGGACGATTGCCCCTACTCAACTGATCAACACATTACGGCGTCGACAGGAAATCGAGCTGAAAGCATACGACTTCTGCCTTCGATAGTCAATTTACACTGCGCCGTCACCGTAAAACTCGTCCAAGACGTGGTGAAATTGGTGGGTAGTCGCCATGATTGAGCTAATATTTCAAGTCCGCAACTCATTTCCTGTTCTACTCATGTTCGCTTTCCCGAATAGGGGCCTCCAAGATCGGCACTGGCTGCAGGATTACTCAACTCTATCGTATGCTATCACCCACCCTCAGATCTTATGAGACGAAATGAAGTCGTATATTAAAGTGCTAACCGGATATAGGAATTTAGAAGATCGCATTTGAAATATGATCCGTGGGAATGGGCCCATACTTTCAAAGGTGATGTCCCTCTACGGCGAAAGCTTCTGAATAATGGGAGCTGGCGACTTTTGGGATCTGAGATTGAGTGGGAAAATTTCAAGGGTTAAATAACTTTTTAACCATGTGTGTTAAGGGACGCAAGGACAGTGGGCGGGATAAAGGATAGGTTTTGAAGGGTATTGCCTTTTATTTATGAACTGCTTCTCCTCTTACTCTTGATTAAATGGAGCAAAAGGATTGGGTGATGCCGGAAGAAGCGACGTGGAGAGTGTTCGCATCAGCTGGTCGTGATAGAGTACCCTCGTACCTTAGCACACCTTTGCCATTTAGCCATATACGAGGGGTCAATGGGGTTTGCAGAAACTACAACCTTCTTTTCGTTTCGCTGCAAATTCCCAATCGAATTTCGGTTTATTAATAAAATCGAAAATTAATCGTGCAAAGAGGTTGCACTTTTTTCCAGCTCTCCGCGTGGCTTCTTCCAGCACTACTATGCCCTTATAAAAGGCTCCTTATTATTGCCTTTTCTCTAGAAATTCATTAAAATTCCTGCACCGAATATGTCCTTGCGAGAACCGTGTAGGGCTTCGTAACGTTTTATGCTGCAGACATAGCACCCACATAGGAGGTCCCATAATTGCTTGTGTACTAGAGGTGAACTTCCGTCGTAATTATCACCTAGCTATTCAGGATCGACCTCATGTGGACGTATTGGCTCTTGCAGACCTACCATTACTTTCTTTTCTGAAGCAATCAGCTTGCGTTACCGTACAAGTTACGAGCGCAACAGCTGACACAGGTCGGTTATAGATTAGAACGGACTCGAGCCATGTAAAAATCAATAAAAGAATGCATTGGGCGCTGTTCAAAGAACAGAAAGCGGTATTCATTCGATTCGACTTTCAAGATGATGCAAAAATGATGAAGTGCCTGAGCAATGACCTTTTAGCCGCTGGGGTTGACATTTAACCAGCCTTGATGGATGTTGTGTCCATGCGCGACGAATGCCCTGGATGAGCACCATCTGCAATAGCCTACAATGCTTATGTGCGCCCAACAAGCAATCCATCTAACTTCCGTGGTGCACCGTCCTCCTCCGTAAACATCGAGCTACAGAAACACCCGAACTATGTGGAATAGCAACCAAGCTGATTGGAGACATTATTGTTGCAGAAAATGATATAAAAAATCATATGTCTTTCATGTTTCGGAGGATATATGCCCAGAGCTCGGACCCCAATTAAGTTTATCGCCTGTGGCATGTTTTTTGAAACATTTTTTACGATATATCGCCTCGGGCAAAGCTTTTGAGACACTTTTTACGATATATCACCTCGGACACTTTTTTGAGACATTTTTTACGACACATCGCCTCGGGCACAATTTTGAGACATTCTTTTTACGATATATTGCCTTGGGCACATTTTTTGAGACATATTTCACGATAATATTAGGTGGACAATTGCGTCCAGTAATAAAAGCAGAGCCATACTGTGGAGAAGAGAGAGAGTCACGTGACAACACTTCGAGGAATCATTTATACAAATTTTAGTATGTTGTATTTGTTCACCACGGGTTACTTGCAAAGTTTTGCACGAAAAAATCAAAATCTGGCCGAGATACATCTCCGTTGAAGTTTCGTCCACGCGAATCGTTGGCGGGGCACGATAGCGGCTGTGGAGCAGGGTAGAGGTCACGTGATCGGCGACGCCAAATCTACATTGGGCGATAAAGTCTGAACTGCGCTACTCATCGCCGACAGCACGAGTTGCTTTTCAGATTGCCGTCTTCTGCTTATAACAGAGTTAATTCTTCAGAATCATGAGATTTCCAGGCACGATTCCTAAAAGTTGAGCTCCTCCAGCTATCTCTGATAACCGCACGAGTTTGTGGAGGCGCCAGAGTGAGGAAACTAGCAAAAACCGTCTTTCGCACTAATGAAGAACGGGTGGGGGTCGATTGATCGAATTTTTGCGCGGCCGCCCGCGGCGAGTGCAAGACGCTTGCAGCTCTATCTGTTGAAACAGCAGCAGCAACAACAAGAACAACAACATAGGATAGGCGAATTCCTGAAGCTTCCAAACTGCAGTCTTTGGAGATCCTTCACGGTACCAGCCCTTGCGCCTTGAGCGGAATTCCAAACGACTCGTCCTGACGGCTCCGCGAAGCGAAAATTCGACCAATCGACGCCCACCCGTGACGAACGGGCGTGGCATTATGAGCGCAACTTGCCAGTTACAGTCCGACTATCTGCCCACAAAGGAGGTTGAATCCAGAATATCGCGAAAATTATTCAGTGATCAGAACCTCAACTGGAACTAAGTTATGACGAGTCATCACAGATTGTTGCACCACCTGTATTTTTTACATATAATGAAATAAATTGAACTAAGAAGTAACGTGGCCTAATAGAAGGCGTTCAAGAAGTATTGCTCCCCCCCCCCCTCCCCAATTGTATCGGAGATGGGGATCACCTTTAGGATGTAGTGCGTTTTTATAGTTCCATTTCAGGCTCAGAAGAATTTTTTTTCGACATTTCAGATGCAGTGACATAAGGTTATACTTAATCTGAAGCGTTTCTTTGAGGAATGCTGTGTAGTATAGCTGCTTGGAACACACGCATCAAACAATACTCTAGCCTAAGCATTAGCCACTCATGCTTTCAGAATAGAATGATATAAATAACAAGGCCTATGCATAATTGTTATCGCGTGCATTTGCCAGCGACGCATCATCAAAGATGGATACTCGCTAAGGTCATCCAGATGTCCATGTTGTGGAGCCGGGATGTGATCCCCATGCCGGAGCGTGCAAATGCTCCATTCATGCGCGGGGTTTGTAAAGCCATTGTGTATGAAAAGGGCTAGTACCAAATGGGTGGGGATCGCATGGTCGAATTTTCGCTTCGCGCCGTCGCCCTCGTGGCGCCGTCAGTACGACTTGCTGCAGTCAGCTGGAATTCTGCTCAGTATGCAGTGTCTGGTATCGTGGGGACCTTCAAAAATTGCAGGTAGGAAGCTCCGTAAGTTATTATGTGTGGTAGTTGTTGCTGTTTCAATGGATAAAACTACGAACAATTCGCACCCGCTGCGGGCGGCCGCGCGAAAATTCGACCAATCGATCTCCACCCATACTAAATTTGTTGTGCAGGGTAGATGTTAAAATTTCTGCACAATTATTGAAAAAAGCCAGTGCATGGCGCATCTTTCTCTTCTGAATGACTAACGCGCGTAGCTTGTGGTTTATACAATCGCATTGCCAAACGCAAATGATTCCAGTCTCTTCATCATGCCATCTGTCACCATTTGAAGAGAATAAGCACAGTTGCCTAATTAGACTACAGATTCCATACTCATGGTTTGGTGTCATTGGACATAACTCGACTTCTCGACAGGTACAACGTCTTTTTTGAACCCTCACTCTCAACCCTCTTACTGTGCTTCTTCAACTAGGTGCTCTCGATGTCACATACGGTATCATCAACATGTAATGTGCCGTTTTACGATCGACCACAAACACCGCTCACTCTTCTGCCGTACATTGAAAATGCTCAAGCTCATACACTTGTCAAGGACGATGAAGTGTGAGTCTGCTGTCCTTCGATCACAAAGTGTAGATGATCTCGAAAATTTGAAATAATCCCTAAATTTTACTGAAAATGTTGGGAGAATCATTAGGGTCACAATCTATTGATTGTGATTAATAGTGGCACATCAAAAATTACATGTTGAATTCAAACATTTGCTGTTTACATCCAATCAAATTCCTATATAGGGATACATTTAGTACTTGGAAGTTGGCCAATGCAGAAGAGTAAGTTCCCAATTCGAAGAAAAAGTGAAATAAAACATCCTCGAAAGCGAATGTTCTTTTGGATGAGTGACACGGCCCTTCGTTTGTGCTGGATAGGATGCCATGGTGAGGAAGAGGGATCTCGGGAAGTCATGTGCAGAAAGGCGTAGAGAATGGTGCAATCCAGATGAACTCTTCTAAAGTGCTAGGTGAATGTTTCTGGAAGCTTCCGGAAAAATTCGAAGAAAAATGTCGCGAAAAATCTTCACGACCTAATACAGTGTGCTGGGCGCTGAGAAAGCTCTTGTTCAGTATCTGTTTCATTGATTACGGTATGAAAGGACTGGAATGCAAAAATGTGAATCTAAGCAAGAATGACAAGTGGAATGTGGAACCTTACAGTCCCATCATGTGAATAAGATTGACACGTGCAGGGCTGAGACGGGATAATATTGAAGGTTCAGGTTTCCCAGTATGCTCTTGGTCCTGAAAGCACGTCCCATCTCTTAGCTCCCCTCTCAGTTTGGCTTAAGGGTAGCCGTGCACCACGGTCACCCGGTCAAGACTAGTGCACGGCTGCCTTGAAGCCAAGCTACAGTCCATTTTACGGTGCTACATAGGGCGTGGCCTGAGTGGCGAGAGTAAGAGTGTGTGGCGGAATGAGAGAATTTGATACACTCGCACCCAAGTCTGTGGGCCACGCCCTATCAAGCGCTTCAAAATGGACTGTAAGTGGATAAACTGAAGAATGTGGAAAAGAGAATTGGGAATTGGGAACGTTGAAAGTTATCACGTCGCAGCTCTCAGTTAGCCACTTCCACTCACTGGTTAGGGCCGGAGAGTCCTATTTTGGCATTCTTCTTAGATTCATGTCGAGCAGGTCCGTACCGTGTTGCGGTTTCCCTCGCTTAGTTTTTCAATAGCTGTATTGAAAGTTGTTTTTGTCTAGGGATCTTTCACTGCTGTCTCGTGCGAATCTGTCTTTCGGTCTCAATTCGCTCAACTCACTATTCGTTCACCTTTCGTACAACATTACTGAAATCGCTCTGGAAAAAATCGAAATGAGGTATGAATTCCTGATTCATTCTGCACATGATACTTGCAGCCTAGCTCTCCTTAAGTTTCCACTGATCGTGAGCAACGAATCACTTTGTGCCATAGCTAATCGCAGCGGTTTCAATTCGCTGAAATCAGCTATTCGTTCTGTGTTTCTCACCATAAGGAAGAATTTTCTTCCTATAACAAACTGTTATAAGCTCTTCCTATCTCTTATAAGCACATAAATAGCAGTAAAAAATTCTGTTGCGGTGCTAATGCAAAATACTTTCCTGTGGATTTGATGGCAGGAACAGTCACCACCAGGGCCGCAAGGGTTAATGCGGCGTCTCCGATCTGGACAGGAAAGTTGGATTACTCCTGTACTATTCATAATGGTTTTAGGTTGTGGTTAGATGCTCGATTCGATCTGCTCAATGTCTCTCCTTTAGCGGCCGATATTTGGTCGCTGAGAGTTGTATCGGCTGCTCGTCCGCTCTTCTACACCTCCTTTATATGTAAACGAAAAAGCAAAGCCACCAGGTCAGTCGCCAGAACATTTCTACACTTTGCTCGGAGTATGAATACCGTCGTTGGAAACAGAGCGAGGTTAAGCATTGGTTGAAGAATCCTCGAAGGTGGTGTCGCATTTGGTCTTAACATGCCACTGGTTTGTCTGTTTGTATCTATTAGGTTGATCAAAAAGTTTTGATAGGGTTGAGATTTTTTTCTATTTTATTTTACAACTCAGCGAGTAATGCAGGCTAATCAACAATATAATAACCATCGTTAGTTATAACATTGTCCCACCCAACGGGCAAGTCAGCGATTCTCTTCTCCCAGAATTAGGAGGATTAGGGTCAAAGAAGTCACCGACCACTTGTCCAGGCTGCTCTTTAGGTGGGACAATGTTATAACTAACGATGGTTATTATATTGTTGATTAGCCTACATTACTTGCTAAGTAATAGAAAAACATCTCAACCCTATCAAAATTTCCGATCAACCTGATAAATTAGGTAGAGAGGATCGCGTGTGTGCACGTATGACGGAAAATCGCTTTGCGGCGTCGCACTGGCGGCGCCATCGGCACGGCTTGCCGAATCGATTACCCTTAGAAGCCCAGCAGAGCGTGGCTGCGTCACCTTTGCACTTCCACCCATGCCACACTGCCTCCTGCATCCACGCCACCCTGCTTCCTCCACCCATGCCACACTGTCTCGCTTGAAGGCTGTCATGCCTTGCCACTGATACTCGCACCCGCCGAGCCGCTCGCCGTGGGCGGCCACGCGATTTTTCGTTATAAGTGCCTACACCCAACTTTTTCTAATCGGTGTTTGATTCTGCCTGAAAAAACTGTCAATCACCTCTGGACTTTACGTATTTCAACCTTTCACCGTATAAGATATAAACGACCTTTAGCAAGAATAAAGTTGTGCATAAGACGAGTTCACCGGGTAAGATATAAACGACCTTCAGTAAGAATGAAGTTGTGCTTCCGATGAGAGTTGTGACATTCCACTTCGAATTTGTCGGGAAAGTTTTTTTTGCAATCGACTGGCGGCGGCTGCGTGTGCTCCTCGCTCGGGAGAGTGGCGTGTCATTGTCAATGAACTGCTCGATTTATGAGCGTCTGGAGAGCAAAAAGCGCTCGGCCGCCGAGTTTCTCGGGAAAAATGGAGAGTTCCAGGCTCTAGTTTCCGTTGTTTAGTGCTCAAGTACTCAGTGATAGGCACATGAAGGGAACAGAAGTTTTAAGATTGTTTCCATGTACTTTGAGGGGGCTAAATAGTTCCTCTGAAATCTAATTTTCATGTTTCCATGTACTTTGAAGGGGCTAAATAGTTCCTCTGAAATCTAATTTTCACCTGCTCTCTCCGCTTTAGTATTTTTCGTGAACTATGAAGCGGGCCAACGAGTTTTCTGAGTGCAAATTTCTTTTTCAGCTGGGATGGATACGTTTTCGCGCTATTACTGCGAATGCGTGGTTCAATCACGGAGAATAAGAGGTTGATGAGGAATGAAGAAGGAGATGAGGTGCCCTTTCGTTGTCTATTTAGGATAATGAAGCCCTTCAAAATGAAAAAGAAACGCCAATAATTTCAGGCTGTTTTGCATTGGGAAATACGCAGAAGCAGTGGAAATGTTACACAGGTAGGGTAGCTTGAGCGTTCAAGGTTCAAGCATGCTACGCATTTTTGTTGTTGATTGTGCAGCTGCTGAGATTTTCAAAGCAGTGGTAGGAGTGGTTCTGGTTGGATTGAAAGATTTAATTGATATGAAAGTCAGAGTGCTTACAAAGCGGTACGAAAGTGAAGAAAAAACGGAGAAAAAAAGCCCGAAAAATTAGACTTTCTTCCCACCGTTGATTTCGGAAAGGGCAGGCCATGTTAAAGACAGCATTAGGGGTAATGTGGTAATGGAGAAATCACTACAATAAGTCACTCACATGGCAGTCCGGGGCCTAAGAAGGTTATCTGTGGCATCATGAAAAAGCGCCCCTCCGAGCTGTAGAAGCTCTGCAAAACGCCGCAACCATCCAAGTGTTCCGCCTCTTGATACAACGATCCCGCCTCCCGATGACGTAATTTTCGATTAACTGGGGTGGGAGCTTCCAAGGAGATGTTAGCTTGAAGCTTACTCCAAAAATAAACGCTGTCGTATTCCCAAACATTCCCTTGTGTTTACTTGGCAACATGCCAATGGAAAACTAGATCAGACTACCCGCCTCTTGACGGACAGGTCGTCCGCGTCGAGAATCATCAGTGGAAAGGGGGTCCTATTTCTCGGGTTTTTGGCCATGTCCATCCGTTTTTTCTCCACTGTCCTCTTACTAGGCATCTCGACTTTCATATGCACTACTTCTTTTACTTTTCGTCCGACTTTCCCCTAATGCTGCCTTTAAAAGAGGGGGCGGCGGTTGAAAAAATGGCTCCTACAAAGTCCAGAGCTCTCCTATCACCGGAAATTTCTCCACCTGTAGTCTTCCTAGACCCGTAGCTTTTATTTGGATTATCCGTTTGTGGAGTTCTCATCGCTCACATAATCTCTACCACTGTTTTTATCATGTGATGAGTTGATGAGTAGAAAACTTCAGGAGCACATTCACAAAGTAGCGGTCAAGTTCCGAGTTGTACCCGATTCGCTGTATGCTCTAGTTCCCGTTGCGAAGGTGAGATTAGTTATGGGACGGTTTCAAAGAAAGAAGCTGCAAAAATTCAAGAGACGCCGTACCAATTCTGAGATCCTAGCCAAAGAAAAAACTCCTGTTGGAAATTCTTTTGATATTTGGAAATTGGACTTTTTACACGCTTAGTTGTCTCATGTCATCTTGGGAAGTGACTAATCTTTATCGATATCATTTGATAGCATTATTTTTGTACTCATTTCTTACGGGAACTCATTCACCTTTGACGACCCTTGAAGGCCGTTCAGCTCAAGTGTGTGAGTACTCCATTAGCGATAATGTAATAATAAAAACCACCGTTAAGCAGATACAAGCTTTTGTAGTTCAATCTTCTGCAGGAGAAAGATTAGGTGAACGGCTCAAAGACACTGAAAGCGGTGAATCTGCCATATTGTGGAGTATGAAAGTAGGGGTGCTCAACATTGTAACAGTGGAGAAGGAACGAACTTAAACGGTGTATAACTCGAGGCATAGAAACCCGGGAACACTCGTGTCTTCCGGGCCCCTCTGCATCACTTGTCGGTGCGCTAGATTGCAGACGGGCGAGGGGCTGAATCAGCCAGCCGCAAACGCTGTCCCGCCCTCGCCGGCAGCTCACCTGTCGAATGAGCGGCTGCACGAATGGCAGTGCTGCGGGATGGTGATAAGACTCCGAGCAGCGCTTTTTCAATGCGAGTTTTGCCACACATCGCGTCTTCTGACGTGGAATTTTCCTTTTTAGAGAACATGTACTTTGAGACCTCACTTTCTACTTACTGTTTTTCTCATTCCTACTCTCCTTGGTGCGTTTGAGAACCTTAATTGAAGCTTATATAGGATTTGTAGAGGTACCGAATCCGATAGCTTTCATTTTCATACCTCGCAAGGGAACTGCAAGCGACGCAGTGTGTGCGGGCTAACAACGCTACATGTGGCTGGGTCCCGCGTTGCGAAATCCTGTTTTGATGATACACAACTATAAACAGACACTACTTACTCCGATATCGCATGCTGATCGGCGACTACATAAGGGCGGTTTACACTACTGATCCACTTACTGAAAGCCTGCCTTGACCCTGCATGAAAGACCTCAGAAAGACCATGATTGAGCTTATCTTTTCGAATGAAAAATGCTGAGACAATTATTTCCTGATTTTCTTTTTTAGAAAAGTACAGCTGAGTGAATTGCCATTCCTCATTGTTTCATTCACTTTTCTAGCTCCAAAGTACAAGTTTTGAAAACTGCTTCTTGATGGCTTCCGTCAATGCTTTCACCTTTCATGCACTTTCCAAAGCACTTCAACAAAAGCAGTCCTTCCAATGCCGATGAATTAGGCAATGGGTACTTACAGATCTTGAAAATTGTGAAAAGAGTTATATAAATCCAATGTGAAGAACGATTTTGAGGGTAAATTTCTTATTTATTGGAAAAGAGCATTCGTCGAGTCCGTGCTCGAGCAAGTTGTTTTCGCCACACCCCGTGGCGTACAAAGGAGCGGTACTGACGCGTTCTTCAACCAGTGACGACTCAGCGAACCTCTCCTTGGAGGAACGTGGAGTAGAAGAATAATATGATGAAAGTAGTATGATGGCTTTTGCAAAAAAAAAATAGCTAGACTAGGAGTGCACGGCGCGTTCTTTACATCATTGCATAGCAAGGAGGTACTCTTCAGAATTTTTTCTTGATAATTTTACTTCAGAACACCGATTTAATCAACACTGGAGTGTTATCTGGTCAACAAAGTGCAACATCAATGAGGGTATTTACCGCCTCTCTGGGCGGAGTTATCCGCGATGTCACAGCACGTTCACATTGCATCTCAGCTGAGTCACGAGTGCTCAAAACAAGCCCTACATGCACTTCAGTGAGTCATCCAGTTGGTTCGGCGTCAATGATTAACCTCAACGATGCCTTTCAGGTCTACGTTGACGGATCAGAACTAAGAGGAATGCAAAATATGAAAGTGCATGTGCATTACGAGAAATGGACCACTTTTATTGGATTCACCGTATGGTACCCCCGACTTCCAGTTACGGTAAGAGATTTTAAAAAAGCGGTATTGTAGGAGAATAAGGACAAATAGAGGCTCTGTCGTGTGATATAGGATCTTCACATACACTCGGTACAGGTCTGTGGAAATCATCATGGCCTTTTCCACATTACGGGAATCGAACTTCAGACGTATGCGCGATGACGTGGCGCGCTAACCACTAGGCCATACCTAGGCTGGCATGATAACTGTTCGAGATGTAGACGTTCTTCAGCTGTGGCTACGAGATCCTGTGCTGAACTCAATTTCTGGTTGGCCAATCACCGTTTGGAAGAATCTCAAGGGTGAACGGCATCATAAAGGAGCTGCTAAACAGTTTGCCTGTGGCAATCGCTTTCAACAGACCGAGGTGGGCCATTTGAGGTGGTTGTAACGGGGCAGTACCTGGTCCTACTGACTGGATTCAGAAAATTCTATTTAAATTTTTCAGCTACGAGTATTTGCATCATTTCAAGTGAGTGATGAACGTACTGGCGAACGAATGTATCTAAGCAGTCATCGTGATATCATGTTTGACGTCACTTCGCTTGCTGCCGACAGGTTGTGAGGGACTTTCTTTTATTTTTAATTAGCGAAAAGTGGGACCGAACTCTCGTTTCTTAATCAGTCTTGTGAACCTAATTCTCATGCTCATTTCACTAATTAGTTAGGTCTATAAAACAATATAAGGATTGAAGTGCTTCAGTGCCTCTGTACATGGGAATTTACCGGATCGATTAGAGTATAGTATTTTGGAGGCTTATCCAATGAGTGTCCCTCCGTATCAGATTCGTTTGGGTATTCATCATGGCTCAATAAGTCATTTCTGAAGCGTAAAAGTAGTTCAGGGTGATATTCTGTGTCCTACTTGTCTCATAAACTGGCTATGAATAAATATCAGATCACAGATCATGGCCCTATAGGAATAATAGATCATCGCCCTGTCCCGTGACAATCTCTTTCTTCCGTCTGGCTGCTACGGGCGGAGCCCTACCGGCTTACATGTTCAGTCAGTACCTTCCTTCTTACCTCGCACACAACCTCTTCAGTGCGTGGAGATCCTTTATTAGATCCCTCACCGGCATCCATAGGACGGCTCAGAAAAGTACCTGGAGCATCTGGGAGCAATGAGGTAACAGTACCACTGAGTGCTTATCATACACCCAGTCATTAAATAGTAGTTGGTACGCCATGTAGATGGTATGTGTGACGAGAGTACAAATCAAACGAATCTTACAAAACCCTCCTTAACGTATCCTTAATTACAGCATCGTAAGCGCAGATCGGTCTATAGCAACAATTCGAAACTATAAGAACCGAGTGATAGTTCAAGCCGTGCAGCCGGGGGAAACCAGGTGAGGGTCATTGGTCAAGATTACGTTGAAGTAAACAAATAGTAAACTATATTTTTAGAATTGTGGTGAAAACACAGACACCAAATATCGATTTTGGCAGTACGACGCTAGTGGTGTCAGCTGAAACGGTGACGCCAACGAGG
The DNA here is from genome assembly GCA_963978905.1 of Trichostrongylus colubriformis. Classification (NCBI taxonomy): domain Eukaryota; kingdom Metazoa; phylum Nematoda; class Chromadorea; order Rhabditida; family Trichostrongylidae; genus Trichostrongylus; species Trichostrongylus colubriformis. Next base: position 38,267,312 of record OZ022259.1, read on the forward strand.
CTGACAGCGCTGCCGGTCGTTGAAATGAACATCAACATCGAACCGACTGCTGGTAAACGAGCGCAGTACGATGTGGTCACCACGCTCGAAACGACTTTTCAGCATCGTTACCAGGTAGGCAAAATATTCGGAGATCGAGTAATGACATATAAGGACAGCCGCATCAAACCAACTCTGTTTCTGAGTCTCTTGGGGCTTAACTAAACAGTACAGTCGTGGTTGCAAGAGAACGTAGAAGTATACGTATTTCAACTGCCCTCAAAGGAAGCGGAACGGGTGCGAAGAAAAAGGAAGGTGCAAAGAAGTGATCATTTTGTAATGAACATTCAAAGTTAGAAGCGATAATTGGTGGAAAAACCTGGATTCAAAGGCGCGGCGCTGTGGTGTGTATTCGCATCACATTCGCATCAACAGATTGACTTTCCAAGTTGTCCGCTGTAAAGATGTCCTTTGTTGTCTCGTAGTGTGTATTTCATTCATTGGTGATGTGATAAGTGAAACAACACACAGCACAAACAAGTGAAAGTGAAGAATAAACGAAAACCTAAAAAAGTGCTATTGCAACTAAAACCTAATTACAGTCCATTTCGAAAAAACTGACGGGGCGTGTCCCACCGACTTGGATGAACGTGTATCAAACTCTCTCAACTCTATCACCCCACCACACACTCTCACTCTCGCCACGTACTCTCACTCTCGCCACCCAAGTCCGTAGGACACGCCCCGTCATTTTTTCCGAGATGGACTGTGATTCACTTTCGACGTCTTGGCAAAGTGCCGTGTGTGCATTGCGGCCACCGTCCTCTCATACCGTAAATCAAAATAGCCCTCCTCCTGCTGTCTTTAATATCCCCAACACTGTTGTCAAGAAATTATGCGTGCGCCAATTACATCATTTCCTTCTACCCAAGCTGGATTATAATGAATGAAGCCGAGAGACTGGTAATTTGCTGCACATGGGTCCCTTTTGGCCCCCTTTTTATTCTGTTGGCTGCAATTGGAGCACCAGTAAATACGGCATAAGTTCTCTCTTACTTACAGGACAAACACAATGGTTTGGCAAGTTTCGAACAGATTTGGACGACAAAGTTGTAATTTCAGCATGGAAGCTTCTTCTATCAGCTGTACTATTCCGACGACAGTATGGAATTCTTGGACGACGTTACGGTCACTGATTTCACTCTGACATCACAAAGCTCGGATGAACGTGTGATAGCATTAGCGCATAAGGTTCAGAATGGGATCGATATGATAGGTACGTGAATTGAACACCAGCAGTGCTTCAGCAGTTTATGTGTTTGAGACGATCTTCCCTTTTTTACAGACAAGTGGGGATACACAAGGGTTGGGGTTATGCAAGGGTTGTGAGGGGTACTCGCACTTTTGACGATGTGCTGAAGCCGATCGAACCCCACTGGGACTGCCTAAGCCAGTCATGCCTTAGGAGCCAAAGGCACCGTCCAGGTTGAACAGAAAACCAAAACTGAGAGGACATAATGCTTGCGAAGGGACATTCCAGTCCAGAAGAGATGAACGTGGTGAAATTCGCGCCGAGAAAGCACGCCTTGGGGCCATTATCGCGATGTTGCAACGCTACCACTCATGCTGCCTTGCCCGGTGGACGAGTTGCTGCAGAGCGGGACAAAGTTGGCGGCCGGTTGACTCAGCTCCTCGCCCTTCTGCGTCCACCCCACCGACTAGTGATACAGAAGGACGCGAAAGATGGAGTGGGGTTCCTATTTCTTGCGTTTTTTTTTTGCTGTTCTCTATCATTCTTTCCCTACTGTTCCGCTGCTGAACATTCCTACTTCCATCTTCAGCAACTATTCACATTTTGCCAAATTTATCCCTTCCGGTGTCTTCAATAGGATGTTGAAGAAGTGTCTGGATACCGGAAGTCACTCGCTGACTTTGCATGTGTCCACTTCCCAATCATGGCTTCCTCTAACCGTCCTTCCCTAACTCAACTACTAATGAGGTTCAAAATTTCAGGCGAATCTGTAGGCGTGGCTTGAACCACAATGAGGCACAAACTTTGTAACTTTTTATAGAGACGCAAGTAACCCTCTATCCTCCTTCGTCCGGAAACTTTGCTTCCGTTTGTCCCATTATTGCTTGCAATTCATTACATATTACTGGCCGTTCCAGCTTTGGACGACTTGTCCGACCCATTCATACAACTCGAGCTTCGCCCACCGGTTCATTGCACAGACGCCGAGGCGGCTCCATTATTGATGTTGCAAGTTCCTTTAAGAGTTCAATTCGAGGGAGTGGATTCCAGCCGACTGGCAGTGGCACGATTTTCCATAAACGGTATGTTGTCAGGGGATCCTATGAAGGCTGTCTTTCCGAAGGAGTCGTTATAAAGGTTATTCTTCCTTTTAGCCACAACTCCCACGCAAGCACCAGAAATGACTTCACTTTGGCGATTGGATTCAACGCTGGCTGTGATTCTTGTGGTGATTATTTTCGGCGGAGTTGTTAAATTCTTCTCGAAAAGAGCTTCGAGCTTCAGAGGGTAAGTGTGGGCTATGGCTACTAAATTAGCCTGCGCTCGAATGTTGTTCTTAGGTACGAGAAACTGGTGGCCCCATTGCTCTCTCGACTCTCTTCATCTTCAAGTGGAAGTGGACGAGATGAAGATTCGAAAGAATGGGTTTGGTTAGGGAAAGCCAGAACCGACACGAATAGCATAGGTGGGTTTGTAATGTCTGTGCATAGAGCTACTGCCCTGTGCACTACAGAGACGGGCTCTAGTCGTATAAACGGTCTACCTCTGTGCTCAGCAGATGCTGAGTGGTGTCGTGGTTGACGGTGTCTGAGTTAATGCTATGCTCAGGCTCGCGCTATTCTCAGAAGTCCACCATACACGTTGTCGAGCAGTCGTCACCGTCCTACGACGAGAACACCCAAACCAGCATCTCCTATCGAGGTTCCGAGATCAGCGTCTTCATTTCCCCAACACCTGTGGTCACTGTGAGTTTTGAATAATGAGAGCTTTTTTGACCCTCACTTCTGCCGTAATTTCGAAAGTCGTTTTCAAGAAAAGGGGAAGGGATCAGAGAACAAAGAACTTCGGTGCATTCAGCTTTATAACAAATCCACGGATTAGAAAGAATTACGAGATGTGGCTTGGTCATTCCTAGATGTGATAATCTTCTTGTTGAGCTAAAATACGCAAAAAACATCTAGGTACATGCGGACTACGAGCCGCAATGCGGGGGCAGCTGGCGGTCGAACGGCAAAGCGAGGACCCGAGCCGCTCGCCATGCCCTCATTGATTCGTCGTCGGACCACAATCTCGCCAGAGTCGTTGCCAGAACCGGTAAGTGCGCTTCTGCGGAGCCCCATGTGAAAAAAAATTATGTGACTTTCTGTGGCAGCTGCAGAAATGCCCTTCTGCAGGCTCATGGAGAGAGGCGAACGCATGGCCGAGCAATACATGGAATTCTAAGAAGCGTGCAACTGTCTACGAAGGAATGAGGGAGAGTGTCGCCTGAAAGAAAAACCACTCTTCTCTATCCATTCTTCATACCTCCATTACTTCAAATCGAATCGATTGCCATTTCAATGTTCAAATTCAATGATCTCATTTCACATGTAAAGTTTACGGGTGCACATGACTAATAAATGCTTTTTTGCCTTTTTTTCACCAATGGTTCAAATCAGCTGTTCTCATACTTCAACTTTTATTAGATTCCTCAAGACTCACACCTACTGAACCACCGAAACAATTTTAAAGGCAACAGTGATCCGTTATTAAGGCACGTAAAGCATAATGCACTATCAACCTGAAAAGATGACTAGAAAATGTATTCACTGCTCATGATCGTACAACGCCTTCGGCTGCATTCTTACTCTGCGGTTACGAAGCGATTGACGTAGCGCATCCGCAGCTTTGAGTGATTGCGCGGGCATGCCTAAGTATTGGTCACGTGGCCTGCCTTGTGAGTGCGTCGCCTGGTCGCAGAGCATAAATGCGGCCGACGGTATATCTGCACACGTTCACAAAGCGCTCTACAATCGTCAGCAGCGCGTATAATGAAATGCAAGGCTTTCTCATAGCAGACATGTAACATGGAGGGCACTCCATGCTCTGTTAATCAACTATACAAATATGAAACGAGATTACATCAAATACAACACATATAAGAAGCAAAACACAGAGATGTTGAGGTAAGTTAAAGCTTTGTATTGATTTAATGGCAGAAGTAGAGCTCGACAGCACCATAAGAAACACCATCTACGTGACTTTCAAGTTGGAACTTCATCAACCACTTCGAATAACCGCTTCTCCCATCGTTCACAGTAAATCCTTTAATAAGACGGTGAGACGAAAGAGAACATAAGTAAATAAAAAAGAATCCAGAGAAACATGAGCTCACCTCGCGTTTTTCAAAATAGTGACTTCTGCCCTCTTCAGTAGAGCTATATTCTTCTCATTCAACGATTTACCTTCGGCTATAGTACCATAAGAACGTTCTAATAGAGCAAAACGGTTTTTGAGGAACTCCACGGCTTTGCTCAGCGTAGCCGGGTCGGATATAGCCTGAAACGTGAAAGAACAAATGAAGAGAAAATCAACAGCGTGTTCATGTTTACACCCAGATGGACCTGTGGTTGGAAAGTCAAAATAGAGCTGTCTGTAGTACACAACAGAAAAACAACCCACCATCGCTGGCTTGTCGGAGACGTAGATCCTTGCAAACTGTTCCATAGAAGGATGAAATGGGCTCGGACCGACTCCAATGTCATACAGATAAACGTTTGAAGTTTCACTAAACCCCATTTTGGAGAACAGCTTCTGCTTCTCTTTAAAGTTTTTATCTGATCGTCCCAAACCTGAAAGCATCAACTTCTTAGAAGTTTGGCACACAGTTATGGAATCTCTATGGTATGGTAATATCTCACGAGCAGAATTTCCTGGTACATCTCTAGCATATGTGAACTCACTAATTTTTAATTTGTAGCTGTCAAAAGGATTCTGGCCAGCAGGTACAAAACCATTGTGTAGCAGGTGGTCAGCAGAAGATCGTCTTCCATAAAACATGCTCACCCACTGGCCCGGGGCCACATCCCTGGTTGCGAGAATCTGAACATGGTACACGAAATCACCATGATACTTGGGATGATATTACGTCGAGAGATAAGGTACAAGTTCCAAGTTCCAGTCGACTTATGCGTATCAGTCGTCGATTCCACATTAAAATCGAGTAGTTCAACACCAGCAATGCAGCAATATTCACACTGAGACTAAGAACTACCTCTGCACAATCACTTTCAGAGCAGTAAGACACGGCTTCTCCCAGATCTTCTGTCCCCATCACCAATTCGTGATTGGCCATATCCAACATTGGAATAAGTGCAGGCACCTAAAAATTGTTATATAGCACTAAATTTGTTCTAGAAATGAGAAGGCATTCACAAAGTCTGAAAAATTGAAAGAGAGTTGAGTGATAGTAGTTTCATGGGCTGGTGTCAAATTTCGCGACTCTGCCATTGCGGATCTTCTGTGATTTCACAAGCGAAGTTTGCAGCATCGTGATATCGCGGTATCTTGAGCAAAGTCGCAAAATAACTAAATATAACACATCGTCAAAAATGAAGACGTATGTGAGAAAAATCTGTTTCATGAAAAGAAAGCGAAGAATATACGAAAAAGGGAATATAGAACGAAATAAGAAAGCGAAGGATATTCGAAAAAGCAAATATAGAACGAAATATTGAATTCTGGGCATTACAGACGTTTTTGGACTGTTGGAACGTGGCATAGAAACCGATTCGGTCATCAGCACCAAACATCAAAATAATGAGGACTAAGGGTAAAGAAGTCAGAAGTTCGCAGAAGAACACTCTATTATAATTTAAAAAAAAACTTTCGTACAATGAAAACCTGCCATTTTCTTAGTGCCATCAGCAGCCCTGGCTGTTTCACTTGGGATCAAGTTTATCCGCGTAGTTACTGTACCAACCGACCATTTATATAGTGAAAATGTGAAGTTGTCCACGGTAAAAGGTGAATTGTACAGTAATGGAGGCTGAGCTCCTGCCCGTTCCCTCTAAAATAGAAGACAAGTCTTCCACAAAGTCTCAAAGAATATGGTTACACCCACGCGACTTGTGTTGTCATAGACGTCATTACGTCTAATCATCAGTAAATAGTAAACAAACTGCCTAGCAACAGTGCGGTAGAACAGTAAAGTTTCTTCGAAGACAGGCGATGGTTTCAGAAGCTAAAAATGAAATTGAAAAATGAACCACCTTCCTTTAGCTTCCTTGGTGCAGTTACTAGTAAAACAAGGTGACATTACAAGACTCTCGCCGTGAACTCACTTGCACTTCCTCTTCTGAATAAAAGAGCGGTGTTGTGTAGCCGCTGGGAAGTACATTGAGATATGGAGCCCATTTTGAATCTGACTTCACTTTATGAGCACAGATAAAAAGAGCCAAACCAACATTTGCCATATTTTGAACAATGACCTCGCTTTCAAACACTTTCCTTAAATATTAATCAACGTGAAATTACGTAAATAGCATTCGTCGAAAGCAAGAGTCTAAGAAAAACTTACTTAAGAATAGCAGATTTCCTCGCAAGATCAGTGGAAATCATGGCATGTCGGGGTACAGTGACACAACGATCATTTCCATTAATCTCTCTGAAACTGTAGAATCCTATACTGCTCTACAAGAAAAGTATTTGCATTGACTGTCACTGAAATCACTGTGTTTGTGATAAAAAAAGTCTCACTTACTTTGTAGCCAGCAGCCCTAAACCGCCCACTTCGTCGCACTCAGATACAGTAACGCCATAACGTTTAATGCCGATTTGATCGGCCCATGAAATGAAATCGGCAATATCTTTTTCTGATCTGAAAGTGCTATAGGCTTAGAACTGTGGATATCGTCCTAAAGCTCCTTGCCAATACCAATGGTTCCCCACGGAGGTGTAACATAGGAATCGACGTTCATGAATGTAACAATGGGGGGGGGACAGCTGTCGCCTTCACGAGGGCGATATATAGGAGAATGAAGACACAAGGAAAACTAAATCGAAAATCTAAGTGCGCTGAACAAAAATATTGTGCTGAAGCCTACTGAACAAGCCAGCAGGGATTTCAAAGGCTGACATAGAATAATATTTTTGAGTCTTCGCGGTACTGTTCGAGAGATAAGAAAACCTATAAGTAATGACCAGCGAAACGCGAACATTTTACGATTCTGAAAATCATAAAATGGAATTATACTTTCCAACAGCCACTAAACTCCGATGGCCCTATTCTTAAATGGTCCAAAAACTGCAGCAAAGTTCTCATAGTAATTATTTCAAAAAAGGCACAAAAAAATAGCTTCTCCCAATTCCATTAAGGGATCGATCACGCAAACATTAGACTCAGCAATTACGGGCTTTATCGCCTTTTAGGTTTCACGACTGAATCGGTGCACAGCAGATGAAAACTGGCAATATCGCGAACATTATCCTCTAATCACTCTGAACAGACAGCGGAAAGAAAAAGACGAATGTGAGATTTCTGAAAGCACAGGTGATGCATGCATACTGTTTGCTATATCAATGTTATTAGCAAACAGTTGAAGTTATCTCATTCAAGAACATAGCAGCAAACGATATTATATTTTCCATTATTTATGAAATGTATAATATAACAGCTGATTTCTTGCTACCACGTCGAATGGACAGTTCATAAAACAAAATAAAACAACACATGAAAGAAACAGGAGACCAACCGTTCTCTTGACAGCTGAACATCGGTGTCACTAAGTTTAGCCTGTTTGCTGGAGATGTCGTCGAGAACTTTTCTGATTTCCTGATGTTCATTCCAAAGCTCCACAATATTTGGAGTGGGAGGTTTCGAAAGCACACGCTCAAAAATCTCAGCGGCTGCCTGCAGAAACTCTCCTCTTATTTTTTTCGACTCTGTAGCCGATATACCCATAGCCTGAAAGGAAAACATTGAATTACGAGTTCACTACTTCATAAAGGAGTGTGCACGTAAACGACAGAATGCAACTTCTCGGGTGACAGTAATAAGCTGAAGTCGTGCTCTTCATTTCTTCGTCAAGACCAGGAAGAACCCAGTGGTGAACAGAATTTTCGCCTATTTGTATTATATACTTCTTCCACCGAAGACAAGAAGAAAAATTGTGAGATCTTTGATGTCGCCACATCGCGAAGTTATCAATTAGCTATAAAACCCGATCAGATATGGTTTTTCGTACAAAATGAAAAGTGAACGGGCTGAGATTTTCAGAGAAACTCGAATCTTGCATAAGTTGAAATAAAAAGTTCCCTCTCAACAAGGTGGTGCAGAACTCAAATTTTGGTATACCTTGAGTCCCTCCATCAATCTCTCATATTTCTCGTGAGCCCTTTTATTACACACAGTCTAAAGGGTAATGAGGGTCACTTAGAATAAGACTTTTTCTTAAATATTTAGTTAGAATACCACGTTACCTTTGAATTTGTTGCGAAGTATGGCTGATAGCTTAGCAGATAAAAACAAACACAAAACAGCTTACTGCGACTTTTTGACGAGCAATAAACGCATGGTTGAAATCTCTACTAGGTGTTTCTGTGAAAGGGATAATAAGATTAACGAAGTCGTGGTCGAGTGAGAAAACGTGCTCTATTCGCAATGGCAATGATGAAACGAAGAAATATGGCATATTGAGGAAAATACTGAACAACTAATGCTTTCTAATGTCTTGAACGTTAGAAAACTTTTATCAAAAACTTAGAAGGTTTAGCAGCACTGCAGCAATAAAACAGAATGCCACCGCTAACGATTAAAAGTTTGAAAGAAAATTTCTGCACCGAAAACAAACAAAAAATCCCGGAAAGCCGATGAAAAACCTATTATTTGATTATTCTTTCAATTCCTATATATGGCCGCCCAAGCTTCCGGGTTGTTCCTTATAATGTTGATTGTTAAAGAACCCGTTCAAATGGCCTTGCAGGAGGAGCCAGTAAAGGTACAGCAACACCTTGCGGAAAAGGGCCAGGAGGCGGGTTTTGAAATGTGGAGGCGGCTTCATCCCCTACACAATCCGTTGTTGATCGATCCGATCGTGGGTGGGCGGCGGCCAGCTGACCACTGTGACGTCATTTGCGCCGCCTCGCAGCATGTCTGCGTCTAATACTCAGCCAGACATGCATTTTGCTGCGTAGCAAAAGTAGTAAATTCGCATTTTGGCATATACCTCGATACTTGGGTGGTTACATGGTGTATGCTTGGGTTTTCTTACATTGCTTCAGAGCCATAAACTATTACTTTAATCGATTCATATATCCACTCGAAATCACCCAACCTTCACCTCCTCAAGTGTGTATTGATTTTTCCCGTTTGTTTCGGAAGCATTTCTTTCGAATACTTTTACATTATTAAGGTCATCGCAGGATGGCCCTGGATCTCGGAGGAAATAAGAAGAAGCCAAATGATAAGAGTAAATATTCTATAGTAGAATTATCGCTATTTAAACCTGGTAAAAAGAAATACTCCGAATTTGATTACGAAGAAATCAGGAAAAAACAACTGGTTAGGTTTTCCTTGGATTGGTTAAGGTTGCTTGAAATGAATCAGAAAAATCTATGTTTCGAATATTCAGAAAGAAGACGACTCTAGCGGCGATGATGAACGGTTCCATGACAGAGAAGCGCTGGAAATAGTGAAACGATTAGAGGCTAAATATGTAAGTATACGAAACAGTAGTATCAAAATAAACAAATACGACATTGTTCAGGGTATTTCTATGACTTTTAGCAACCATGTATCATTCGTAGGAATTAGCCTTTTTGCATCCTTATATTTCAGGGCGGTAAAAAGACAAAGAAAGGCCGAAAACTCTGTTTTGGTACTGAAGATGATTACATGGACAAGCGAGCAGGCTATGACTTAGAAGACGACTTTATCGATGACTCAGAGGCGGTGAGTATCAGAAAGCTTTGTCCGCTTTTCTTTGCATCTTTATACTTTGTAAGTATTCAAATTTAGTATGACGAACTCATTCCTTCCACTATGGATACCGTTCAAGGAGGCTTCTATGTGAATCGTGGAAAATTGGAATTCAAGACTAAACACGAGGAAGTGAATGATTCGGACATTTCTGATGGGGATGAATCGCAGCCACAAAAGAAAGGCACAGTGAGTGTGGTGGTCTTAGAAGTGGTCTTAGAAGCTTGATGTGGATAATACATTTCAACTTCTACGTTTTCGTTCCAGAAACGGCCACAAATTTCGAGTGATGACGATGTGGAAGTTATTGAAGATCCTGCGGTATCCCCAACAACCAGTGCGAACGTGGCCAAGACCGTTACTGAGCCTCCTCCTATTCCGATAGCTCCTAAACCTCGAATGGTGGGAGCTCCTCCTACCAAAGTTCGGGTCAGTTTTGAATTTTGAGAAAAACCTACTCTATGCTGATGGTCGCTATTCCAGAGAATGACGCTGGGAGAATCTCCTAATCAACGCGCTGCGAATGCCATTAAGAAACGTCTTGTAGGAATGCCTCCAACGTTGCTGAAGAGGAAGGTCCTTCAAACAGCGTATGTCACACTATCCTTGCTCATATTCTTTATATCGTTTTGAGTCTTGTACTTCTAGCGTTGCTCGCAAGGAAAATGAGATGAGTGATTTCCTTCGAACCATGTCAGGTGGATCTATACCTCCAGCCACTGAACAGATGGAAATGCTCGCCTCCACTTCCACTCAGCCGGCTTCTAAAAACAAGGTTTATTCGAAGTCTTTTGGAAATGGTTCAGATAAAGTAGTTATCGGTCAAACAGGTTTACGGTGTAAATGCCAATTTTTTGTAATGGGATCTTTGGTGGCTTTTCCATTGGACCTGAGAACCGCACAATTTGTTGCGGAATAATTTCTCCGCAGTTATTGTGATCGCTGCGCATAGTTTCCGTGATGCTCTCCAATCTCAAAGTCTACAAAGCTGTGCGTTTCGTGTCCCGCTACTCTGTGACTCTTCGCTGTTTACTGACGTCAGTGGTCTTCCAGTCTATCGCACTAGTACAGACTTTTCCAAATCGCCAAATTCGCACCCATAGACGAAGACGGATGTGGGTTATTCCTCCATGTTTTAACAGAAAGGGATGCAAATGTGATAATAGTGGGCCAGGATTCTTATTTTCGTCCTGCTGCGTTCTAATGATGGCGTCCTGAAAGCGTCATAACAATGTAATATCTCAGGTTCTGCCTTATGAAAGTCCGTTGTTATACAATCGCATCATTGCTCATTCTGAAACCAATTTCTCCAAGTGCTGTGCTCAAATTGTATCCTGCTCAACTTAGCTCTCTCCATACCCACAGTGTATCCTCTCCTTCTCATTTCTTGTATGACTTTAAATCCGTTTGGGAATCGCAAGAGTTGCGCTCTACACGTGCATCGCCTATCAAAACTTGCCTGCCGCAAAATAGCTCACTAGTCATGACGTTTATCACTGTCGCAGGAAGAAAAGATTCTTTGGTAATGGATTGCCCCTTTTCGCATGATTCTGCCTTGGAAAAGCGGTCTTCCTGAAAGTCTCACGGTTTCTGCTATGTAACAAATAAAGCTTCACCAGAAGTAGATAGATAAGGACAAAGAGGCATCTGCTGAGGTATGAGACGTGGTTGACCTTCAATGCGGTTTTGTTCATGGATATTGTCTAAAGCTGCGCCGATGTTGGGCTTTTTAGTGTCGCGGTAGTGCGATCCTGCGATTTTGCGGTGGCGCAACTCCCCAAGCGTAGTCGCAATACTGCAAATTTTCAAGGTCGCAGAAGTGCGACACCACAAACTCATTACCTCTGACGTTGGCCCCATGATTCGATTTGTCATTGGAATCTCATACTATGGCAATTTTTATGATTATAGACTCCCGAAAAGGCGTTGACGGATGCTACCTCAACACCAGCCACGTCCACTGCTCCTTTCCCAGAGTTTGTTCCTCACAATGCTTCTGCGTCCTCTAGTTCTGAAACAAGTACTAGCACAGCAGTCGTCCCGCCTTCTCCGGTACAGTTCATTTACTTCATTCATTTCGTAAAGTTCCTCCGCAATAGTCCGCATTATCTCGCTTTAGAAGAAGCGTCCATTGGCACCGATGACCGACACTTTGTCGAGCATGATAGAGGAGTTCAAGCGCTGTACGAATAATCTTGCTCTACCTGGGCAGAAGAAGCGACTTCAAAACATTCATGTGGACATGGTCATTGCGTACGTTTTGTCAACTTTCCCATTGAATAATCTCCTTGTTCGGCAAAATACTTGAATTTCATTCCAGCATAGAGGAACAGTGTCTCAAAGATGGCTACTCAGTCCATGAGAAAGCTCGTGTGGCGCACTCTCTCGCGGATTACTGTGGTATACAGAAGAACTCGTTATATGCCCGATGCATTAAAAGACGAGATGTGAGTGCCATAATCTTTTTGTGCAAAACAGTTGTGCACGGTCGCTTACTAGTAGTGTGAAAGCACTAGAAAAATAATTTTTTCAAGGAACACAAGAATGGCGCACCGAACTTGGCGTTTTTGGCAAAGTCAACTGGCGGAGCGTTTTCGAACACCGCTGGTTCAACAAATGTTGTCAACAAGACCACACCATCTCCCATAGCCACGCCTATCAGCAAAGCAACAAATCCTACAGTTCCCGCTCCTTCTACAAGCAAAAGTGTACCTGCACCAGCAGCCGCCCCAGTTGCACCACCTCCTTCAAAACCGACGGTGGGTAATTTTTTTGTAGCATTTCAGTCCCATTTCTATGAAATGTCGTTCATTCCTGGTATCACTAAGTTTGAATGTACAAGTAAGAGAAGTAGATATATCAATCAAAACAGTTGCATAGAACGTAAGGCTCAGTGGACTCCTTACATTCTATGTAACTGCGCTCGAAGCGACATGGCAAGGTCGGCGCAGCCTGGTGGGGGTTAAAACAATTCACTCGAGTTGACTCATCGTGTGCGGTAGGTGTCTTGCCGATCACTTTGTGAATCGACTACGCACCAAAGATAAAGTCCGCAAACTTTACGTGTGGACTGACCTGGTTCGAATGTTCTGTCCTGCATCGGAATGATTGACGCGATTCCCACTTGCAGATGAGCGTCTTATATACTACGTATGATTAGAGGCTCGGAGCGATACGTCCATGGCACAGCGCTTCTCTCGACTAAATTAAGGACCTACTGCCTTGAAGAATAGTAATGCACCCATCAGGGCACACCCAGGTGAGAATGGCCGCTTCAGTACGGAACCTCCCCTCCCTCAACGGGCACCTAAGTACGACCTCCCCCTCTCAGCATCTACTGCTCGACTTCAACCACGTGCGAGCGCCAGCAACAGAGCATTCCATTCTGATTATTGCCATCATCAACGGACCTTGTAAGAGCCGACGAAGGTAGCGATCTGGCGAATCATTCTGCTGCATTCACACGGGTTTGCTTTTCTGACGAGAACATCACCCATTTTGCGGAAGGTCTGCCTTGGGACCATGTAAGTCCAATGGGAGCCCACAGAATCGTTTTTTTGTCCATCGGTCGATCGTCAGATCTCCTCATGATATGGCCTGCTCAGCGCCGTTTAGCTATGCTCAACATCAAAACGTCTACATAACCTCTACAGTATCAGTAACTACAGCTGAACGCATAGTATTGCCCACTATCTTATTACTGAAATTTTTGGGTCAATCACTGAAATACAGTCAAACCTTATTGTATAACTGGGCCAGTTGACAGACTTACTGTCATTATTTAGCCAGAGACCGTGGGTGACCTCTGTAATTACGACCTTCCCCATGCCGCGCTTCATACGACTGAGCCCCTGTCGACGAGTCCTCGACTCCCGGTGTACACTGGGTCCTACCCAAATTTGTGCTGAGTAGACTATAAGAATGAGACTGAATTCTATGGTGCTTTTCCCTGATCTAAGAAAATGAACGGTTCCTCTTGAATTCAAGATATCTATTTTATGGAAATTTATAGTCTCTACAATCACATGCTACTAATACTGCTGCGACAACCTCTGCGGCATCTGTTCCGAAGACCTCCGCATCCGGTGCACCAGTTTCTGCAGCACCTACTTGTGGATCAGGCCACACAACTGTGACGCCTACTACATCACCTTCATCGAAGACCAGTCAACCGTGGACAAACCAGAAGAAACTGGTACGTATTTCAATGTGTTTTTGATTTTTCGTCTAGGTCGTTTACAGTGCAACATCACCAAGGTTAAACCACGGCGGGAAGTGTTTTTGCAGGATGTTCGAAAGCGGTTTTTAAAGCGGCTTGTGTAGAAACTATGGTGACAACCAGTAGCTCTTGCTACTGGTTGTCATTCCGCTCAATAGCTGGAACCTCAGGGCCGTTAGGCCATTTCTATAAATGTTCCACCAGTCAACTTCGCTAGGCACGAACTAATTAAACAACTTACAACTAACAATGCCGAGATTACAAGAAGAGAGAAGCTGGAGAGTTCTGCTGAAATGAGAATCTTAGCCCTGAGTGTTACTGTCAATGAGCTCTCCCCCATTGAAAATCAAAAATCACTCGATTTGAACCTCATTACCTTGTCCATCCGCTTGGATGAATTTGTTACAACTTACAATTTTTGATCATTTGCTTGTATGCAGCTATAAGAATTGAAAAAAATGCTGTTGATGCCATAGGTTACTCGGAATGGTTTCGAATCAAAAGGAAATATGAGAGAAATAGGAGATGGTGATGATGTTGGCCGTAGGACGATGTTTTGTGGATTTTGGAAATTACGGCTTTTGTTCAAGAGAAGTGATGATTTCGTTCGGATATCGAAAAGCTGTTTCGAGTTGTGAGGGAGGAACGGACTTTCATCAATTCAGTCGTGAGGTTCTCAAAATTACTTACACACCCAATATAGTGACCTCGGATTGCATCTTGAAGGCCACTAAACCGAGATTGCCGCATCGCCAAGGTGCTGATGCGGAAATTAGGGAAGAAAGTGAAAATTGAAAATAGGTCGCAGTGAGATGCGTAATGCGCTTAATTTTACAATAGGAGATAATAAAACCAACACTTAAACGTTGCTTTTCTTAGAATGAAAATTTGCGAGATGCTTATATGGTAATGATTGAGTAATCCCTTTACTTGCTGTGACGAAGATAAGGGATGCCGGTGTGGAATTTGCGTTCAAAATTAGATCTAGTGGGTGTGTAGGATGGGATGTCCTGAACAAGGTAATCTTTGTGCAAATTATGCAGAAACCGAGAAGTGTTCTTCGAACCTCTGCAGTGTTCTTCCCTTCTTTCCGGTATGACCCGCGGGGCAGAGATGCAGAGAAGGATAACTAGTCGCCTCGGTTTTCGTGTAAGAAGTTGCTATCTTGATTTTGGTAGGTATTTGAGCTGTAGGGGTATGATTGTAATAGAAGGAATTGGTTCATAGGTAGTGGTTTAATACAGGAACGGGAAACCATTGGAGCTGTCTAATCATCTGTAGCTTTATTGAGAATATCTGAATGTAGCAGAATTATTTGAGACGATGGAAAATTTATTGCCGCTGATTCGGAGTAAAAACTGGATACATGGCTTGTTTATGAGGGTTGGTCAATGCTGATCGCTTGTTGTCTTTCCCACTAATAAAAAATTGGAAGTCATTGTCATTGTAGCACGTTTACTTAGATGTTCCCGCAAGTGCCCAAGGTGGCTTTTAGCAGTGTATCCATGATTTGGTTTTCAATATAAGTCAGTAGTTCCTCGAAGAAAGTGTGTGTTTCGTCCGCGAGAAGGCTGTTTCAATATGTGCCTTTCAGAAATTTACAGGTGAAGTGATAGCGTCTATCTTTTTTGTTTACAGGCTGCACAGGCGATGATCACGAATGTGGCTGGTCTCCCGTCTTTCAGTGGAAGAGTTGGAGAATTGCAGGATGTGCTTAAAAAGGTCGCAACTGAGTCTATAACTTATGAAGATTTTTTGAAGTGGCATGATATGAGGTTGGTTAGTAATTTATAAAAGCGATTCTTCTTTCATTCAACAGACAATTTGCAGTATGAAGCCAGCCTCATCAAAATCGTCTTCTGAACACAAGGGTGTGAATGGTGTGGCAAAACAGGGCCCGTCGACTTCTACCTCAAATAAAGCGGTCAGCCAAGCGCATGATGAGACTTCTGGTATAGCACAGGTAGGAGATCATCAACTTAGACAGCGTGCTGAATTACGTGTTCTACGTAATCTGTGTGCTTGTTCTTTCACGTACGATTGTGGAACTATTTGACGATCTCTTCAGTCCAAAAACCCGCCCTCTTCTGTACTAGAACCGGTAAAGCGGATGACCCTTGCTCAGGCAGTGGCTACTTCGAAGTTACCACCTCGCATGCGGCCGATGTCCATTTCCGGTGCTCAAATATCGGAGAAGTTTGAAGCAGAAAAGCAAACAACTATCAGAGGTTCGTGTGTAATTTTCCGTTCTGTTTTATATAGATGCTGTGAAACTGGAGATTGTCTCCGTCCCTTTCAGGCATAAAAGATATTACGGAAGTTTTGACCACGCAATAGGCAGTTCTGTAATGCCCGTTCTTGGGTAGTGCGTGAGCCGTTCTGCCTTCCGAAGCGCGAATGTGCCAGTAGGTGCGCGTAAGACTTTTAGGCGAGCCGCGGGTGTTTGAATTTGATGATGGTGAAGGCTCCTCGTATGATAGCACAGTCGTATGTCATAGGCGCTATAGTACCATCCTTAATAGTCTCTGTCTGCGTCTTTCTCGCTTCATATTGTTCTCTTACCCTTTTCGCCCTTGTTCGTTTTGTACTATACAAGCGAATTCAAATGCTGCCGCTGGCATGTTTTGTAATAAATGACTGTGCTGTTTGCTAATCCACAGTGGACACCTCACTCAAAACTAAACATCGGAATCGACCTTCCGTCATCCTAGCACGCGATGCACCTATTTTACTGCTCCTACTGACCACTTAGAAGTTAACGAGGGGGGGGGGGAGAGCTATGAACACATTTTTCCAAATTTATGACGAAGACATGAGCAATTGTGGTTTTCATCGAAATCCGTTTCAGCTGTGACCACTGCTATTGAAAACAGTAAAGTGACTCATAAGAAGAAATGTGAAGCGTGAGTGCTGACTTCTCTTATTTCGCTCCGAGTCGACCATCTCAGGAATAATTTGTTTCAGAGCGTCGGCTGCTGGGAAACCTCCACCACGTTTCGATTTCTTGTGGACTGAGAACTTAGCGTGAGTCATTACTTTCAAGAAAAAGGCTATGAGATATGTAGACAAAGTGTGTGCGCGTTGTGGAATCCGGAGCTCCACATACCGGAAAATATCTAACTCCTAAAGATTTATGAAGGCGTTTGTTCGCGCATTGTTGTCGCTCTTCTGACCGCCTCCAGCATAACATTGCTCTCAAATGTATTCTGGAACGATCACAATAAGTTCTTTATTGTCACTAATTCAGGAGAGCTCTACGTAGCCAAATGGATCTTTACTGGTCCGTACTGCTAAGTTCTGACACTTACGCTAAGGCTGCTGACGGCATCGTCACGATATTCCACAAAGAAATTCTTCCATACTTCAAGGGAGAGATAAAACTGAGGTGAAGACAGTAGTAGTTTTCCATCTTATCTGTCGACAAAAAAACCATTGTTTTAGTCGTTTGCTTGTGGAGTACACCCGACGTAATCCTGACAAAGCGTTTATACTATCTTGTCCGAATGTTCAGAAACTTCTGAAGGATGATGGAGTCGATTTGAACAAGTATGATGTTAAAAGCTATAAAAAAGGACCATACTGGATAATTGCTTAATTTACCAAGACAACGCAGCTGTTGAAGTTAAATGTTTATAATATCAACTGTGATTACCAATTACATCTGATTTCGCCGTTCCATCTCCTGTCTTTTCTAGCTGATATCCATAATCGATGATTATCCTTCTGGCCACATATCGACTTGTGGCCGGAAGAGATAGGCAGTTGCCTCTTCTAGATAGAGCTACTGGCTGCCATCGAATAGCAAAGAGAACTCACGCTATGATCTTCTGTTACGTAGTAAATCACAGGAGCAACCGCTGCTCGGGTGAAATTCCGCGATCATTTCTTCGTGGCTCTTTCTTTTGTCGCTCCGATCTCCTCGACGTGCTGCGAGAGGAGCTAGGTGATTGAGTTCTGGTGGATTTGATCTGAAAGGGGTCTATTCTGAATGAGGAACTATTACCGGCAAGGATTATGAAGCGTATTGGAAGGGAAACTGTGGTTGATGATCGCTGTTAATCAAGTAAATATTTAAATTCAGCAACTTCGTTGACTAGTAAAATAAGTAATTATATGGCTTTCGCTCTCATCATTTATATTTGCTTCTTCAACCAATGTCTCTGTTACAATGGGATTCTGGATCGACTCTGAGGATTCCCTGAATTAGAAGCGCTCAAATGTGAGCTGTTTGGAGAGCAGCTGATCACTCGCATGATTTTCTCAATCTCCAGACTTCGCCGCCGTTGTGGCTTATGCCCCCACTGATGGTGCGCCAAAGTTAGAACCAACTCCTGATGTCACCAAAGTGTCCTTTACCAGCGAGAAACTGTTGTAACTGTAACGGAGAGAAGGGCCTCTGGTAATCGAGCAGCAAATGCTTCACCATAATCCATTCGCGACCGCGCCTGTTTTTGAAAATGGCGCGTTCGGAGCGGTAGCTTGCGTCAACCACGCCTTGTCAGCCATATGTGGCTCGCAAATAGATTAAAGCTATGCATGATCGTTGTGGAGATGTAAGACCTCATGGTTACTATGGGATAGAGACGGGATTCCCGGGAAACGGTGAAGACCGCTGAATGAGCTACCGAACGCACACGGGTTTATTGTTGTAGTCAAGTCCGAATACCCATCTTGAGGCTCCCTGCTGAAGTGACTCCAGATTCAGCGCAGTTAACTCTGAAACTATTTTGGGTGAGACTAAGGCTGAAAGCATATTGAGTTTCGGAACGCTTGAGAAGCTCCTAACGCTTTGCTGACTGCCCGGATCGACCATGTTGAGTGGTGGAAAGCGTAGGCGTAAATCTTTGACGTCGCGTATGCGTCGAATCACTCGCTCTCAGTTTCTTCATCACCACACCCGCGATCTCCTGAAAACATGCCAAGGTCTAAATGGGATATCCTTACTTTTGTGAGCTGTTAAAGGCATATGCCATCATTCTAGAAAAATCGAGACCCGGGATAGCACATGTCCCGAAGGCCACCTGAATACCTCAAGGAGAAAGCGGCTGGGAAAGGGGGCAGTGAACACCTTATAAGATTCGCGCACGGAAAAAAAAGAGTCTCTCTGTTACCCATATATTTATGTTGTATTTGCTTAAAAAGGGCCGCTTGCGAAATTCCACGCGCAAACGTGTGAATTCGGCTGAGATTCAGCGCCTCAAAGTGGCGGACGGGGGGCTCAGAGTAGTGCCCGCCCCGTCGTTTACCGCGATTTTGCGAAAACTTTACATGCGGCCGCTATTAACCCATTGGCGCCCGCGCGTTTTTTCACGTGTGTGCCACGTGGGACATCCCAACATTGGGACGTATTGTCCCAGAAAGCAGTCAATGATACCACCCATACAAACTCGCTGAATTTCGCGCCTATCTTGAGCGCTAATCCAGAATATTTAGTGCTGCGAAATTCTGGATATCCCTCGAAAGCTTGTATAAGAGAATACTGTAGGGTAGTGATGGGAAGTGCTGCACCATGTGATAGGCATAGTTTTATTATCTATCTATTATTACTTGATAATATCACCTATTATGTAAATTTATGTTATGTGTGTACTAGAAGTTTTGTATATTCTAGGTCAGACTTATCTTTCTAAAAAACACTTCCCCTGAGAAGATCACTTCTGTTGAGTTGAGGAATAAGTTCCCGCGGTATTTTTGTTCTAGCCGACGAGTAAGATGCCAATTTTGCCTTCAGCCTACTTCATTTTCCAACCTCATAAATATTAGGCAAGGGAAGGAGTCAGAAAACAGATTGTAGCGTTTTGTAGAGCAGAGAAAGCTCTATCGAAAACATATATAAGCGTCGAAAGATGAAGGGAACTATGTGAAGAACAAAGAACGAAAAAGCCGCGGAATTTTCTTCAAACCCAATATATACCCAAAGCATTAAAAAAAACCTCATTGAAAAGATGTAACCGGACCATATTTACCCTAGATACCCTTTTGCATGTTGATCAAAATTGACTATTTGTGGATTTCAAATCAGTTGAAGAAAGAAAGTTTCTATGCTGCATTCTCCCACGCGGCAGAAAATGTGCGTCCCAGCATTGGGACGCAATGTCCCAACGTGTTAAGCAACTACAACACAAATATCTGGGTGACAGAAAAACTCATTTTTCCATGCACGGTTCCTTCAATATCCCGACTAGCGAGATGGGCAAACCCATTTCTGCAGAACGAACCTCGGTAGAGGAATGCGTTTACGACATCCGCAAGGGCTCCACCCGTGAGGCTCCATGGCAGGTTTTTTCGATGATGGTAACGGCGAACAGAAGTGAGTCTGAGTAGAGTAATTGAAGAGACCGGCCATGGCGGAGAGCAGGGGCGGAAGCAGCCATTTTCGTGGGCTCTAGAAAAGGCGACTGGGGTGCCTGTCTCGTTGATATGTGGCGGGAGGATATCAAACACATCAAAGGGCGTTAGCAGATGTCATTGATGAGAGCAGTGTCGTACAATGCCGACAGTAAATGAATTCGTACGTTTTTCACAATATGTTTCCGATATAGTCATGGTCAGAAACTCGTATTCGAACCGCAAGAGTGCCGCAAGTTGTTCGCTAGGTAATAGTTGAGGTCGTGTTTTGAATACTCGCAGCTGGCAAATGATTGAATTTGAGTTATCATTTCGGAAATGCATTAGAAAGTGACTAATGTGAAATAATCGACAGTCGACGGGACGGCATTCGCCCTGAGAGCCCGCCCCCTCGGCCACCAGTTGAGGAGCTGTATCTTGGCAGGATTCTCACTTTTCGCCTGAAACTTTGCATCCGGCCCTTATTAGGCAAATACAATATAAATACATGGGTGAAAGCGTAACTCATTTCTCGTGCACGATTTTTTAAGCAAGTCACTAATTCTCTGTTTCTATTTCAGCGTCACGATTATCACCAAGAAGGAGAAAACCGGTAGCGAGACGGTGAGTATATAACCATCGCACACGTTCGCTTCTTAAAGCAGCACCGAGTCTTTCAGGTTGCACCCAAAGTAAATACTTCCGGACCATATAAACCGATTTTGCCTGTCAGATCGTCGTCCTCCGACGAAATACAGGTAATTGCAATCAAAACTGCTGCATCGCCATCATCATGTATTTCGTCAAAGAATCCATTCACTCCGAGGAATCTGCAAAAATGATTAATTCGCTTCGCACCTTTTATTAGTGGAGGTCTCTAACTCAGGTCACTGCTTGCTTGCCCACTTTTGCAGCGTTTAGGAAGTCTTCGGTCAATTAAGTACGTCACTTCAGAAATATTAGTGAATAGGTTTAACATCACAATCGAAGGGCTTGAAGCCGTTTTGTTTTTGATCTGTGTAATATGTAGATACCAAGCTATTCGTAGTACTTTAAATCTGTGTACGATTATAAATATTCGTTAGGTCTCTCTGGTCTCATCTGAGCATCCAGCTCTTGCGTCCTTCATTTTCTCTCTCACCTCGCTTCAGGTGTTCGGTGATGGTTGCATGCTGTGATTAGCACTGTCGATTAACATTGTTCTGTTAAAATGTAGCCATACTCTGTGATTATCATCTTTGATGAATAAAGCATGTTTTTCTTTGTTCACCATTAATTGTGAACCATTGTAGGTGAGGACCCTACTTCTCAGTTATAACGTAGACTCACTGTGCTTTATCCTTATTTTCGGGCTCTTCTCGGCTCCCAACATGTGCTTAATCTGCTTCATATGGGTGCTGGGTTACTGAACTGTGTAAAGTTGATTGTTTTTGATAATAATTCGGTTCGGTATCACGAGTTGTTTTTTAGACTGCTGTTGCACAAAATGATGGAGATGTTGTTGCCATTGAGCCAAGCACGTCGAATGCCAGCACGTCAAACGGGGACGCCACAAGCGGTAATGTTTTCGTCTCAACGCGTTTGCTATGGCTTTTACTTTTTATATCACATGTGATGGGGATCTTGCTTGTGAGGCCTTTTCCCTCATCCAATGCTCATCCCATGAGGGGGGAGGGGGGGAAGGGGCTTCGATCATCCCTTGCTCTATATTATCGCCTTCTGTCGCGGCTCATCCGTGCAAACCACTCTAACGCGAAATGCTCCATGTGCTTTTCTTTCGATTTCGCATTGATTTGAAGTGTTGCTTTGCTAGGTGGTTCAAGTCAAGGACCAATATGAGACTGCGCTTTACTCAGCTCTGCTTCCATCACCTCACATCCCTGTATTTTTCTGTATCGGAAGGGGGTGTGGACCCTCTCACCGTAATTTAATGGCTGTCATTTCACTGGCTGGTTTTGGTCGTCGAGCTAGGTGCTTATCGTTTGTTTCTCGGTAAAACCCTCACTGGACAGAAGTAGTTCCTAAGAGCTATCAATCAACTGGGAATGCCTTACACTGTTCAAGAATTCATATCAGGCGATTTTATACGACATTTATGAAAGTTTCCACTAATGGCTGTCAAATGGCTGTAGCTCTGGTGGGAACAACACCATGGTTTCTGCATCGATCAAATGCCGGGGTCTTAGGGGGAGGATTGCCGCAACAGAAAGTCGAAATGTAGGCGGATATAACGAGGCTACCCTCTAGGTAGTTTGGTTTATGAATTGCAATTTCACTGCTTTCGTCTTCAGTCGATCCTATTTTCAGCAGCAACGTCGGCTGCAACGGCTGCGTCAAAACAGGCGATAGCTGCCTTGAATGGGATGGGTATGAACATGACAACTACTCAAATGGCAGAGGTATATTTTTGTGAACTTCTTTTTCGGGTTGGATCCTATCTGTAACTTGGGCTAACTAATCTTTGGCACAGAATTGAGGCTATCCCATGATGTTAGTGACAAAGGAAGCATGCAAAATGTACTTGCATTTTTTTTCTGGAGGCCACTGTTAATTCCTTTCTATAACATTATTGATGTGTATGGGCGTCCATTTTTGTCTTCATTATTGTAAGTAGTGGTAGTGGAGGCAAATTCGGGGAATTCATCCACTTATCAACATTCCTCACTCAATGAGTAAGAGAAAATCGGCTGTTCTAGTTTATCGAATCTTTTCCCATTTCGGAGCGAATCCATAGCAGCAATATTCCACAATAATCTCTATTCACTTGTGGCATAATGACTTAATGTCTGCAATATAATGAAAGGTGTATTGTTTTAGTTGTCGTCTGCTATGCAGCAACTCAGTTCGTTAACAACGGATCCCCAGAAGTTATTGATGCTGCAACAGGCGTTGATAATGGTAAAGGCTTCAACTGTGTTTCACTTTTAACAAATTCTGCACGAAGGAGTATTGGAAAACTCCGGTATTTTAGCAAGTGATGACCCATAACCAGGTTGAAGCGAAAAGAAAGATTGAAGAAGAGAAGAGGAAAGAGGAAGAAAGAAAGGTACGCTACCTTGGTAGGAGTATGATTTCCTTTTGCTCGTCTATGGTTTTTTTTTGTGAATTCAGAAGAAAGCAGAAGAGGAGAAGGAGGCGAAAAGGCGAGCCAAGGAAGAGGAGAAATTGAAGCTGGTTTGTTACGGTGTTGGAGTGCATTCAAAAAGTAGCCTCCCATGTTGTTTAGATCGCTCAAAAGAAAGCTGAGGTCGCTAAAGAGAAGGAAAAAGCAATCGAAGAGAAGCGTTTACGTATGGAGGAGGAGAAGAAGCAAAAACTTGCGGAGAAGGCCCGGAAAGCTGAGGTGCGTACGTTATATTTGGTGTCTCGATACAATTGTGAGTCAACTCAAATTAATTCAAATTAGTTGATTTACTTAAAGAATACCTCTGCCAACAATTAGGTGTCACTATTAATTTGGATCAATAAGTTCGTAATTCTCTTGTACGTTTTTTTTGCGTAATCTAATTTGATATTAACACTGTTGTATGAAGGAGTGTAGAAAGGCACAGAAACATTTGTTCTTGAATTACAATTGTCTATACAAGTTTTTAGGAAGAGCGGGAAAGACGTCTTCAAGAACAGGCGGAGAAGGAGCGCATTATGAAGGAGGAACGTGAAAGACTCGCAAGAGAAGTTGGCTCTTTATTCTGTTCTTTATTCCTCACCAATCACATTCATCGTTTCTTTTCCATTCACTCATTCAATTGCAATTCATTTAATGTTTCTAGATTGATTACTCTTTTTTCTTGCTTAGTACTCGTCTGATTAGTGATTTCTTTTACTCTTTTTTCTTGCTTAGTACTCGTCTGATTAGTGATTTCCTTTCCGCAAACCTTCTTTCTTGCTCCATCATTCAGAATGTTTTTTTTTGCGAGTCAGTGATCCTCCCGATTCCTAAAAAAAATTACTGCTCAGCTGCAATATGATTACATTTACACGACAATTTTTCAGGCTGCCGAAAAGCTGAGAAAAGAGGAAGAGGAGCGTCAGCGGCAGGAAGAAATCAGAATTAAAGTTGTAAGTTTAACAGGTTCCATTATACATTTCTCTTGTAATTTGATACCGGTTTTTGATTGGATTCCATATTTGCCGTACACGCAACGGAATTCATCCAATCTATGTGATTTGTGTATACGTGTGTGAATTGTTCTGCATGCTTGCAGGAAGAGGAAAAAGCTAGGGAATTGGAAAAGGAGCGTCAGGCCCGGCTCAGAGAGGTACTCCTGATACCGTAATACTATGATGGTTCTCCCAGTGTTTGCATGATTTGTTTCGTGAAGTATGCCTCTTTTGTTCTATTAGAGTGGAATCTAGGAGGAAGAGAAGGCGGCACAACTACTAGAGGAGGAAATACTTCTCGAAGAAGTGACACACAGCGAGGTTCCGATACCGACTGAGATGAAGTTAGCCCTCGAGGTGAAGATTTCGTGTGGCTTTCTTTATGTAGCAGATCGGGATGAAGAATTAAATGTATGCATGCCGTTCTACAAGTCCTTTCGTCGGATTTTCGTATGATTCTTTGCACTTGTAGTGCATGCTATGCTTTAGCTTTGACAAAGCTGCAAAAATAGCGTTCTTGTTGAGGGGTATGCCCGTAGCATGTTTCTTGAAAACTCTCTGCAGCAATTCTAAATTCACTGTCGAGGTCATTCGTTATTTTTCGAGTAGACACCTGCACTTAAAACAGGTCTTAAACATCTATGAAGCATGAATACAGATAAGATTCAGTGGTATGGTCGATATGAGAGCTGGGGGAGAAGTGGGAATTCAGAAGGCAAGAAGCGAGCGAGGTACTTCGATGATGATGAGCGTGATCAAGGTGTAATCACAAGGTAACATCATGAAAAATGATTCCCGATGTATTTGTGGCCGTCAGCTGGCTGACCTCATTTGGTTTGATCGTGAAACTTCATTCTTTTAACGAAATACTTATATAGAGCGCAGCTATCAAATGTTTTCAAAAAAAAATCTGTTAGCTCCCTGTGAATGAGGTGGCGTTGACAGCATGTTTTATTATGATTTCGCTTTGCACTTTATTTAACTCCAGTTTTTTTCGGAGTAGCTTTTAAATTACTCCTTTTCTTTTGTTTATGCATCTTTTTTCAAAATGTTTTTTCAAATAGAACACCATGCCTATGTGATGGTGTACGCTTCACCTTTTGTAATCTGGTGCTATAACAATGAGGGGGGGGGGCGTCTTATAAAAAATTGCACATCTAAGCATCTTTGAGGGGGTCAGTCTGCAATCTCAAGCGTATATTTTTGCCTGGGCCTGTTGAGGAAAGAAGGGGTTCTTTTTCCTTCCTAGACCGAGAGCGCCTTGATCCTTCTTGAAGAACTCGTTTGGATAGGGTCAATCCTAGTTTTCAGTGCATTTTCAATTTCCCACTGGGGAGGAAACCGTTCGAAACAGCTGTTGCACTCATAAATACGCTCATACGCGTTGCTCATAAATACACCTTTGTATCTGCATGCTGAGTTTTCATTAGGATTATAAAGGGTTGTTTTGGTTCAATCGTTTCTAGTGGAGTGATTCGACCTATTTTTTTGGTTTTTGTTTTGTCAAGTTTTTTTAAAAGACAATGTGCATGCCTCTTCAGGAAGAAAAAGAAGAGGATTCAATCCGACTGAAGAAGCAAGAGGAACAAGTGGCAGCTGTGCGTGCAGCCAATCTTGCGGCCCAAGCACATCAGGCGCCCACCACACAAATGTCATCGTCACAAAGCACCGCTACTACGGTTATACATAATTCAAACGTGATCATTGAGCAGAAACCCTTATCTACCCCTCTACCTCCCAAGCCACGGAGTAGGTTCCCTATTTTTACGATATTGATTTCTAAAGACCTTAACAGTATTTAAGCCTCAACACCTGTCCCATTTCCCGTATCGCAGCAATCCAATGTGATCTCCTCACAGCAATCCAACGTGATCTGCAGTCCTGCCGCCATGATTCCATCAAGTCCACAGTATCCGAATCCAAGCAGTTATGGGTTTCCGGTTCGTTTTCTCATTGTATACCGAATATATTCTTGTTGATCTTCTTCTACTGGCTACGGGATATGAATGTTTAGAATAGTCATGGAAGTGGCAATACTGTGACCATGTCACCACAATGTATGATGCCAATGACACCCCCAGCTCATAGAAGTCCAGCATTCCAAGCGATCCAGCAATCTGTGAGAATTCTTCGTGAATTACGTTCTTACTATAGTGTAGTGTGATGGGTAAGCACGATCGGAAAGCATAAGCTTGAGATCGGGTCCCGTGTAAGATTGAAGGTTTTGCAAACATCACATGGAATTGTTACTCAATGCTGTTAAGGTAGTTCAATCTCCTCAACATCAAGCTGTACAATCTCCTCTTTCATCCGGACAGCATCACCAGATGTGAGTTTGCATCAGATTGCAATTTCGAAGATCAAAGATTTTGAAGAGTTGATTCCAGGCTAAATCAAAGGGCTCAGGTGCCATCGGGTTTACCGTGTCCTCAGGCAGTCAGTCATCACTCAGATGTCAGTTTTGAGCAGGTGACTTATCTGTGCTTAATTTATAGCTGCTCACGGTAAGTGTGGTGTCAAGGAGGCTGTCCACCTCGATACAACCCCCTCTCTGTGCCACGAGTTTCGATGCTATCGCTCCTATTAGTGGTGTCTCCATGATATCTATGCCTTGTGTCTGTAAAAGAAGTAAATGCTGAGTCTGTTGAAATAAAACCTTTTAAATAAGTACGACCCCAATTCTGAGGGTTCAAGTACACGGTCAGGAGTTGTTCTACCTACCTGTGTCCTGCAGCTTTTGACCATGTGGATGATATCTTATTTTCGAGAATCTTCCTGTTTAGCAACCTCAACCTTTCGCTCAACCGCAACAGCACTCAACACCATCACAGAGCCAATTTGGTTTTGGAGTTCAGCACCATCAGCAGCAGCAAACACATCAGCAACAGCCGCTATCTCATCAGCAGTACCAACAGCAGACTGTGCAACAACGACCGGTGCAGTACTCGCAACCGCCCCACATGCAGCAGCAAGCTATACAGCAACAACAACAACAACAACACTCTTCGGTGCAACAACCACAACCACCTATGCAACAGCGGTTGTCACATCAGCCGGTACCGGTTCAGATGCAGTCGCAACAGCAACTACATCAGCAACAGCAATTGCAACATCAACAAATGCGAGTAGACTCACAACAACCGGTTCGTCTATATTAATTTAAAGGTGCCGTTAGGGAAGTGGAAAAACTCCTTCTCTGAAAACGAACTTTCCACTTTGAAAGAGGTGATGTGTGGCGAAACTCGCTCTGACCCGAAGCAGTGCGAGTCGTGCTGCTACGCATTCGCCACGGGAGCCTCGTCCGTCTGCATTTATCCGCACAGGGGAGGGGGGAGGGAGTTGGGTGCCTGTTTCTCTAGTCTTTGTTCTTTTTATTTCGTTCTTTCCCTACTGTTTCACTGCTAAGCACCCCTACTCTCATATTCCGCCATCAGCCAAATTTACCCGTCTTGGTGACCTATTAGGCAGTGGGCTCGCTGAGCGCATAGGCGGCGTCGGGTGTGTGCACTTATGACAAAAATCGCTTTGCGGCGTCGCACTCGCGGCGCCATCAGTACGATTTTGCCGATTGCAGTTCCGCTCAGTATGCAGTGAGCTGGTATCGTGAGGAACCTTCAAAGATTGCAGGTCGGAAGCTTCGGAAGTTCTTGTATGTTGTGGTTGTTGCTGTTTCAAGGGATAAAACTACAAACAACTGGCACTCGCCGCCGGCGGCCGCGCGATTTTTTATTATACGTGCACACACCCGGCGAAGTCGCACCATTCGTCATTGGTACCTTGTTGTACATTCCTCATGAGAGAGAAGAGGTTCAGACGAGCCCCTTTGTAGTTCCCGAGTATTTTATTGTCATTTCAGTGTGGGCAGTATCAGACTCAGATGGGGCAGCAGGCGACAGCTGATCAACAACAACAGCTTGTCCTACAACAACAGCGAGCACGGGAAGTGTACATGCAGCAACAACAACAACAGGAGCAGCAACGACAACTACAACTTCAGAAGCAGCAACAACAACAACAGGAACAGCAACGACTACTACAGCTTCAGCAACAGCAACAACAACAACAGGAACAGCAACGACAACTTCAGCAGCAACAACAACAACAGGAACAACAACGACAACTACAGCTTCAGCAACAGCAGCAGCAACAACAACAAGAACAGCAACGACAACTGCAACTTCAGCAGCAGCAACAACAATTACAACAACAACAACAGCTGCAGCAGCAACAGTTGCAACAACAGCAGCTGGCTTACTCCATGCAGCAGCAAATGCAGCGAACATTTGGGATGCAGCCACAGCAGCAGTCGTTTCAAAATGATGCGGTACGTGACTTAACACGGGTGTTCAGATTTTGTTCAAGGGTGTTGTTGGTATTGTTGTTGTTGTTAATATGTGTTTGTTAATGAGGTCTTTGTCATTGAAACGTTTAGATGGATAGGTCTTCGTAGGCCACCTTCATAGTCTGCGGTGATGTCGGCTTGCCTACGGGCGGTTGGACGGGCTTCGTTGGCCGACAGTGAAACAAAGTAGCCTTGGCGGAGACGCAGAGACGATGGCTACGTCCTGCCGCCAGCACAGCATTGTATGAAAGGTCCCAAAGGCTAAATTAAATGCATGAAGACAGTATTGTAAAATGATTGAGTTTGTGCCTAACGACGAAAAACATTCTTCGGTATGGGAAGGTATTGGCTGAGAAGTTTTTGATGGACGGTGCTGAGCCTTACAATGCTCGTGCAGTTAAAGGCAGCATTAGGGGAAAGTCGGACGAAAAGTAAAAGAAATAGTGCATATGAAAGTCGAGACGCCTAGTAACAGGATAGTGGAGAAAAAACGGATGGAAATGGCCCAAAACCCGATAAATAGGACCCCCTTCCCACTGTTGATTCTCGACGCGGACGACCTGTCCGTCAAGAGGGGAGTAGTCTGATCCAATTTTCCATTGGCATGCTGCCAAGTAAACACAGGAGAGTGTTTGGAAATACGATAACATCTTTTTTCTTGAATGAGTTTCAAGCTACAACTGCGAAAGCGCGCCGCAAAACCCCCGATCCTGCCCCATCTCCTTGGCCGCTCCCACCCCAATCAATCGGGAATTACGTCATCGGGAGGCGGGACCGCTGTGTCCAAGAGGCGGAACGCTGCATGATTGCGGCGCTTTGCGGGGTTTCTACAGCTTGGATGGGCACTTTTTCACTGGGATTTCGCCACAGAAAGCCTTCTTAGGCCCAGGGCTATCATGTAAGCGACTTCTTGTAGGGATTCCTCCATTAACGCATTATCCCTAATGATGTCTTTAAGAAAAGTGAAGGATAATAATTGAAACCGAAAAGTGGGTTGTTGAACATAAATTTCTTCTCTTTGAGATGGTATGTTGATGTTGTGTGTCCCAAGTGGGATGCGTACACTTACGTCGAATTTTCGCTTTGTGACCTCGCACTCGCGGCGCCGTCAGCACGACTTGCCGCGAACGGTTGGAATTCCGCTTAGGACGCAAGGGTCTGGTACCATGTAGGTCGTTCAGGAAATAGCTGCTTATCTCACTATTATCTAAAAACAATAACTTTTGTGCCCTAAAAAGACAAAATAGTGACATGGAAAGTAAAAGAAACGATAGCATTACATGATAACAATCCTAATTGAAAAATAATAAGGGCGACATATATGTGAAAACACTTTGGGCGGGGTCCTATGGCGGATGTCTGTGAGCAGGGTTACCGCGGCTTGACGGAGAGTGAATCTCAGTATATCACAAAAATCCGTGCTTTGTGCTGGTGTTTGATCATATTATTTGTATTTTTAATGTAAGACGTAAGAATAAGTATATTGGAGTGACCTGAAAACAATGTGTTGTATTGTACACAGAATTGATATCCTATTTATGTGATGGCTTTCAGCGTCAGCACCAATTGCAACAGCAACAGCAGATGATGAATCAGTATTCAAGTCATCAGCAGAATCAAAATCCTTTTGGGTTCTAGGGAGCTCAGTTGTCTAGGGGTGTATTAATCCTTCATAAGGGCTTTAAGAGGTAGTAGGTCTTCGAAGTTGAATGACTTCCATTCTTGTGTATATCGTAAACTAGTCCATGTGTTTCACTTAATTCAAAGATATCTGTATAGATACGGTTCTAGAATCACTCCTTTTAAGCTTTTTCTTATAGATTAAGTTTCGAAGTTCAATTAGGAGTAGCATATTTGTATGAACATAATTTCAATTCAATTTTTTGACGTGTACTTGTTATTTATTTTGGCATAGTTCTTGTAAATATTATTGTAAACTGAAGCTTCTCCCTATTGAACCTGCCTTTTGGTCCATTGTCAGACTTTATTCTTTTTTTAGGTATTGCTGACACATATTGTGTGGGATTTCACTAGAAGAATTTTCTTAACAAAGTTTTCGTTCAATGAAGGAATGTTCAGTTAATTTTGAGCGACATTTTTATTCTCAGAAGATCCAGACTTCGGTAACCCGTTTTGTCTGCTCAATGCATTCTATTTCCGTTCCATGCATTCTATTTCCATTCAAAATGGTATTGGCATTTTGAGCAGGATTTAGACCCATGGGGATCCAGGAAGATGGTTCCTCTTTTGTAAACTTCTCTAGTGAACATAAAACATCTCTTTTTCAGTGGTTTTCGGTCCTTTTGCATAGTTGGGGTTGTCTAGGTGAGTGGTCATGATTCTCGAAAATTCAAGTGCAGCCATAGTGGGAATTCGGATGAAAAGTGAAAAATGTAGTGAAAATGGAAGTGGAGGTGCTTAGTAATGTGATGGTGAAAAAAAACGGAAGGAAATGGCCAAAGACCCGAGAAATAGTACCCCTTCCTACATGGATTCTCGACGTGGAAGATCTTTCCGTCAAGAGGCGTGTCATGTTGCTTGGGGGCGGGGTCTGTCATCCAAAGGTGCCAACGGTTAACCGCTATGCCATCACTACAGCTCGGGAGCGGGCTCTCTGGTGTGGATTTCACCATAAATGAGCTTCTTGGGCCCATAGGTTCCATGTGAGTGACTTCTAGGGATTTTCCATTAGCCACATTATCCGCCGCCTTTAACTGCCTTTAACTGGAGCGGCAGTGACGTGCGGAGCCAGCATATGTGGAAGTGCTACAATGTTTCACCCTCTGGACTGAGTTAGCTAATGGCTCCCAGGAGGGGTAGAGTGAATGGCCAAAGTGAGAATCAGTCCAGATTTATTGGGCTCCATATAGGTGAGAACGGCGCCACAGCCTATCCACAATAGTAAACTGAATATTGTTATATTAGGACCAAATACGGACCATATGAGTGCCGACTGCTTCATGCTTTTGTTGTGTGGACACTTGAGTCGTGTTTATTGTTTACAACACAATTTCTTGAGCGATGTGAGGATCGTAACCACTAGCGATTTACCCACTGTTGTTGCCAGATGCAGTTGATGAAAGGCGACGATATGGTGATCTATCGTTGTCTCCTATAATTTCTGTGGGATGAATCTGTTATTGAATCTATTTTAGTCGTAGGTCGTGGAATAGTTCTATTGCGTATCTAGTGGCTCCGCAATATACCAAGAGAATCAAATGCATGGCGCGACCCATTTCTAGGATCATTGCGTTGTATGGACTGATCCGTTATAATTTGTTGCTGTTTTAATTATTTACTAATTGTGGAATGTTGCCAGCTGTGGCTAGAAGGAGGGTGGCTGTTAAAGTATACGTCAAGAGAGATAGTGGTTTGAAATGATGCATGTTTTGGTCTTTTTTCATGGCCTTTCGTAAGCGCAGACTACCTAAACTCAGCGAGCGAGTGCTTCACATAGCAGTGCAACCCTTCATTGAAAAATCGCCCAATATTCACAGGGAATACGCTCTTCTCCGTCGAACAGGTAAGGTCCCAGCGCTTCTCGCGGTGGCGCCAAAACTCTCACATGCGGAGATGAGCTATCCAGAAAAGCTGCACACTGTACAAAAACCTAGGATGTGTGCTGTTGTACTCCTCACAACAAATTACACATTCTCAGAAAAGAAACTTCTATCTGTGAAAAATAGGATCTGCATTGTCATCATGGAGAAAAGTGTGCTGGATTTAATGGTTTTTGTTTCGTCAAATCAAGTGTGTTTGAGCGGAATTACGATCTGCCAAAGTTAGGCAATACAAAACGGCGTATACTTTTTGAACGACCTAATAGTTGTGCCACGACTTGTCTAATTCCTTCATCAGTGTTGGAGCTTCGCACACACAAATTTGTGAATATTAATACTTGGCTGCCATCTTGAGATCAAAGCGGTGACATTAGTGATGCATCCCTTGTGAGCTTTTAACAGTCACTATTACCCTTGATCACTCAATATTGAGGCTCTCATTCTACTCAAATTACGTATAAGGAAATGAACAATTATAAACAAAGAAACCATGTTTGAAAAGATTTAGGGGGAGGGGATGCAAAGAAGTAGTTTAACCTTCGTTTTGCACGTGCTCTTTGCCCTCCCTGTGTGCTCATCAGTAAGGGAAGGGAGGTAGGCAAGCCTTATGCAATATTTTTATGTATTTACTCGAATATTTTTTAATTAATTTAGTTTTTTAGTTAAGCTTGACACATCCAGTTAGCGCTCAGTGTCACCCATGAGAAGTGTGGATTGACATTGTCAATCCACACTTTCCATGGATGACTTTGAGTGCTCAATTATTTTTTTCCACTCTAGGCAAACAGAAAGCGATCCTCGTTAGTGTTCACTCTCTTGAAAATCTTGTAGACAGGGTCAAGCGTCCAGTTGAGGGAAATTTTCAAAAAATACGACCCCCCCCCCTTTTACGTCTGCGATTGTTAGTTTTGAATTTGCTGCAATTTGTTGGATATCAATAAAGGTTTTTTTAATGTTAACACAGTTTTTATCAAAAAACAGCATCGCATGGCGAAGAAAACGCCCTCTCTCCTTCCCTCCCACCCCCTTTGTTTTATTGATGGCGAACAAGCCTCCGGTATTCAATGGCAGGGAGACTGAGTGCCAACTGAAAACACTGAGATTCGTCCACCAACAGAGAGTCTCATCCTTGTAGGAGTTAAGGAGTAATGGAAGAAAGGCAAACTTCAAAATCAACCTAACAATAAATGGAGTGCTACCGCCTGGTATGCCACCAGTTCCCGCTGCTGGTTTAGCTGGAACTGAATCAGTAATAATGAAGGCACGAGAACTGGACAAGTCTAGAAATGATCCAGAAGGGGCTCTCAATCAAAAAAACAGAAACAAAAGACTGTTACCTTTGAAGTTTCGTTTCAGGCGACGGGCGACCGCCCGTTTCGGGCGACGTGCGAAGCGGTCGCGTTGGAGCGCGTTACCTTATTATCACCCCATACTAAATTCCGACATTATTAAAACACTTCAAACTTTACCTAGAGCCCATCTTTCAAGCAGCTGTAAATTGTTTTCCTAATAACTTCTTTAGACCTATCTATTGGCCGCTTGCTTTCCCTAATGGTTGCTTAGTTCTCGATATGGAATTCCAGTTGAGGGTTAGTTGAGGGGAATTTCGGAGTGTTTCACTTCAAATGGCCATAACTTCCTTCAAACTTAACCGCATGAGTTCGTTTTGGTGAAGCAGGGTCTGCTAGGTTGTCGCTTTCGAATGACTACCTGAGCTATGCCATATCTTCAAAACGAAGAAAGTTATTTTGAGAGAAGCCAGTTGAGGGCCAGTTGAGGGGAATTTCGGAGTGTTTTACTTCAAATGACCATAACTTCCTTCAAACTTAACTATATGAGTTCGTTTGGGTGAAGCAGAGTCTGCGAGGTTTTTACTTTCGAATGACTACCTGAGCTATGCCACACCTCTGAAACGAAGCAAGAAAAATTCAGAAAAGCTAGTTGAGGGGACCTTTTTTTCGTCGAATTTGCGAGATGTTCCCACGAATCTTCCCAAAAATCGATTCATTGTTACTGAAATTTTTCCAGTATGCATCCTTCGCTCTCGAAGGCCTAGTGGAAAGGCGAGAAGCGTCGGTCAGCTTTTCTGTGGGATGCGCCATGCATGAGGATTTCATCCACTTTCTCAATGGATACAAACGTCTTTCCGGTCCACATAGTGGCCGCCAACACTAGGTTACGTACTTACGGTCGTAGTAAGGTATGGAAGAAGTTCATATCAGCTAGTTTTCCTTTTCAACTTATAGTTTTTGGAGTATTCATCCACGGCGATACCCGTGGATATATGCCGCTTCCCACGTCTAATCGGTCAATTTCGAAGGTGTCTCTGTACGTGAATTCTGTGCCGGCGGACCAATGAAAGGTTCATTTACACTGGTTGGCTCCGTTGCGGATTGCGCCATGCATGAAGTTTCCATGATGATCGAGTTAAACTAGTTTCGGGTTCGAACCCAGTTAATCAGTTTTATCATTTCTCACCTTACAATTTAGACCCTCAGTCTGAGAAATTCTGTTGGTCACTGTCTACCTCAACGATTACGACCCCCCCCCTCCTAGCGGACCAAGTACGACCCCCCCTGTTGAGGATTCCTCAACGGAGGCTTGACCCTGCTTGTAGATGGCTTGAGAATACATTAACCGATGATGGCCTCTCACTTTGACTGTTTTATTCATTTTCATTCCGGAATCTTCCTGTTATTGAGTTGGTTGCTCTCATATATTACTGAGTCGATTAATAGTTTCCATGTTTTGGGCAGTGTTGCGGCTCTTTCATGTGTTATCTCATGTAACAAATGTATAATATAACTATGAGAACAGGAGTGCGGAGGTGGTGTAGTGACTTGTGACGCGCACCCCTGGGAGGGTAAAAGCACGGACTTATACAGAGGGGCCAGAAAAGAGTAATTTTGCTTGCGGCTCACTTCTGCCAAATATACAAAAATAGGGAAACGAAAGAGATAAAAATGTCTGGGAAACTATTCCCGAAAGTTCTTTCAGAAACAGGAGCATGCTGTCACCACTTTCACCTTCATTAGGATTCGGAGCCTTCAGTCGGCGCAGTCGGGCTTCAGAGCCAATACGGTATCAAGGTCCGCTTAAAACAGTGGATCAGGTTCCGTGGTAGGTCTTTTGAGGGAAGCTCCCGGATTGGCCCTTTGGTTCATAGAAGTCACAGGACTCTCGCTGCTCGGACAACGCTGCTATATCCGAAGTGTCATTTTTCATGCCTAAACCCACCTTCGTAGCGGGTCAATGGTTATGGCACGTTCTGGCTCGCGGAAACGAAGCGCGTGTAAACCCGGAGAAAACGGATTGTTCAAGAACGCCTCCCAGTGAGAATCCCCTCGGGCACCCAGAGTGAAGGGACCTTAGCAAGGTTGTGAACGAGAGTGAAGAAATCTCGGATTTCGCCGTGTTGAGATGACGCATCATGTTCACTCGGAAGAAGCTTGCGATCCTGTTCGTGCAAAAGGCTTTCACCGAGTTTGGTGATAGCATGAGGTGTGTTCCCAAATTTGAGCATGGAAATGCCTCGTCACAATTCGCTGATGTTTGACTAAAGTAGGGTTGAAAGTGGAGGAGAAAAATTGCTTTTTTGGCACCCCCTGTATATCGGCGGTCTCCCGCAAGTCATTGTATTGGCCAAATTGCATTCACGCCATTACAATTCTGAATGGAACTAGAATAGCGGTGCACCCAACAGAGGGGGTTGGTTAACGCCAAAACCTTATCCTTTATCCTTTTTAACTATGCAAACGTATGGGTGCTTATTACACAGCAGAGAAGAGTGGTATGTAGTATCGTTCGAGTAGTGGTCGGAAAGATGCCAAATCAGCCAGGATGGGTACATAGCGGTTGTGCTCAGACGTAGTCGTGCGCTGAAGTGTTATATCAAAGAGTACCGTTTGGACCTGAAAGGGTAAGTTGAGGAAAGGAATGGCAATGGTCATCATTTGACCAGTGTACTCAAATTCATCTTTGGGTTGAATAGACCGGCATATTTCCCGATTATAGGCGCTTGAACTTCTATATGACATCCACCTTAGAGAGGGAATCCCTCGGCTCAAAATTCACAACGGCATAGGCTGTGAAGAAACAAACAGAAAAGCATGAGCGAAATTTCTTCAGTTAATCTTGTTGTCTCCTTGGCTTTTATCGTCCACGGAAAAATGAGTTTCTTTGTTACCCATATACGTACGTTGTATTTGCCTAATAAGGGCCACATATAAAGCTTCACACGAAAAAGTGAAAATGCCACCCAGATAGAGCTCCCCAGATTCTTGGCCGGGTGAGCGGGGCCTCCGAGTAAAAGCCCCGTCCCGTCATCCGCCGCGGTTGGGGACTGAGAGTGGGACTGTTTACACAACTTTCTGTTCCTACGAGCGTCTCCGACCACGGCGGACGATGGGGTGGACACCTGGTCGGAGGCCCCGTCCACCCAACCGAGACTTTGTGGTGCTGTATCTAGGCCGGATTCATATTTTTTGCGTGGAATTTTGCATGCGGATTATAAATATATGTGTAAGAGAAATACTCAATTTTCGTGGACGATTCCTTAGGTCACTCTAACTTTTTCTGTCCCGCAAAATCTTGCTATTACAAACAACCGACTACTGTTGAGGCCTTCAACTACTGTCTTGGAAATTTGGGGAGTCCCCTTCTAATTTGTTCACCTAGTGCGGTCGATCTTATAATTTTTGCCCTTCCCGTTGTAGTCATAAACACATGTTCTTGTGCATCATGCCGTGCAATTAAATAAATAAATAAATAATCTGCGCGCCACCGGAGACACGTATAAGGGACGTCTTGGAGGTTATGTTCATGCCAAAGGGGCCATATCTACATGGTCTTGCATGTGTTCCGTTAACAGCATCCAAACCAAGCACTTCAAAGAGATTTACCTCATTTTATTTTGAACTGCGCTTGCTGTTTTTTATTTACATTATTACGTATTTATGGCTCACCCAGTACATACTCAGCGAATAATATGTAATAGGATGATGAATTTAAATAAAATATTAAAAAGGAGCGTTAGTGAGGAAGTTCTTAGGTTTTGCTCGAGGTCAGTAAGAATTATTAGTGTTAGGAAAAATCAAGAAAAATACTAGGAATTCAGGTTCTACCTGCCGACATCAAGCCCTTTGCCATTCCACGTAATTTTTCGTAAAGGAGCGAGTTTTGTGCCTTTTAACGCTTCGTTTGTGGGAGATTTAGCATCGCTGGGTCCCAGTGGTGCGCCTAATCGAGTCTATTCTGGCATCATGCTTCTGGCACAACCCGTAATTCATCACTTTTCGCCGAATGAATCCGTGCTGGTGTGTTGCATCGATCTCTTACTCGACAAAACGAAAGGCGTGTGGCGTTGAGCTTCATCCTGCGCTCTCAGGCTTCTCTTACCCCCCTCCTCCCACCATCGGCGCCACTGAGGTATTATTAAAAGGCGAACTAATCGAATGCGCTGCATCCGGGCTCTGGCCACGCCCCACATGCAGCAAACCCTGGCGGTTCTTCTTATTGTTCTTTCCTCTTGTTACCCAATACACCTCCCCTTAAAGCGTCATTCATCAACTAACCACCTTATCTTGGTTTTCGACTTTGGTTGCTGCTCGAAAGGGTCTGTGCTAGGGAATTATTCACTATTGGCGCGAAGGGCTGTATGTCTCACGTTCTGCCCCGTAACAGAGAGATTTTTTTACTCATGGCTGTGTGGATGGGGGAGGAGGATGCACATCTTATTGTCAGCACGGTCATAACAAGCTCCTAAAAGTGGGAGGGCTAGATGACCTAGAAAATGAGGAAATGGCTGCAAGCCAAGAATGTAGATTTTACCTGAGCTTGAGAAAGGATGATGCTCCGGGAAAGATGGTCCGCTCGTGTCTTCTCTCCTCGCCATATCCTGCTGCCTGATTTCGGTCTGATTTCCTATACTGACTTCAT
This sequence comes from Trichostrongylus colubriformis, assembly GCA_963978905.1. Taxonomy (NCBI): domain Eukaryota; kingdom Metazoa; phylum Nematoda; class Chromadorea; order Rhabditida; family Trichostrongylidae; genus Trichostrongylus; species Trichostrongylus colubriformis. Next base: position 38,305,766 of record OZ022259.1, read on the forward strand.
TAACGCTTCTGATCTGCATCGCCAAATCTTTTTGCAGAATACTGCTCTTGTCTTCATTCCTTCACCAATCACTGGGAACTGCTTTCCGATCAAATTTCCATCTTTGATTAAATTTCCTTGCTCAGGATAGTTCATTAGTTTGGACATAAGATCCTGTAAGAAGGCTAATTTCTGGCACTTGAATGCTCATAATTCGAAATACCACTGCGCTGACTTTCTAAACCCTCAAAACACAGTTGTCAAGGTAGTTGTGCGTCATGCTCCATGCCTTTCTACGGTCGCGGATGACCGCAGATGCTTTTGGTGGTCCATTCGGATGTTCCAGGGACCTCGGTGGGATAGTTAAAGCTCGCTGAGTACTGGATTACTATGCATAATTATGCAACTTTTTCTACAATTTTTCTAACAGATCGGTGAAATATTTAACAAATGAATGGCTCATTAATTATTTCAGCGCGTGGTCCTTAGTCGCCAAGAGAGCAATTTATCTCAAGAAAAGCCACAAAATTATTTTTTCGACAAAAAATACTCGAATGAGCCACAATAATTATGCATCAACCAATTAGAAATCGTTGCGCTGAGGTTATAATTCGCACGGTCATGTGATCCCATGTGTCGTGTACGGGGTGTATGTCGATTCTATCGTGACCCAGATCGGGATGCCGCGACGTGCGGCGCACTGCACGACGCTGGGCTGCCGGGTTACGAAAGAATCGAGCGTCCCTTTGCAGCAGGTAATGGCCGATGCTTTTCCATGTTGACGGAGGGTGGTATGAATTTAGTCAAAGCCCCGCGAAATGCTAGAATTAGAAGAAAGTGATGAAAGAAAGTTATGCAAGAACAAAGTGATGCAGTCCGGTAAACTTATTCCGTGCCACTTGTTATATATGAGATGTTTCACCAATTAGTTGGCGGTAAAATATGTGAAGTAACTTTTGACCTTCTACTTACAACATCTATCAACAATAGCTGGACCGCTAGAGGCCGTCGCTCCTTTCAGTCGAATCATTATTGGAACCCTTTTTTCTTTTCATTTTCTCCACATTTTTTTGTGAAGTTTGTGATATCTCTAGAAACTGTTGAAAGATGTACAAGTTAATCCTCGTCTGAACGTGACTCGACGCGTTACCTGCCGCGCAGTGTGCCGCACGCGGCGCACTGCGCGGCATCGCGATCTGGGTCACGATAGAATCGAGCGTCTCTCGTCGTGTACGCACTCTCTTGTACGCGTGCTATTTCCCCTCCTGGTGTGTGTACACGCACGGCCCTGCGTGGCGTAGGGAATATAGCACGGTGAGCTGAGAGTGTACACGACGACACATGCGACGCACGATCGCGCTAAGTGCAGTTTCGCAATGTTTAACTGCAACTTTCTCAATCCTCTCCCTCGTCGTATCACTCAAAAGTTGAAGACGTCTCAGGATGGTGATCAACCGAGGCTGGTCACAATCCGTTTTACCTTAATAGATGTCCAGACCAGTCTTCCATGCCTCGAGGCAGGCCTCAAGGGAAGAGGTGGAGACTTGGTTGTTCATGATCCGGGAAAAATGCCTGTCATAGAGGTGCCACAGGCCTGTCAGCGCCAAGAAGTACATCTCAGAAGCGGGAATCCATCAGAAACCTCTGAAAGGGAATTCCTTAACTTTTGCAACTAATGCACTCGATTCAAGCATGAGACTTTCGGTGTACGGTCAATAAGTGAACAAATGTGATTAGCAGCCGAGTTTGACGTGGCCTCCATCATCTGTGGACGGACGGCGGTGTTTTTCAGCGATAACTCGCTTAGTGCCCTTTTCTATGGGGCCGGCGTCCTCTCTTCCCTAACCCGATTATCCTCCGACGAATTTCTCGCCGAGCCGAGCAATTTGATGATTGTGTTTGGCAGTGGCCGTCCCATCTCCTTTTGAGGAGCGGCGTCGATCACAAGTCGCCGCAAAACATTCCTTCGGAGCTGGATAAATGGCTGTTTCATTCTGCTTCGTGGAGGGCTTTATGCAAGTTTGAAGGCGTATTTCACGCTTGAATTAGGTGATTCATTGCCATAATGCACTAAGATGGAGGGAGCTAAAAAGGAGGGAACTGTGCAAAATCTAGAGCCGAGGGCATGTAATAAAATTACTGGGGCCAATAAAAGGGTGAGATCCACTGGCAGTGAGGGACACCCTTCGTCATTGTCACCGAGTTATTTTTGTCAATTTTAGTTGTTGGAGCCAGTTTTTCAACATTTACGCCAAATTGGTGCGACAACTTTTTTAATCAAATTTATCGCACTGGTCCGGTTCAAGTGCGTACCCTGATTGCATCCGCTTCCGTCTGCCCTCGAAGACTTGTCATATTTGTTATAAAGTACACCTTTATTTTTACTTTTGACTTAAATGTGAACTCATTTTCAGTGCTCGTCTTCCCAATCTTTTTCTTCATAGACGTCCACTATTCCGAAGCGCATAACCATCACTCCTTCGAGTTGTTGTCCTAGCCCTCTTCCGTCTTCTCCAGGGAAGCCCTGTAGGAGACCCTCTTCCGCCTCCTCCAATGAAGCTCTGTAGAGGAGAATCTAACGGAAAATCAGAAGAGGAACAGTTCAACTCAGATATGGTCCTATCCCAAGAACCTGTAGAACTCTTTGCATAGCGTTAATACCAACAGTGCCTCTAACATGTAGGGAAATGAACGTCAGATTCTCCAAAAATAGCTGTTTTCTCGAAGTGTAACTATTTTTGAAGCCTTATTTCGGTACTATTCCATTGAGCTGAAATAAATTTCCTTCCTGACCTTTTGACGCTTATGGAAATTATTTTTTGCGCTGCTTCTACCAGATTGTTCATGAACGGTCTATTGGGGCAGGCAATTTACCGGCCAGGCCTGCTTCCTTCCTTTGGGACCATTTTAATACCTCTTTCGGGTCCAGTACCGTCTGGACAAAGCCATTTTGCAGAAGCAACCGTGAGCGGTACCCAGGTGGTCAGTACGTCTCATTAGAATTAGGATATTCAGCAGCGTGCGAACAAATGTGTACATATGTATGACGAGTGCTCACATGGTGAAATCTGAACCGGATAGCTTTCGTCCTTGGGAGTTCTTTGGTTCCGCTCCGGATTGCTAAGCATACGGTACGAGTGAGCCGTGGGATTCGGTGAAAGGTTCCAGAGCAGTGTGTGGTATGAATAAAAAGAGGAAAAAAGTAAAAGTTTTTGGAAAAGTTAATGTTTTAAATTAGTCTAGTTCTAGTCTGGTTTCGCTTCTCTTTCCCATATGAACCACTGTGTTTTGAAATTAGTAAGAAAAAAAATGATCAATGAACTTTACGGGATCTATGATTATTGCTGGCATTTAACTTATATATCATTCTTCGTCATTTGTCATTTTGAATTTTTGCTGTTCATTTAAGGGTTTTTTTAATCTTCACATATGATACTATATAATACCGAATGGAACTATTTTATGTTATCCATGTAATATTATTTCATATTGTGCTACACTTGCTTTTTTAAATTTATGATTTTATGAAACAATCCAGGATCTCTCTATTTCAGCGGTTGCGGTAATACTGCTAGCTCCTTTGTTGATCTCTATTATTCGTTTCATTTTCAATTTCAGCCGTTGAAACACGGCCATTTTCCTTTTGCCCATCAAAAAGTGTTACAAATTGGTACGCAACAATCGAGTGTTTCAAGAAAGGCAGCAGTTCTATCGGGGGTTGTCTCGCTGCGTTTCTTCACTATCTTTCCTCTCACGGGATTTCCAATTTCTTTTGATTCGATTCATTATGATCCTTTTTGTTGGACTTCTACGTAAGTTTTTTTTTCTGAAAGATGAAAGTATTGTGTAGCTAAGGGCATTCTGGTGGAGATGACTCCAGGTCTCTTTTGGGACAAAATTGAATTTGATTCTAAGCAGAATCTAATTCAGTTCGTTTATTCGAGATGCCCGAATATGGTTCCAGGAGGTCCTTGGGGAATTTCGGCAAATGCTGCAGCCTTAGCTGCATGAAGCTGGTCCGCAACTGAACATGGGTGTAGTTGCATTATTAAAGGGATTTCACGCGGAAAAATGGGACTCCCTGTTACCCATATATTAATGTTGAATCATAAGGTGCTTAATAAGGGCCGCATGCAAAAGTCATAGCGAAAAAGTGAGAATCCGGCCACTGCTCCTCGAGACGCTGTTCGAGGGGGCTGGGCCTTAGAGTAACGCCCATCGTTCGCTGTGGTCGAAGACGCATAGTCGGAACAGGAAGATACGTACGCCCACTATTTGTCTCAGACCGCGGCGGGCGATGGGGCGAGCCTTTACTCCGAGGCCCCGGCCTCACGGCCACCACTTTGAGGAGCTGTATCTTGGCCGGATTCTCACTTTGCGTGCGTCCCTTATCAAGCAAATGCAACATAAAAACATGTGGAACAGAGGAACTGGTTTTACGTTGCACGATTCCTTCATTCCCAACCTACACAGGCTCAGCGTTTACAGCTTTAAATTTAATCCTATTGTTGTCCATGCTATAGGCTTCACTGTAGTTTTCTGTACCAGGGCCATGTAAAGTGATAGTAGAAAACCTGGTTCTGCTTCCATTCGGCTTCTTTGACAGGTCGTATCCCAGTTGTGTTACTGAACGATTAAGTGAGCGTTCCCTAATAGCAAGGATCGTGCTGCAATCGGAATCACTTCGAGTGGTTGCGCGGCTAGTGTATCGAATCTCATGGCAGCCATTCAAGCTTTTTCGGCAACAAGCTTGGGACTTGGTACCCTGTAAGTTCTTGTTAGCATGCATAATAGGCCGCAATGGCCGACAATATTCAAGGCGGCTGCCTTGAATATTGTCGGCCATTGCGGCCTATTATGCATGCTAACTAAGCGTAGCGGGCGGGTGTGGTGAAGTGACAGGCGACGCGCATTACCACTATCTTGGCAATGCCCGCCCAGGCCAACCGAGCCTTCCATCTAATCGAGGTCGATGAATTGATACCAGACCCGTCTGGTAGAGAAGACGTCCTGACTTGTGCATCGGCTGGCCCCAAAAATAATTGTAGAGGCCGAATGGCATTCACATACAAGCACGATCCTGAATGGAACTATGATAAAATGCGTGGCGCATTCTGGAGAAAGGATTGATTAGTGCCGAAAACTTTATCCTTTAATTGTAACTGTGCGTGAAGAATTTTTCTCAGTATTTTGTCATATAGTAATTAGTATCCTGTGAAAGTAATACCTCAATATTAAAGGCAGCGGTAGGGTTAATTCGGTTGAATCAACCATTCAGTCTTCGATGCTGACGTTTACTGGACGTTTTCACCAGGAAAGCCGACACGTCAAGCACCACCTCATTTCGATCAATACGGCTTTGATACGATACGATAAGAATCATTTCCCGATCATATAATTACTCTATACCTCAGTCACCTCAGAAAAGTCGATCCTAGGAGGCGAGCCGAGCCAAGAAAGGCGGCTGAAGCTGGAAAGGCCGCCTTCGCCACAGCTCAGGATACTTTTTCCGTGAGAGATTTCCCCGCAGATAGGCTTTCCAGACCCGCAGTTTTCAACAGGATATCTTCTTTTATGGTTTTCTTATCACCAACATTATCCCTAACACAGTCTTTAAGAGCATAAGCCCGTTACCAGGCGCCCGTTACCGGTGATGTCCATGTTTCTGCACACAATGCCTCTTCCGTGATCCCGTGGGGTGATGAAGAATATTAGACCATGGGGAGGGCATTTTAAGCCATGGCATAAATTATGTACGCGGTGCCATCGCAATGAGGTGGGAGGGGAAGAGGGTTCAGAGTTTAGGATGAAGCACGCGTCGAAGTTGTCAAATGCTGTTCACTGATATGCTTTGACATAATTAACTTGTTACTGGCATATGCCTTGAATCATGCACAAGATGAATATAATTCTGAACTTACCTGTAACAGATGCATTGCAGAAATGATTCTCACGGAGAACGTATCCCAAAAACTAGGTATTCGAAATAGGGATCTGAACCTTCGCCGATTCACACTGTTCCGCGAAAATAACCAGCACAACTCCTCTAAAAAGATAAAAAACCGCAAATAGGCGACGTGGAAGTGACGCCAATTCTACCTGTGGCTTTACAGGATCGTACCCGTATAGGACACGACACATACGCCACTAACACAAAAGTCTTGTAAGGTCATGTCAGTGTACGCATTTGACTAGTTAGGCCGCGTTCATACTTTGCAGAGCTGGCGGCAGGGCGTGGCTGCGGGAGTCTGCGTGTCCTCCTGTGCCACCCTGTCTCGTGGCCTGTGTCGTCTGTGCACTCTGCCGTGCCACGCTGCCTCTCTGCCTGTGAACGCAGCCACGCCCTGCCAGCGAAAAGTATGAAAGCAGCCTTAGACACGAAGATGATGCATCATCATTCAGCGTTCTTGAAAGGCCCACCTTCATTGAGATAGCAGCAAACAAGCCACTAGAAATGGAGAGCGATGAGAAGACATGATTGTGTGCCAAGAGGTTGTAGACCCTACTGAAGTACAAAAGGCGAAGAAACTCGAGGGTGGATGAACCATTTCAGCATTCCTCCTCATATGCACCCAGCCTAGAGGAGAGCATATATTCAGTTTTTTTAGCTCTCTCGAGTAAATATGTGTTACCGCATTCTCTTTTCATAGTTTCTTACAATGAGACATCACTCAAACCCTTTCCAGTTCCATTAAGACCTGCCGTCTGCCTAAGTGGGTGGTTACGTTAGTGCAAGTCAGTAATGGCTGTCAGAAGACAATTCAGCAATTTGTGCTTCACTGCATTTGATTGAGAAATCCTTAAAACTCAGGCGAGTGCAGCCTTTTCTGAAGTTCTCACCCAGGAAGGACATGGGGTGTTTTGTGCACGAAAGAATGATAGTTCGAAAAGTGGTCCTTGTTGACGGACCTGTGCCCTTCACCACCTAGTTCCTCCACCTTGCTGCCATCGATCCTCACGTCATCCAGTGTTTCAGTTCAATTGTTTTTATATTTGCTTTTCTCTGAATGTTTTTTTCTGTGGGGGACTGCCCTGTTGCGTTATAATTACTAAATAGTGATTAGGAAATAATTAGTGAATTAGTAATTAATTAAATGAACCTTTTCTAACGGTGTAGAAAATCCTCTCCTGCTTAGCTCCATTGTTTCACTCTCATCCCGAAGCTGTACCTACGCCGAGATTCTGTTCCTTTCTACATGCGTGTACCTCTGTAAGCATAGTACATCAGAAGACGAGGGTCCCTCGACTGAAAGGGTCGTATTTGACAGGCGGGAGGGGGGCTCGTCATAGCAGAGGCCAGCAATGGTCCCGTGTGTCTAGCCTTATGTCGAAAAATCGCTTCGCGACGTCGCACCCGCGGCGCCGCCAGCACTACTTGCCGCTGTCGGCTGGGATAACGCTCAGGACCCAAAATCATGGCACCGCGGAGCCTTTTGCAAAAAACCAAATTCGTTGCATTTTGATAGCTGAGAACCATGATGTAGTGATCCACACTGTGTAGTTGCAAGGTACTATCGCACTGAGGGAGCATCTAATAAATAGTCTCCCATCTAAGCATTTTGAGTGGATTCTCGAGAGGTCAATCTGCACTCTCAGGTAAATATTTCTGCTTTTTTTATTTTCGCCTAAACCTTAGTGTAGAAAAGTGATTTATATCCCTTTCTGGGCTAAGGTAACTAGAGTCCGTAGTGAGGTGCTCCCTGCACTGTTCACCCCTTTTTCTACTGTGCTCTTCCACATGATCTTTGGGCGTCTAAAACAGCAAAACTCAATAATAAAAACTGAAAAGAAAACACACAAACAACAACAAAGTAAACTACATTAACTCAAAAACGCCCAGCAATTAGCAAATAACTACTTCGGACGTTAGAAAATATGAGTTTTAAATTGAGAAGAATCAAACTGAAAGAGTTGATATAAGAATTTGAGCGTTCCACACAAAAGTCACGGTAATACATAAAATACTTAGTAATGTTTTGCAATCGGCAATAGTTACTAATCCGTAGAGGTTATGTAGATGTTGATAGGGATGGTAAGCGGGTCTACGTTGAGGGGGGGGGGCGTACTGAAGGTCCATTTTTATCGACACTGGATGTGCCGTGTCTGGAAGGGACATCAATATAATGTGATGGATCGATCTATGTAAATTGCTCTACCGAATCAGTGTACAAGACATCTTCTCGGTACTGATCAACCGATTAATCCCTTTGCGTCTCATTCTGGTGTACTAGGTGTGGAGGACGAGGGGGAGGTTGAGTAACGGCCCATTTACATCGTTGATGTTTGTCGACTTGGTTCCTTTCCGAATAAGAATTTTAGGTGGTGCTCTCTAACTGATTGTTCAGCTCGGACAAAGGCTTCGCCCTTCGGGTGCTTCATCTTGACGTTTGAGGAGTCAGTCGTCTCCCTCAACTTCTCCTCACTCGATCGATGCTTCGCTGTTTTGCTTATTATCTCTCCTCAGTCACTTAGTCACAAACAACTTCAAAAAACGCCTTTTGACATCGGGTTTTTTGGTCGGTTCATCCCCGTCTTCAAGAATGGCCCTTTTCACATAGCTGCACTTGAGCCAGCTGCTTGTCTAGTCATTTCGCGAATTTATTTGCTTTCTAAGTCGACTTTGACGTGAGGGTTTCGCTACCTATCATGATAGACATAGTGCTAACGTCTTTTGCACAAATCGTTCTCTGGCTCTTAGTTACTCAGTCTCGCGCCCGGATAAACTGTCTTTTCTCTCTTCCATGTGAACGCAGTCCAATATGGAGCAGTGGTCTAGACCGGCTGCGTAGCCGGAGAAGCCAGAATGTCCGCCGAATGCGGCAACAGGCCTAAGTCTATGGCGTGGCCTAGCAAACTGTTACCACCAGTGTCTTTTTCTGGAGCTAAAGTCCATTTCGCAGCGCTTGATTGGGCGTGGCCTACGGACCTGGGTGAGAGTGTGTCAAACTCTCTCGTCCTGCCACACACTCTCACTCTCACCCTCATTCTCGCCACTACGGCCACACCCTATCAAGTGCTCCGAAATGAACTGTACGTGTATTCGAGTCGGAGAAGTGGTTTGTACAGCTCTGTAATCCATCTTCTCTTCATACCGCACTCCTGACCATGCTGCCTTGATTTGATTGTGTCAGAATGTTTAGTGGCCGAAGTGTCTTCCTGCATATCCGGATAGCACGTTTTCTAGTTTTATACTTGTTCCTCGTTTCTTTGTGTATTGTCTAATGCTCTCCCCATAGCGATCTTAAATCTCGCCTGCTATTGTGAACCATCACCAAAGATTGAATAAAACTCTAATGAGAGCAGTTTGTCGCCGGACTAGAGACAAAAAACTTGCCCCTCGCTTCCTAATTCTCATTATTAGTCGGCCGACTGCGCGTCACAAGCTCAGGACGAACGTGAAACAATTTCACCTCCTCACACTGGTTTTATCGTTCCCGAAAACTGTTTATTTTTGCACCGCATCGAGCGAAAGCACCGCCAGGGGTAAGAAGAAGATAAGAACTCGAAAAAGACATTCTCTGTGAACGAACACCTCAGTCTGAATGAGTTATCTGTAGCGAAACTTGCATTGAAAAAACGCTCCTGGGGTCTTTATCGCTATCCCGGGGCGCTGCCAGTTGCGCTGCGTCGAATCCGCAGAGGGCGTGCTGCGTTCTGCAGAGGCGGGGCAGCGTTCGCGGCTGGCCGACTTGAATCCTTCCCCTCTGAATCTGACACCATCGGCCAGTGATGCAGAGGAGGCGAAAACGGAGGAGTGAAGAGGGGGGTTTTTGGTTCCCTATTTGTCATAGTCTTTGACATTTTTATTCCACTTGCTCTATCGTTATACTACTGATCATCTCGACTTTCATAATGGGCAGTTACTTCGCAATCTGCAATAGTTACCCCTACAGTGTCTGGAGCAATGACAATTGATCAGTCAATTTTTTATTTAATGTAGGTAGATACTGCATAACAGAGTCCTTTAAGTGCTCTTGTATGAATGAGTGACGTGAGTTCAAATTTATGCTATTGTCGACGTTTTACTATCGTTTTCTTCTACCGTATACAAAGAAACTCTGAAGAGCTTATGGTTTTCCATGATTCTCTCTTTCTTAATCTTTCTGGCTTTTCTCGGCGCGGATGATAAATTTTTTTCGCGACGCGTAACCAGCTGTTTTCAGAGTTCGATGAGCATATAAGAAACTCATAGAAAACATTCAGTCTACGGCATGGCATCAAGCCCACGGTATGTGTTTTCCAATCCATTACCTGATATTATCGCTTCATTTCCTTTTGTCCCGATTTCATTTCTTATTTTTATCGTTTTTATGTTACACTTCCTTTCTGTTAAGCACGTTTTCAACGCTTTTTATTGTATTTATTCATTATTGCGTCCTACCACGCGACCATGCGTCGTCGTTATTCAGGAAATCCAGTAATTGAATTGGAAATTTACAGGAAAGATAGACATTACCATCGCCTTCCCCAATTTCCTCCATGAATATTTTAGGTGCTACAGTATGGTTTCATTCTGTTTGCTTCGAACATGGTAGAAGATGGGAGGAAGCTCCTCTTGATGTGGGCAACCATCCTTCCACTGGCTGCAGGCCGGGAGACCGAAACTGGGTCGCTGTGCCGCGCGAACCAGGTCAAAGCACGCGACAAGTTTCTTGCTTACATTGGATTGGCCTAGCGCTAAGGAGCGTGGTAGTCTCCAGCTCGACCATGACTCAGTTCGAGTGTCCTGACCTAGATCTTTACTTAATCTCTCCTAATGGTCAGAAATCGGTCGTATTGTTAACATAGGCGCAGTCATGTTCCCTCTGACGTTTTGTTCGAGGTCCTGCGAGTTTTAAAAGCTTATGAAGAGGATCGCGCCCACCTTTGGAGTTCATCTACGCCCATCTTTCGATGTGGTTGGGCTGTAATTCGTCTGTACTCTGTACTGTACTGCTCCTAATTCTCGTTACGACAAGATATAGGGGTGAGTAAAACAAGGGAGCCCGATTAGATCACTCATGTTCGCTACCATGGATCAATTCTATAAAAATCGAAAAAATTGAATTATACCGTAAAATGAAGCTTCACTTTCGTCTTCATGCTGTGATTTAGCTATCGTCGAGATGACATAGCAACGCAGCATGATTATAGCACCGATACTATGATCGTTGGTGCTTCTTCACGTGAAACGCACTTTATCGGCTTAACGTCTGGGCCCTCAGCTTTAAAGGATAAGAAAGGCGGTTCGCATGTATGCATGAGGTCATAGAAGCACTTTACTGATTGTTTGAGCCATGCAGAGAATTGTGAAGATGATCTTTGATAGTGAAGAAGAACATCTTTAGCTCAATTCGGTGCTTCCTTCCCAGGAAACTATGCATGGTCAACATCATGGGAAAGGGAAGGTGTACCCGGCGCGAGTTGAGCCTCACACTACGGGGAGTGATATCGCTGCCTTCTCCGTTGAAGGTGTATTCCACGAGACTGGGACTGGGTGCTCCATTTCCCTAAAGGCAGACAGGTCGATGCACAACTGCTCAGGTACATCGAATGAACAAGGAGAGTTTTTAGGGCCTTCAGAGTCTAACTGAAGTCACTCTAAGTGTTCCACTGAAGGGTCCGTACCCCACTCATCTGCTGCGATGCGATCGGCCACCACGTCCAGCATCTTCTGGTTCTTTTATCTAGTTTCTCTCGTTGAAGGAATCGTCCACGGAAGCAAGAGGTTCAGTGTTCAATATATTTATGTTGTATTTGCCCAATGTAGGCCGCGTGCAAAGTTTCACGCGAAAAATGTGAATTCGGCTAAGATGCAGCTCCGCAAAGTCTCGGTCGGGTGGGCGGGGCCTTCGAAAAAGTGCCCACCCCGTCGACCGCCACGGTCGGAGTCGCGTTGTAGATGGAAAGTTGCGTAACAGTCCCACTTTCCGTTTTCAACCGCGACGGACGACGGGACGGCCTTTTACATTTGTGCCCCGCCCACCTCGCCAAAAATTTAAGGAGCTGTATTTTAGCCGAATTCTCACTTTTTCGCGTGAAACTTTGCATGCGACCTTTATTAGGGAATTACAACATAAATATGTGGGTAACAAAGGTAGTCATTTTTCCATGCACGATTCCTTCTAAGACAGCGTTAGGGGTAATGTGGTTATCGAGAACTCCCTGAAAGAAGTTACTCACATGGAATCCATGAGCTTAAGAAGGCTATGTGTGGCGAAATGCCGGTGAAAAAGTGCGCCTCCGAGCTGTAGAAACGGCGCAACGGATAAGAGCTGACGCCTCCGGATGATCGACCCCGCCTCCGAGCGACGTGTTCTCTGGTTGGATACGATGAGAGCGGCCAAGCATATGCGTTGAGATCGAAGTTATTGCAACGCGCTTTCGCAGTTTTTGCCTGAAGCTCACTCCAGGGAAAAGAGGCTGTCGTATTTCCAAACATTCCCATGTGTTTACTTGGCAGCATGCCAATGGGTATTTCGTTCGGAGTATCCGCCTCTTGACAGAAAGGTCGTCGGCGTTAAGGATCAACGAGAGAAGGGGTCCTATTTCTTGGGTTTTTGGCCATTTCCTTTCATTATTCACCATCGTATTACTATGCACCTCGACTTTCATCTTCACTACATTTTTCACTATTCGTTCGAATCTCACCAATCGCTGCCTTTACACACCTTCATGGACTCAGGCAGTAGCGAATATCAACAAGGCGGAAAGAACCCAATCTTAAATGTTTGAATCTGTTGTTCTTACTTCTCTGTTCTGCTTCTAATGTGAAGCGCTGTAACCCATAAGAATTATCGTGGAATATGTCTTTATAAGACGACCTTGAAAACGGTTTCAAGGTAACTCCGTATTTTTCGTAACCACACAAAAGCAAACCAGGAATGTTTTGAACTGTACAAAGGGATCCACAGAAACGCCAATTTTCATGAGTTGGACCCGCTTCCGGCGAGCAGTGTCCCTCAAATGGTTCAGGTCATGTGTTGTGGAAGGCAAATCGGTCTTAATGTGGTTGTTCTACTTCATTTCGTTCGATTTTCCCTACAAACTTAATTCATAAATTTCGTGAGACATCAAGGAGACATGCCCTTTTACTCGTTTGTTCCAAAATTGCAATTTTCAAGAGAAATGAAGAATAATTGGCAAAAGTGCGAACATGGTTGTGGATGACGTATTCAGCTCTGGGGAGTCGCTGCCGCTGGCGAATAAGGCAGTAGTCCGTTGGCGTGGCTTTTTTTTCCGGAAAGCAAGCTCAATTTGTTATGAGAGCCGAATATCACAGTAGTTGACGGCTTGCTTTTCTCGAAAATTCTCCGCTGTTGCTGCTTTCTATGGTACAATTTTGCAGAAGCTCTGAGAACGATAGAAAAATTCGTTTTCGACCGAAACAAGGCTTCACTCGCTTCCCTCATTTCTATAGGGGGGGGGGGGGTGGTTTTTGAAATTTTTCCGTTTTCCCTATAAAATTCCTCGGCAGTCGAGTATAGAACCTAAATTTACAACCTCCCGTGGACTATGAAAAGCTCTCCAAGAAAAAGATGACGCCTTGGATTTCGTGTTTAAAGGTTTTATACATCCGTATAGAATAATATCAGTAAAAAATTGGTTAGAATTGCCGTTTACGTCCACATATTTGGTTACAGTAACTCCCAGATCTCCTTCAAAGGAATAGCAAAGTTGTTGCACAACACCCATTGTAAGCGAAAATGACTATCGAATTTCATTAACAAAATCCCATAGACGTACAATACTAGAGAGACAGCGAACCTCGGCCATTTGCTTAGCGAGGTAATGAAAATGTAATTTGAGGATGTCAAGATGGTGTACCGTAATCGCGTTCATTGCTAATGGGTCATTTGGAAGCCTAAAACTGGAAATGAATTGAGTCTTATGATTCTATAAATTTGCAATTTGCACACGGCACTGTAAAAATATGGGTGTGTGCCATTAGGACAGACTATTCGCGTTGCGGCATCCGGCATACGACGCGATGGTACGAACTATGCGCGCCCATTGGATGGGTTTTGAAGCGTGACGGCGCTTTACGCCTTATTCTAGGCGTAATCGCTTCAGGGCTAGAATAGTTCAGTTCCCCTACCTCGCATCATCTCGTCACCTCTCAAACAAAGCCATGCGATCTCCTGTCCTAATGGCACACATCCTGAAACCATCCAATATTTATTATGGTATACTATCCTGACATCCCGGATTTATAATGCTAACGTGCTTATTCACGTGGGTTCATCGTAGATAAATGAGTGTATTTAGTATTTTCATGGTTAATAAATGGTACAGTCACTTATGCATGCTGTGTAGGTGCCATTTTTAGGACACTTCTTTGTCCTTCGGATCCAAAACCGATAATTCCTCTGGCTAGGGTAATAGTTGACTCAACGGCAAGCAATAAATTCAGCATACGCACCCCATTTGATCCTGCACGGGAAAATTCCGATATCCTAAATCCATTTTTCATTCTGAAAAGTGCGGGAAAACATGATGTTTTCATTGGCCTCTCCACGAATAAATGGCGAACACCCAGTCATAAATTTCAAGGGTGGAGCACTTCTTTTCTCGCGCTAGTTACTGGTCCAGGATAACAGCAGAACGGAGGGATGTTAATGAGGGCTCTAAGGATTTCACCTCAAGTTCCTTCTAATTGTATTAGCAGTGTCCATAGGGCAATTCTTACGGAGCCATCCGTGCTCATGGACCCTGATTCGAAGTGACATGCACTTTCCTGTGACATACTATTCGTGTCCATTCGCCCTTCATCCGACTTGCAGACAGATTCAAGTCCATCTTTTCTGACAGAGTCGTCCTCCTCCTGTTTTATTTTCTTAAGAGGATTTTCGGAGTTTTCCTTCTTCCCTTATATCAAAAACACGACTACCTTTGGCCCAGTGGCCTAAGGAGCTCTTTTCTTTGCGCATCTCTGTTGGCTAGGCCTTTTAAAGGCAGTGGTAGGGGTGTTTGAGCAGAATATGAAAAGTTTGTTGAATATGAAAGTCGACCTGCTTAGTAGTACGAAGGTGAAAAGAAAACGGATGAAACGGTGAAAACCCGAGAGAAAACTCCTTTTCTACCGTTGAGCTCGAAAAGGGGCCGGTCACCTTAACGAAAAAGGCGGGGCATGTTAAAACAAGTGGAAATGTTGGAAAAGTGGATCCAACAGAACCTGGTACCTTTTCACCGGAAGTTTCACCACATCTGGTTTTCCCAGACCCGTAACTTTCATTTGCATGACTCTCTTCAGGAGTTCTCATTCTTCTATTAGGTTGATTCATAATAAATCGGACAAATTGACCAATTTTAATCATTGTCGTACAACTTTTTTACGACAACAGGGATTCACTTGAAATATACTCCATCTTTATCGATGACCTTCTGCCACGGTATAGGCAGATCATGGATGCCCTTGCTCCAGAAGGCCGGAAGCTGGAGCTTGAAGAAGTTGCCGAGTGCCGCCTTGACCTCGTCGCGAGTTTTGAAGTCTTGGCCGTCCAGGTGGCGTTGGCTGTGGGAGAAAAGGTGGAAATCTGAAGGGGCCAGGTCTGGGGAGTACGGTGGGTATAGAAGTACGGTCCAACTGTACGACAGCAGCTCGGCCTTGGTCGATCTTGCGAAGTGCGGTCTGTGGAAGTAGACACGTTGTCGTGCCGGAAGTAGACATGTGACCGCCGCCGTAGCGAACTTTGGACATTGGCCTTCAATTCTCGTAATTGACGAACGTAGACGTCGGCGGATACTGTGGTACCTTCATCGAGCAGCTCCCAGTACTCTACGCCGTGTACGCTCCACCAACCGCGGTTTTCGTCTTCGATGGGATAGTCGCCTGACGCAAACTTCGAATGCAACAGGTACACTATACTTCTGGCGGGGGCATGCTCCTTGTGAACTTCTTTCAGACGTCTGCCGATATCCGCGGGTTCCTGGCCAGATAGCGATATAAATAGTATGACGTTGCGGATGTGGTCTCTGGACCGCTTGAAATCGTGCGGCATTGTGGCGGAATGAATTTACTTTGGAGTGATTATTTTGCGGTACTTTGAAGAGCTTTTCATACTCATTCCAACGGTACCTCGCGCGTCCATTTTCGTTAATTCGTTACTGAGTTATGATCTCTAGAAATCATCACTACCATTTGTCCGATTTATTATGAATCAACCTAATAGTTGCCCAAAAATTGCTGCGCTTATTAGACTTGTCGACACTTTTGGAGAATGCTGTTACATGCAGTCAGTGCTTTCCCCAGAAAAACTGAAATTCACCAGCATTGTACGGAACAATTTCCATGACGGAGGGAGGGTGGACGAGATAGGAAGAGGTAACGGTTCCTTGAGCGATGCGTTCCTTTGTGAAAAACTTCAATTTAATCGATTTCTTATTATTTATATCCTCTTTCCTGCGATAATGTGAAGAATATGACCGAATGTAAAGGTGCTTTTACGATCTCATCTTTTACGGGGGCGATATGTAGAGTGGATCCCAAACCGACATTCCATTCTTTTCGAATGTCCGAAGTATGATAGTCTTGATAAGTCTTTCCGTACTTTCTCATATATTAGGTTGTCCAAAAAGTCTTGTAAGATTTTTCCAAAAAAATCAGTAACTCTTGTTTACTTTGAGGCAGGTCTAGGCGGTTCAGGAATATCGTAGAACGTTCTCTAAGCTTTCTAGTAAAATACATATTAACCCACCAGACTCCGTGGAAAAAGCTACAATGTCCGTTGTCGATACCCATCCAACTCGCGGTGTCATCTATTATGAGCGGTCTTGCGGCACCAAAACGACGGAAGCTTGCCACTCCATCAGCGCTGCATTGGGCAAGGGATGTGTGAGCTACGTGACCGTGCGCCGCTGGTTCATCAGCTTCAGCAACGGCGAGATTGACATGAAAGACAAACCACGCTTGGGACTGTGCTGGTTCTGGGACGTGGAAGGAATGTTTTTCCGCGAGGTGCTGGACAAGGCGAGACAGTCACCCCTGCCGTATGCACCCACCAGTTCCAACAGCTCGCCGTCGCTGTTCGAGAAAAGTGCCGGAAAAGGTCCGCGGTCACCCTCCTTCGTGACGACGCCCGCTCCCATTTTGCGAAAAGTTGCGAAAAGTACCCAAGCCAAGCTACACGAGCTCGGCTAGGATGTCCTACCCCACCCTCCATATTGCCCCCTCTGACTACCACCTTACCCATCCTCTTGGATCCTTCCTGGCCAAGAGAAAATTCGTTGATTATGACTTGCTTGCAAAGGCGATCGCTAACTTCTTCGATTCTCAGAGCCCAGTGTTCGGGGAGGAGGGAATCAACGCTTTTCCTATGAGGTGGTAGTGTCTTATCGATAACAATGGTGAATACGTTGTTGCCTAATTGTTGTTTGTTGGAAGAAAAAATAATAAAAAATGATGGTCGAAAAAAAAACCTACAAGACTTTTGGGACAACCTAATATTACGAACAGTCAACCCATAAGGTTGGTCAAAAAAGTTTGGAACATTTCAATTCTTAGGTGCCCGTAAATACTCTGAAGTTCAATTGGACACACAATCCTTTCGTGGTTTTCACTATCAGGCCTGTTGTAGAGGACAATAGATCTGTCTGGAACATGA
Source organism: Trichostrongylus colubriformis (assembly GCA_963978905.1). Classification (NCBI taxonomy): domain Eukaryota; kingdom Metazoa; phylum Nematoda; class Chromadorea; order Rhabditida; family Trichostrongylidae; genus Trichostrongylus; species Trichostrongylus colubriformis. The sequence goes on from OZ022259.1 coordinate 38,323,327, forward strand.
GCGGAACTCCTTAGAGTTCCCAGAAAAAGTGCACTAACTGGATAACCTCGAGGGGATTAATCAGCGCCGACCACGTCCATTTTTCAAGCTTTGAAGGGTAGTCAAAAGGGAGAAAAGTTACATGTGAGGGTCCCTGAGAAAAGGGTGTTTGACTAGTTACTTAAGATTACTCTGCCTCATGAAAGTGAAGCGCTGCCAGAGAATCTTGTTGGATGGGCTCTCCCATTTCTCTTTTCACTCGTCCCAGATCTATTTCTGTCTGATTTCTTGTCCAGTCTTAATGCGGGCGATTTAATCTTGCCAGCTGCAACTGCACCTGCGTCAGCTGGAAATCATTCTCTTGATATGGCAGTCGTTGCTTTTGAATCCTCACTATAAGTCATTACAATTCCACTCACTGCGAATTAAAGGAATCGTCCACGGAAATCCAAAAACAAAATTGATTCCAATTCCTTTTGAAAATACCTCACTATGTAGATACAGTACATGAACAGGAACACGAGAAGAAGCGAGAATTTCCCTTTCATCGAAGCTGAAGCTGAAAAACTAGAAGAAAGGCAAGTCATTTGAATTCCCTCCACATTTCTCGCCACAACATTTGAACAGCCGTCAGTGGTCAGAGCCAGCAGCTCAAATTTTCGCGCCCAACGTTGATCCGCTTCTCACCTGCGTCCCTGCACCGTCGAAACTCACTCGGACGCCCCACCCTGTCGTCCGCCACTTTGGGGAGCTATATCTCAATTGGATTTTTGTATATGCGCATGAAAAATTGCATGCGGCCCTTAGTAAATGAATATATTATGCAGTCCATTCCCCGACGGCTGGCAGGGCGAGGCATACGGACTAGGATCGATCTCTCTCACCCCGCCACACACTCTCACCCAAGTCTGTAGGCCACGCCCTGCCAGCCTTCGGGAACTGGACTGTAAGCATGTGGGTAATAGAAAAACGTAAATTCCCATGAATGATTCCTTCAACTGATTCGCCACTGACGTTTTTTGTGTTGATCCTCACCCGCCCTGCTCCGGCATATTCAGGCGTTGGTCGAGAAATTGTCGCTCGAGTGCGGTTTGCTCACCATACGTTGACGAAATACAGAATACACGTGGCATTATTTAATTTGCTTACGCGTTGGTGGGGATGGTAAGGGGAAATAGGGTAATTTTTGTAGATAGCAGCCATGTTTCGTTATGAAAGGGCATTGTTATGGGCCATTCGAGGCACCGGGAGTGTTGACGGAAATCGTGACTGGAATGACACGTTTTCCTTAAATGATGGGGCAACTTTAAATGAGATGATCTGGAACGAAACTCACGCTGAAGAGGACGCGTTAGGATCTTTATGGCGACCTCGTTCGGGTACGTTTCCATCCAGTGGATACTAGGTAAGGAGGAGCTGTGTAGGGGGCAGCGTCGGCAATGCTAGCTCATCTGGTCTCGCCATCTGCTCAGCCCTTCAGTTATTCAGACGGCGTTAAGACACGTCTTCGACTGAGCTTAGTGGTAGGCTGGGGTCTTGATTTTTTAGTCTCTATTACGTTCTTTTTGTACTGTTGCACTAAGCTTAGAATCTCTGCTGTCACCTTCTATTCTGTGTTTTTCCTAAAATAATCCTTCACGCGGAAATTACAAAAATTTTCGGGTTAATGTGGGTATGGGGGGAAGCAATATTGCGTGTGCCTAAATTCGCACTCATCTTCTCTCCACATGAAAATCTTCATTGCTAATACACGTTTTAAAAATGAAGTTGTGGCAAGTGTCCTGCGTCCTACTAGGTGTGTGTGGTGCGACGGCACGCAATACACGGGTGTTGTTTCTACGTGTTAGGCCGCGTTCACACTTTGCGCCAGCAGGGCGTGGCTGCGTTTATAGACAGCGAGGCAGAGTGGCACGGGAGAGGTGAGGAGGCGATGCAGGCAATGAGACAAGGTGGCACAGGCGGAACCGCAGAGACACGAAGCCACGCCCCGCCGCCGCCGAAACTGCGAAGTATGAACGCTGCCTTACGTCTCCCCCCTCTAACCCTCAATGACCCGAATTGTCTTTGCACGATACCTGCACCTATGCCCTCCTTTCAGTCCCCTCTAGGGCTTCATAAAATAGGCGAAGTTCTCAACTTCCCTTTTATTTGGTGGTTTAGGATGCTAGTACCCGAAGATGTAGAGATGCCACCAACTTTATTCAAACGTAGGTTAAAGAATCTAGGGCTAGACATAGGGCTACGGTACAGAGACCAAATTAGTAGCGCATTTATTCAATAAAAAAAAAGCTAGCAGCTGATCTATATGCTAATACTATGGCTTCATGTGCCTCATTAGCTATGCAGGCTAAGGAGTTAAGCGGCAGCGGTGCTTTCCGGCCCAAAGTTTCCACCAGTTCTCCACTTTCCAAACGGGTATTAGGCAAGGTGCACTTTGTTGGTGACTTCAAACGTTCAAAGCAAGTCCAACTATCTTTCCTTTCTCCTCTACTTCAGTTTTACTTTCTGTTCCTCTCCACGCACTTTTGGTTTTGAGTTGCGAAGTAATGCAGTATGACGTCATGCGAATAGCTTCATTTTGCCTTCCTAAATCCCTGTGTTTGATAGTCGTCTCACTTGCTGTCAGGGCGACTGACAAATGTCCCATACAATCAAGAAGTAGCTAAGAACGCCTTTGATTGATTCTCTTTGCTGGAGAAATGATTAACGGTGGGCAGTAAAGAACTTATAGAACCTCCTGGCCGTCCTTTAGTGGATATCGGGAGACCAAGGATCTGGACGCTCATCGTCGTCATTCATCGGACAGCAGCTCCATAAACTTAAACTTGCCTGAGGAAGGTTTCAGTCAATGCAGGAATAAGACCAAAAGAAAAAGTAGTACATGTAATGTCCAAGCTCCGTCAACCAATAAAAATGCTCCCCCATTGTGCCCAGAACTCTTTCCTGACCATCAGAAACTCATCGCTATCCTTAATCCATCCTCTCCCTAAGTTTAGGGCACATTCAAACCCATTCAACAATTTTTGGAATGAAAACGGAACATTCCAGTGCACGCCCCGCCCGGGCGGAGCTTAACTTGGTCTATGCGTGGTCTTGGCCTTCTGTCCCATGTCTTACCCATACCACACTTGTCCTCATCTTCACAAGTCGTTTTTCATATGATGCCCAATTTCGTGACGGCGGAGGGACGGTTGAAGGGACGGAGGGACGGACGTACAGACAGACGAAGCATTTTATATATAGTAGGGATTTATATATTTATTATATTTACCCATATATTTATTTTCTGTTGTAAGCTTACTGAGAGCCATATGGATAGTATCATGCGAAGAAACAAGAATAGGGCTGAGATAGAGGTCCTCAAGATGACGGCGGACGGGGTGGAGCGTCCAAAAGGCACGGCCACTAGGAATCTAGGAGCAAGGGGACGACAGTCAGCGACGCAGAGTGAGGATCAAATGGACACTGGGCGCAAAAATTTGGTCTGCGTTCTGCCCGCCGACGGCTGTTCAAGTGTTGATTGGCGGGAATTCAAACGAGTTACACTTCGATAATGAATAAGTGATTTTAAGAGGAAGTAGAAGCATGGAATTTTTGTGGACAATTCCTTTAAGGCGAGCATATAAATAAGCCGCGTACTTGTAATGGTTCAGAGATCGGGGAGCATTGTTTAACACACAGGGCAGCTGAACATTAGAAAGGTGCTCCACTGTATCACGCATCTCGATACGGCATCGCCCAAAACTTGCGACTGCACTTCGCGCGGGAAGTGGACCACCGAGAGGCAGCTGCAGAACTCTATACGACGTTGCATTCCGACCTAATGCTAAGCTTCCCTTGAACATGAGATACTGATGGTCTTGAAGCGTGTAGTGCACCGAATCAGAGTGTTTTTAGACTGCATGGCGCACTTCATAAATATTAACCGAAAGCGTCCTCTTGCTCGTCCTTATCTGTACGTTTAGTTGATATCCTCTAATGTCTGGGTAATGCAGGTGGTGAAGTGATAGGTCGCTCGCACTGCCATTCTTATGGTGCGAGGATCAAATCCCGCATCGCCAGACGAGTGCGGTTCCAATCCACCTATCCCGGAGGAATGGAGGGCCGACCAAGCCTTCCACTCCTCCGGGTTAGGTGAATTGAAATCACACTCGTCTGAGAAGATGGAAGCACTAATTTGTACATTGGCTGAGCCCCGCGTTTTGTATAGGCCAAATCGCTTTCACCAGCCACCACGAATCTCTATGGAATTAGAATGCGTGGCGCGTACCAACAAGGGAAACGCCAAAAACTCCATAATTTATCCTTTATGAGCGATGATGGCTTTTTGCTTCTGCATGAGCTCCTCCTATGGATTTTGCAACGTATTATTTGACTGGTGTTTACTATTATTTGCAGTACAGGTTACTGACGCCGCTGTCAGACTTGGTGATTATGCGCCTCGAGATTATGCAATGCCATTACTTCGCGTGCGAAGCCGTGACACTGCAGAATCGCAGTGTCGCAAAATCGCAAAATCTGATGGCGGCTTGAGTGATGTAGCGGCTTGATAACTACTAGAGTCTGCTTGCTAGATGACGAATGGTGACGATATGACGATCTACCATTTATTCCATGTTTTCCGTAGGACAAACCCGCTGATTTGAACGTATATTGGTCATTTGCCAGGGATAAGATCTATATACGAGTCAAGTGGCTCCACGACGGCCTAGAGGTGAAATGCGTGGCGCGATCTAGAGTTGGGACTATGGCGTTGTATGGATTTGATCGTGATACTCACTTTTGCTCTGCTCTTATCAGTCTTTACTGTGAGCTACGACTACTCGCCGTCCACTATTAGTGTTCAAGCTTCGTCCCACACATTGATGAGTAACAATGCTTGACTGCCAATTTGAAAACGAGACACCCGTGGTGCACCCATTATAAGCTCGTATCGGTAGCTATCACTTTCAATCACTCATCGTTGAAGGAACCGGAAGTAGTCCGAAGAAAGAGGGAGATACAAAGATCATTTTGTAACGAACATTCGAGGTTAGAAGCGATAATGGGTGGAAAAAACCGGGATTCAAAAGTATGACGCTGTGGTGTGTATTCGCATCACATTCGCTTCACTTCGAACTGCACACGCTGACTTTCCGAGTTGTCCGTTGTAGAGATGTCATTTGTTGTCTCGTAGAGTGTATTTCATTCATTCGTGATAATGTGAAATAAGTGAAAAGTGTCGTGTGGGCAGTGCGGCAACTGCAAGCCACCGTAATCCCACACCGTAAGCCTGAATTCCCCCTTCCGATGTCTCTAAGGTAATCAGTCGTTATCAGATCCGATTTCTTGTCCTTGTTATCTGGGGACCCCTTCGGCCGCTTTTAAACAGCAATATACAGGGGTGCCAAAAAATAAAGTAATTTTTCTCCTCCACTTTCAACCTTACTATAGTCATACTTCAGCAAATTCTGACCAAGTATTTTCATCCTCAAAGTAAAGAGCAGACCTCACTCTATCACTATCCTCCTTAACAGCCTTTCGCACGAGCAGGAACGGGAGCTTGTTCCGGGTGAACAAGATGTCACCTCGACTGGGCAAAATCCGAAATTTCGTCGCCCTCGTTAACAACCTTGCTAAGGTCCGTTCACTCTGGGTACCTGAGGGGATTCATGTCGAGTGGTATCCTTTGACATTCCTCTTTTTCGGGCAATCCCTTGCTGATTCAATATCTTCCAACCTTGACTTTGAACTTCTTTCTATTGATTGGGATTTATTGAATGGTACCAGAACGGCCCAAATCTCCTTGCATGTCGATGCTCAATCTCTCAGAGGCATAATAAATCTACCTTTTCTTGATTTTTCAGAAAACCGATAGATTCCCCAATAAGGACAGGGGTTGGTGCATGCTTCTGGAAAATCTGCGTGACGGGAGTCTGCTGAGTATGCAGCGAATGATTATTATTTCCGACGTCATTACTCACCGTTGCACTCCATTTTTGCTTTACCACGATGAGCTAAGTAAGGCGTAGAAGCCATTCGTGACGTGAGGCCGAAGGCAGTGCACTCTCCCGCGCCCGACTCCACATTCATTAACGCTGAGACTCCGTTTTTGAAACGCTCGTGAAAATTTGATTGACTACCCGTGGGCAATGGCAGACCACGTTCTCACCAAGGAACGGCTATAATTCATAACGAACCCACGCAGTGCACTTCGATCTCACTTACACTAGCTTTTAAGGCTATCGAGGGTATCTGTCTTCCTATGTTTCTCTGATGACATTCTATTGGACGCTGATCTTGGAAAAAGGCAACTTTGCTCCACTGTTTTGAATGCTATTAACGCGAGTGGTTCTTATTGCGTTCGATTAAAGACACCAGGAGGGGGTAATTTTGGCTTACTGTAGAACAGACGTAGTGTGGACGAGTTTGAGTGGCCGCCATTGCACAAACTCGCCAATTTGACGCCTTGGCATGATGCCAAAAGAAGATGGTTCTATTATAGATTTGTTTTTTCCTTTTAGTTTTTACTTTGTTCTTTCTTATATTGTTTCTAGATGTACTTACGGGTCAAATAAAGTCGGGGAGGGGGGGGGGGGAGGGAGACGCAAAATTTTCACCCACGTCAAAGCTTCTTTCCCTTCCTAGGGTTAGGCTAAAGCAGATGAGACCTATGCTTTGACAGATGCTTTTTAATGTGGGAGGAGGGGGTGTCAATTTTAGCCTAAGCCTAGTAAGGGAAAGGAGCTTCGACGTCGACGCAAAGTTGCGTCCCCCCCCCCCCCCCCCGACTTTATTTGACCCTTCTGAGATTTTCAGGTATAGAAATGCACAATTAAGAAGATCCATAAGTAAACAAGTAAATGTCACTAGAAAACAGTCTAAAGAGGAAACAATTCGAAAATAAGGTTACATCAGGCCGAAGACAAGCTTTAAAATGAACGAAGCGTGGCTCGGCCATGGAAGCTTGCAGTTCGGACGGAAGCGCGCCCTGGGGGCAAATAGCGCCCTATGGCGCGTTTTTCAACGCCGGTTTCGTTACACATTGTATATACCGAACCCATATGCTTGTTTTCAGACGCCATTGTTTTTTGTAAACGTTATTCCGCCCTTGCCCCCCTCCCGGTGCCTTTAGCTCCTTCATTACCACCGGAGAAATCGTCGGTGCAAAGATCGTGATTCAATTCTTTACAAAATCAGTCTAGTAGATACAGTACATGAACAGAAAAACGAGAAGAACTGAGAAATTTTCTTTGTTCAAGTGAAGGTTTGATTCTGATCACCCGAATAGAGTTGAATCATAACAGACGGATAGTTCTGTTGTACTGGCTCGTATTCGATCCTAAAGATCGTGCAGCTCGAAACTGTAATAGTAAAATGACAGATCTTCCATCACTTGACGCTAAATTCTTTTGCGGAATACGCCACGCTTTCTACTTTCACTCATAGTCGTGGTGACTTCCTGGATGGATTGATCTCCGCTTCGTGATACGATTAATTTTACTGACAACAAGTTCCAAGTTTCTCCTTTTCAATACAGACACAAACGCACTTCAGAAAAGTCTCGGTGTAACATTCGATGTCATATTGTAAAGTACAGTTTAATTGCTAATCAATGCACTATTTTCAAAGGGAACGCTTTTTCAGTCTTCACCCACGCATATGTCCTTGTACCTTATTTGATTTATATTAATCCATAGTACTAATCAATTCTTTGCAGGCGCGCGGCGCGCTATGGAGGCGTTGGTGTCGCGCGCGCGTCGGATTGGTCCGTTGCGTGCGTTGTCCGACCCGCTGCTGTTCGCCCTCTTCTCCAACTGCGACTGTGTTCCCGATAGGGTCAGTCAAGGGGTCGTCCGTGAGTTTCTTTATTTATTTTCGATTAATGTTGCACTTCCACTCGTATGTTATTATTTATAATCTCCGTATTTATTGCAAGGTCAAAACTTTAAATTCTTTCTCTTCCTCACAACTTTTCCAGAAGTGTTAATGCGTGGTTAGATGCCATCAGAAGTGCATTAGCTTTGAAACTTATACTCACGAGTCCTCATCAAGTCGGGCTCAATGTCAAATCCAAAAATACCTTCCTTCTGTCCAATATTTCTCGACCCACGTTTGACTTACTTGCTTTTTCACATCATTGGAGCTCAGTTCATGCAAGGTTATAAATCGAGAATGTCAGGATAGTATACCGTAATCTGCAGTGCTCCTGTGCAACTTACTATATGTATGTGGGCAGATGTGATCGAAATGCGTTACTTCAAAGTAGATCTAGATATGAAAACGGTGAAACTTGAATAGCACCAGGTTTTCTGTAGAAGTAACCTTTCTCAAGGTCAAAGTTAGAAGTTCGAGAGTTTCAAAATAGTGAAACAACAATTTCTCGTTATCAGCGTTTTCAGCGGTGGTTTGGTTGGATTTCAAGACATGTTGAGTCCAAATGATCAATTCTAATTCACCCATGTATCAAAAATGTGAATCTCCCAATAATTCATTCAAATGCCTTCATCTTTTTCAAAAACTCGAAAATTTCGGAAATTAGTACAAAGTCTTCCGGAGTAATCATTTGGTGCCTTTCGCTGTTTCGAACCTGAGTTTCTTGATTTGTTGGTCCATATAATTTACTAAACTCTTGTACTGTAACTCATTCCCTCATAAATTAGACTAGCCTGAATTCTTGGAGCCTAGCTCTTTGAAACCTTTCACCACCTCTGTAATGACGTATGTATAAACTAGTAATTCTTGATTGCTCAAAGGCATCAGGTCAAGCACTATTCTCTGCTGGTGAGTGTGAAGAGGGTTGTGCACTCTACGCGGTTGCGAAATGAGAGCTAGGAAGCGAGCCTGTAATTGGTGAGTCCTGTTCACCTCAAGGATTTCGGTACCGCCCACCACTCCATGATTAGCCTATAGGCCCCCGTTGGACTTAGCGATTTGCAATGTCGCACTTTTGCACGCGACTCCATAATCATGAGATTTTGCGATGCCACATTTCGATGACACCGCAAATTCGCGTAATCTGACGGAGTCTGACGGCGGTCTTCTCTTGTTAAATGTCGACAAGCACAGGCAACAAAGAAAGTTCTTTCCAAGCTTTACTTTTTTGCGGTTTTCTTTCGCTTTATTTACTGGTTACCACCGTTGCTCCTATGGTTTGACATTTTCGAGTGCGATAGCCCATAATAGGTTAGGATGAATTGCGCTTATGAGTGAGTCGAGCTCTCGACACATCTCATTGTTTCCCTTCTTGAATACAATGGACGGCGTCGGTGTGAATTAGTGATTTTAAGGCAGGCAGTGGTAGAGGTAGTTTGGGTCGAGTTTGAAAAGATTGTTGCATGTGAAAGTCGAGGTGCTTAGTAGTGAAGAAAACGAAAAATTGCAGAAAAAACGGAGTGATACAGTCCGAAATAAGACCTCCTCCCAACCGTTTATTCCGAAAGGGGCGGATCACGTTGACGGAAGGGGCGGGCCATGTTAAAAAAGGTGGCGGCTGCTGAGAAACGACGCCTCCTACAAATGCCATGAGCCCTTTTTTTCACCTGAATTTCGCCACATACAGTCTTACTAGACCGGTAGGTTCCACTTGGATGAAGGTTCTTATTGTTCACATCACCCCTACTACTGTCTTGAGGCTTCTCGCCCATGATGCTGATCTCTTTTCTGCTCATTTAATCACCTATTTATATGTAGCATGTGCTATGTACATCAGTTACGTAACATAATATAGGTAGCTTCCAAAGTGAACTCCCGCAAAGAGGGGCGTCGAGTCCTTGAGTTTTTCTCGAATACCCCTTCACATACTTCTTCGCAGCTTTATCTCCCACATCTGACTTCGATCGCAACCGAGGCTTTCAAGTGTTCATCTTTTTCAATCCGCAAACAAGTAAAACGAATCAAAATGTGGCTGTTCGCTTTGAATCTGCAACGGCTGCAGCTGGCTGTCGCTAGGTAGATTTCATCTGATTTAATTACTCCTCTATGCCCCACAACCATGGTTGTTTCTCACCTGTTCAGATCAACCAGAGCATATGACAAAATTATAAATTCAAGATATCAAGAGGCTACATTAAATCAAAGATTTCTGGCGATGTTGCTCCTATACGCAAGGTACATCGGGAGTAAAGGAGCTCTCAGCAGGGGTGTCGTATTCGACCGGATGGGAGGGTGAGGGAATCGTACCTTCAAAGGTCAGCGATAAGCACTGAAATCTGAATACTCAATAAGAAGATGAGAAGCAAAGAGTATCTCACCGCAAGACCCAAAACCCGAAATTCCGTTGAGTTATGAAGATGTGGAGCTTTACACTTATGAACCCTGAGATGGTGTATAGGAGTTTGTAACATCTGAAACTCTCTCTCTCCAATCATTCAATATGGAGCGCTAGTTGATGAATGAAAGGACATGTATTATTTCAGCTGCTGAAATCCTTTTTTTCTCGACGAATCGAACATCCATGCTAGGCCACGTACTAATGCACTTTGGTTTCTTGTTATTGAATTTCGTGGAATTAGGTGGCAGCGTAATTGCTGTCACGACACATTTTCTGCCATCAAAAAAGACAAGTCTGCATTTTGCGCACTCAATTTCTCTGTTCAGAAGCTTGCTGTCTTCTTCATTATCTTACCACTTTGGTGTTTTTGATATTTGATAGCTGCTGATTTTCGTCGCAACCACCCCCCCCCCCCCCTGCCCAGGCGAAGGTTTTGCAAGCATGCTGGATATGAGCAAAATTTTCCGGCTGGATATTTTCTTGTTCGCATGCGGTTTCACGTAATCTGTGAATTTTCAACGACATATTTTTTTATTTATTTTCGCTGATGTCTCATCATTCTTCATCATTCTTGGTGAACTACTCTGATCTCACAAAGCGCCTAAATTATTACTGGTCAATGTGTGTACCACATCCTACATCCTGTCTACCCTTCTCAAAGGCACCTTCGAAAACGGTGGTACGGGTAATGTAGGCGATGGGAACCCTTGAATTGAGTCATCCAAATGGAATTGGGGATTTAAGAGTACTACATGTGGAGCGCAATTCTCAGTGAAAGGCGCGCACCTGAGAACAAGGAGGCAGCATCGTTCTCAACAGGCCCCTTCATGACATAGTCCACCTCTTATGGTCGCCTTCACCGAAGAACGACTAAGGTGTAAAGTAATAAGAACGATAGTAAGTGATACTTATTGTATAACACTACTACCGTATCGATTGGAATTATATGATGACTGACGTGTCGGTTTCTGTAGTAAAAACGTCGACCGGTGAATGTCGAAGATTGGAATGAATGACACAACTGACTCGCCCCTACCACAGCCTTTAAGGGTAAATTTGACCAGTCGTATAGTAATTGAATGTGGAAGTCCAGGTGATCAATCGTGTGATAGCTCGAGAAAGACTGAAATAAAATGGCCGAAAACCTGAGAAATAGGAATTCAGAAACTGATCTTCTGTTCCTTCCTCCTCTTCCCTTTCACTTCCTCTACATCACCAGCCGCTTTGGGATAGATGCATGCGGCGAAAGACAATGGTAGCCCAGCCGCGAATGTCGCCCGCCCTCGCAGCAACTCACCCAGCGGATACGAGGCAGTGTGATTATCAGCGTGCGAGATCGCGATAAAGATCCCAAGGCGCAGTTTTGCGATGCGAATTTCTTCAAAGGTCATCTTTTCTGAACTTGAGTGTTCGTCTACACAGAAGCGTCTCTCCGATTCTCCTATTTTCCTTACTCCTTACGACCCCATTAACGCGTTTTCTTTGGATAATGGCGGTAAACTGGATCGGTGAACATGGACAGATTCCTTCCAGTTCCACTGAAGAAGTTTTGCTGAGCAGTGTAAACTAGGGAAATCCTTATGAAAAGGAAAAACGCCATGAACAAGGCTCTATTTTCGCGAAAAAGGGAGAGAAACACCGAGTTCACCCATTTGGTTCAAAGTTACTCTGCTAGCGTTCAGTGGAAATATCTCACTAATCACCCAAAGCGTGAAGTATCGATCAACGTCGATTAATCTATCTGTGAATGCGCCATGCATTCTACTTTTTTCGAATCATTATGGCATTCGAATGAAAGCTGTGGCTTCGATTGTGAAGCCAGCATCCTTATCCCTAGGCAAGTATTTCTATTTCGCTGTGCCCGTATCGGTGGAAGGTTGGGACTTCGTGGGTTCTATTAGGTTGATTCATAATAATTCGGACAAATTGACCAATTTTAATCATTGTCGTACAACTTTTTTACGACAACAGGGATTCACTTGAAATATACTCCATCTTTATCGATGACCTTCTGCCACGGTATAGGCAGATCATGGATGCCCTTGCTCCAGAAGCCCGGAAGCTGGAGCTCGGAAGTTGCCGAGTGCCGCCTTGACCTCGTCGCGAGTTTTGAAGTCTTGGCCGTCCAGGTGGCGTTGGCTGTGGGAGAAAAGGTGGAAATCTGAAGGGGCCAGGTCTGGGGAGTACGGTGGGTATAGAAGTACGGTCCAACTGTACAACAGCAGCTCGGCCTTGGTCGATCTTGCGAAGTGCGGTCTGTGGAAGTAGACACGTTGTCGTGCTGGAAGTAGACATGTGACCGCCGCCGTAGCGAACTTTGGACATTGGCCTTCAATTCTCGTAATTGACGAACGTAGACGTCGGCGGATACTGTGGTACATTCATCGAGCAGCTCCCAGTACTCTACGCCGTGTACGCTCCACCAACCGCGGTTTTCGTCTTCGATGGAATAGTCGCCTGACGCAAACTTCGAATGCTACAACTACAGTGTACTTCTGCCGGGGGCATGCTCCTTGTGAACTTCTATCAGACGTCTGCCGATATCCGCGGGTTCCTGGCCAGATAGCGATATAAATAGTATGACGTTGCGGATGTGGTCTCTGGACCGCTTGAAATCGTGCGGCATTGTGGCGGAATGAATTCACTTTGGAGTGATTATTTTGCGGTACTTTGAAGAGCTTTTCATACTCAGTCCAACGGTACCTCGCGCGTCCATTTTCGTTAATTCGTTACTGAGTTATGATCTCTAGAAATCATCACTACCATTTGTCCGATTTATTATGAATCAACATAATAATTGCGATACGTTCCTTGAGCCATGAGCCAATTATCACTGCACCACCTCCTCCACTGCTAAATTCTCATTATTGCTAAAATAGCAGAAAGTCCAATGTCCCAAGTAAATTATTGGAATTATCGATTCATTGAATTGTTCCAAAATTGAACTGGAAATTGAAAAAATATATTTGCTTGTTTAACAAGGAAGTATGACTACATTATTTTCATTGTCATTGTCACAAATTCTTCAAATGTGCATAAATGGTACCAGTTACTCGCAATCAAGCGAACCTACTCGAAATCACATTACAGTTATTTTATTTTGTTCTTGTTAAATTGCTCTTTGCTCGATAATCGAATGGAATTTCAAGAATAGCGTTGCTCCCTTGGTGACATTGGTTGTCTCAGCTGACGAGCTGACGTGTTTTCGGATGAAATTACAGTTGGGTTCAGAAAAAAGCAATAAGACAAGGTTTCGTGTTGGTTTTTTCGATATTTGTACAGCGCTGCCATTTTTCTACGCTCTCTCATTTCAATTGATTTTATTATATACATACCTGCTGCTGCCGACCATTTTCATCCATCATTTCCATTGAGAGCAGATCTCTAACGTTTCAGTATCGATTCTATGAAATTTTTTGAAGAATTTAATGGAAACCTCCAGAAAAATGAAAGTTCAAGTAGGTTCTATGAGCAGCCACCTGGTGAAGCTCTGTGATTTTTTATGCTTCTGTGACACCTATCAGTACAGTCGTCACGTAGGACATTTGAAGTTGAAAGGATAAAAGACCAAGTTTCGACGTTAATCAATCCCTTCTTGGGATGAGCTGCGCATTCTAGTTCCATTCAGAATCGTGGTGGCAGGTAATTACGACTGGGTCTATAGAATGACTTGCAGGGACCAGTCGATGTACAAGTCAGTGTCTTTATCGTCCCAGGGAAGTCTGGTACCAGTTCACCGATCCCGGACTTATAGAAGGCCTGGTTGACCTGGAAGGGCATTGCTGCAGGATTTGATCCGCACATCGTGTGGATGGGAGTGCGCGCCACCTGCTACTGCATCACCTCCTCTCCCATTGGAAGTACCCCAGGGAAAAAGCTGGTCAAATATAATCACTTTACTGTTGCGTGTTTAAAGGCCAGGTGTGCGGGGCCCCCGATTGAAAGCCTCGTCCCGTCGTCCGCCACGGTTGGAAACGAAGAGTGTGACTGTTTACGTTACTTTCGGTGCCTACAATGCGTCTTCGACCGCGTCGGAGGACGTGGTAGACATTTGCTTGGAGGCCCCGCCCACTCGGCCAGGCTTTTATGGTGCTCTATCCTAGCCGAATTCATATTTTTTCGCGTGAAACTTTGCATGCGACCCACGATTGGCTAATACAACATAAATATGTGGTTGACAGAACAACTCTTTTTTTCCCGTGGACGATTCCTTTAAAGGCAGCATTAGGGGGAAGTCGGACGAAAAGTAAAGGAAGTAGTGAATGCGAAATTGAGATGCCTAGTAACAGGACAGTGAAGGAACAACGGATGGAACTGGCCAAAAACCCAAGCACATTACCCCTAATGCTGTCTTTAAGTTGCATCAAGTCATGCAATGTATGTCATCGGGCATACTTGTTGCCAGGTCATCATACTTGTTCGGGTGGGGTCCACGAGGTCGAATTTCCTCTTCGCGGCGTTTCACTCGCGGCGCCCCCGTACGACTCGCCGTATCGATTGCCCTTGGTCGCCTGGCCGAGCGTGACTGCGTCACGTCTGCGCTTTCCACTCATGCCACACTGCCTCGCTTGAAGGCTGCCATGCCCTGCCACTGGCACTCGCACCCGCCGTGCCGCTCATCGCGCGCGGCCGCGCAGAAATTCGACCTCGTGGACCCCACCCTACTTGTTCGCGTGCATCGTGTTATGCAGGAATGTCTACGAGGTTTGACAAGGGTTTTTCCCTTGCCATTTTCTTCGAGACCTCTTCTGTGGATATGGTACGGGAACAATGGCATCACCTCTTTGTGAATAGTGTGACTAATGGAGAGAGGATATCTATACATTGAAGTATATTATTGTAGATCTTGAAATTTCACCTCCTCTTGCCTATGCGAAAGAAGAGGGAAATGTGAAGTTGGGTATCCCTGAATAAGGTAAAACAGTGTCTCCGTGGATAGACAGAGGCTTTTTGTTTTTGTTTTTGCGGCGGCTGGAAAGTAAGCAAAGAAGGTCAAGAGCCTACAAGAGTCAAGATGAGCGTCCACATCCGCCCTCTGAGCCCAGTGCCGCCCACCCTTCGATGTGAGCGGTTTGCGCGTCATGGTCTCTTGTCTCCCTTTTCTGTCTACCCCTCGTATCTGCTTGTCTGGGTTTTTCGTCGAGCCCCCTCAGACTCCCACTCAGAAGCTAGTCTATGGAGCCCAATGAGCAGGAGTTCAGGCAGTTGTCTCTGCATTTTTCTCGACTGTCTAACTCAATGAATCTTTGAATCTATTGATGAATGGTATAGCATGTATGGTAACAGCACGTTTGAGATTTTCTGAACACAGGAATGGATAGGAACAGCCTGCAGCTGGTTGCCTGCAAAAAGTATCGGATGGAATTGGCACTGTCACGGTTGTTAGATTAGACAGCTCATCGACTCCTTTCAATAGAAGGGGCTTTAAAGGTACCGCAGGAGTAGGGAGGAAGTGAATACTGGGAAGACATAATCCTGTGAACGAACAGTCCGGTTTCAGAATGGAAGATCACTTTCGAATAGTTCGTTTAAGAGCAGCGCTCTGGGGTCTTTATCGCGATTCCACAGCTCTGCCAGTCACGCATCCGCTGGACGAGTTACTGCGTAGGATGGTCAACGCTCGCTTGTGGCTGGCTTATAACTCGTCCATCCGTACCTGTCCTCACCGGTCACTGATGCAGAGGGGCGCGAAAAGGAATTTGCATGGTTTGTGTGAGAAAGTGCGTTTTGGGCTGCAGTTTGTCGGGTACTGATTGTTTTATTCCATTCTTCTCTACCTTTACACTACTGATTCGACAATTTTTCCGCAATCAGCCCTAATCACTCTCGACGGCTCCTTTCGATTTCCTTCCGTAATTTTTGAACTTTGATGACTTGGGTTTCTAAAAACCCAGCGGATGTTGTTGGAGCATGGCATGTGGTACTGGCTGGTTTTTTTTCGAAGATTCGAAAGAGCGTGACATACATAATTTGTACGGGTGACAGCCCATCTTAGGAACTCTTTCGTGCCCCGTCGAGTGCCCTGAAGTAGTAAACAGCAGCACACGCAAAAAGGCGGCCTTGTGTGTTGATTAAATCAAGAACACATGAGCCACATGTGAAAACAGTTTTACGATTGCTTCTCAACAGCTTGTCAACAATCTATCGCAGCTCGATTACCTGAGATTATACCCAATATAATGTGCTTGTTCTAAAGGCACCGCCTGGGGTAATTCTCATAGGTTGTGGGACATAAAAGTCGAGGTGATCAGTAGTGTAACAAGTGGAGAAAGAAATGAATGAAACAGTAAAACCTGAGAGATAGGTGCCTGAAAACCCTCCTTCTCAGACCTTTCGCCCTTTCTGCATCACTAGCCGCTAAGGGTAGATATAAACGGATGATGGAAGGGTTACTTCAGCAATTCGCGGACGCTGACCCGCCGTTACTGCAACTGGCCCAGCTTAATTGGAAGCTTAGATGCGAGGCAGCGTGAATGGCGGCGCTGTGGGTTAGCGATAGGCGTGAAGGCGCGCTTCTTCGAGAGGAATTTCGCCACAGATTATATGTACTGGATAAGTGCCCGTTAAAGACACCAGGAGGGGGGGGGGGCAATTTTGGATTACGTGTTGGATTACGTTGGCTTGCAGTTGCCGCAATGCACACACGACACCTTCCTAAGAGGTGAAAGTGAATTCATTAGGTTTTAATTGTAATCACACTTTTTTCTTACAATTTTGCTTACTCCTCACTTACTGTTTCACTTGTACTGTCCTGTATCGCTTCATTTATTTCCCATCATCACGAATGAATGAAATACACTCTACGAGACAACAAACGACATCTTTACAACGGACAACTCGGAAAATCAGGGTGTGCAGTTCGAAGTGATGCGTATGTGGGACGAGTACAGGTCACAGCGTCACGCTTTTGAATCCAGGTTTTTCCACCGATTATCGCTTCTAACTTTGAATGTTCGTTGCAAAATGCTCATTTCTTTGCATCTTCCACTTTCTTCGGATCCCTTCCGGTTCCTTTCACAGGGAATACGTCTGACCAGTTGTCATTTTCCCCTTACTTCCAGTGGTGTCTCACAATTCAGCTGCTTTGCTTGAGTTATGAATAAGATTATGGTGGCTAGCTGGTGTTCATTTCAAGGAGGGAGCCTGAGGCTAAATGAGCAAGACTAGACAGTAGCGGTCAGAGGGTGCAGTGAGCTTCTACCTTGACAAAAATCGTTTGTACTCAGGAAGGACCATTTTGATACTACGAGGTTCGGGTGGATCAAGGTTAAAACGTTCCGCAGTGGTCAATATTTTTCCGGGATCCGCCACGCATTCCGCTTCCATTCAAGTGATGGTGACATTTGAATGCGATTGCCTTCTGCATACCAGCAGCCAATATACAAGTCAACCTTACTACCTTTCGAACGAGATCAGGCCACAGATTACAGCAACGTGGAATGTTTTGATGGGATGGGTGTGCACAGACTCGGGATTCAACCCCTCCACTATGTGAGCGGTGATAGCGCCCATTTGCCACAATTTCATTCTGGCCTCAATCCACAGGGAATAGTGATTGATTTGATCAGTCTCTCTAGATTTCTTCCATCTTTCAAATGCAAAAAATTTTTTGAATTGGATGACTCCAGACCACCCACATCAGAAAGGGGAGCGACAAGGAGAATGGCAATGGTTGGTCCATTTCACTTTTTAAATGAAGGCTAATCTTTTGGGAGCTCTCGCTTCGAAGTGACAAATGTGGCTCAATTCGTGCAGATCGAGTCCGCGACGTTAAGACGGCGCTGTTCCCGTGGGGTCAATATGTGAAACTGCTCGGCTGATTCTGATGAGTGATCTCATGCTTAGTCAGTTGAGGTGGATACGAGAATTTCATTGGAAGTTTTACAACGGGGCTCTAATGAAAGTGGCGTGTAGCTAGAAACCTTCAGCGTAACTCCTTCGTCGTCCCATCTGTTCAGGCATTTTTCTATGTCCGCAGTTTCATCACCGCCGAGCAGCGGCACCTTTTGCTCGCGTCGTCGATTTTCAGGGCAAATTAGCGTCGTAAAGCTGCATTTAAACGTTGCATGTGAAGTAAAATATGGGGCTCAATTATGCGACGATATCGCTGCTGCTGTTCGTTCGCCTTTTGCGCCGAGACATGAGCCGTTAATTTGTTCGTCGAAGTGGCAAACACGAAGTGTTCCATCGTCACTGAGCACCTTCTATTGCTTCAGAATCCTTTCGGTTGCTGAATTCCTTAGCACCCTCTATTGCTTCAGAATCCTTCCGGTTGCTGAATGCGATGTTCCTTCGTCGAATACAAAATGCTATTTAGACTCGTTGACAGCTAACATTGAGTGCTTTTATGTGTTTATGAAGCGTAGTGTGCCGTCAGATGATGTCTGGGATGGAAACGCTGCAGTGAACTCCTCAGTCCTTCCCCTGGGGACCGATGCGAAGAAGTTGCTGTTTGATCTTGTATTCCTATCCCATCCACCTCCTCCTGAAACGACCGCTCTCATCATTCTTATCCGATTCGTGCTTGACAAGCTCGTTACAACTCGATCATTCTTCTCTTCTGCTAAACACTATATTTGGCTTGAAGACATCGGAGAAGGGTAATTTTGGCTCACACTATGGGTCACGGTGACCTGCAGTTCGTTACTTTGCACACACAATGCCTTACTAAGATGTTGAGCGTGGACTCAGAGTTCTTTTTTCATAGTAATGTCACATTTTTCTCACTCATTCGCTCATTCTCCTTTTTATGGTTTCACTTATGTGTTGCTGTATGCTGTTTCACAAGTTTAATATCATCATTTGAATAATTCCGCTCCACGCGCCATCAAATGGCAGTGGCGTTGGCCCGCCTGATGCTTGCAGTTCGAGGTGAAGCGCGATGAAATCGCAATAGCGCCTCAAAGGCGCGTTTTTAAACGTGGCTTTCGCTACACGTTGTCCTTGCAGAGTTCAATTGTTCGTTTGCAGAGAATAATGTTTCAAAATGCACTTTCCTTCTTGCACCTCTCCCGGTGCCTTTGATGCAATCCGTGCATGTCCTGGGTACTAGGTCTTACGACAGTCAAGATTTACTTGTTATACTTGTTACCTCATATTTCATGTAGTGTAATTCGTGGCACTAACTTATACTTCATCGTCATCATTTGTTAGTAATTATATCATCATTTTAGTGCCATTAAAAGTGGAATTCTTTACTCGACCCTGGAACGAATCAATTCTTCATTCATAAGTAGATGGAAGAAGTTTGGGCTTGTGGCGAGCATACATATTAGACCGTGGAGTGTTCACCCGTGAGGGTGGGCTTTGAAAAATCAGGAAGAAATTCGAGTTCTTCTGTTACCCATGCATTTAGGTTGTATTTGCTTACCAAGAGCCACATGCAAAGTTTCACGCAAAAAAAAAAAACAAGAACTCGGCAGGGATAGAGCTCTTCAAAGTGACGTCCGACAGGGAGGAGCGCCCAAGGGCAAGTGATCATAGGAGCGAAGAGAGGACGCTGACATGTTCAGAGACGCAGAATAAGAAGTAGATAAAAATTGGGCGCGAAAATTTGAAATGCACTCTGCCCGCCAACGGCTATTCGAACAGTGCTTGTAGGGATTCAAGCGAACTTCTTCTTCGAATTTCTCGATTCCGGCTCCGTAGAGAAGGAAATGGGTTCTTCCCGTTTTCCTGCTGATGTACTACTATACATATAATAGTAGAGTGCATTTGCGAAAAGAGTCTGCATTTCCTCTGCATTTCCTTCCAGAGAAATGGGCGCGAAAATTGGAGAGGATATCGGAAGGTTGTCATAGCTTCCAGGTGTTTCAGCCCTCAAATGTAGTGATTAGCTCAAGTACGTTAAAGGAAGAACCGTCTGCCAGCCTAATGAGAGCGTCACGAGTGTCTACCCGTATCGTCAGGATTTCGCAACGCGATCGCCAGCATGCGGCGCGATACGTGCTGCCAGGGGCGCCATATCCAGTTCGGCCCAAAATGATTACCTCAAAGCGTACAACACGCTAATCACTGAGTTTCCAGCAAGATACGACGGTCTAACTCGCACGTATCACGTCTCACACTGCACGCCGAGGTGCGAATTTCTGACGTAAGGGTACGTATTTGGCACCTTGGAAGAAGGGTTCATGTCTGGATACTCCCCGCTCGATGAGATGAAAGTCAACACATCGATTAGGGAGAGAGTTTGTATGGAGAGCTGGCGAATGACGAAGCGAGTACTAGCAAGTCCTTCTGGACGAAAAAATGGAGCCATTCGAGGAGAGCTGACATTCTGCTAAGGTGATAGGGACTCGAAAAGCGCTATGTGGAAACAAATGGAAGGTAAAGTTTCAGCATTAATTGGGGAACTCGGCTAACCGCAGCATGAGGACACATTGATGATCCATGGAGTGTGTAGCGTAATGGAAAAGGTTTTGCTATATCTACTACCAGTCTGATGGTCCGATTCTTTAAAGACAGTGATAGGGGTAATGTGAGTGATGAGCAATCGCCAGAAGGGGTCATTTGCTTAAAAATTAGGGGTATAGGAATCATATCTGCGGCGAAATCCACCGCGAAAGGCGCGCCTCTGAGGTGTGGCAGAGGCGGCCTTTTTAGCTCCAGCCACCTTTCATGGCTCGGTCCGCCCCCTAGCGATTGATTGGCTGGGGTGGGAATGAAAGGTATCGCGGCCCGCTTTCTTAGTTTTAGCTTGAAGCTAACTCCAAAGAAAGGATGCCTTCTCATTTCCGAACATCTCATTATCCCTTCGTGTTTAAGACATGGCAACACGTCAACGGAAAACTCGTCCGTACCACCCGCCTCTTCACGGGAAGGCTCCACGTCGAAGATCATCGATGGGGAGGGGTCCTATTTCTTTAGTTTTTGGCCATTTCCATCCGTTTTTCTTCACTGTACTATTACTAGACATCTTGACTTTCATATTCACACCTTTTTTCACTCTTCGTCCAAATTTCCCCTAACACTGCCTTTAAAGGCAGTGATAGGGAATGTGAGTAATGGGAACTCCTGAAGAAGGTCCCGCAAATGAAAGCTAGGGCTCTGAAAAGACTATATGTAGCTAAATTTCCGATGAGAGAGTGTGCCTCCAGCTTTATAAGAGCCGTCAAGCTCAACAGCTGCCACTTGTTTTATGACAGCCCGCCCTTTCTTTCAGGACGATCCGCCCCTTACATGAATAAACGGCGGGAAGAGGGTACTATTTCTCGGTTTATGACCGTTTCATTGATTATTTCATCACTTCCGTACTAATGAGCACCTTGACCTTCATATTTAATGGTCCTTTCATATTCATCCTAAATTACCCCTGTCACTGCCTTCAACGCAGAATGTTCAATGGGTTCAATGTCATTGGCAATTGCAAGGCAAGAGAATAAAGGCAACTGTCAGTTCACTACGGTAGTTTTCTGTAAACATCCCTGGATTCAAAGGCCCAGAGCGGCCTTTCCAATGTTTTCCCTTCCAATATGGAGAAGCCACTGAAAGTGCAGGTGTCCGGAACAGCTGCGGCAGTGAATCGGAAGCGATACAAAAAGCTACATAATGTCTGGTCGTTTTAGGGGCATGTAATGTGAAACGTGACTCTGATTTCCGTAGAAACGTGCCCTAGAATCACGTAAACCATCTAAAAGTGGCCGGCCTTATTTACTGAATTTATCCATTTGGTTAATACTTCTTTTTTTATACTTCATCCCAGCCTTCATGAGCCCAAAAGGTGCGCTGGCGAATGGTGTTGCACCTATGCTGCACAACCGATTACTGCTTAATGCTTCAGCTACAACTGAGCTCATCATCTATTCAAATGACTGATAAAATTTTTGAAAACCGACTGCATAGCCTCCCATGACCCTAGAACCTTCTGAAGGTTGTTAGATTCAAAGTAATTCGTGAGTTCAGCCCACCATTCAAGATGCCGTGTTGCTTACCATTAGTCTTAGCGGCACAGCACTGTATCGAAGCAGCCTGAATGGAAGTTCTGTGTCCAAATCTAGATGAAAGAGAATTTTTCAATAAAATCAGGATTACTAGCTGTCAATCACCACCAGCTATGACTACCTATCACTGACTAATTTGAATAATAATTTTCGTCTTACTAGTATTATTACTTATCATCAGTTACCATCACTTATCACCGGCTGTTTGTCGCACCGTATAAGCCCAAAACATGCACGCTCAATGCGATAATCTTGATCTGTTTTGAAATTGAGTACTTACCCACAACTATAACTCCGCAATAGCAAGAATGATACCATATGAGCTTCTCCTCATTTTATGTACCAAGTTTCACACCTTACCTTTAATTTCCTAAATTCCTGGCTGAATTCGCTCGAATATCACAACGTCATTTTGTCGCGCTCTATAATGTATGTTTTGGGTAAATTACGTCAACATGACCAGAAAAAAACTAACTCGAAGTAGTTAAAAGCACATTCGAGGCAGTTAAAGGCACCGTATTCACTTTTGGAATTCACTCTCAGACCTATTAAAGCCGCGCTTACATGTTGGCAATTGAACGCTGGAAAATGTCACTGAGCTGTGAAATCCCTATGCAAATTGCATGGCCATCCAACACTGCTCCATGCTTCTCGTCGATATTTAGTTGAAAGTGTGGATGCTCCCCCTCTCCACCTATCCTATTTGAATGATGCCTTCTACTTCCGAGTTACCAAGCGCCGCTGATCATGGTCCAGGAATCTTTCACAAGGGTCAAAAATTGATCCTTTGGGGAGAGAGGTGGTGTCTGCGATGCCCGGGAATCTTGATCATCTAAACCTTCTTTGACTAGCTCCTCCAGAGGATTTTGAGATGACCAGTTATTATCAGTAATCACCAGTTGTTACCGTTCCTCATTGGCTGTCTGTCACAAGACACAAGTGGTGCTTGAATAGACAGTTTCTCCCCTTGGAAGATGGACAGGAAGGTAACCGGGCACAAAATATGTACTTGGAGTGGATCGGACGGTGGTAGCAGTGAAGTGCCGAATTTTTCCACCATCATACCTAAAGAAACGAAGGTCCGAGGGTAGATGACCGAGAAGGCGGGCTTCCGAGTGGGTGTACCCCTCCCCCCGCCGGCCAACGCAACTTTCCATCAGCACTATGCGCTCCGAACGCGGCGGACGACGGGGGAAGGGGGTGCACCTACTCGACCACAGACCCCTGGACGTCCATGGCTCCTTTAACATGGGCTTAATGTGAGCTACTTCGATCAATCGCTTGAATTGCTTAGATTTTTACTCAAATTCCGGACAGTAACATCGAATAGACATTTAAGTGAAGCGCAAAACCGCCCCTATACCTGAATAGTATCGCTATATCGGCACTTTCGCAAAAGTCACTTGATAAATTTTTACATCTTTTTGATGGATAACTGCTGGATGGGTGGGGGGAAATACGCCAAAAAATCGCGTCAGCGGCGTCGCACTCGCGGCGCCACCAGTACAACTTGCGAGTCGATTTTGCTTTTGGGAGCCCGGCAGAGCGTGGCTGCGTCACTTCTGCACTCCAGCCATGCCACACTGCCTCCTCCAGCCACGCCACCCTGCCTCCTCCACCTTTGCCACACTGTCTCTTGAAGGCTGCCAGCACTGCCACTGGCACTCGCACCCGCCGCGCCGCTCGCCGCGGGCGGCCACGCGATTTTTTGGCATATTTCCCCCCACCCCTGCTGCATGATTGCTTCCTGATGATGGTTCTCCTGAAAATAGCATTCTGAAGCATTTATCAAGATAGCATTTCCCACATAAATAGTCTAATTACCCAGGCGAGTAAGAATTTTCCCAAAGAAATTGAGATTACTAGTTACTGTCGATAATCTTCAGATATTACACTTGACACTGGCTTTTTATCACAAGGCATTTGAATAACAATTTTTCCGAGGAATTTTCACATTACCAATTATTATAAGTTATCATCCACTATCACCACTTATCATTAGCTATTTGTACTTATCCACAACTGGACTTACTAGGCTACTATCTGAGTAGACTCATATCGACCCAAACGTGAGCACGATTCGTACGTTTTCTTTTCAACTTTTTGTTTATTTTCTTCAATTTAGTCTTGTTTTTAGTTTGGTTTTCTTGATTTAAGTAGTTTAATTCTACTTTTTAGTAGTTCGAAGATCCTTCTCATTGTTTCCTCACGCTCCTTTGCATTCTGAGTAGGGAGCATTTTCTGTAATATGCCCAAATAAAAGAACCGCCCGCAAGGCGCCTTTGTTGTCGATCTTTATACATTCATGAGAGAAATGAGATGGATTTTATCGAAGCCTTGAATGTAAATTGTTGATTTCATTTTCAGTTTTCAACAAAGGCGACCGCACTTCACACTGGTACTTGCTGTTGGCTGGCGAGGTTCAACTGTTTCTACCCGGTTACTATCCAGTGAGTTTTATGCCTTTTCTTAGTACGCTGTATAACATCATAACGCAGGTAAAGGTATTACACTGGCTCCAGTGCGAATTACCTATTTCTAGGCTTTCTTCAGAGTTTCCGATAGCAACTTAAACTCCTTCCTTTCTGTGAATTTATGAATTCATAACACCATGATTTTTCATTTTTTGGATATCAAGTCCTTCCTCCTCTCTAGGGACTTCCTTTTGTTTTAACGAGCTTTGGATCTTCGCACTCTTGGATCAGCTGTTTTTATCCTCATTTCACACCTCCCCCTCTATAAGCACATACTGCTGTAACACTGAGATAGTGGAACTCAGACATGCCGTCCCAATACGCCTACATCTCCTTCTTGAAGCCCCACATGGTCTCTCAACCAGGTATCTCAAGCTGCTTCAGAGGTGTCAAGCTCCGGCAGTGTCGAAGAAATTGCCCACACGTTACGACCTCCAGAGAGACCTTCTGA
Organism: Trichostrongylus colubriformis; assembly: GCA_963978905.1. Classification (NCBI taxonomy): domain Eukaryota; kingdom Metazoa; phylum Nematoda; class Chromadorea; order Rhabditida; family Trichostrongylidae; genus Trichostrongylus; species Trichostrongylus colubriformis. The sequence goes on from OZ022259.1 coordinate 38,348,422, forward strand.
CCTCGGAAGTAGATGTCGAACATGTAAAACCTTCTAGTTCCCTTATTCTGATGCTGACGTCAACGTTGACCCCAAATGCCATTTCCTCGGGGATTCTTTGACTTTATACTTGCCCCTGGTTTGATGTCACTTTAGGGTGGATGATCTTCGTAGGAAAAAGTGAAGTGCAACTAATTGGCTCATATAGTTTAGCGACGTTCTGCCGCCGGCCTACATAGACAGCCATTACGTGGAGGGATGTTCGTGACAGCTTTCATGTCGAATTCTACTTTTCTATTTATGCATGTAGCAAAAACTATCCGTGCTTAACCTTTTCTTGAAGCTGTCATTCTACGCTTAATCGAGCATGAAATGTAATTTTGTTCGTTACATCTGTGACTGCTGTGATTAGATTCCTTTCTTCTCTGTCGTTTGATCCCTTTCTCTTCAGTGGCTCTCGCGAACTGCCCAGAAACTTCTGGAAACGCGAAATACTGCTCCTTTAATGATGTATTTGTGCATGAACTGGTACTGTTGACCAACCAATGAGCAAAAAAGCGATAAAGTTTCCGAGTAAAGCCGCCGTCAGACTGCGATTTTACGGCGTCGCACATTCGCACGCGATGTTGGGGCATTGCACAGTCTCAAGGTCGTAGTATCGCGTGTGAAAGTGCGACGCCGCAAAATCGCAGAATCGCATGATCGCAAAATTGCTAAAATGCAAAATCGCAAAGTCTGACGGCGGCTCAAGACAGTGATAACGTCCGGTCACCAGGTCACACTCAAGTGTCTAGGAAAATTTCTGCTTCAGTACAACCCCTCCTCTTTTCAACGAGCACCCAAATACGACCCCCTTTCTTAACATCTGCATAACCTCAACAGTATCAGTAACTACTATTGCCGATTGCATGGTATTACTAAATATTTTATTACTGTAATTTTTTTGTCAATTACTCAAATTCAATTATATTTCTTACACATACTGGTCAAATGACGGCACGTTCGGATATATCTAGCCTAGAACCATGCTGACCTTTACGATTACGATCCCCCATCTCGCCCGTCAAATACCACCCTCTTCCGAGGAATCCTCGAATCTCGGTGTACCTTACCGGTTACACTCGGTTACGAAGGCTTCCAATAATAGGCTGACGACATGTTCAGCTTCTGTCTTTCCCAACGTCCTTAATTCCTTCCTCTTTCTCTCTATTCAAAACCACGCATTCGACGTGGTCCTTCTACTATTAGCTTACCTTGTAACAAAAGAAAAACTAGAATGTTCCAGTCAAGGGCACATGCGCTCAAACTTCAAAACAGGAGTGGCTGCTTATATATCAATCGGACGGAAGCAATATCAGTATTTCAGGGATCTGAACCACTGCCATTGTGTTCCTTGTCTGCTGGCTCTCTATTCGGCGAACTCGACATCGACCGTCATTGCTGTTCGGCAGTCGTCACACGACAGGCTGAATTCGTTCGAATATCACAACGTCATTTTGTCGCGCTCTACAATGTATGTCTTACGCAGATTACGTCAACATAACTAGAAAAAAAGTAATTCGAACTAGTTAATCGTGTACTGTAGCTATGGTTGACATTTATCAACTGATACCACATGGACCATAATTGGGGGTGGTTTGTTAAGAACAGTGGAACGCTAAATTAGTGACACAGGAATGGGCGTCGGGATATTCCAGCTGAATCACCGCGGCGTGACCACGTCTCTAGTGCCAAGTGCCTTGTAAATTATCCAGATTTATTGCATGTACAACGGGGGTACATGGAACGTCAGGAATAAAACAAAAAAAAAACACCAACGAACAACATAACCCGAGGAACAAAACTGCTTGTGTTAAAACTAACAGTCATGCTAATCAAAGCAAATAGACAATACATAAAAACCAGAAAAAACAGGAGAGAGAAGCCTACTTCATATTTGTCCCAGTGTCAGGTACGAATTAAAACAAAACCTAAGTAGCCCTCATGCAAGATACTTGTGCAATGCCCCTTTGAACTGAACTAGACTCCTAGGCAAGGTGGATCTTTTGGCAAATTTACCAAATTCTGAAGCAGCACGCCCCACAAAGAACTTGGCTCTGACATTGGACTTAGACCTAGGAAAATAGAGTTTATACTTATCACCTCTGGTAGAGGACGGCCAAAGGGTAAGAGCGCCCCTAAAGTCTACTATAGACCTTCCCGAAAGTATTTTGAACATCATTATTAGGTCGTGGACCTTCCTCCTACGAAGAAGTGAATCAATTTCTAAAATCTTATTTCTAACTAGACCTCTGGGAATAGCACTATAACTGAAACCCAGTGCCCTAGTGAAAACTTTTCTTGTGAAACTATTCTGAACCGCTTCCAGCCTGGCACTAGCTTTCTTAGTCTGAGGAAAGAAAACTGTAGTTCCATACTCAAGAATGGGACGTACATAAGCCTTATACGCTCTGATAAGTAACAAAGGATCTCTAGTATGTAGACTCCGCATTAATTGAAAGAGTCTTTTTTCAGCTTTATTAGCTATTACCGTGCAGTGAGAATCAAATGTCAGTTTATGATCAACGATGAAGCCTAGATCTCTAACTGCTTTGACTTCATTAAGTTGTAAACCATCAATGGAGTAACAGGAATTAATTCGAGAACTCCCCAAATGGAGAACCGACGTTTTATCATAAGCTAAGGGGACCATCCAAATTTTGGACCATTCGACAACAGCATCAATAGCTTCCTGGATGATTCTACCATCATTTTCCGAAGTTACGGTCTTGTAAATTTTGACATCATCAGCAAAAACTTTACAGGTGACCCCAATACCTTCTAAGATCTTAGGAAGTTCATAAGAGTAAATACAAAACAGAACCGGTGAAAGGACACCACCCTGTGGAACTCCGCTTGGTGAAGCTCTGACCCTAGAATATGAACCATTTATTCGTACTTGGAAAGTACGCCCTTGAAGAAAGGATTCGACCCACAGAACTATTCTTTCATGCACACCAATATGCCTAAGCTTCCATAATAGATTCGAATGATTAACTTTATCAAAAGCCTTTCTAAAATCAAAATACACCACATCCACATCACTCTTATTATCTAGAGCCGTTGTCCAATCATTCAAAGATTCCAACATTTGAGTTACCGTTGACCTGCCTTTCCTAAAACCATGTTGAGAGCTCGACAAAATCATATTGTTTTCCAAATGCTCGACTAAGACTCTCTTTACAACCTTTTCAAAAACTCTGCAAAATATGGAGGTGATACTAACCGGCCTGTAGTTGTTTGACATAGAGAATGGGGGCTTTTTAGGAATTGGAGTAACGAAAGAATGCTTCCACCTTTCTGGAACTTCGGCCCGGAAAAAGCTCAAATTGAATATATACCGTAGCGGGCCAACAATCGATGGCAAAACCTTCTTAACGAAATAAATTGGGATGCCATCGGGAGTTACCGAGTGGCCACTCTTCCAACTGGACAGAAGCTTCAAAATTTCTTGTTCACTAAACCATAAGGAGTCTTGCATTTGAGGAAAGGAGTCGGAGAGCTCACTGCAAGGTTCTTCATGCTCATTATTATTGACAAAAACTTTCTCAAACACATCCGCAAAGACTTCGGCTTTATCAGTATCCGATACCGCTACGGACCCATTTGTTTTCCATAAGGCTGGTATCCTTACTTTGGAAAATTTTTTAGAGCTGATGTATCTGAAGAGAGCCAGCGTATTCCCGTTTTCAATGATTTTCTTTTCAACGTGGCAGTGGAACTTGTACATCTTTTTCTCGAATCTATCCGCAACCTTTTTGTATAAACGCCAGTCCTCTGGCAATTGAGACAACACTGCATCCCGTGCATCCCGTGCACTAAGGGGTGCGACCGCCGCCTCTTTCCGTGATCTGACCCAGCTGGATTGTCCTGACACCCACCATAGAAAGCGGCAGATAGAGTCGGACACCACGGAATTTGTTTAGCACATTCCAAGGTGAAATGATGACGTGTTACCATGGCCATTCTGGCGTGGCTCCGCCTCGAGATATTATCACTGCTGGCTATCACTGTCACTTATCAAACCGCACATATGCAAAATCAAGAGCAGGATAGGGTCCTCAGTTTGATTGCTTTGAAGCTTTTCTCGACTTCTACCTTTCCTCGACTTCTACCCTCAAACGGGTTGGAGGTGGTGTAGTGACAGGTGGCGCACACCCCACTCTCAGGGTGCGGGAATCAAATCCCGCATCTATCAAGCCTATCAAGCCAACCAGGCCTTTCTTCCTTCCGGGATAGATGAATTGGTACCGCACTCGTTTGGAAGGATAAAAGCACTGAGTTGTACATTGACTGATCCTTCGTCGTGCATTCGCACGCGGTTCTGGGACCTTGACATTCTGCAGTACTGGGACACTGCGAAACGCGAAGCCTGACGTTGGCCGAGGGTGTCACCATTACGCTGTAGGCTTTACTCTTGTTTGGCCGTGGAAAAGCCCATGTTTTCAGAAACACGCGGATCATCTTCAATCGTTCATCGTTGTCATGCAAGATATACTGTCTGAAGAGCACAGTGAGTATCTACCATAACATCGCTTTTCTACCTTTTCGTGCCTTGAAAAACCTCTGCAAAATCACATTTCACGGCAAATACTGTATTCAGTAGTTGTGCGCTTGAAAATACTATGGATATACGAGCTCAGTAGACCGCCGAGGGCAAAAAGAAAAGTAACGCCGGGGGTATGAAAAAATCGAGAACTGGGAAGATATGTTCTTCGTGAACGAACAATTCACTCCAAAAAATATGATTTATGGTAGAACTCTCATATGGTTGAAAAAGCGCGTCTTGGGGTTTTATAGCGATCCTGCGGCGCTGTCTCTCATGCTACCTCCCCATCGGACGAATTGCTACGAGGGCAGGGCAAAGTTTGTGGTTGGCTGGTCAAGCCCCTCGCGCGTCTGCATCTTCCCCAAGTTAGTGGCGCAGAGGAGACAAAAGGGAATGGGTGAGAAGAAAGTCTTCGGGCTCTTATTTCCCAAGTTTTTGACCTTTCTAAGCCACTCTTTCTCTTCTGTCACTCTACTTATCACCTCGACTTCATATTCCACAGTTATTCTAGTAAGGTGAAATGACCCTTTTAGGTGTCTTAAGGCGCTTTCATACTTTGCGCTGTCAGGGCGTGGCTGCGTTCACAGGCATCAAGGTGGGGTGGCATAGGGAGGTGCTGAGAGCACGCAGGCAGATAGACAGAGTGGCACAGAGGGAGACACAGAGATACGCGGCCACGTCCTGCCGCCACCACTGCAAAGTATGAACGTAGCCCTGAAAGGCGAAATCACTGAAAATAAATCTTTCTGTTGTGAAATTTGGGAGAAGAGGGAATTATGGAGTGTAAATCGAGGGCACGGGCGCAAGAAGAGCTAGTACACAGTCCGAAGTAGGGAAAGAAGCAAAATGCGAGAGAGACACTGGCGTTATGTCGTGTATGCTTACTTCAGAATTCCGCACTGCGCCATGCGACTTGTAACCGACGCGCGCAAACTGAGGGCGCAGTATTTACTTTGAGCGTAGGACGTAGTCGATTGAGGACCTCAATACGTACGGCGCACCCATATCGCACTCCTGTCGCCGCAGCGCGTAATCTTACACCGAGAGCAGCCATTGCAAACAGAGTACACCCAGAAGTCGAGAAAAATGGCCGCTGCAGCCCCCCCCCCCCCAAACCCAAGTGTGACCTTTTCACATTTTTTCCACATCTTAATATCTTTACAGGATTAGTAATTATCGCCGATTGCACAGTATTAATGAGTATTTTATTGCCGTGATTTTTGTGTTTATCACTCAAAGTCAATTATATATTTTTTGTCATAGCTGAGAACATTTATTCTGGAACCATTGCTGACCTCTGCACTTGCGACCGTGGGTCCCTCTCCCACCTGCCTGTCCAATACGACCCCCTGTCGGGGAATCCTCTACTCCGATGTTCTCTGATTGCAGACATATGATGCAATTTCCAAATGTTCATCACTGAATGGGCTGCCGTGAACCCTTCACGGTCACTTTCTTTTTAGGCTCTCTACCTTTTCAGAGGTTCATGAATCCTCCGAATTATCACAGCAACGTTTTGTCATTGTTCGGTTCCAAAGACCGCATGTTATGTCTGGGATCGCTATACATTCCAATGGTAGCACTCGTGATAGCAATTTGCTCCCACCTGAATAAAAAATCACTGAAATACTTGAAACTCAGTTTTATTGAAAAATCATTGCTCGGATTTTGATTTTCCTTTTTGTCTTCTTGCCGGTAGTATTCTGTACACTTCTAAGTCCGCTTTAATTATTCTCAATAAATCCTTTAAACTCTATAACCGACTTTCAGGCATACCATCTCATCTGATAGCCACCCGGTCAGAGGCAGGATTCAACCAACGGTTGCCGAACGGGGACGTAAATGGTATGCATTCCAGCACCGCCGGAATGTCGTACCCACAGGAATACCATGAAGGTAACGGCCTCTTTTCTGCAGACACGCCGTTGAGGGTAATGAGAGAAATCACAACTACAATGACTTGCTTTAAGTGAATAAAGTCAATTTTCACAGAAGTGATCTGTGGCGAAACTCGACTTGAAGGACGCGTTTTAGGTTATTTATCATCCCCCCCCCCCTCCCCCTCCATAGTGCGTTTCCGTGTGGTGGCTGCCAACGGCCCAGTAGCTATGGAGGCGTGTGGTGGCCACCAACGGCCCAGTAGCCATGGAGGGCGGAGCGACCCCTATATAATAATGTACGTATAGTAATGCTTTCTTGACTTAGCCATGAAGGGCGGAGCGATCCTTATATAATAATATACGTATAATAATATAATATATAATAATATACGTATAATATTAGGTCTGTGCAGAATAAATGGCCAAAACATAACTGGCCATAACTTCGCTCAGACACAACATTATTTGCTGAAATAAAAACTATTCGAATCTACAGAATCTTGCCAACGATCTGATAAAAAAAATGCCATCATGATAAAATTCTGGATTGTGAAAATTAATAAAGTCAAGAGTGGCATTTTTACCCTACACTTTTTCTGGCGCAGGTTTGCATCGAGATCCCGGAAAAAAGTGATAATCCGTTGGGGATAGGTCTAAGGAATAAGGGGGTGAGGGAGAGTCTCGATGCATAATTGCATCATTTTTTTACTGGGTGCGCAAAACAACGCAAAACCCCACAGTTCGCAAGTCACCCGGCAGAAACTGATCGAGACTCTCCCTCACCCCTCTTATTCCTCAGACCTATCTCTGACGAATTACCACTTTTTTCCGGTTCTCGATGCAAACCTGGGTCAGAAGGAGTTCGCCGAAACGATGCATGTTGAAAATGCCATCGTTGACTTTATTAATTTTCGCAATCCTGAATTTGATCATGATGGCATATTTTCTTTACCATATCGTTGACAAGGTTGTGTAGATTCGAATGGTTTTTATTTCGACAAATAAAGTTGTGCTTGAGCGAAGTTATGGCGTTTTGAAAAGAGTGGTCCGTTTTGGCCATTTATTCTGCACAGACCTAATAATATAGTGATGCTTTCTTGACTTCAAGCTCAGCAGTCATTCTAGAGCAAGTAGTAGTCTTCCATTCCATAATTGTTCCAAACAAACTGGAATTACAAGGAGTCTCATTACTATCTTGCTTATTTTACTTACTTATTCATTTTATTGTTTTATCTAATTTTTATTCATTTATTTATTACTTATTGGACACCTCATACTCTGCAATGCCGGGAGCAAGGTGTATCTGTGTCATCTTTGCTTGTCCGCCCGTACCATTTTGCCTCGCTACCTGTGGATACCGCCGCGCCCTGACGCCGGTACCGCCGCGCCCTGACGCCGGTACCGCCGCGCCCTGACGCCGGTACCGCCGCGCCCTGACGCCGGTACCGCCGCGCCCTGACGCCGGTACCGCCGCGCCCTGACGCCGGTACCGCCGCAGTATATGAAAGCGGCCTGGGCTGGCTTCACCATATGTATCATACGCTTCAGCGATGCAAAGAGTCAGTGGATTGACTAAGCGTAATAATGCACAAATGTGGGAAAAGTGCTCATGACAATGAATGTTCAATTGTTCCGCGGATCGATGACCGGATATTGGAAAGTTCATTTTTTTCACAATACATGTCGTGATTTTTTTTGTTAAATGGCTGGTCATGCTTACATAATTGCCCCTACAACTGAAAAACTTGCTCTGCCCGGGGTGGATTCCACCCATGAAAGTGCGAGGCGAAACTTCTGGCTGTTGTGCTCCTTTTTCTTTCTTTTTACTCAAAGCAAGTCCCCCATCTCAATTCACATGTGGTGAAAGGGGTGGTTTCCAAGAAACACTATGATTTTGCAAGAAACTCGTACCCGCAACTATGGTTTGACCCGTAGAACACGAATATGGTACTCACTTGGCGCGGAGCCGCTACAGGCGCTGGCGCCAAATGAGGTAAATGTTCAAGTTGCTGTGCCAGGGGTGCCGGGCGGCTTGACGTCGAGGTGGTGTGGTACTCACACTCAGGAGGTTAAATTGCCCACGCGGACAACTTGTGAGACACGACGATCCATTGGAGCCAGCGGATGTGGCGCGGTTTTGCGCCATGTGAGTGCCTTATTTTTGCTGGATTGATAGAATCATCACCAGGTATGAGTTTTCAGACAAATCAGAATATTTCCAAGATTGACCTTCTCAACCGCATCGAAATTCAAGGTGGTGAGGTTGCTTTCGGTGAATGGTGTTGAACGATTTTGGCATTCATAATTACCTCCATTCATATATTGAAATACGATAGACCACTCAAACCTTAGTTCGGTTAAGTATTTTTTTCAAATCGAAAAGAAAGCAACATTAAATGTATATTTCAAATTGACTTATCCTTATATTTACTGCCACGACCCCCCGGTTTGCTTAGAAGCCCAGGCAGTACACGTGAAGAAGGAGCAACCAAAGTCATTTCGAGAAATCGCTTTTTTTACGCAGAAATCGGAATAATTCAAATGTAACTGCTTTTTTGGAACTGTTGCTTAGGCTACCTTTCGCACACATCACGCTATGTCATCTCAAACGAGCTTCATCCCGTCTCAATATCCATTCTTGACGAGTGGTATTACTTGTCTTTGTCTCTGCCTTTATAACCCAAATAAGAGGTGGCTCAATGCTGGCTGAAGCTCCGTGCTGTTTGCGGTTCCATTTACGTTTTTTCAAGTAAAAAAGAAATGAAGGGATTTAGTAATGCACTATCGGCTTTTGGGAACCCTGTATTTCTCGGAACATTCTCATTTTTTCCGAACATCTAGTTTTCTGATATGTCCATCAAGGATCTTTGGATTTGGCTCTATTTCGCTCGGAAAGGTGGAAACAGTAGGTGGTTATGGCCTTCACTACACCGATGGCCGTGGGATAGGGGCTACGTGAGCCAATCAAGTCATTCTTTCATACCCACTGAGACAACGTCTCTCTCAAATTGCATTTATACTACGCGACGTTATGGCAACGCCTACCGTTGCTGCCCTGCACCCACGAGGCATAGCCGCGTTCAGTAAGTTGTGGTGTTTCCTAACAACCAGGTGAGTTTTGCGTTCTACGTCGCGCTTCGGAATATCTGTGGGAGCTGGCTGTGGGTAAAACAAGATGAAAAGAAGTTGCTCAACGATGTGTCGACCAATACTTTCTGTGTAGTTTGAACAAAACTCATGTGGATACCTCCTTTCCATTTGGAATAGTACCGCTTTGTCAAGCAACCTGCGCGAGGGATGTGAACAAAAACCACAGCGTCGTTCTTTCCAGCCCGAGTTTAGCTGTCGATTACCTCTTCTAACGTCGAATATTCGTTTTGAGACAAACATTTCTTACCATTTCCTTTTTCTTCTTAACTACACCCTCTACCCGCTACCTTTAGGGATACCTCAACCTCGCTTGACCCTATGTCCTTTGATTTTCAAAAGGCCTATGAGAATAGTTAGTAAAAGCGCGTAGCCTCATAGGTTTCATTGCCTCGGTAGGATCCAATCATGGTAATGCAATTTCGCTGATAATCCATGACTGGATTATTATTGACGTCGAGTGGCAGCCGACAGCCGACGGACAGTTTACATGAGAGGCTGGTCTCCCTTATCGGATTTCACCCACGGCATTTCTGTGTTTAACTGTATCTATTATGACTTTCGTACCCGTTTTATGTTTAATAGTTCGCTTCACCTTCAGTTGCCGTTACTCAGGAAATTCTATCGAACTAATAACTGAATTTTCGGATGTACTACCTCCATTATAAATCAGCTATCTTTATAAGACCTCTAAAAGGTGTCAAATGCATCAAAGCAGCACCTGAAATCTAAGCCGATGGAAGGAAAGATACGGTTCCGTCGGTGCGGTTGGATCCGAATATGTAGATTACGAGGCTGTAACAAAGTAACACTCCGACGCTGTACATTAGCCTTTTCCCTTGCATTTAGTTGGAAGTACTGATTGATTCATGATGATGTTCGATAGAAAGGTCATCAATGAGATTTCAATTTTCATGTTTTGAATTTTTGATAGGTGCTACTTTTGTCCATCATTTAGCCATCTCGCAGTTATCTTTATCTTATCCAGTTATCTCGCAGTTATCTTTATCTCGAAGGTTTCAATTGTGCGTTGCATTCGTACCTCTAATGGGAAGAGTTCGTTGGTTGGATACTGAAAAAACTACATCTTTCCGATAACTTTTGTAGTTGATGATTCAGTTGTTCAGCTGTAGAGGGGAAAAACTGGAATATAGGGATCCAATTTAAAAAAAAAACTATTGATTAAGGGAAAAACTGAAATATATGAATCCATTTGGAAATTATTGATCGACTAAAAAGCGAGATGCTCGGTTCCCATACAGCTTTGTTGGTAGCTGTGCTACTTTTTTTGAGCCATATTAATAGCTTCAGAAAATGGTGTTTTTGTACCGATATAATGACGACGTTTTCGTGAAATCATATTCCTATCCATCATGCTACGTGTCTCCATTCCCACAATATGTTGCCTGGAAGCGGGTCTCATCTCGCGGAAACGCTTCAATGCGTGATTGTACCAAACCCTCCACACTCCCTGCTGCCTTGTGCGAGCTTTTTTTTACAAATAAATGATATTTTTATTCGATATGTCATGACATGACCCGGCTATGTAAAGTAGTTGATGGATCAGAAGCCACCAAAGGCAGCATTTGCGATAAAGGGTGTCAAGTAAGAGTCAAAGGAAACGTTTGTGGCCAGACGCTCCATATTCCCCGGCCAAGGTTCTACGCTTGTTGGCATACTCCTCGTGTGCGGTACATATGGTCGCCAAATATAACTAATTCACTTCGCTTCAATCGATACTCAATATACATCGCGCGGGAATACACGTTCAGGCCCGTTCATACCCTGCATACCCGGCAGGGAGTTGCTGCGCTTACGCGCAACGAGGCAGAGTGGCACGGAGGAGATGCAGAGACATTTAGCCACGCCCTTCCGCCAGCACCGCAGAGTATGAACGCTGCCTTTCCTTAAGAATCGAAAGAGAGCATGCTGGTCTAAGTTCCTATTTTTGTATTTTTATCTAATTTTTTTCACTTCGACACTGCTGTTGTACCTGATTGCGAGCTTTTCTACAATTTTTACGTTCCCATTATTCTCAATAATTATCGCCAGTGAGGGCATCGTTTGTAGAATCCTTTGTCATCCCGAAGACAGGAACCGATATGTGACTTTCAGGAGCGACAACGTCGTTCGATATGTCGGCAATGCAAGCCGGGCTGGACCAAGTGCCACAGCAACCTTTCGATCAAGGCAGCATTATCGAATTCAACAACGCCATTGTAAGGAGGATCTTCAGCGCGTCCACCGTTCACCCATCAATCCTGCTAATTTCAGTCATTTGAAGCTCGAATACGAGAAGTTGGAGCTCACCTGAAACATGCGATGCTCACACAAGCGCCACATCTCATTCGTGAGAGAATTATTCACAAAGTGGTAAGAGCTTTACGCATGCTAGGGGCATTGTCCAAGATTTCAGCGCTTCCTTCCATGAGATTGTTGGACACTATTGACTGATGATGAAAATTTGTTCTGAAATAGTAGGAACAGAGGCGTATGCAATTTTTTCAGCCATATACGGATTGTATGGTGGGCAGTGAAATGGTAGATTGGTTGTTGGACTTGTCTGTCTCTACTGGAGCACATTCACCGGCTCTTTCAAGATTTCAGGTAGTACTCACCCCTTTATTGCCGCAGAATTTAAAGTCGATTGAAAGGGGTCTTCTAAAGGGTTCAGAACGAATAAATATGTTGGTGATCCAGAAATTGAAGGAGTAAAAAGTGGACGAGATCGAGTGTATACCGTTAGAACAGGATTTCACAACGTGGCGTGCAACGCGGTGCGTGCGAGCCAGGGACGCCGCATGTAGCTAGGTCGTGGTATTGAGGCTCCAAACTAGGCGCGTGACACAGTAGTCGCTTTGGGACCTGACTACATACGACGCACTTAGCTCGGGTGCGTACCCTTACGTCAAGATTCCGCACCGCGGCATATTGCAGCGAAGCAATGCGGACGAGCTGAAGACGCCATGTTATTGGGTCCCGAAGCCATTAAAAGTCAACTGCGTATCGCGCCCTTAGCATTGCTGTGTAATCGTTTTAAGACTCAACTATCGCCACGCGCATGTTCGCACACACTGCGTCGCACGCCGCTACTCGTCGTGCGAAATCCTGACATAAGGGGACACCCACTCACCTCGCATGACACAATGCGGCAGCCTATCCTAACGGTGCACACCTCACAGCATTTTGTCAGTGCAATGGAAGCGTTGTACTCGGAAATCATAGCCACGGTCTAACCTCTCTAACGCAGCGCGTTGTTTTGCCCCAAATTAGTCTTTCTTATGATCGCGAAGCACCACCGCTGAAAATGCATTTTTTTCAAATTCATATCGTGGCAAACCTGCACTATGTCATTTCCCCATTGTTATCATCAGAGTCCTGTGAAGAAACCCATTGTTATCATCAGAGTCCTGTGAAGAAATGAAGTGTGTAATTCAACATTTCTGCTGTCGAGACTCCAGTTGTAGTAATTTATGTGCTCACCAGTTCGATGGCGCACACTACTGCGCGCATCACACGATGGGTGTCAGTATGTCGATCGGAGTGCTTTTTTTGGTGAACTTTATTCACTACCTATTACCACTGAACCTCTGCATCACTGCTTACCGTCTTTAGCTCGTGAGCTCGTGATTGCATGAAATTTTCACCTCTGTAACACTTCTCCTCTCCTGTTGGAGTGGTTCATTCGCTTTTCCAATCCTCTACACAAGAACAGATATTTTCGATCGATATCAGGATTCTGTGAAATGTTTTCTTCTGTGGCATTGCCAAGCCGTTGGAGTGGTCCACTACACATGTTCGACCTTTACACAAAAGCATATCGCTTCAATCGATACTTCTAATCTATAAAATTTGCTCTTCGCAGTTGTGTTCCCCTATTGGTGTGGTCGCTCTCATCTCTTATATACAGTAGAATTTTTCCAGTGTTATCACTATTTCACATCGTATAGCGCATTTTCCAATTTTGTCTCCTTCAACCCTTCTTCCCTCCTCCGACGCGAGCCTGCTCGTTGCGAATATCATTTGCCTCTCACATTTGTCCTTCTCTTTTCTCGCGCCCAGATTCAAACACATGACGACTTCCGTACAAGCTCAGCCTACCAACGCAAAAGCTCCACCCACCGCTGGAATTTAATCTACTTTCATTTTCTTAGCTACTACTGACAACTCTCACTTTTCTCTCCGACTCTAAACACTGTAAGCACCACCCTATTCATTTAATGCTCCGGCTACTGTATGGGCTTCCACTCATTTTAAGGGTGCTCAAGATAACTCAAGACAGAGACAGGACATTGGTCATTGGTCTACCGATTTTTTTCTAGTCTATGGGCTACTTTGGAACGGAGTTATGGTTTTGTTGTAAACCCAGCCCATTCAATGTGCGCTTCACCCATTGCGCTGGGCACACTTGTGATGCATTCCAGCAACTGATCGCTGATCTCAACCCATATTTTCCCACCGTTGGCTCATTTTGGAATCCATTTAACAAGTTCAGCCTTGGGAGCGAACACGCCCACCGTGAGCGGAACTTCACTAGGTTCTTGTGTGCTCTTTACTTATTGTTCCATGGCCTACTCATCCCAAACCTGTCCCCATCTACAGGTGGCTTTTCATGTAATCGTTAATTTCGTGACAGAGAAAGGGAACAAAGGGATGAAGCGATGAACAGGCAGTCGAGCGTTTTATATAAAGTAGAGATGCCAATCAATGAACACTATAAATAAATTCTTCATAGAAATGGATGCTATTTTCAGATCAGCGGAATGTGGCAAACTCTTCTCGAGCACAACCTCATTTGTCACGGTTCGTTTATTTATCTATTTTTTGCATGTGTTCTTACAGTGCAATCATAGGTGTGGGATAGCTGGCTTATCATAGCGTTACTTACTCTGGCTTTGAGACAAATAAGGCAGGGCTTCGGGATGGGAATACACATGGCTAAAATAGCATATTCAACAGATTCTCCGAAGGACCAAGAGAAGTGATTTAACCGACTAGTGGGATGCGCTAAATAGCGTGGCGGTGAAAAAAATGATGTGATCATGAACATGGAAAAAGCAAAACTCGAGCATTTTTGTGCGAGCGCGTTCTCACACTCACTCCATCGCTATTATCGATCATAACCATGTGAATATATGATGCGCGGTGGTCGAACGCAGCACGTGGTACGATCACGAGTGGGAGGAACTTGGTTACGTATGTGTTCGCCGAACATTAGTTGTTTCTCTAAGTCAAAAGACTGTCAGCACATCATGTTTAGTTACGGGCGAGCTTCAGTTTGTCGACAAAATGGTCTGCTATCGTTGGGTGGATCCTGCGGTGGGCGACCAGTCATGGCGTGATATGGCCAACGGGATTCCAGGTGCGAGGATTTTATACAGATTCAGAGTCGAAAATCAAAATGGCTGTGCCCTGAGTCGATAGCCTTCCACAATCGCTTTTATCGCCACTCCCTTAAAAAGTGCCAATATAGGACGATTTTCACATAATGAGCCTCGACTGAAGGGGGATGTACCGACTCGAGATGATCTGGCCAGCGCGGTATTTTTCCTGAGCACCGTCGGACCGGACGCACTCTTCCGAATGATCTTGAAAAAGCTGTGAGCTGCTCTACGAATTTTTGAAACTCATAAATCTATTCAACTCATTCTTTAGACCCCACGATAGGACCCCTGAAGAGCTTGAATTGGTCTATGAAGAACTGTTACATGTGAAAGCCCTTTCACATCTTAGCACTATGGTGAAAAGAGAACTCGCTACCGTAATCGGATATGAGCATCACACGCATGCAGGTGACAGTCTTAATTTTCTGTAAACCTTTTGATTTTTGAAATATCTCCTTTATAGGGACGGTATTGTTTCATCAAGGCGAGCCTGGCAAGAATTGGTATATCATCTTACGTGGAAGTGTTGATGTCAGCATACATGGCAAGGTGGGTTTTGCCTAATTAATTTGTGGTTATTGCTAAATGGATCATCCCTCAAATGGAGTGTTAACTCTACTGGATTGTGGTTCGATAATCTAAAGGAAGTTTTGATGGTGTATTCGTTGATTTTTTTATGTTTAATTTTTTGGGACCTTTTTGACGCTTTGACACCCACTCAGTTTTCTGGCGCTCCTGAATTCAAGTCAGATGCACGGCGCATCTCAGTGTGGCTGATCCGTGTTCGCGCGCAAGTTGGTGACTGTTGAACAGCAACGTGTCTTCACGTGACTGACGTGTCAACAACGTACCATATGTAATTGTTCAACACTGAACACCCTTATCTGTAGAGTATAGATCGGGACAACACGAATCCGTGATGTGTAGCGGTCAAAAAAAAGGTCGCATGGAGACGGAGTCTGTACCAGAGGAGTGGGGACCTTGTTGAAAGGAGTTTCGTGAGACCTTGCTAACAAGGGAAGGATGGTAAGTCGAAGTGGCCGTTTGAAATGGGGTTTATACCAATGATAGGGCTCGGGATGCCATTCACCAGTCTGCATTCCATATCTGCTGTCCGTCCTGGGAGCAGAGTTACAAGCGTTGAAAGAGAAGAACCTCACAAGGGAAGAACCCCAGGTCGAAGTGGCCATTCAGAATGGGATACATATGGTCCGACGTATTTTCGGACGCTGATCTCGAATCTGTATTCGTAATTTGCAGAACGATTTCCTGAGCGGAGTTTGGTGGGTTTGAAAGCCCATGGCACGCGAGCCAGACGTTTTTGCGCGAAACCAGGGCGATTTTCGTGTTCGGGGAGTGGAATTACCCCAAGGGACAAGTTTTTAGCCAATTCGAGGATTTGACCAGATTTCGGAAATATTCACGGGTTAGGGGGTGGCGGCCCATTTGAACGAAGGAGAAGTCGTTGACCCTTGCCTAGAAAGTGCTCCTATTTGACGCTTGTTTCGTACATTTAGTGCGATGGGCAAGTGTAAAAGGTATGTGTAGCTATCTTGTTCAGGTTGCAGGGTTTTTTGTAGAAGAAAATTCAAAAACTACCACTTCACCCCTTGGCCACCCCCTAATTTTCCGAAGTTGGACCAAAAACTGGATCCGGCTGGAAATTTGCACAGAGGAGTAGTTCGACCCCCTGCGCGCGAAGATCATACAAGGAAACGTCCAGTAGTGAAAGAAAAGCACTTACTGACAATGAAACACAAAATGCAAAAAGAACCGCACCGGCGGGGAGCAAACCCATGACCCCTGGCCTGCAGATCCGGAACACCACCTATAAGCCACCGAGGCCGTTGCTTGTATCCGCAACGGCCGTGCTGTTGACATAGTGCCTCGCAAATTGTAACTCTGCTCCCAGAGACGGACAGCAGATATGGAATGCAGAGCATCCCGAGCCCTATTTGGTATAAACCCCATTTCAAGCGGCCACTTCGACTTACCATACTTCCCTTGTAAGTATTTGTTTTCATGACTCTATTTTCATGACTCTGGATAGAGTCATGAAAATAAATAATTAGCAAAGGGGTGGCGTGCAAGTTTTCCGACAAGTGTTCCAGGAGGTCAGGTCACCAGCGTTGTGTGGAGGGTAATTCACTATAGAAACGACGAAATTAAGATCCTTGTGAGCCATAACTTGTATTATGGACTGTGACAGTAACTAGCTTCCACTTTCGTCACAGGTCGTAGCGCCATTCAATCGAAAATTGTATTTAATGGAAGATACCCTGACTTAATCATTCATGTGACAAATATCCCATTTTACTCGATATACATTACCTGTATATCTCACAATTACCTGCCTTTACTCTGCGACCCTGATCTTTGGCATAAGTAGACCAGTTATGTAGCCAAGATCTCCAAATTGGTAGTAAAGTAATCGTCTGGTGATGTAAACCCACTCATGGGTGACCTGGTCCAGCACTAATCATCGGAACATTTGCAACACACCCCCCGATAGAGGGGCTGGTCCCACTCGGGTCGCGACAGCATCCAATTACTATAGGAGTAACGCGAATAATAGAAAAGCCATCCAGCGCATAGCTTCAAATCCTTAGAGGCCACAGTTGGTCGCTCTGGTGGAGACAAGTGTGGGTGATAAATCATGCGGCGTTGGAGAAGACATAATGATATGCACAAAAGATGGTAACGACTCTAACTTTCTCGTCGAATCCCGCCTGAGAGGTTCATGCGCGAGCATATGTTCCCGCGCGCTGAATTACTGACGTATTGATAAGTGCCACTTGAATATGTGACATTACATGCCTTGCTTGAGGGCGGAGCTAGCTTGGGGAAGTAGCAGTGCTCCACAGGGCCTTCATAGATCGCTTCAAGCGCACCTTTCATCTGAGCGCGCCACGTATCGTCACGTGGAATCTGAATCTTCCTTCATGCTTATCACTTCCTAACATATTAACTTTCCTGGACATATTAGTTGCCTTTTTTAAAGGCACCTGGAAGGGGCAATTAAGGAAAGCGTACTTCAAGATGCTACACTCTGTAGACGAACATTTGAACTTGGAAAAGATAACTTGAAAAGAAGATCACGTTGAAAAACGCGCCTTTGGGCACGCTTGCGATTTTTGCACGCTTCACTTCGAACTGCACGTTCCAGGCTGGCCGACTCCACTGTTTTTTGATGTCGCATAGGGCGAATTTGATTTTATTCATGATGATTTAAACATGTGAAAAGGAGAATAAGCGAAAGGGTGAAAAAAGTGTGATTTTACAATAACCCCAATAAATTTACACTTGACGTCTAGGTGGGACGTTGTGTGGGCAAAGTTACGGAATGCAGGCCACCGTGATCCCATGTCGTAAACCAAAATGCCCATCCCAGTGTTTCCAAGAAATTGACCACTGACTTTCAGTGCGATACCAAAATTCGATACTGATGATACTCCTCAAGCCCTTTCTATCGATTTTCTTCCAGGGTGTGGTGTGTACACTTCAAGAAGGCGACGATTTCGGTAAATTAGCACTGGTGAACGACAGCCCTCGAGCGGCCACAATTACGCTAAGGGACGACCAGGCACAGTTTCTCACCGTGGACAAGCACGATTTCAATAGGTTTATTCTTTTCTTTCTTTTCTGAAGACTCCTACCAACACCGTATATATTCCTTGCTAGATGCGGTGAACTCACTTGTACTAGGAAAGTGGATCTTTTCCAATCTTTCTCAACCGTTTCTCTTCAATTATTGCTAAAGTTACCCTCTCGCAAAGAAGAAGCCCCTCCGGGACGAGAAAACAAGATCGCATCTTTACTGACAGTAAGGCATCCATGGGGAGCACTGGTGATGAAATTTAACTCTATCAATATGTCAACAACAACAACAACAACGACATACGCTTATCAACATGTTTACCAACTTATGAATAGTAAATGTACAGGATTCTTCGAGATGTTGAAGCGAACACTGTCCGATTGAAGGAACATGGGCAGGATGTGTTGGTCCTGGAAAAAATCAGCTTACCTCGAGGAGCAGCGATCGAAGGCGGTCTGTCTGACAACAACAAAGCACATTGCTGGTGAGCTGAATTTTTCTTTCATTTCATTTTTAGACTTCTGAATTCAGTCTACGACTAGGTTCGATCATTTTGCAATTTATGTTCATATTACTTATACATCTGTCAAGATCGTAAAATGAGGATGTCAGGATGAAATACCGTAATTGAATGTTGCCAAGCAACTATTTTAAAATTTATATATGAAAGTTTAGTAGGTTCAGATTAGTGATGCTACTGTGAATATTAGAATTGAAGCAGAGACTGGGGAAGGTGAAAAAATATAGTGAAGTGAAAATAAGGTTGCTTCATCAAAGGAAATGAATACATGAATTTTAAAATTCATTATTTGTGTCGTAGGTTACACAGAGTACACTGACAGAATCGATACGCTTCATTCTCATTATTTTATCGCCATTATAATTCATTATTTTATACATTTATTATCATTTATTATTTTATACATTTACTATTATTTTCAACACTTTATTTTTAATATTGCCTTCAAGATTGATGTTGACTACGGTACATATGTACTATACCATCCCAACATCCCAAATTTATGATATCGCTAAGTATTTTTTAGTTTTGTCACAGAGCTCTGAACCTTCCTAGTGCCCATACACTCCCGAGCGTCACAATAAGGGGGGATAGCGGTGTAGAATTAAAAAATATAAAGTATCTAGATATTGTAGCGAGAGTGTAGTTCCACGGTATGAAAAAAAGCCAGGACCAGGTGATCGTAAAATCATCTTTTGGTACCACCATTGTTGTAAAGCTCCGTCAAATTCTGATTGAATAACAGGTCAGAGTGATCAAGTAGCAGTTCCGAACAAAAATGTGTTTATAAAAGTCAGTTAAACTTGAATAATCACTGAACAGTTTTACGAAAAACGCTCTGACCTTTTTATGCTCTACAGCAAATAAAATTCAAAAAAATTATTTTCAGTTATTCGGTGATGGCAGGATTGGCGGAAAAGATGTTGGAGTACGTGCTGGAGACACGAGTTGATGCGCAGGAAGATGGGGCCGAACTGGACGTGTTTCTCGAGGACCTCGTGCTTACACATATCATTTATCTACCCACTAATACTCTTTGCAATTACCTCAAACACTACTACTCAAGAGCACCTGAGGTACGACTACTATCCTATTTACTCCTTTATGTACTTCGCAAGTAATCGTGGGGTTCGGGAAAGTGGGGTGGAGCGGTGAAAATTTATTTTTTCCTGACCCGTCATTCCGCAGTCCATTCAAGCGTGTCGCAGAAGCAGACCACATACCTCTTATTACAGCTCTCAGCTTGAAAGAATCAATCAAAATATCATGAAAAAAATCGTGTTTAAAAGTATTTAAAAGATTCAAGAGAGTAACGAATTAGTTCACCCTCCGTTTCTCACGTGCCCTTAGACGGAGATTGAACCAAGAGACGACCTCCCTCTATGCTCATCAGTAAGGAAAGTGAGGCAAGTCTACTTTAGATAGAATTAATTTATGAAAACTAGTCAATGAGTTAGACTGAGTATAAGCTCAAAAAGGTTAAGGGTAGTCCAACCAGACAAGTCGATTCACCTCCTTGAGGGTGTAGATTCTTGGGTAACTATCCAGAACCGAAGCGCCGTTATGGAACACCGTGGCGGCGCGAAAATGATGCAACTCAGACCTGGTTGTCGAGAAGCCACTGCCCCAATAATATAAATCGACCTCCCTGTCAGGGCACTCCCAAATATTGAAGGAAATGGCTGCTAAGTCCGTCCCTTCTACAGGAACCAAATACGACCCTCCTTTTTGACCTCTTCCATACCAGTAATTGTTGCCAGATTATATAGTTGCAATGTGCTTTATTGCTATGTAATCTTGCATGAAGCGAAAAGATATTTCCCTTTTTTTTTTCTCACGGATCGGCTGTGAAATCCCATTCGTTCGTCATCAGCTTGTTGAAAGTTCGGGTTTTGGTTGAAGGTACGCCCCCTCCCCCTCACTTCTGTCCGGTCCACTGTAACCCTCTGTCGGGGAATCGTCGACTCCTGGTATACCCCGCTCCTTAATTATCATGGAGTGTGCCTCTAAGTCTTGTATTGACTGTTGTTTTCATACCTACGTACGACGACCCTGTAGTGCGATGATCATGTCTACGATAACGGCTGACCACTAGAATGATTGTGACACTGGGATGAAGGAAAAATTCAGAGAATGTATTTGAAATGGAGGAAATGAGACCATTTTCTGCTCTAATAAGTGCTTCAAGGTGAACTTGTTCTACGGTTTTTCCTAGAACTTGCTCTTTCAACGCGTCTGAGCAATCTCTCAGAAACATGGGTGGTAACGCCTTTCACGTACTTTCTCATTTCCGCTAGAGTTTCTAGAAGCTAAGAAAAAGCTAGAATTTGGCAGTGAACTATGACGTAAGTCCTGGAGTCGATGGCTAATTTGGGTATTCAGATACGCAAACTTTAATGGTCTGTAGGGGTTTAAGTGGATGGATAATTCTGAGTGTAAACGCGGGGTGTTTTAAACAACACTGGGAGGGAAGCAAGTAAGGAAACCATATCTTGAAGCACGGTTCGTCTTCTGCGAACGAACATCTGAACCTAGAATAGATAATGTGTGCGGGAAATCGCGTCGAAAACGCTCCTTTGGGGTGCTATTGTGATTTTAGCGTGTTTCACCGCGAAGCGCACGCTTCTTGCGGGCCGAAGCCACTCTTATATGATGTCTCGTAGGGCAAAATTGATTTCGTCCATAATGATGTTTAATGTGAAACAGCACACGGCAATAGGCTAGTGAAACAGTTCAGGGGAAAATTAGCGCAAGAGTGACAGAAAGTGGGATAACCAAAAAAAACCCAATGAATTCATAGTCGACGTCTCGGTAATGCGTATCGACTGGAGGCAAGTGGATTTGTTGTGTGTGCATTATGACAAACTGCAGGCCACCCTGAATCCCTGTAGACCAAAACTGTCTCCATCGGTGTCTTCAAACAGGGCGGTGTGCGACAACGTCCTCATCTGCAGGCTCCCTCCGCAAGCGAGCGCGTCATTCAACTGCGTATCATTTCCACATATAACAAATCCACTTGCCTCCAGTCGATACTCATCATTCCGAAACGCCCCAGACTCCAGGCAGGCATCAACATGGAAAACACTGTCATGGAGTATCTTAACGCCGTACTACTTAACACTTCTAGTATATTCCTTTTTCAAAGGGCGATCAAATATCTCCCATCCTCCACCTTCAGATGCATACTCGATGTTTTCTATGAGATCGTCTGAACCTTCCTCGGTAGGGGCGCGCGCGTAGTTTAAAGGAACCGGAAGGGGTCCGAAACAAGAGAAAAATACAAAGAAATGAGCACTTTGTAACGAACGCAGAAGGTTCGAAGCGATAATCGGTGAAAAAACCCGAATTCAAAAGTGCATCGCTGCGGTGTGTATTCGCGCCTCATTCGCACCATCGCACTGACTTTCCGAGTTGTCCGCTGCAGGAGACGGGCCGCGGTCCAACGTTTGTTGTAGCACCTGACTCGCAGCGCAGTGGGGTGGCCATTCCCAACTACATTAGCATTCATGTAAGTACATCTAGAAACAATATAAGAAAGAACAACGGAAAAAGTAAAAGGAAAAGACAAATCTATAATAGAAACATCTTCTCTTGGCACATGCCAAGGCGTCAAATTGGCGAGTTTGTGTAATGGCGGCCACTTTAACTCGTCCACACTACGTCTGTTCTACCGTAAGCCAGAATTACCCCCTTCTGGTGTCTTTAAGTCACACTCCCAGCGATCTAACAGTATGAAGTGGGGCATGAACGTCTCCAACGCTCTATGAACTATCAATAAGGACGCAATTGGCACCCATACAGAGGCAAAACCCCGCTTTCTCACGATCGTGGCGTGTGCCTTCAAATGGAGCTACCACCGCGAATTCGGAACAGCCGTGCTGGCTATAAACCATATGATTCGGTAGTAATGTCTTTAATCCTCTTGCTATGTTCTCGCTTGTTTCTGGAGAGCGGTTCCTTCGATATTATCTGTAGCATTTTAGCCTTTGTCCAACCCTCTTGGAGCACTGGACGATTTGGAACAACGGATTTCGGCCAGGCGGCGAGTTGTATCTTTTTTATGGCTTTGGGTGAATACTCTAGGAATCCATTATTTTCTTGATCCTGCAGCGAATGCCTTTGTCGAGGTGAGTAGACCTCGTTTTGACTGTTTTTGATTGTACTTTTGCCTCTTCTGATTTCCACAGTGCCAGCCATTCTTTCAGGAGTTGTACTGCCACGTTCTGGAAGATCATCGTAGCTTACCTGGTATGGGTCCGATTCTCGCTCGAATAACAGCGTTACGGGATCTGCGGGAAGAAGCGCGCCGTACCCTTGCCCGACATCCAGCGGTTGTTCTTGAATGCGGTGTTCTGTCCACCATGGCACCAGCACCGAGTCCTGTTCTACCCAGCGACATATGTGAGTGGCATAGCTCTTTCTTCGCGGCAATCCCTGTAACAAATGATTTCAGGTAATCAGATTATCCATCTCTCGGATACGACGTCATTTGCACTTCCAATTCGGATGGATAAAACTGCGATGGAAATCTGTGAACTTGTTCGAGGACGCCTGCGAAGTTCACATCACGACCCATTGGCCCTGGTTGAGGTGAAGAGCAGTGGAGGTGAGTTCGTCCCGTTTTAAAGGCAGCAATAGGGGAATTCGGACGAACAATGAAAAATATAGTGAATACGAAAAATGAGGTGGTTAGTAATACGATGGTGAAGAAAAAATGGATGGAAATGGCCAAAGACCCGAGAAATAGCACTCCCTTCCCACAGTTGATTCTGGACGCGGACGACCTTCCCGTCAAGGGGAGGGTAGTCCAAACGCAATTTCCATTGGCATGTTGCCAAGTAAACACAAGGGCATGTTTGCAAATAGGACAAGAATATGACAGGACATCTATTTTCTGGAGTGAGCTTCAAGCTAGAACTGTGAAAGCGCGCCGTAACACCTTCGACTCTACCCTTGGCCGCTGTCATCGTAGCCAACCAGGAATCACGTCGCCCGGAGGCGGAGTCTGTCATCCAAAGGTGTCAGCTGTGAACCGTCACGTCGTCACTACAGCTCAAGGGCACCCTTTTCGACGGGGGATTTGGTCATAAATGAGCTTCTTAGGCCCATAGTTCCCACGTGAAAGAATTTCGTTAGGGATTCTCCAATAACCACATTATCCCTAATGCTCTTTACCCAGCGGTGTGTGAAAACTACTTTGTTGGCACCAAGCTGTAAATGTGCGAAGCTGCAGTAACCTGTGCATTTACTGGCCCAAAAACTTATTTGTTTGACAGTTAAGACAAATGCGATGGGTGCGGTATTTGGCTTGCACTTACAGAGGCGAGGAAATCGAGCGCTTTTTGGAACAGTTTTTTGGCATCGTATGGGGTACATGCATAAATCACATAACTAACCTTCATTTTTCTTGAGCGGCTCTACGAATGTAAAAAAAAAGAAGTGAAAAAGAGATTTACGATGCAAAAAACCGTTTTCAGAGGGCACCCCAAATCTTCAGAGACCTTCCTCTTCAGAAGTAGAGGTGAACGTAAATGCAAGCGAAAGAAGTGTGGATACTGGGTAGTGCAGAAAAATGGCTCAAGACACGCTCCTATCATTTCCGCTTTATCCATTCGGTACGCGTTTTTCCGCGCAACGCATCACTGACGTAACGACCGCAGCAGTATGAATCAGTGATGTGTGAAGGCCTTTCTTGTCGCATGTTGCACATACCTGAACGTAGCTGTTGCACATACCTGAACGCTAGTCGGGCTGTCCTTATGGGCTCATATTAAGGCTCGGTCCGCTTTTCGTCATTGCAGTTACACACATATCTTGGCAAACGCCTTTCTTTTTCCCTGAAGTCTTCATCCGAAACCTCTGTATCATATTTTCAGAAAAAGTTGTTTTTTATGACGGCGATGTAAGCATTTCAACGATGTTGGGATTGAATAGCAAATTGTATGTCGTGAGCAAAGACGAAATCGACTCCTTGGTAAGCTTTCACTAATCGTTTTAATTACAATATACTCCCTCCTTCTGGAAATTTCATTATATTCAGTGACGAATTTTATCTAAGCCCCTCGACTTCAGGTGCCTCAGCTCGACCAAAATGGTCCGGTTGAGTCCGTTCATGCCTCTGTGATGGAATACGTGGGTAGTCATGAACTGGCACAACAGCTTCTGGTTCTGCACACTCAGCTATTCGAGGTGATCCCATATCTACGTTATTGTGACTGCGGGCATGTCATATTGATTACTAATGCTTGAAATCAAGCGGCGCGACCATTAAAGGAATCACCAACAAAAACTTGGGTTCTTCCGTTTCCTACATATTTAGGTTGTATAATACCAGTTGGGCTAGCGCATACTAGCGCGCTCGTAACATCATGGGCGTCAGTGGGCCGATTAGAATTGCTTCTTTCTATAAATTTACCCGTTATTCATTACCATCTCACGCTTACTTCGGGTCATTTCAAGTATGTTCACGGTGGCTTGAGCTGGTGTTTGTACGGACCGTCCATTCGGGGTGCGCTCTGCCCATTGTGCCCAAGCCTCTTCTGAAGCTTTCACAAACTCATCGATGACCTCAATCCATCTTTCTGCTACGTTTGTGTCATAGGATAACCCCTAACAATTTTCGGTCTGAGAAAGGATTACTCCAGTGTACGGCCCGCCCGTCGTGGGCGGAGCTTAACATAGTACATTTGTGCTCTCTGCTTCTTGTCCGGTGCCCTACCCATCTCTAACTTGCCCCCCTCTCCACAGGTTGTTTCTCATGTTATACCTGATTTCATGACAGACAGAAGAACGAAGGAATGGAGGGACGGACAGACGAAGCGGTTTGTATAAAGTAGGGAATGGCATACCTCGGGCCAAATACAAATTTTTTCACGTAATTTGCCAAAAAAAAGAATGCAGCCGAGATACGACTTTTCAAAGTAACGTGCGACGGGGTGTGGCTATCCGGGAGGCGCGGCCACGAGGGCTCCAGGGACAAAGAGGAGTAGCTCATGAGGACAGGGATGCAAGGGGGAAGCAAATCAAAATTCGGCGTGAAATTTCAAACAGCGCTATTTTCGCTGACAACTCCTCAAAAGTTGTTCAGAGGGAATTCGGACGGGTGGCTCTTTTTGGACTCCCACGATTTCTGCATTGGCTCAAAAGAAATTAACTCAGTTTTTTCTCTGTCGTTAGAGTGACCTCGAAAGGTATGAGAATAATGGAATTTTCGTTAACGATCCTCCAGGTCACGTCACTTGAACTCTCCGGTAACTCTGGGTGGTAACTTTGGTCATTTGAAGCGTCGTTGGCTGAAAATCATATTTGAAATGATTACGTCGCTTATGGTGCTCTTTTGGGCGGAGGTGGTATAGTGACAGGTGGCGCGCACCCCACTCTTATGGTGCGGGGATCAAATCCCGCATCAACGCCCGCCCAGGCCAACCAAGCCTTCCATCCCTACGGGGTCGGTGAATTGGTACCAGACTTGTCTGGGAGGATAAAAGCAATGACTTGTACATCGGCTGGCCACCGCAAGTCATTGTATAGGCCACATCACATTCACCAGCCACCACGATTCTGAATGGAACTAGAATGTGCGGCGCATCCCAAAAAGGGATTGATTAACGCCAAAAACTTTATCCTTTATCCTTTATGGTGCTCTTTTAATTTCGGGAACGGAGCATCTTGTCTGCTTGAGCACTTGGTTTTTCCTTTCTCCAACACAATTTTACCCACACGACCGAAAATTGTTCGCACGCCTTATGTATGGCATAATCTGTGACCCGCACAATTTCTAGCACTCTGAAATTGTCTAATTAGCGAGCTGTAAGATAACTTGGCAATATGTCCGATATTCAAAAAGATTTCGGCGGCTTTTAGGTGGATTGCTAAGGCTCTAGTAGTGATTCCGGGCCGGCAGAGAGAAAGGAGTGGACGCTTATTTCTTATTTTTCTGCTTTCATTTGCGCTCTGTCATCGGAATACTGTTCTCCGAACGACACCACACACATTCAAGTGAACTTAGCTAATACCCCATCCATCTGCGCTCTAGTCGTCAGTGTCAGAGATGCAGAGTACAGGGAGTGCTCTTACCAATTCCAGTGATACCTCAACATATCAGTTGAGAATCCTATCTCAGATGTTAACGAATGCAACATGGCATCTTTTCTAGGCAACAGATGAGATCGAATTGATAACTCAAGTGATTGGCCGAGATCAATTTCCTGGTCGAGTGCCATCGAATTTGGACCTTTTGATGCGTAGGTGAGCTGCTTAGATTGGCTGTGCACTTCCAGGGATATCTGGGTTTGCATTTCATTCCAGATTCAATGAGGTTCAGTACTGGGCCACTACAGAGGTGCTTTTGGCGATGCCACAAAAGCGTGTCACAACCCTTCGAAAATTTATCAAAATTGCCATGTAGTAAGTATATTCTCTTTAATTTTTGAATTTTCAGTTCCTTATTGACTGATTTTTGGATTTCAGCGCTAAGGAGAACCGCGACTTGATGACACTGTTCGCCATCACCTTAGGCCTGAGCAACATCGCTGTCAGCCGACTTGCACATCTTTGGGAGGTTGGCGTTTCTTCGAAATGGTCACTTTCTCTGCAAGGTTTCAGAGCTCGAAAGATTGAGTAGATTAATGAATGAAAATTAAAAATAAATTCATATCTGGGCTGATATCAGAAGGTGCTAAAAAGTTCACAAAAACCTCGATTTGGAGGCATTTTGATTCGGTTTGAAGTTCGCGCGCCCAGTATATCCGTTTTCCATTCCTTGTCTGCGCCCTCTCCAAGTGACTCACTCATCACCCTTGACGTGGCTTGTGCCTACACAGAACTCCCTCTACTGGATGCTGAAACAGCTCTTTTCTCATTTTTCTTTCCTTTTATGTATCTCATGTCTTTCGTACACCTGCCCTCTCACCTGTTAGGCTCAGGTGCATAACAAACTCTTCAAGATATCTCATGAGCCTATTCCAGTTCCAATCCCTTCTCCTTTCCAGCGTCTTCCGGCAAAACTTCGTCGGCAATTCGCCGAATTCGAATCGCTCTTAGATCCTACGAGGAATCACCGACCTTATCGTGCTCTGGTTGCCAAGGTGAGTACGGTATTACTATTTTTCACTTCTATGAAGCGGTACAAGGCTACTGAAAGTTGAAATTTCCAAGTAAAATGTAGTGCTAACTACAATCGTAATGAGCAGGTGCCTTGCACACGTATATGGCAGTGAGAGTACTAGACCATAGGGAGGTAAGGCTACGTTCATATCATTGCACATGCGCAGAGGGTTAGAAACAAGTGATGAACGCGATTTGGCCTATACAATGACTTGGGAGGCCGGCCAACCCACTAATCTACTCACCTCTTTTCCTTCTAGCCATCTCAGGTATAGGCTGAATCAGCCCTTTAACTTTCTTTTTTAACATTCGCCAGTGGATTTCACTAGACATACCAAATTGAAGTCGCAACTCTGTTAAAACAAGCCCGTGCGGCAAAGAATAAGTGCGGGGTGTGTGCAGATGCGAGGAAGTGATTGAGAACCAGGGAAAGTGGGTTTTATCTTTATATTATGTATAGTTACAAATGCAGAAGCATGACACCTCCAAAAGAGGTTCAGAGGACAAGTACTCTATCGTTCCCTGATGGGCACCCCGTTTTCGTGACTATGAACAGTCCGACATACTACATTCCGTCTATTCAGATGTCACCACCTCTCATCCCGTTCGTGCCTCTCCTCCTGAAAGACCTGACATTCATTCATGAAGGCAACAAGACCTACTACAACGGTCTTGTGAACTTTGAAAAAATGGTAAGTCCTTCAGACAAAGGTTCTTAGAGCGATGTTATGTGGTGATTTTTTTTCAGCACATGATCGCCAATATCCTGCGAACGTTCCGTCAATGCAAATCACGATATGCAGGTGAGTCACCAAAAGTGGGACTTTCCAGAAACGTCCATGTTCTCATTATCACAGTCCATTTTTAGTGCCACAATTGGAATCGAAGAAGATTTTCGAGACGCAGAATTTCATTCGAAATTTCCGCGTTGTCGACAATCAGAGGAGGTTGATGGAGCTCTCCTATCAGATAGAACCACGTCGGCGAAGAAACTAAATCAACGGGATGATCTCAACGAGCATTGTCAAAGCTATCAGCTCCCAAAATGGAGAAAACAAAGTTTGGAAGGCCACCCCGATAGTGTTCGTCCCATCTGAGACATCGAGTGGTTCCTCAGAACTCTTTTAGCACTTTAGGACTGTAGCTTCTCGGATTATTAGCACAAAGTGCTACATACGAAAGCTGACCTTTCACTGCTCTCTTTTCACTTCCATTGTTGTGGTGTGTTCAGCTATCGTGGTCATTCCTCCTAAATCTCTATGACATTCCAATGTATTCCTCGTGTCTAGGATTTTCCAAATAAATTAGATAAATAAAGGAGTTAGGCTTTGTTTATTTTATTGTATGTTTATTCTATAATATCGACATGATGCTCACTTCAGCTCATCCTTTTGTCTTGATTTACGAAGGCCTCCATGGCCTATCTATTCTTGCTTCCCGTGGCCATTCTAAGTTTGAATTTCTTATCATGCCGGTGCTTTCTGAATCCTGTTTCATTGTAAATTTGAGATAAATTGTTTTTATTGTCACTGGGCGGAAATGTAACTACTCTACTATTACCTTGCTGAGCACCTCTATTTCATACTTCACAATCTGCCAATTTTACTCCCTTCCGGTGTCTTCAGAAAGAACGTTCACGGAAATTTTTTTCTGTCACCTATACATTCTTGTTGTAATTTGCTTACTATAGGCCACATGCATTTTTCACGCGAAAAGCATGAATCTGGCAAAAATAGAGCTCCTCAAAGTGGTATTCGACGGGGTGGGCGTCCAAGGGGGTGGGGCCGCGAGGTTCTGGAAGCGAAGACGCAGTGTAAGAGGCTAATCAGCATTGGGAGCGAAATTTCGGACTGCGCTCATCTCGCCGTCAGCGGTTCAACGGTTGTTCGGCAGAAATTCAAACAAATTGCTGCTCTTCAGGTTTTAATCTGATTTCATTTTATTTTGTCACTTACCTGGTGTTGGGTTGATTTGCCGGTGGCCTTCTCCGCCTGCCTTATGATCGTCGATCCGAAAATTGCACGGTGAAATTGTGAAATAATACTTCATGAAAATGAGTCCAAGGGCTCAGATGGAGAAGCGCTATTAGACGAAATGAGACAACACAAGAAAAAGTAAATATTAGGTTGTCCTAAAGACTTGTAGGTTTTTTTTTTCGAAAAATTACTCTTGTTAACTTTGAGGCAGGTCTAGGCGGTTCAGGAATATGGTAGAACGTTCTCCAAGCTTTCTAGTAAAATATATATTGACCCACTAGATCCACCCCATCAGCGCTACATTGGACAAGGGATGTGTGAGCTATGAGACCGTGCGTCACTGGCTCATCAGCTTCAGCAACGGCGAGATTGACATGGAAGACAAGCCACGCACGGGACGTCCACACGCATTCGACGACGAGGCGCTGGTCTCCGCCGTTCGCGTCGATCCTGAAACCACCGTGTGCGAACTGGCGGAGAGGAATGAAGCATCCACAACCGTAAATCGTCGCCTCTACGAGCCCGGATATCGGAAGGTGCTGTGGAGATGGACCTCATGCCCTCACGGATGCTCATGGAAAAGCCCGTGTGAGCATCTGTCAATCGCTGCTGCTCTGCCCGCATCGCAACGACTTTCTCGTCTATCTGGCTACGAGCGATGAAAGCTGGGACATGTACGATACCAAAGCACTCCGTGCTTTTTGGCTGCTATGTGAAGCCGAGCCGCCAACGCAGCCCATGTCCGACCTCCATCCGAAGAAGTTCTACTATGCTGCTTCTAGACGCGGAAGGAATGCTTTTCTAGGAGGTGCTGGTACAAGGCGAGACAGTCACCGCTACCGTATGCACCCACTAGCTCCAGCAGATCGCCGTCGCTATGCGAGAAAAGCGCCAGAAAAGGTCCGCGGTCACCCTACTTCATGACAACGCCACCTCCCAAATTGCGAAGAGTACCCAAGTCAAGCTACACGAGCTCGGCTGGGATGTGCTGCCTCACTCGCCATACTCTCCAGATCTGCCCCTTCTGACTATCACCTTACCCATTCTCTTGAATCCTTCTTGGCCAAGAAAAAATTCGGTGATTATGACTTGCTTGCAAAGGCGATCGCTGTCTTCTTCGACTCTCAGAACCCAGAGTTCTGGGGGCAGGGAATCAACGATTTACCTATGAGGTGGCAGAGTCCTGTCGATAACAAGGGTGAATACGCTGTTGCCTAATTGTTGTTTGCTGGAAGAAAAAATAATAAAAAGTGATGATCGAAAAAAGCCTACAAGACTTTTGGGACAACCTAATATTTCGGATATGGGAATACCTCAGAGTGAGATCGTTGATACCGCTCTTGCTGGGCATAGAGAACGAAGCAAGTGGTCGCGATCCGACCGATTGCATCACATATAAAAAACACTTCAGTTTCAATTACTGAGGTTGACTGTCTAATTATCAATTCGCAATAAAAAAGCTTTCAGCATGTAGGCAGACTACCAGTGAAATACTTGAGAGAATAACGATATTCCAAGAGAGTACTGATGGAGAGACTTTGATGGTGGAAGATAAAGAAAGAAGTAAACATAGCGCGGACTGACAACAGTCCTAACGGCTGTGAAAAAATAGTTCAGCCGCAATAGGAAGGGGCACTACTAACTTCATGGAACTTCTCGCATGAACTGTGAACTCCAGTCAGGTTTTCATAGTGTTTCCTAAATAATTAAAAATCTGATTAGACGATGGAGAGGGGACGTTTCTTCGTTTGTTCAGAAGAACCGGCTTCATCAGCGATTACATCAAGCTTCCCACTGTTATGACAGTGAATCCAGATCCTTTCTGCAGAAGAGACAGTCGCAGTAAATGATGCAACAAAATACAGCAGGATCCCTAAAAATGTCGGTAGACAGCGGATGACTATCATGTGGTGATCTTCGCGCCCGTCGTCGTTATCCGATACTAAGACCCTGACGGCACAGATCGCTCAGGGCAGTACATGGGAACAAAATCCACAGTCGACGTCGCTTCTCATCGAACATCGACTTTGGATAAAATGGAAATGTGGATGGACTCATCGCCTTTCAGTACCTAGCGCAAGGTCTTGTGCAGGACCTAAAACGTGTCTTTTAAGCCGAACGTGATGACTTTTTCTCTACACCCTTTGCGTTTATTTATGTTCACACTCCCCTGCTGTTGGATTCTCTTCAAAAATCGACGAAAGCAAGTTGTTCACGCGTCACGATAGCTACAGCATACTTTGGAAAATTTTGGAATTTTGGAAAAAAATCATGGAAAATTTATGGCTCCATCATTTTTCTCAAGGAAGCTAGGAGAAAGTGTGCGAAGTAGCGCATGCACAAATGTGCGGGCGTGTGACAGGACACTCGAACTCGGTCTCCACGACATGCGAATTACGCCACTGCGTACGAAATGTGCCCTGCTGCTCTCTGCTAAGAAGCCAAGCACGTTTTCCTCGCATAACCTGACCCATTTCGAGTGTCCTGCCGCCCTCCAAGGATGCAGCCACACTGGATCCGTGAGGTTTGTTTTGTCGGTGTAGGTTACGGAGTCAGTGGCATTTTCAGCCAATGCACGTAAACCCACAACGCAGCACAATTAAAACAGGCCAGCAAAGGTGCGGGGACGATACGAAGGAATGATAGTGAGCCGGGGCGTGAATTTGGTCAAGGAAGGGAGGCTTCAAATGGTTGAGCCATTTCCGCATCACCATACTTACGTAGATCCCTGGTTTCATTATCATACACGTAAATGACGATATGGATACGGAGTCAGTGGCGTTCATCTATTGGTTCATTTTGTGATAATGGATATATGTACTGTATATCGACATTTATTTGATTTTTTTAGAGCACCTTTCAATTAAACCTTCAGTTTTCTATCGACCCCAACTCACCTATGAGCCTCAGGGTGTATAGAAAACATTGGTTCGTATGAGAAGAGAAGGGAAACGAGCCACATACTAATTTATGACATTAACATTTTTATAACCCTTTTCTTTTTGCTTTTCCTTTTATTCTAGCGGGAACAGTCACTCGTAGAGTCCTACTTTGAAAGAGAGAGTAGCTTAGGTGGTGTACGGTTCCAGCTGGATCACTATGTAACGGGTAAGAGAGGGCGCGGCAGGTGGTTTGGCTGGCAACAGGGGAGAGCCTAGCAAAGGGTAATAACGACCACGGAGGGGTCGTTACAGGCTAAACACCTTGCCCACTACATACTACCGACACTGACACTGCAACTAGGCCCAATCACACGGGGAAGCAGCGGTGACGTCCTTTAGCCGGCGATCACAACGACAGAAGCAGGGAGTCGATGCGCAGCGAAGCAACATCGTAGCGAGCTGATCCAGTTAAAGTAATCTGAAGTACACTCGATTCCGACCTTTTGATTGGTTTCCAGATCGGGACGACTTCACGAGGTGTAAGCACCCAAGCAAAGAAGTAAATGATGGGTAACACATCGCACTTCCCATAATGCAATCCTCCTCTTTCTAGGCTGATTGACTCAGTGTATCGAGTTAGTCCGAATAGAACTAAAGTTGGAGTCGAATCGAGGGTCACTCGAGTGATGCCCGCCACCTTCATCAACTTCCGTTACATCCGAGCGGCTAGGAGGTGGCAATAAACTGAGCGAGGATGACAGAATGAACCAACTAGCCCTTAAAGGAACCGGAAGGTGTCCGAAGAAAGCTGAAGATGCAAAGAAATGATCATTTTTGTAACGAACATTCAAGGTTAGAAACGATAATCGGTGGAAAAACCCGGCTTCAAAAGAGCGGCGCTGTGGTGTGTATTCGCATCGCATTCGCATCATCACACTGACTTTCCCAATTGTCGCTGTAGAGATGTCCTTTGTTGCCTCGTGGAGTGTATTTCATTCATTGGTGATGTTGTGAAATAAGTGAAACAACACACAGCAGCAAACAAGTAAAACAATTAAGTGAAGAATAAGCGAAGGCGTAAGAAAAAAGTGTGATTACAACCAAAACCGTATTAATTCATTTTCGACGTTTTGGCAAGGAGCCGTGTGTGCATTGCGGCAACTACAAGCCACCGTCCTCCCATACCGTGAACCAAATCGCCTTCCTTCCGGTGTCTTTAATCTCGCTCTCACGACAGCTCGTCAAGCGGAAGCGAGGCAGCGGAAACGCAACCAACAAGTCGCACTATTGTGAATGTCTTAAGTCAGGTATTCATAACGACACATCAGGTTCGCACCATGAGCAGCACGAATTAGCGCGACGAATACAGTCATTATCCCGAAGATGGGGTAGGTGTATCGCATGCAGCTCGACTGCGACCGCGTGCTGCACGCTTGTTTGCCGGTGGTCAGCTGATTTTGCTGCTGTTTCTTATATTTTCTAATATTTTCGGCTTGACATGCATCTATTTGAAAAGGTGAAGTGGATATTGTGATAATGTACTAGTTTAGTATTAGTATTGCATGATTTCACTGTGTGTTGTGGCATGTGGTGTGTTTTCCTTTGGTTTTGTGTCACTGTTTTTTATTCATTGTGTTTGTATTCGACTAGTTTTCATCGCAGTGTCGCTAAGGTGTCTCAGTTTTTGTCTAGGGCTCTCTTTGACATTGCTTTGAAGATTCTGGTCGCTGTGAAGCTTGAAATAGTACTGGTTTTGGCGATATGGTGAGTTTTTGTGTTTCTATTCGGTTCATTTTTTATTCGACCCCTTCTTCATTCGAGTGTCTCTGATGTGATCTTGTGATTATCAAGAACACTCTTCGACACTGCTTTGAAGGTCCTGGTCGCTGTGAGCCTTATTTCATGTATCTGCTATGTATGACCTGTTCTGCATGATAGTGTTTCTGACTTTACCTCTCTTGTCGAGGACACTGTCTGACACTGTTTTGATGAAGCGGCCGGTTTGAGACAAAGTTTTGTTGAGGTTGCACTGCACGCGCTTTGAGTTCAGGAGTACCGTTAGTTTTCTATTCAATTCTTGTTTGCTCTTTTTTTCTTTCACACGAGTTTCATTGCAGTGTCTTCAGAGAGCCTTCCTGATTGTCAAAGGCACTATTTTACACTGTTTTGAAGCTCACAGTATGAGCGCGCTTTCTTTACATTCACGTTGCATTATCTACGGCACTCATCTTTTTTTTTATGACGAGCACATAGTTTGTAAATTATTTTGAGTTCCCACTTTGCAGTTGACTAGTGAATGGTTTTTCTTTGTGCCTTTTCATTTATTTTAGAGTAATCACGTTTTTTGAAAGAGATTGTTCGCGAGTATTCCTCCTCACGGCCGTCGCGGGGTTGCTTACATTCTTCAGTTTTGCTTGAATCCATTTCTACCTTGCTGCTGTGGAACGCTGTGCCGTACTTTCGCTCCGCTATGGTTTCTTCTTCTGCTGCTTCTTTTTTACTAACATGCATGCATTCCGTGTATGGTCATTTTATGACGCTACTAATTTTTAGTAACTTTTGCACCCATCGATCTTCTTCATCGATTTGCACTAACAAAAAAACTTTCAAGAGCCATCTTTATCACCATGCCTTGCTTTCAGTGGATCTATTGCACCATTTTACAACCTTATTTATGCCGTACTGATGAGGTCCTCTGGTTTTTATTCATTTTCGTAATAGTTGTTGTTATGATCTAATTTCTTTTGAATTAATCGGTTACCAATAAATGGTGAATCACAGCTCATAATCAAAAGCAGTGTGACTTGCTGTCACAAATTCTTCATTGCTTCGTTTAGTAATCATTGATGAAATAAGTAATTCAGACTCCTGTCAGTCGTGATATTAAACAAATGATGAAAAAGATACTGGAACCCGTGTTACTTGTAAAAACTAGAAGTGAACCCAACAAGCGTCCTCTTATCCCGTGTTAGCAACAAATCGGAATTTAAAGTTCTATGCAATGTTCACTAAGAATGTCGCCTGGTAGGCTACTATCAGACGATGCGTGCGACGAGGAAGACAACTCTTCGTTTCCGACACTCTTATTATTGGAATCCAGCGCCTCCTTGAACCGGGCCAAGTCTTCCTTTCTCAAGGCCTCCGCACACCAGCCTTCTCAAAGCTGACTCGGGACAATACGTAGTACTTCAGTTACCCTCATTCTCATTTGAACAGTACAGATTTACACTTGCAGTTCCACCTATTAAAGTAGTCCAAAACGCTACTCTTTCCAGTCTATCACTGTAACGCCTCACTTTCATTGAGTTGTTTGAGATTGCTCCAACACAGTTCCACTCGATTGAAAAAGCAGTGGAGAGAGGTGGCGGGTGTGTGGTTCAGCAAGGTCACCCCCATTCTCTGCAATTCCCTTATTCTGCAAAGCAGGGCAGAGGCGCGGATCCGCCCCTGTTAACGACGAAGTGGTGCAGCTGAACACTTAGTTTCTCAGTCAGGACCGCTTTCACGCACGTACCAACCTCTTCTAAAAGTGAAGATTTTGTACTGTCTATGGCCACTTCGATACCGTACTGCATGAGGTTCACGATATCTTGCTTGGTGGATCGGCTCGTAGGGACCTAATAGCAACGATTCCCGCTCTATCTATTTCGAACGAATTTATTCTCACCATCTCTAGTGCTCTGGTATGGTAAGGGTATTAGCGAACACTGAAGCCACATTGTGCCTTGCTGCGAAATCCTTCATTAATGGAATAGACGACTTCAACCACTCCTCAAATCAAATCTGACGTGGTTCATCCCGTGGGAATCGTCATGCGTATTTCGATGTTCACTTTCAAAGACATAGGTGCAACCGAGAACCACTCCGCCTTCACACAATGCCGTTATAACGATGCCGCGTCTCCCTTTATTCTTCCCAGCAGTTTTGCCAAAGGAGTACTGCTGTATTTCCGCAGCGCAGGGAAACGTAACATCGTGTTATCCACCCAGCCTCTCCTCTTCATCATGCCGTTGAACAGCCATGTCTCATCCATGTAAACTACGCAGTCTCCTCTTCGTCTGGCGTCTTCGATGTTCTCCAAGTACAGAGGTCACTTGAGGAGGATGCCCGAGCGCTCCAATGTGTAGGTTGCCCCTTAACGATACGAAAAACCGAGTTCACAAGCCTTCATGAAGTCATCGGTGACCACATGACCATTAATTGAATCGAGAACGGTTCCACGCGAAGTGTCCCCAAGATGTTCCTTCAGCTTAGCGGAAATACCTAACACTGGTAATGACGGCTTTCGTATCGGGGGTGAAGTGGCACCGCGTTTTAAAGCTGCACTCCTCGTGGCCACCTAGCTTATCAAGTGAAGTATTTGTAGTGCTGTGCAGAGGCAACCTGGGACACGATGATCAGTAGGAGTGTTTCCTAAATTAGTGTGAATTTGAGGAAGCAATGAAGAGGGAAAGCCTTTTTTCGTTTCTTCAAAAAAATTGGCTTCATCAGCGATTACATCAAGCTTCCCAATGTAACGACGGTGATAGCCAGATCCTTCCTGCAGAAGAGACAGTCGCAGTAAAAGATGCGACAAAATACAGCAGGAATCGTAAAATGTCGGTAGACAGTGGATATCTATTGTATGGGTTGAGTAAGGGTCTTCACACGATCCTTTGGTATCAAAATAACACGTGTCCATAGACGTAGTGATCAATCACCGACTCCCGTTCTACCCTAGTCGACGGAGCACAGACGTTTATAGTGCGCTTCACAAAAAAAACTAAAAGGAAACCCTACGATCTCAACGACCGTCCAATATACAACAACAACAAATAAAATAAATATATTACAACGAATTTCGGTAGTCAAGAAATAATGGTGGTGAGGATAACCGACACCACTGAGAGCGAAACAAGAGCACCGCGTTGATAGCTTCACGAAAAAAAAAACCGAGTATCACGGAGAATAAAGCGAGGTTATCCAAGAAAACAAACCTGGTTCCTCAAAGATGACAAAACCGCACTATCAAAGATGACGAAGCGTGACGAAGCGGGACTAGCAAGGATGACAAGACGGGGCTAGCAAAGTAACAAAGCAGGGATATCAAAGAAAAACCGCGACGGAGCTGCTCCTGTCGGGGTCGAGACGAGACTTATTGATGTCTTGCTCCACGCAACGCCGCCGTTTTCGCGCGCATTATTTCGCGCCCGATGTGTAAAGGTCACACGACTACACTCTTTGACCTACAAATCAATGTTGTGCTCTCTCTGCAGGTCTTCGCGCCCGTTATCGATATCCTGTACCAGCGAGCCTTACGGCACAGATCGCTTGGGGCAGTACATGAGAACAAAGTTCACGAACGAAATGGCTTTTTTCAAAAGCGACTTTATAGGAAATGGGAATTCGGATGGATTGATCGCTTTTCAGTACCTAGCGTAAGATCTCGTTAAGGAACTAGACTCAAGCGTGAACTTGCTGAAAAGCTCTTCTTTGGACCGTTAGCGTTCATTTATGGTTGTACTCCTCTACTGTTGCATACTCTTCAAAAATCGACGAAAGCAAGGTTTTCACGCTGTCGCGACATATACTTAGGATACTTTACAGATAGCTGCCGAATCGTACATACAAGTAAATGGAAGTTGCAGGTTAAATGCATGCTTCCTATACCATATATACCTACAAGCAGATAGAAAGAATTTAAGCTCACGACGCACACAGCACGGTGGTCTCATGGAAAGTTTATGAAATCATCACATTTCTTAAGGAGGATGGAGAAAGTGTAAGTAGCTCATGCACAAAAGTACGGGCCTGTGATGACACTCGAACTCGGTCTCCGCACCATGCGAATAGCGTCACTGCGTACGACAAGTGCCTTGCTGCTCCGTGCCAAAAGCCAAGTGCGGTCTCCTCGCATAACCTGACCATTTCGAGTGTCGTGCCGCACCCCAAATGCGACCACACTGGATTCACAGGGGTTTGTTTTATCGGCGTGACAGACAACAAGAATTATCACACACATAGACGGCGATATGAGGATGCGGGGTCAGTGACACTTTTAGCCATTGCATTCAAATCCGCTGTGCGCACAATCAAAAAAGGTCAGTAGAGGTGCGGGGACGATAAGAAATGGTAGTGAGCCGGGTGTGTGGATCTGGCTATGGAAGGGAGGATGGTTGATCCCCTTTCGCACCGCCATGCTTACGTAGCGCCCTGATTTCTATTGGGAACAGTCACGAAGCAGCCCTCCTATGAAAGAGGTAGTGGCTTGGGTGTAAACTGTTCCAACTGGTTCAGTCTGTAGTGGGTAGGAGAGGGCGGGACGGGGGTCTGGCTGACAACAGGGGGCGCCCAGCAAAGGGCAATAACGACCACGAAGGGATCGCTACAGGTTAAACACCTTACCCACCGCATACTACCGACTCTCAAGACACTGCAACTGGGCCCAATCACACGAGGAAGCAGCGGTGGCGCCCTTTAGCCTGCGATCACAACGACAGAAGCAGGAAATCTGACGCGCAGCGACGCAATATCGTAGTGAGGTGATCCAGTTGAAGTAATATGACGCACACCCGAGCTGTTGCGGTTCGCGACTGTTTCTGCGGGCGCAGCGCGCGCTCGGCCCCGCCCCCAGCCATGACTCCATAAAAGGAGTCGCCACTGCCAGTCGGTGCTTATACACCTTTCCCTTCGAGAAGAGAGGGGAGCGGGCGTCAAACGCTAGGATGCCAGGTTGGAGTGTTGAGAGTAAGAACTTGCCTCTCGCGCTTTTCAGGCCGTCGAGACGCAGTGCGGGGTCGGACGCACTGTAGCTGGCTCGGTTGAGCGCTGGTACGCTCACGTCTGCTATACCCGAGGACCAGGACGGCTGCAGACGGAGAAGAGAGGCTGCAGGGTGCTGGAGTTACCGCTCACCGCTATAATTCCTTTGGTCGACCCTTGGGGATGAAGGGCGGTCGGACCTGAGATCCGGCAGGAAGATGAGAGTAGGTCGACCAATGTAAATAGTGTGTATATAATAAACTCATAGTCCTTGTACTTGCTGTTGTACTTGAGGTGTCTGTAGGAGAGCGAGAGCCTGTCTTCGGGGAGCGGCGGCCATACTGTGTGGAAAGCAGCATGACCCTCGGGGAAGCCCACGTGGACAGTGACAGCCCGCAGGCACAGAAGCCGAGTGGCGCGGAGTCCGGAGACCAGGAACCACGATGCTGTTGCGCTAGCAGTTAAGAGGGCAAACGTCCAACGAGCCGCACCGACCTTTTGATTAGTGACTGAATCGGGACAACTTCACAAGGTGTAAGCAACCCAGAGGTGGCAAATCAAGTAATGGGTAACACATCGCACTTTCCATAAAACAATCCACCTCTTTCCAGGCTGATCGACCCAGTGTACTTGTCGAGTTAGACTGAATGGAACTAAAACTGGAGCTCGATCCGAGAGTCACTCGAGTGATGCCCGCCACCACTACACCCTTCATCTGTTTGGAGCATGGAACTGCCATGCAAAAACTTCCATAGTCAACTTCCGCTACATCCGAAGAGCTAGGGGGTGGCAATAAACTAAGCGAGGATGACGGCATAAACCAAATAGCCGTTAATGTAGTCTAATTCTCACAGCATATCAAGCGGAATCGAGGCTACGGACGCAGCCAAGTAGTCGCATTAGGGTGAATCTCTAGACTCAGGCATCCATAACGGCACATCAAAGTCGCGCCACGCACAGCACGAGTCAGCGCGATGGATACCAAAGCTCACCCTTCTTCAGCGGTTTATTTGAGTATAATGCTTTCACGTTTGATTCCTGTGTCATACGAGATCACATTTATTATATGAATGCAACACATAAAAGAGAGGCAGTAAGGAATTTAAAAGTCTTCCAAATCTCAATGATCAATTTGAAACCTCAACAGTTGGAAACTAAAATTTGAAAACTTCAACAATTCGAAACTATTAGGTTGATTCATAATAAATCGGACAAATGGTAGTGATGATTTCTAGAGATCATAACTCAGCAACGAGTTAACGAAAATGGACGCGCGAGGTACCGTTAGAATGAGTATGAAAAGCTCTTCAAAGTACCGCAAAATAATCACTCCAAAGTAGTTTCGTTCCGCCACCATGCCGCACGATTTCAAGCCGTCCAGAGACCACATCCGTAACGCCATACTGTCTCTATCGCTATCTGGCCAGGAACCCGCGGATATCGACAGACGTCCGAAAGAAGTTCACAAGGAGCATGCCCCCGCCAGATGTACAGTGTACTTGTGGCATTCGAAGTTTGCGTCAGGCGACTATTCCATCGAAGACGAAAACCGCGGTTGGTGGAGCGTACACGGCGTAGAGTACTGGGAGCTGCTCGATGAAGGTACAACAGTATCCGCCGACGTCTACGTTCGTCAATGACGAGAACTGAAGGCAAATGTCCAAAGTTCGCAACGGCGGCGGTCACATGTCTACTTCTAGCACGACAACGCGAGACCGCACATTGCAAGACCGACCAAGGCCGAGCTGCTGTTCTACAGTTGGACCGTGCTTCCACACCCACCGTACTCTCCAGACCTGGCCCCTTCAGATTTCCACCTTTTCTCCCACAGCCAACGCCACCTGGACGGCTAAGACTTCAAAACTCGCGACGACGTCAAGACGGCACTCGGCAACTTCTTCGAGCTCCAGCCTCCGGCCTTCTGGAGCAAGGGCATCCATGATCTGCCTAACCCGTGGCAGAAGGTCATCGATAAAGATGGAGCATATTTCAAGTGAATCCCAGTTGTCGTTAAAAAGTTGTACGACAATGATTAAAATTTGTCAATTTGTCCGATTTATTATGAATCAACCTAATAGATAAACAAAATTGCATAAGAAATGCTGGAAGCAATAAATTAACCAAAACTCAACCTATACATAAAATTTTGAAAATCATATCGAAATGAAACAAAAACAGCCATATTTACATGGACAATATCACAAGAGCAAAACTTCAGAGTTCACAGATACCAACAATAACAACTTATTCACAGAAAATTTACATGAAAGCACATATATACAGACTTATGAATTACATTATTCTTTCGCATCAACAATTCCCCCATTGGTTATTGCAAATGTGGCCTCATTTTCTGGCATGTCAGGGCTGTCATATATCTGCAAACAAGAAATTGTCAACCTGTGGTATAAGTAAACAAAACTTCGCTGTTCGAGGTTTCTCATTCCTAACACTGTCAGCTAGGATACCCTCTTTACAATTTAAAAAAAACACTTCTGGTATTGCTTACCTTAGCAATACGAGTTTCTCCACGACCTTTCTTCAGCATGATGCGAGTGGTTGACGCATGAGCAAGTATGTGACCTCCAATAGGTTTTTTCGGATCCACCTGAAGGATGCAATATTATCCCAGAATGTAGTAAAGAAAACAGTAAAAAAAAGATTCCAATGAAGTGAAAGAGTTAAAAGGTATGGAACCTCGAATTGGGGATGGGACGGATGAAGTAAGAAATGGACATGCCAACGTATGCTACACCAACCTTCTTTCTCACGCGTATATCATGGTACAACCCCACAGGGGAGTGCTCAAAGTAAATGTAATATTTCTGGAGGTGGTAGAATCACACTCACAAATCACCTAATATGCATCAAACTACCCGAGACTGACTATTTGCCCGTTCTGCCGATAATACGGACCGGTATTAAAATAATAAAGAGATTATACAAACTCATATGTAGCAAAATCATAACGACCGTCAATTAAGTGGTAAACGACACCAAGGAGAAGGGCGACTTCCTGCACTTGCACACAAAAGAAAAAGTCATCTATGGTGGCCACAGCGAGCATCACCAAGTGATCTGCCACCTGCGTGATTCAAAGCTGCGTTCATACTTTGCGCCGGCAGGGGGCGTGGCTGCGTTCACAGGCAGCGAGGGAGGGTGGCACGGGGAGGGGCAGAGACGATGCAGGCAACGAGACAGGGTGGCACAGGCGGAGACGCAGATACATATAGATACACAGCCACGCCCTGCTGCCGGCACCGCAAAGTATGACCGCGGTCTAACGCAGTCTAATGAGACTATTTGGGAAAGATGTGACACATCAGAGGGACCATAAACTTCCTTGCTCACATAACTTATAGGGCGCACAATTACATTAGCTATGGACAAAGGATATATCACAAGCCCTATTTATAGGAGAGAGGCCAGAAGTAGCCGAACACTGATTAGTTGAAATGCAGCGTCCGAAAAGTGGCCACAACAACAAGTTCATAAATCTAAGCGAAAAGTGGATCGGAGATTATGACAGTTCTACCATATGTGAAAATTACATTCAAACATGGACCGGA
This sequence comes from Trichostrongylus colubriformis, assembly GCA_963978905.1. Taxonomy (NCBI): domain Eukaryota; kingdom Metazoa; phylum Nematoda; class Chromadorea; order Rhabditida; family Trichostrongylidae; genus Trichostrongylus; species Trichostrongylus colubriformis. The sequence continues at coordinate 38,391,791 of OZ022259.1, forward strand.
ATTATTGGCATAACTGATGCTGTCCTACCTGGAATGTCATTCCAGCTCCTGGATCAGCTGTCATTTGGTTGCTTATAAAAACTGCCACGTTGTACTCCTCCGCGATTTTCTAAATTCGAACAGGAAACATCACTGGAAAGCATTTGAGGAGTAATCATCAGGCCGCCTTCAGACTTGGTGATTTTTTAGTGTCGCAGGTTCGCACGAGGTTCTACGACTTTGAGATTTTGCAATGCCGCAACATCGCGTGCGCTGCCGAGACATGACAAAATCGCAAATTCGCGAAGTCTTAAGGCGACCCCACGGAGTGGAATAGTTCATACGGGATCTGGTTTCGTGTATACCCTAACGGGAGTGAGAACACCCCTATAACAACAAAAAAGATTTACAACACTGCAAGAAACGCGTGTATTTAGTATCAGCAGCTGGGGAAGATCTGTTGAGCAGAAACGCTGATCCCTTGAGCTTTTGCGTGCAATACTGCCTTGAAATGAAGTTGCTGCCAAGGCTTTATGACTAGGTAAGTGTAGTGCCTGTTTCTCGTACTCATTTTAATTGTTACTGCAATCATATTACTAGTACTTCGTTGATCACACATGTTGCCTGTTAAGATGCTTCATTGCATATGTCCCTGCTTTAAACCCTCCCAAACTGCTAAGTCTAACTTCTTTTTTTACGGTTCCCTTGCTCATTTGCCTTGTCATAGGTGCCAGCCCGTTTGCAGTACGAACATCCAGAATCCTTGAGAGAAACCCAATCTCCTCAGATTTCATGTGAAAAGAGTTGCTTTGATGGCAAATTGTTTGATATGCTTCAAGGCCTTCAAAACTGACCTGGAGTCTACTCATCATTTGAGCTAACTTCTGTTGCCTCTCAGCTAACTCTCCTCTGCCGGAATAATCGACCCTTAAATCTTCCTTGTTAGATGAGAACGAAAACAATAGTTGCAGTCACCAGTACTACACAGCACTACTAAAACGAGACAATACGGCGTGTTTAGTCACGAAAAGCAATAAAAGTTAACCGAAAGCAAGGCCTCCGTCAGTCTTCGCGACTTAATGATTCTGCGGGTCCCATCTTCGCACGGCATTCTGCGACCTTAAGACTTTGGAAACCGCAAGATCGAATGCGAAGCCGCAGCACCGCAATCGCGGAGTCACAAGGTCGCAAAATCGCAGATTCAAATTCTGAGCGATCTAGAAATGAATGAAAATCTGTGAAAAAGTATCAAGTTTGTGGCAGGAGAAAGCATGTTACGGCTGCGGGGAAGTGAATACTTTCGGCAAATCGAAAGCACATATGGAGAGCAAGTGTTGAAAAACAAAGAGAGTTACAGACAAAAGAAAAACGCAAGAATTACCTGAAAAGTGCCATTATTGAGTCAACAATTAGTAGCTTGAAGACACCCATTTCCTCATGAAACTTGGCAGCTACGTAGTCCAACAACTCCATCTGTCAATACGAATAAAAAATAATGAGACAATGCAATAAAAGAGCGATTCGTAGTAACGGCAAGCTGAACAAAAAACTGAAGAAATTGACTGAACTAGAATTTTTTGTAGGTATGGAGATTCTTTAATTCTAAGCGCTGGATGATTGCGCCGAGTACCAAGAATCTGACAAATGATCTGAGAAAGACTTAGAAATTTATGACACCCTTACTTGATGATCTGAGGTGAAGGCCCTTGCGTACAAAACATTCTCAAGCATTGCTTCTTGTTCAATATTGAATCTGTCACAGATTGGACGTAAACGCTCTGGACGGCTGAAAAAGAAAACCATCCATCTTTTGAGTCACTGAATTAATCTACGCTTTAGAGAAAACAATAAACATACAACGTGTTTTCCGTGTCAATAAATATTACTTTTCCTCCACGATAGTTCCCGTTCGGTAGCTGGCAGGTGGCTAAGATAACAGAAGTAATGGAGATCTAGTGAATACACATTCATATAATAGGATACAAACACACTGTTGCCAGAACTGGTAGAAATAAGAAATGTAGATGCTCATTGCTCAACAGTGGGAAATTATGATTGTTTTTGGGTATCTTATATGAGTACGGCTGATTTGAGCACTAACCACATAAAGTATGTGACAGCTGTGTTTTACCGGTGCGGAACTCTCCAAATACTTCAGTGATGCTCTGGCTCTCAATACCACCACCGAGCAATTTGTCGAATTCTGAACTCCCCGTTGTGATCTTGAAACACTGCTTGCGCCTGGCACAAACTTCAAGGGCAGTTATAAATCCATTCTTCTGAAAAAATCCAGCACCAGCCTCTTCGCAAGTACCATGCCACAACGATATCAATCACAAAAAATGGAAAACTCTAGAAAACAGCAACTAAACCTCTCAGAAAGAAGATACAAACCATTATTTTGCAAGCGGCTTCCTTTATTTTGTCCACTTTTGCCTCTGAAAGCCCCTTTACTTCTGCTAGTCGTTTCTTTGTCGTCATCATCACACCCTTCACTGTGCAAATCCCCACAGATTGTAGCTTCTTGATATCGGCCATGTTCTGAATGCGAATTGTAAGTTCAACTGCACTAAACCACTTACTAAAAAAGGTGAAAGCAAATTTACGCTTACAATTCCATGATTTTGTAGTTGCTCCACGTCTTGAAAGAGTTCAACCTGAAATTAGGTTATAGACGTTATAAAGGTCCTAATTAGAAAACGGTTTATCAGAAAAGCTCAAAGCTCTATTTAATTAGAAATATCTGAAAATTGTGAAGTGCAGCATGAAGAATAATGTCGAACGGCTCACGTCTTCATCTTCTGCACAGTCAGTTTCCATTCGGTGCTTTTCCATCTGTGCTGAGGCCACCATCTTCAAAAATGTCTGAACATTGTTAGAAAGAAAACAGAGTTGCGAAATGAACTCGTGATGAGGAATCACTACAATTCTTCCGTTGCGAACTGAGTTAAAAAACGAAGATATCCGGGCGTTGCCCAAGGATGCTTTTATGCTCTGCGACTGCAAATAGCGAAGGAGGACGTCGAGTTCGCGCTGTATTTGAAACTATGACACAATCGAGTTGCACTTTGCTAGAAAGTACGAGCTGCAGTGAACAAAAATGATCCTGGAAATTCGTAAGTACTATTACGAATGATAAGAAAAAAGGATGGGAAAAAAGGAGAGAAAAAGAAAAGAAGAAACGTCATTTTGTACCATAAGATGGGCCGCGATTTTCACAAGTTTTGAACATAGGGGTAACACGCGTCGCAGAGTATAAAAAGATCTTATCTTAGAGATGCGGTAACTCATCAAATCCAGATCTTAGTAGTAACATGGCAAGACAATTTAGGTTTCAACAATACGATGAAATATAATGAGCCAGGTGGAGTGGAATCTACCCAAGGAAAGGAGCATAGGAATGTAAAAAACACATCTGTCCTTTGGGTCAATTCAAGTCGAGGGGGAGACGCAATTTTGCGTCAAGGTCGAAGCTTCTTTCCCTCCCTAGGCTTAGGCTAAAATTGATATCCTCTCCTTCCACATGAAAAAGCATCTGTCAGAGCATAGGTTTCATCTGCTTTAGCCTAAGCCTAGAGAGGGAAAGAAGCTCGACGTCGATGAAAATTTGACGCAAAGTTGCTTCTCCCCCCCCGACTTGAATTGACCCTGTCCTTCTTCACGTATCCACAAAGCGCCAAATTCCCCTGTGCAGGGAGGAGGTTCAGCGGAAGTATTGGTGGATCCAACGAAACTCTCTCCCCCCCCCCCCCCTCCCAGGTAGGAATCCATATGCCGTGATTCGAAACCGGGGTCAATTCCGGGGGGAGACGCAATTTTGCGTCAAGGTCGAAGCTCCTTTCCCTCCCTAGGCTAAGGCTAAAATTGATATCCTCTCCTTCCACATGAAAAAGCATCTGTCAAAGCATAAGTTTCATCTGCTTTAGCCTAAGCCTAGGGAGGGAAGAAGCTCGACGTCGATGAAAATTTGACGCAAAGTTGCGTCTCCCCCCCCCCCCTCCCGACTTGAATTGACCCCGAAACCGTTCATCAACTACAATGAAAACTATTCCCTTCAAAACTAAGAAGATACATAGGCCGTGGCCATACTTCACGTATATGCATCTTGACGCCGGGGACGGCGTCAAATTGACACAATCATGTACCTGTCGCAGACGACGGCGTCAATCTGATAACGCGCACCGTTTGCAAAACGCTCGACCCAACTACACTACAGTAGGTGATCGTGGCGAGACTCCAGGAATTCAAATTCGAAATGGCGTAGTCAGTCTACGTGCCATATGTGCATGTGTTCCTTAATGCTGGAGTTTGGTGCAGGCATGATGGCAGCAATAATTGCCCACACTTGATAGCTGAGGTTCGAAACTGTAAATAATGAACTGCACTTCTCTTTGTCTCTAAATAGTTTGCCAATTTTGTGTGGTTCAGCTGTAGGATCATATAGAAACTTTGTTGACATTCATCGCTTGCAACACGGCTGTACCCAGGAGATGAAGAGCGCCAAAAGCTCAAACGTCAGCAATTGCACAATGTCTTTCAGCTTCATCCGGGGTGGGCATCAGGAACCACACACTGAATCACCTGCAAACCTTACTGGTCCCATTGTGAATAGCCAGTATTCGCTATGTAGCGCGGTTGCGGCGTCCCTCGAGCTAATTCAAGGGTCTCGGGTCATTCGCGCTGCATGCAACTCAGCGACGCGATCGAAGCGGTCGCCGAGTATGAGTGCCAAGAAATGGACGAAGGGACTGAAGCACAGCGGTTAGTTATGTGGCTACGGAACTGTGAAATTTTGAAAGCATTTGTCAATTTTTGAAAAACCTTACACTTATTTCCATTCGGTATAAGTCACTGAAGACGTAATTGGTAGCTAATGGCAATTTGCTGGTGAGTTCTTTCAAGAATTTTTTTTCAAAGAATTTCTAGATCGACTTATCCTGGACTTTTACTAACAAGCAAGTTTTTTCCTTTCTTTACCTTCGATTACTTGAATTTTGCTCATTATTTGCATAAGTTTTTGACGAAGTTACAAAGTTCCTATGTTTAGCTGCGTTATGTGCCGCATACGATGCTAAATAATCGATTGATAGCTTCGTTCGTCTTCGCCATTGTCCCATCGCAAGTGGGCCGAGTTCGTTTTTTTTCTACTAAAACCGTCAACTTTTGGAAGAGCAGACGACAAACCTACGACAGGATGATTCAAGCACTGAAGGCGAATTTCATTCATACCACAAAGTTTTCTGGATCGTCGTTGGTTGAATAGCGTCAGGTGGTGTTTCTGCCACACCTTCCGCTACGCAAAAGGGAGGAGACGACATGCGGTTTTCCAGCGCTTTCTATCAATAGATTTGAGGATTGTCTTGTTTTCCATGAGTGTAGAATGTGACCCAGAAGACTGATATTTGGAAACAAATTGCATGCGTTAATTACAAAACAATGGTGGCATTACATCGACGGATGGCCACAGGTGGCTGGGTGCACGGGAGTACGATGCGGAACGGCGCCGCAGTTCTCACCTTCGCTCACCATAAAAGTGCCGCGCGGCTGACTTCTGCGACCTCGCGACGCCGCATCGGTTCCTCCTGCGCTACACCAGCATGGCTGATAGTTTGTTCTCTTTTATTTTTCTTCTTTTCTTTGTTATGCAGAATACCAGATGAGCATCACAAATCGTCTGTTTTCTGTAGATGTAAGCATCAATATCTTGAATCAGCAATGTCTCAAAATAAATTCAAATGAATTCATCAAATGCAGAGATCGGCATAAAAGTACAGTAGGAACGCGACTGTACAAAACATGTCACATGGCAAATGTACAAGGGTGACTAGAACAGTTATGGGGCAACTGAGTTGAAGTGAGAGGTGCTGTAGACGCTGGAGTTAAGATTTTGCTCATTTCACACCGTCTGACACATCGTGATGAACTCGTTTACCGTGACAGCACCTTTTCCTTCGGAGTCCGCCTGAAAACATTCAATATGAATTCAGCCAGCAACTTTGCGATGGACCCTATGTGACAGAATCGCCTGCAGGGCAAAATGCATGTCGATTCGTGGACACGCTGTTTCTCTAGAAGGGTGAGTAGCATTAGGTCGCACACATTCTTTGTGGGACCGCTGGCCACGTCCGAACCATATTACAGTATGATAAGTGGCAAAATTGGAATCCTGGCATAGTGCCAAACTGTGACAAGACTCGCGCGCGTTTCGCCACAGATTTGCGCGGAATCTCGGCTTGTAGTATTTACGATTCAGTCGAGCGTTATAAACAAAGCGCATCGTCGGAGTCCAGCAGTGGTCTGCGGCGGGCACATAATTTTGCCGCCGCCTGTGCCGCAAAGTGTAAAAGCGGTATTAGTTGAAGAAGAACCGCTCAAAATTTGCAGCGCGCCTGTGCAGCGAGGCACTTAGAACCGATGAATTAACGTTTCCCCGATCCCGTGTCAAATTTACGTGTCACACGACGTTAGCGTCAAATTTTATGTGACTCCGTGCAGTGATCCAAGGCTGCATAATCGTTACGGGGTCGCCGGTGAGAGGCTTACCACGGGGTTTTCCTCGCGAGTGGGCGTGGTTTACCTTCCGCGCCTAGAAGTACGGATTGCCGTTCATGTTGTATGAATTTGTATGGTGAAAGGGTAGTGAATATTACAGGAATTATTCCGAAGACCAAGGAAATACGGGTGGGTCTACTTACGACAGGAAATCCCTTCGCGCCGTCGCCCCCGCGGCGCCACCAGTACGACTTGCCGAATCGATTGTCCTTGGAAGCCCGGCAGAGCGTGGCTGCGTCACCTCTGCACTTCCACTCATGCCACACTGCCTCCTGCACCCGTGCCACACTGCCTTGAAGTCTGTCATGCCCTGCCACTGACTCGCACCGCGCGCCGCTCGCCGCGGTCGATCACGCGATTTTAGTCGTAAATAGACCCACCCAGGAGAAACGCTCTGACTTTCGTACACCACCCAGAAGCAGTTTGCCGCGCATGAAAACCACACATCTACGGGAAAATTCGCTTGATGTACATCCGCGCAGTAGAAGTGGATTATAGGGAAGACCATATTACTGGAGGAATTCGAATAAAATGCTCTCAATGTCACCTGTTGTATCAAGGCAGCTGCTTCTTTGACTGTTATTCGTGTTTTCAACGTTTCGCTCCATGCTACCACCAGTTCCTCAGCAGAAAGCTGAAATTACCGTCATCATCATGTGATTTAATTAGAAAAATAAAATGTACAGCTATCATGAAATGAATAAGTGCATGGAAAGGAAATAAAAGGAACTTACCAATCCATCTTTATTTCTATCGAATTTCTCAAACATCGCATGAATGTCGGCTTTGCAATCATTCAGCTAAAAATTAATGTATTTGTCAGATATGAATGTGCTCTGAATGTGATCAGGGGCAAGCCCGGGTTTAGAAATCCGTATATTTTAATTGAAAAAAAAACGAAAAAGTTGGTCGAGTAGGTCCTTAACAGCCTACATATTAGGTTGTACAATAAGTGTATTCGGTTTTATTCCTGTGTTTCATAAAATTCTCTTTGTTTTGCGTTGCATTGAAAATATGTATATGTGTATGTATACATTCGATAGAGCTTCTTTTGTTCTACAGAAGGGTATTATTTGTTCGAATGCTTCCGCTGTTCAATATTATTGAGGCTCAGAAATGGAGCAATTAAGAACAAAAATCCGCACTTCGGAATTTACTCTATCATTGAGGTCGATAATGATGGTGTGTTGCAAGTGTTCCGGTGGTTAATATGGGGCCAGGTCGCCTATGAGAGAATTTGCCTTGCCAGACGACTAATTCGCCACTAATTTCATGTTTTTACCTACGTAGCTGGTCGACTTATGTCAAGGATAAGGGTCGAAGGATAAAGGCAGATATCTGTGAAGTCAGTATGTATTGTAGTAAAGAATATTTGTTACTTAAAGACAGCATTAGGGGTAATGTGGAAATGGAGAAATCCCTACAAGAAGTCACTCATATAGTAGTCCTGGGCCTAAGAAGGCTACCTGTGGCGAAATCCCGGTGAAAAAAAAGGGGGGGAAAAGCCCCTCCCAGCTGTAGAAACGCCGCGAAACGCCGCAACCGCCCATCTGCCCCGCCTCTTGATAAGTCGATCCCGCCTCCGGATGACGTAATTCCCGATTGACTGGGGTGGGAGCGGCCAAGGAGATGCGGCAGGGTCGAAGGTTTTGCGGCGCGCTTTCGCAGTTTTAGCTGCAAGCTCACTCTAGAAAACAGATGCTATCGTATTTCCAAACACTCCCTTGTGTTTACTTGGCAACATGCCAATGGAAAACCAGATCAGACTACCCGCCTCTTTACGGACAGGTGGTCCGCGCCGAGAATCAACAGTTGCTATTTTCGGGTTCGGGTTTTTTGGTCAATTCCATCCGTTGTTTCTTCACTGTCCTGTTACTAGGCATCTCGCCTTACATATTCACTACTTCTTTTACTTTTCGTCCGACTTTCCCTTAATGCTGTTAAATACTATTTCTGACCAAACGTGGATGCCAGTTACAGTAACAGTCCATAACACAATGTTTAGTCTTACGAGAATGTTAATTTCGTCGTTTCTACAGTGAATTACCCTCAACACAACACTGGTGACCTGACCTCCTAGAACACTGATCGGAACACTTGCACGGCACTCGATAAAGATGATCTTCTACCTTCCATGTCGAAAAATTTAAGGAAATAAAACGCCAATGATCATCTTAATAACGTCTTTAAATACATGAGAAATTGATCACTGATGTATCTTGGCAGATTGCGGAACAAAGAATAACGGGAAAGGTTTTAGCGTTGATCAATCCCTTATTGAGGTGCGCCACGCATTCTAGTTTCATTCAGAAGCGTGGTGGTAGATGAATGCGATTTGGCCCTGGCGATAACTTGATGGCTGCCATTAATGTGATATTTGATCCAGGCACCTCGGGAGTGAGATTACGCGCCACCTGTCGCTGCACCACTTCCGCCCATGTCGAATCATATGGGTGGAATAATTCATCATTAAAGGCACATTCCGCGTTAGGAGAGCGACCATAATCGGGGTCAATAACCCAGAGCCGCTAATTCACTCAGTAGCAGTGAAAAAACTAGCAAAAAAGACGAAGAACCTCGGAAATGGAAACCACATCCTTCAACAACTGGTCATCAATTGGGTGGAGTCACCAATTGGTGGGCGGGGTCCCATTTGCCTCACGCGGGCTTTGCGCTGCCAGGAGGGCTCGTGGCGCCGCTTTAAGGGTACAGCCGCGACAGTTACCCGGGGGTCTATCGGCTGCGGCAGGGTAAATAGCAGGTAAGATTATCGCGGAAAGTGCCTTTAATCAATTGGCATTGGCTGTTGTAATTAAGAAAATTTCTCCAAATGAAATGGTTTGATGAAGTTTCGATCATGGAGCAGGTGTCAAGAACGCCCATTTGTGCCTTCCGAGTACCCTGCTTCTAAGCTTCAAAACTATGAAGCAACTGAAAGACTCAAAGGCAGTGATAGCGGAAATTCGGACGAGTGGTGAAAAATGTTGTGAATACGAAAGTCGATGTGCTTAGTTATACGTCGGTGAAGAAAAAACAGAAGGAAATGGCTAACGACCCGAGAAATAAGATCCCTTCCCTACCGTTGACTTGACGCGGGCGACCTTTCCGTCAAGAGGCATTTACTCGAGAGTTTTCTATTGGCATGGCGCCAAGTCGTAAACACGAAATGATGTTCGAAAACACGACATCATCTATTTTCTGGAGTGCGCGTCAAGCCAGAACTGAAAAAGCGCGCCGCAATACCTTCAATTTCGCCTAAGCTCTTTGGCCCCGCCCACCCCAGCCAATCAGGGATGGTCGTCGCTAGGAGGCGGTCCGAGTCAAGAAAGGCGGCCTTTTTAGCTCTCGGCGCATTCGCGGCGGAGTTTGACGCAAATAGGTTTCCTAGACCCCTAGTCTTTGAGTTAGTGACTCCTTTTTGGGATTCCTTATCACCCGCATCACCCCTATCACTGTCTTCAAAAAACATTCAGTCATACCTTGTAGAGCAGAACAAGCTCTATCGAAGAGAATGTTGCAAAAGACAGTGAATAAAGAACGGGTTGAAGTATCGTCTCTCTTTATCTACCGAAAACTTCCCTCGACACCGTGCTTGACCCTGCTTCGGCATTCCTATGCACAAACTCTTCTTTAGCATCGTATCGTACCTTCATTTTGGAAGTGATAGCGGCAAGAAACTCCTCAAAGTCGATTTCACCATCACCGCTTTTATCCGAGGATCGCATCACAGCCTGCACCACTTTTGGCGATACGTCGCATCCAAATCCACATAACATTTCCGCCACCTGAACACTTTCAATTCAGCTTTTTCTTCGAATTCTGTTACATCAGCTTAATGCCTAATGTTTTTCATTTTGGAATCGAGACAATTCCGTCTTGGGAAGTAAAGGAAATCATCAGGAAACATCCTGAAACAAAATTTCGCACTCCATTTAGCTGAATACGCTGGAATACGGGGCGTGCGACAGGACACTCTGATTAGGTTACTGCTCCACACGCAGTTTGTTCCATCGCGCGCGCGACAAATGTCTTGCTGCTCTGATGGGCGTTTGACTGCGAACCAATGGTGGCCGCTTCGCGTGACTTGACTGATTCGAGTGTCTTGTCGCACACCCCCTGACGAGCGTCCAGACGTGGTGGAACGAAAAATAAGCAAAAGGCGCCATCATGTACACCTATCACGTCAAGTGCAGGGTCAAAGTCAAGGAAATGGAGAGAGAAGGGAGGAGCCCTTTTTATTAGGTGGTTTTTCACTTGACGCAACTACATAAACGTGAGCGACAGTGCGCTCATCGGCTACATATCGTGCATGAAGGCACTCGCGACACCACGACTGCTGCGCCCACCGCATTGGGAGCCTCCTGCTACACATGAGGGAGGGGGAGGGGTAAGTTGGGGCAAATGATACCATAAGGCTAGCTGTAGTGAGATTTTCACATACCTCGTTAGCAGTTATCGTTCCAGAGCCGTCATCGTCCATTGACAGGAAGATTTTGTATACCTGAAATGCGTTCATAGTTGTCTCCTGTCAATTCTGTCGTCCAAATTTTGGAAAAAATTGCGCCCCGGAAAAAAATTTTGAGCTGTTGTATCGTAAAGTGGGTCTAGACGGCTTGACTGACAGAGGTTCACCATTAAATCTTTGTTCTAGCTATTTTCATATGGCCTCATGTTTTTTTATACTTCGTAAAGGTTTTTTGCTTGTTTGGGACCATTTTCAGCACCTGATCCCCTGGGTATCGGTTTCCCAACAACTTGGCCCAAACGTTGTTGTTCGACATGTTGTTATGTAGTGTGCATTTCCATTAACGACATTGGTGTTATTTGGTGAGGGCTTATCGCCAAGGTGTTTTTCGTTTTCACGCGTGTCACCTTCGGAGCTAATGTGGCATTCGAAGCTCAAGAACGAAACCTGAGCCTACGAAAGCGAAAAACACCAGTATCCATCCAATACACAGGGATTCATGCGTACCCATACGCTCTCTCAACCGTACACTCCACCAACTTTTTCATAATGAAAAAGATAAGTAGGAAGTGGGGCAAGATGGGGGTCGATGTGATGAAGCTTCCGCTTGAAAGGACAAATTTTCTATTGAACAGAGTAAAGCTCAAAGACAGCATAGGGGTAATGTGGTTATGGAGAAATCCCTAAAAGGAGTCACTTATATGGAAACGATGAGCCTAAGAAGGCTATCTGTGGCGAAATCCCGGTGAAAAAGTGCGCCTCTAAGCTGCAGAAGAGGTGCAACGGATAAGGGCTACCGCCTTTCGATAATCGACCCCGCCTCCTATCGACGTGATATCTGGTCGGCTACGATGAGAGCGGACAAGGATATACGGTGAGGTCGAAGGTATTGCAACGCACTTTCGCAGTTTTAGCCTGAAGCTCACTCCAGGGAAAAGATGCTGTCGTATTTTCAAACATTCCCATGTGTTTACTTGGCAGCATGCCAATGGAAATTTCGTTCGAAGTTTCCGCCTCTTGACGGAGAAGTCGTCCGCGTTGAGCGTCAGCGAGAGAAGGGGGTCCCATCCACCGGTTTTTGGCCATTTCCATCAGTTTTTTTTTCACTGTCCTGTTACTAGGCATCTCGACCTTCAGTTTCACTATTCTTTTACTTTTCGTCTGAATTTCCCCTTATGCTGCTTTAAGGTCGCGTTTTTGCTCAGCGCCAGCAGTTCGTGGCTGCGATCAGAGCAGCGAGGTAAAGTGGCACAAGAGAAGTGCAGAGACGACGGAGGCAACGAGGCAGAGTGAAATGCGTGGAGACACAGAGATACGCGGCCAGGCCTTGCCGCTGGCACTGCAGAGTACAAACGCGGCCCAAGGAAACGATCCCGAGGTCACAGTTACAAAAAGCTACTGGATCAGTTCCCTTCGTGAGGTCCGCAAATGCAGAAGTTATGACGATTCCACCGCCCGACCTAAGATGCACTGACAACCATGCAGCGGCAAAATTAGCGCCGTTCTTAGGAAATCGATTTTGACAAGAAGTGTGTGAGATTGGAGAAGTGCAACTACTCTAAAGTAATGGAACATATCATGCTGCGTGAACCTTGCGAAAATACGATTTGCACGATCGTGTCATGCTACATGTCGCTGTATGCACTCTCACTTTAGCATGCTATTTTCCCTCCGCATTGCACAGCCCGTGAGAGGTAACATGCTCACGTTATAGAGGGAAAATAGCACGCTTAAGTGAGATTGCGCATGACGACACGATCGCTCTATACAATAATCATTTTCAGTGATGACATGAAGATATTGACACGCCGTTATGTTTGCTTTTTGCCTCCTTTCACGTTGCCTTTTGTGTCTTCCACATGAGCGTTCCTAAAGGAGCATTCCATCTTTGCCGGAAAGAAGGGATTGGCTGAGTCGTTATTGGGAGAAGGTCGCTAAGGGGCTTTGTCCCACATTTCGCAACGTGCAAAATGGGCGACACACCATCCGCCCGCAAAGTTTTCTTGCCAGTGATGACCCAAGTAAGACCCCATTCCGAAGCATGTGAGGTGCGCTTTCAACGCATTTTTTGATGAAGCACATTCGTGGGAATGAGGGAACGTGCCTTCTTGTCATTTCAAAATATATAAGTCGTAAATCTATCCGCAAAGATGGATCCCAGCGAAGGAGACAAGTATCAAGGGAAAAACCAATTCTGCAAGGATATGTCGATGTACTGAAGCCACGACGAAATTCAATTTTAGATTTTAGGATAAAGTAGTCGACGAGTGTATGTCAAAACTAGTAGAATCTTCTTAAAATAAAAATGTTTTGTACAAAATCTTTTGTAGACATGATTTTGATATTTTTAATTTTTTAATTTTTAATTTTTGTAACTGCTGTTTATCGCCGCAGCTCGCGATGCGAAAGTTACTACGAGGATGCTGAGTTAAGGGCAAAAGCTTCTGTGCCGGACGGGACTCGCACTTCATCCTTTCCGGGGATATGTGCTAATCCATTACACTACCGACACCACCTTCACCTTAACTCAGCTTTTTAATGGTATATTTACCATAGCTTATCAGCACTCACACGTACAACGTGTTGAGCCGGTTGGCCAATATCGCCATCGAACCGTGAAGCTGAAAGCTTAAGTAATGATTTTGATATTTTTAATTTTTTAATTTTTAATTTCTGATAACTGCTGTTTATCGCCGCAGCTCGCGATGCGAAAGTTACTACGAGGATGCTGAGTTATGGGCAAAAGCTTCGGTGCCGGACGGGACCCGTCCGGCACCGAAGCTTTTGCCCATAACTCAGCATCCTCGTAGTAACTTTCGTAGACATTTCTTGACTCCCAAGGTGACTGCCATTGTGCACCCTCTAAGCGACTAGAATCGTCCGTTTTGTCCGGTTTTGGTGCTCCCCGAAAGTAAGCAGTTCATTCTTAATGTGGACAACGAAAAACAAAACACGCTGCCCCAGTTCCACATAACACATTAATCATCGCTACGACAGCTTCCACTTTCGAAAACGTCCAACTGTTTAGAGACCCCTCGAATATTTACTAGAGATGACTTGTAGAATATGAGAATAGGGTATTCAAGGATCGCACCTGGTTGGAATTAAGGAATGCTGTCAATCAAACGTTTACCTTTATGAGCTATGAGACCTGTGGATCACCCTCATATCTTGAGTCTTAATACTGGTTGTGCAGGGATGATTGAAGGTACCGGGAGGATCAAGCGGGAAGTGGGTATGTACCCTTATGTCAGGATTTCACACCGCGGCATGTCGCAAGTGAAGCAATGCGGACGAGCTAAATGCATGGGTCCCAAAGCGATTACAAGTCAACTGCGTATCGCGCCCCTAACATTACCGTGTAATCGTTTTAAGACCCAAATACCGGGACGCGCATAGCTCGCACACTGCGCCGCACGCCGCTCGTCGTCGTGCCATATCGTGACATAAGGGTACACCCCGGGAAAAGTTAGAAGTGAAAATACATGTTTTCCGAAAAAAACATTCCACTTCAGAAGGCGTGATGTATGGCGAAGCATGAATAGAAAAAGCGCGGATTGGGGTCTTATCACGATTTCGCGGGGCTGTCAGTCACGGTGCTTCGCATCCGCTGGGCGGGGCCGTTCGCGATTAGCTAATTTAGCACTTGCCTTATGCAATCTACTCCATGGGCTAGTGATACAGAGGGGCGCTAAAAGGGTAGAGGAGGAAGGGAGGTTTTCGAACTTTCTCGCCATTTTGATTCGTCCATTCTCTACTGTTAATTGCTGAGCATCCCTACTTTCATGTTCTACAATCTGCATTTACTCCTCTCAGTGTCTTCAAAGGGATCACTGACGGAAATTTGAGTTCTTCTCTTACTCACATGTTCATGTTGCATTTGCAATCTACGGGCCATCTACAAAGATTCACGAGATGAAAACCAATTTCCCGGCTGAGATACAGCTCCTCAAAGTATCGTTCGACGACGTGGGGGGTTCGGGGAGGCGAGACCGCGAGGGCTGTTGGAGCAAAGAAGCGGCGACCATGTGGTCTGGGACACAGAGTGGGAAGCAAATCAACGTCGGACACAAAAATTTCAACTACGCTTTTCTCACCGACAGCTGTTCAAACGTTGCTCGGTAGGAACTAGAACGGGTAGCGTTATTCCAGTTTTTCGGATTCTGCACTGGAAAGGGAAACTTCTGGATTTTTTTCGTGCTTCTATCCATGCATTGTATTTATTAGAGATATTTCGAAAGCAGTTAGAATCGTGGAATTCACGAGGACGATTCCTTCAGCTGAGCAAACTGAAATACGTAATGAACTCGTTTTGTATACCCTGCTTTTTCATTCCACTTTGTTCGCCTCTACTGTAAGAGACACGAAATATGCTCCTCTTCCTGATTTCGGCTTATCGGCGAGGTCTTACCATCACCGGGGTGTGTAAACTTATGTCAGGATTTCGCACGACGACGAGCGGCATGCGACGCAGTGTGTGCGAGCTATGCGCGTCGCGGTAGTTCGGTCTTATTGTTAGGACGATCGCACGGTAATGCTAGGGGCGCGACACGTAGTTAGCTTGTAATCGCTTCGGGACCCGACAACATGACGCCTATAGCTCGTCCGCGTTGCTTCGCTTGCGACCTACGGCTGTGCGAAATCCTGACATAAGGGTACACACCCCCACCACCGGACGCATAAGCTGTTGCTCTCCTTTATCCACCCGCCTGTGCTCTGATGGCCGGTTGGGAGCCGAAGTCCATCCCCTTCTCTTCCCCTCCTTGCATCCCCTTCTGCTCAGTCATCATTAGGAACGGGTGCTTCCAAAACCAGCAACACATCAAACTCCCTAGAGGGCGTTTTTGACATAACTTCTCGTTATTAAGGGCCTCTGCGATTTCAGTCACGATAAAATATGATTGTGGTACCCAAGGGCGTTCTAGACCGACAAGAAGTGTACTGTTGCAATGATGGATGAAAAAACGCCATGTGACTGAGATTAGGCTGGTGAAAAAAAAACAGAAAAATATTATGATATTCAGATACCATCCGCTTCCCGAGGCGGAGGTGGTGTTGTGACGAGTAGCACGCGTCTTCCAGCATGATGCGGAAGGCGCCGCTATGGTGAGGAGGAAATAGGAACTGGGAAGAAATATTCTCCGTGAAGGAACATTCCAGTCCAAGAGTCACAGAAAATGTTGACACAGTTCGTGAAAGAGTTGTCACCAATCTTGGTTGGAAGCTAAATATCAGAACAGTCATAATTGAAAAGATGAGTGTTCTACCTATAAGCACTGCCTACTTCTTTCCCCCCCCCCCCCCCCCGTCTCATTCAGTCTGCTGTAAGGCATTCCTTCACTCATCATCTCCAGAATCTTGATAACATTGGAGCGCATCATTGCTAAAACAGAATTAGTCCGCGATAAGCGCCTGACGGTTTCAGGCCATAAGCCGACAAACGTGGATGAATAGCAATCAAGCGATTCCCTCCGGGGAATACGGCGAAAACATGACACGCAGCACCTTAATCCACAACACAACGCATGCAAGGTTGTGGAAGCGTTATTTACTCTACTCAAAAAAATAAGCAAAATAAAACTCGAATAAGTTTTGAGAACTGATTTCAACAGTTTGACGATGAGAGCATTCACTAGTGGGCGCACGGGATGAAGCGTGTGTTTCTCGAGTGGCGAATATGTACGGGTCAGTAACCAACATGTCCCACCAGAGAGAACTTGTCTAGAGTTTTTCGAATTCCGTTGACCAATAAGCTCTACAAATAGCGATTTTTGAGTTTTCTACTTTTGTCAGCCGCCCGTTTTTACCGCGTCGCACGAAGTGGTAGCTGTTACGGTTATGGGCAATACCTCCGGTCATGGACGGGCGGGACTCGAACCCGTTCTCCATGATTCGGTTTTTTGCTAATCCATTAGACTACCGAGTCCCCTTTTACCTTAACGCAGCCTCTGATTGGTATGTTCACCATTCAGAAGATCTGTTGCGTACAGAAATTTCCCTACAATCTAATATGAACTTCAAAGGGAATCGTTAGAGGAGGCAGGTTTTTCTGGATAGCCTTGATACTGTCTCCAGCCCCTATTGATCCTACCTCCTAAGCATTTTTGTTCTTTTGTGTAGTCTGAGGCTGCTTTTGTTTTGGTAGTTGAGAGTTTACAACTGAAGCAAGAGCGTATGGAGTAGAGTGATAATAATAGAGTAGAAAAAAATTCAGAATGGATTTTCAAACTGATCATTGAACAAGAAACGGGTATTTCATTTTTTCGACTAATTTTCAGAGCGACATGGTCCCAGAAATCAGCTAACGTCGTTTCCGTTCAACCAAAAACGTCGATTCCTCAATTCTGCACCGCGTCCGATATAAATTATGTTTTCATGCACGCTTTCCGAACTCGAGGTCGAGTAAGTCGGAGATCATTCGAATGAAACTAGGCTTCACCATTTCATAAGAGTTCCTCATTCGAAAGGAGACTTATGTCAACTCAAGAACGATTTTGAACTCCTACGCAAGAGTGCAGGTCATGACACTCGGAATGGGCCATTGCGCAAAATAGGCTGGGCCACCGAGAGCTGCAAGTTCCCTCCTTCAGTTGCGAACTGGTTGCGGCATGCTCCAGCGATCCAGATCCACTTCCACTGTCGGTTGCCACTACTCCCACAAAGGACGTCCTATTTCCTGCTGCCACTCTGTATCTTTTACAAAGGGCTTTTTCACCAGGAAGTCGCCCCACGTCAAGCTCACTCTGAACTGGACGCTTGTCTTTATCCGTCTGCGCTCTCGCCGACGAAGTAGAGATGTAGGCGAGGGAGGGCGTGACTCCGAAACGGCGCGCTCACTTAAATCAGAACCTGAGTCCTGAAACACTGGAAGCTCTCGTGTTTTCGCCGTCGCTCGATTTATCACATATTTAACATGATCCTCCCAAAGGATAATAATGAACAGTCTTAGCCATACTCTTAAGCCAACCTTCTGTTAAACTGCATAGACCTGATACCCGTCAGGAGAGCTTTGGTAGGTGAAAATAAAAGGATAATGGTAATTATTTGACTTTAGTCAACTCCCTGTCGGGATGAGCCGCGAAGTCTTGTTCCATTCCAAATTGCGGTGGCAGGTGGATGCCGATTTGGTCTACACACTTACGGGGGCCGGTACTTTTATCCTACCAGACGAGGCTGGTACCAATTCACCAATTCCGAAGAAATGGGAAGTTGTTTGATCAGAGGAGGCGTTGATGGGATCTGATCCTCGCACCATAGGAGTAGTGTGCGCCATTTGCCACTGCACCACCTGCCATACTTGAAAATTTCTTCGGATGAACCCTTTTCATTTTCGAAGTTCGTTGAACTGCTAGTTGCCCCTACCAACCTTACGTTTTCCATGCTTACACTTTGTGGCGGTTTTGAATCGTAATGGTTCAAGCTGACACGGATGGTAACGTACCCTTTCGACGTCCTCCTTACTGATATTGTACTTTAAAGCATATTCTTTGGCATTGTTCAGTTTAGCATTCTTCTTTTTGAGTTTCTTCTTGGGCACTTTGTGCTCAAATAGAGCCTTCCAAAACATATTGTCCTTTTCGACAGGCATTCTGTAAAATATGTAGAATAAATATAAGAAGTGTGAAAACGTATAGTAGCAAAACGAGTAACGAGAAACTATTCAAAAGAGACGCGAGTTTTGCGAGAATAGGCCAACTGAAAAAGATTTAGCTGCAGGAGGAACCAAAGCGGTGTCGCTCTATGCGATTCTCCGTGTCAAATTCCTACTGCACTTATCGTGAAAACGCTGGGCGCATGTCGCTCTCAGGGTCTTCACGTTGTCGCACTGGCTCCCTCTGCACCATACTAATTCGAAGAACTCAGCCTCCTAAACAATAGGGATTTTTAAGGACATCATAAGAAAAACCAGGAAAACCGATTTGTAGTAGAAAAAAAAATTACGACAATCGAATCGAGTCGCAATTGAATACTACATAGAGGATAAGAGAAAGTGAGCGAAAACCGTATTGAATCAGGAGTGTCTTTGTGAGCCAGTTGAGGGCTTTCGCACCCAAACATCATGAGGTGGAACTTAATTTGGAAGATTGTTTATGTCGTCTTCCGAACTGTATATGCCTGATAAATTTTTATATTTATTACTTTCTTCTGTGACGAATGAGTGATGAATGCATGTGCATGAGTATGAGCCCCGAGTACCAAAAGATGAAAGATGGAAATGAGAAGATGGTAGTTAGGCTAAATGAGTGGGTACTGATCCGGGCTTCATAGCTTTTGGAAGCACACCTCCATAATGACGTTCATTAACGATTCCACCAAGTAGCATCGATTACCATAGTAATGAGACAGTGCATGTAGAGATAACGGGTATGGTCCTTAATTAAGCCCGTTGTATCATGCCCGGGCTCGACTTTGAATATAAGATTAATTCGAGGTCCTTTCTGTTTCGAAGTCTTTCGAGTCGAAGCAGTCCTTTGGCGTGTAGGAAGAATTTAGAAGCCTCAACATGTTGTGATGGGCACCCTCTCTGAGCGACAACTCCTTACCATATTTATTAGAGGGTCAAGGAAAAACTGTGTGGATATAATGGCGGTGAAAGACACGCTCTGGTTGCTTAACGCAGCCACACACAGGAAGACCACCCCTGAGTTGACCGTTATAACAGGTATACGCGTAAAGCGCCGAGCATGACCGTCACACATTACAGATCCACGTCGTTCCGCTCAATATGTCATTTATGGAGCAAGCCGCAAAACTCGTTTGCCACGAAATTCAAGAGGGGAATAGGAGATCATTCTGAGCGTTCTTGGCCACTCCATTTCGCTTTTTTAGTACTCCCGTACCACGTGGCCCCTCTACTTCGATTTTTCACCTTTTCAACTCGTTTTCAATCAAGTTGTTGCTCGTGTTGCCTTCAGACATGTCAGCTATGTAAATGGCGCTCATCGCTGCTGGTCTCATATAATTGCTGATTCAGGAACTCAAGGATGTTCAAATGGAGCAGACAACAGAGCAATCATCATCATGGGGTATGTCCCGTAACAAAAAATGGCTCAATCTATTTTTGGTTACAAATGCTGTTGCAATGAGAGGACCTACTTTCGCCGTATCACCCTAGCCGTCTATGCATTTGTAATACTTGTCTGCAAGTCCTTGCATATGTGCATAGCACTATAAATATCCGTCAAGATTTTTTATTGGATATTCATTCTATAACATTTCAACTTTGCTTCAGTATTTAGCATGTACTAATTTTCATTGCAGTCCATTACGCGGATGTCACCTTAAGGATGCGAAAAAACAAATGGTCAGATTCTAAAAGTTCGGGGCTCCTCTTTTGGTTTGTCGGTGATATAACGGATAAGCGCAGTGCTCGAAGGGCATAGCTACGAAACCTGTCCGTGGTCGATTTTGTTCAAAACTCAACTCTTACGACGACTTTTTTATGGCTCAAGCAATGGGTGATTCAGACAGACAAACAGAGTCATCAAATTCAATGAGAGTTCCAAAAATGTTGCCAACGGTGTCATGGGACACATTTATGCAGAAATACAGCGTTATCTTTTCGAAACACTTCATCGCGCTTTCCTCGTTTAAGTGGGTTTCTCAAAGTTTGACAAGGAGCGCATAATATGTAGCAAAAAAGGTTCAGAAACTCCGATGTATCACTATCAAATTAAAAAATAAGATGATAATAAATCATGAGCGCATGGAAGAAGGGAATTATGCTTGAGGTGCCACACAAAGTGTTACTATTTTTTTTCAGTTTTTTCATAAATTTACTGGATATGGGATCACGAAGGGTCTTTCATGAGGGCCCTCCTACTGCAGGAACTGCAGTGGGCATGTGGGTAGCTGCATTTTAGCCTGTGTAATATTTTGAGGCAAAATTGGTCGACGCACGTAGTTAACCAGCCTTACTTGATGATCTTTATGGGCGGTAACTTCTCGGATGGGTGGTTTCCGAAATCACTTGGGCTGTTTAAGACCTCAAAGGAGTGAATATCAATGGGAAAATGGGCCAACCAAATTTGGTGGTACTCTTGGGCATAAGCTCAAATATCCTCGATGCTTGACTGTGAATTTTTCCATGCGTTAATTCCTGAAAGCTTATTTATCGATTGAAACCACGTGAATCTGTGATGTGTGGCGGTGAGGCGCGGCATGTGATGTACTTTTTTGAGGGAAGACCTGAGTTCTGATGGATGTCTGCTGCCGAACAGTGCACAACGCTGTTATGAAGCTAAAGCTTTCGCTCATTGTGCCAAAACTATCTCCCAAACCAGTGCCGTTTATTAATGGTGACCATGCTTGCTTCTACCAAAACGCCCGCAAATGGTGCCATAGGCCTTTGAGACGATTGCAGGAAGACATCGTTTCCACAAGAAAGATCGCAGGAGTGAAAACTAAGAAGGTAATTCAAGTGTGATGGTTAAGAGCTGGAAGACTGCCTGATGGCAGAGATAAGGTCTTTAAAAAGGCAATCACATCTGACAGTTCAAAATTAAATAACTTAAAGGTAGTAATAGGAGTAGTGAGAGTCGAGTATCAAAGGATTATCGAAAGTCCAGGTGCTTACAGGTCCGAAAGTGAAGAAGAAACGGAAAAACGGTCAAAAATTCGAAATAAACCCCCTTCCTACCGTTGGCTGCGAGAAGAGGTGGGGGCTCTGTGTTCGAAAGGGACGGGCACCGTTAAGACAAGTGGCAACTTTTGAAAATACGGCTCCTACTTTTTCATCAAAAATTTCGTAACATTCAGTCTTTCTGGACCCGTAGCTTTCATTTGAATAACTCGCTTTGGGTGATCTCCTACTCAACTCCTACTATTGTCTTTGACAACTATATCAACTACAGGAAGAGGTAAGTATGAAGCGAGTAGTCTACCGAGTCTCGCTCAATGCGACCAGAAAACAAAATTTATTCTGTTTTGAATAAATGAGCCGAGTAATTCCGATGTTGTTCTATGGTACTGTGACTATGAATAATGAGTGATGAAATGGGAATTTTGTACTTTAATTTGTCGTTGCTGCATTTTCTTTTTTTCGCGTGTCAGTTTGCTAGTTTGTTAGTTAGTCTTCCTTTGTATTTGCTTGTGCCTTAACCAATTGCCTTCCAAGAACTAGCGCCTGTCAGTCCTTGACAGCGCCGTTGGCGGACCTACTAAGCGGTATCCGGAGTCTCCTCTTGTATGCCATCAGGCTTGCAGTGATGGCGGCCACTGCCTACCGTCTACTACACTCCGCCCCACTCCCCTCCCCGCCTATGCAAAGCAATCATATCTCATATGCAACATTTGCTTTTTAGTTATCGACAATGCTCCACAGACACCCATTAGGGCCCAAGTCCTCTCGCAAAAAGTGCATCACATGCCGCGCCTAACCGCCACACATCACAGTTTCATGCGGTTCCAATCGATAAACAAGCTCTAGAAATTAACGCACTGACATTTACAGTCAAGCATCGAGGATATTTATACCCAAGAGTATCACCAAATTTAGTTGGCCCGTTTTCCCGTTGATATACACTCCTTCGAAGTCTTGAAGAGCCAAAGTGATTTGAGAAATCACCCATCCGAGAATTGCCTTTTGAAAGTTATTGCTTGCACTAGCTTTTTGATAGTAAATCATAAATGCGAAACTCTATTATGGCAACGAGTGCCGGACCCATTTTCACTACGAAGGTGGGTCTCGGGACGGATATAATGATGCTGAGGTGACTGGGCAACATCAAAAACCACAATACGAGTGTAATTATGAAAGGAAACGCCACTCATAATGGGGTTACAAGCAACGATGGGGCGGAACAGCCGACTAATGCACACTGAGAATATTGAAAAACTTCACGAACTGGGAGTAAGGCACTTCCCACTCACTTTGGGACGACCTCCACCCCCGTACCCCTGATCGAAATCGGTAGTGTCGCGGTGGATGAAATCCATACCACCTTATCTCTTGTCACTTCGTTTGGATATTCAGGCGTGGAAGAGCGGAAGATGAGCTCAGGGGTATTAAAACTGCACTTTGAACACAACCACACTACTACGACACCCTTGAGCAAGCAAATAAGACCCCTATTCTTAAGGAGAATACTTCGATAGGACCTGAGTCTGAGTGAGGGTGAAATAAGAACGAACACGCAGAAGAGCGGCACATCAAGGTCCAGTGAAATGGAAGAAATGGAAACAGCCGGCATTGCTTAATCTCGCGTTCATGTAGATAACTCTTTTTTGGGCGGGGCATGAGAGCGACGTCTGTCGGCTATTGCCTTCTCAGCAATGTCATTCCAATAGCTGAAGCTTGCCACTTTCAAATGTTGGGGGGCTAATTTCATCGCTAGGTGCGTTTCCTTTCAGTACTTCGCCTTTTTCCAAGTTTTATGAGCTCCACAAAATATCAGCCGACAGGAAAAAATTGAATTGGCGTGCTGAAGGACATAGCTAGTCAGGGAATGAGAGTGAGAAAGAACAGAGGAAATCAAATGAATTCGGATGATATTCGTTAGAATGGTGAACAAGTGAGCCTGGAACATACTATGCTTCTCCTCTTCAAAAACACCGCCGCGAAGTAAAGGGGATAGAATTGCGAAAAGGGTCTACAACTAAGGGGTATGCACCCTTATGTCAGGATTTCGCACGACGGTGACCGGCGTGCGACGTAGTGTGTGCGAGCTATGCGCTTCGCGGTAGTTGGGTCAACGATTACACGATAATTCTAGGGGCGTTGTACGCAGTTGACTTGCAATCGCTTCGGGACCCAACAACATGGCGTCTCTAGCTCGTCCGCACTGCTTCGCTTGCGACATGTCGCGGTGCGAAATCCTAACTTAAGGGTGTACACCCACAATCAATAGGTCTCGTTTGAATTCTTTCGATCTCACGGCTTTCGGTGGACGAATAGTTGTGGTGGGCGAGCAACGGGCAACATTCATGTCTGGCTTTCTTACTGGGTCATTCCATGAGTAATGTATCTACGAAATGACAAGTTCAGTTTCCGCGCGCGTCACAATGGGGCCGATTTTCAGGCTGGCGAAGTGGTTGGCTCGGATGACAAGAATTAAGCGCACCGGTAAGTAATCAAACCATCATCTTTCACCCCAGAAAAATCAATCAAGAAAGAACGACGCCACTTCTTGATCGATCAAATACTGGAAATTGCAGAAGAGGTCGTGGCCAAGTATGGGACATATGTTTGGTTGATTTTTCTGAAGTGAAATATGTGTTGAATTAATTGTCGGTTTGGTGAATTTTTGTCGGCTGGACACACCTCTTCTCCAGCCTGAATGTTGGCCCCATTCTAACCTACCCAACAACTGAACTACTTTTTGTAGAACAGAAAAACCTTTCGCGAAAGATGTATGAAATGCTGCGGAACTAGCAACTTTGTAGGAAGAATGTTCGTTCAAAAAATACGACATAGTTATGGAATGACCCAATAGCTGCCCTTAGCTTCTACTTTTGCATTTCGCAGTCGGCCAGAATCATCCTACCATTAATACTGAGAAAAAGGGAGTTGGTATTAGTGACTCAGCCGGAAAGGACGCAAAAGAGAACACAAAAATATGGATTTCCGAAGCTTTCATTTCTGTCTTCCGATTTTGGGCTTTGCCCAAAACTCAGCACTCTCGCAGCAACAGAAAAACAATGTTTCAAAATTTCAGATAAACTTCAAAATTTTGAATAAAGTTTTCAAAAAAAATCTATGCGGGCAAGATAAAGGTAGATATCATGTGATATAAGAAAAGATAGATATCATGTGATATTATACTATTATACGATATTATACGATACGAGTAAGAAATCGATTCGTAACTGCCATAATAAGTTATACAGATTCGTCAAGACTAAACGCTACAGCGCGTCCTATCCTGATAACGAAGTACTCCAACACATATGTGGCAAGGTGAGCTTCAAGGTATATTTTAAGATCATTTCAGCAAAGCTTCTTTTTCAATCTTCATAGCACCTTGTGAACATTTGGGCACACTAACAGAGTTTACACGACAAACAAATCCCCATAACGCCCACTAAAACGTGTCATACAGAGCTAATTATTCAGTATTTACAGCTGGAGGTACATAGTACTATGGTCCGAAAGCTGTTGCTTTTGCAAACAGATCTCGCCCAGACCGAGACTGGTTCTTACCTAGACTTGCAACTAGAAAAAAGCGGACTATTACGTCGGTTCACAAATTCTGCTTTATTTGGAAAATTTTTCAAATAAATCTCATCTATATTTGATACCAACCGAAGAGAATGTCCACGATAATTTGAAGACACTAGGATGGTAAGGCGAAAGTGAGAGAGAGAGGGGAATGCATGCTTTCTGAAAACAAAACATTCCACTTCAAAAGAGTGGTTGTGCAGCGATCGTGTCGAAAATTACGGCGTGGGGTCTTATCACGACCGCAGCACGGCGTGTCCTTTTGTAGTTCATCAGCCGGGCGACTTGCCGACGAGGGTGGGACAACGTTCGCAGCCGGCTGATTTACACTGTCCGCCCGTCTGCAGTCCACCCTTACTAGTGATGCAGAGACGTGCGAGGGAGAAGGGGATTTTCGGGCTCCTATTTCTCGGTTTTTTTTCACCGATTTTACTCATTCTTTCTCTACTGTTACATTGCTGAGCATCCCTACTTTCATATTCAAGAATCTCACGAACTACCCCTTCTGGTATTTTCCCCTTCTGGTAATAGGCACTTCTGTTACCCACGTATTTATTCTATATTCACTTACTAAGGGGCCGTATGCAAAGTTTCATGCGCATATGTAACACTCCAATTGAGACGAAGCCCTCCCGAAGTGACGGGCGATGGGGTGGGGGCGTCCGAGTAGGTTCAGACGCTAGTGACCAGTAAGGCCGCGGACATACTTTGCGGTGCCGCCGGCAAGGCGTGGCTGCGTGTCTCGGTGTCTCCGCCTATGCCACCCTCTTCCTTGTCTGCGTCGTCTCTGCACCTCCCCTGTACCACTCTACCTCGCTGCCTGTGAACGTAGCCACGCCCTGCCGCCGGTGAGTATGACCGCGGCCTAAGGTGACAGTCACGTGGTCAAGAACGCAGAGCGAGAACTAAACCAACACTGAGCGCGAAAATTTGAAATGCCATATGACCGCTGACGGCTGTCAAAATGTTGTGTCCAGAAAAGTTGCGGGAATACAGACGAGTGATCTTCTTCCAGTTTTTCGATGTTTGCTTCGGAATAAGGAAAGTTTCTTGGTTTTCGTGTTCCTGTTCATGTACTGAAGCTAGTAGAGTAATTTTAAAATGAATTAAAACCACGGAAATGCCGTGCGCGTTGCCCTTGAACTTCGACAGTGAAATCTTTGTATACAGTGCCAAACTGGTTGCTGATCAGGGCCTCAACGCTCCTGCTCACACTGAAGAGGCTGTAACCCGAAAGAGGTCGGTCGTCCTGAGCGTTCATAATCGTTGAAGCTCGTCTCCGTCTTCAAAGCGACTGAACCGACAGCGAAAAGGGCCATCGGTAGTCGTGCCCGGGCTGAATTCAACGCTGACCCTGGCAGCCCTGTCCCATGAACTGGTGCCAAGTTGGCGCTCGTAAAGGTAGATGGCTCGAAGTTAACGGTGGACCATTTTTTAAATCAACCTGGCTTTGCCCACTGACCCTCGTGCTTTTATACCCATGAAGCTGAAGCTTCGAGAATCTTCTACGCTGACCCTGAGCCTTACTCAAAATTTCCAGAAACAAGTTTGGAGTAATTCAAAAAACGTTATAAATGAGACGAAACTCGTGAACCAATGCAAAGACATTCGAATACGTAGCTCATAGAACGATCTGAGTCTGAAGAGAATTCTGACTCCTTTTGGTGGCTAGGCCAGGGGTGGAAAAAGACAGCATTTTGCAGAAGATGAACAATGATGCCCAAGATTGCAAACATGTCAGCCAGCCGCAGGAGATAGCTATATGCAGCGATGGTTGA
The DNA here is from genome assembly GCA_963978905.1 of Trichostrongylus colubriformis. Lineage (NCBI taxonomy): Eukaryota > Metazoa > Nematoda > Chromadorea > Rhabditida > Trichostrongylidae > Trichostrongylus > Trichostrongylus colubriformis. Next base: position 38,418,723 of record OZ022259.1, read on the forward strand.
TTGATGCCAGTCACGAATAAAAGGTGTTCTTCAAAAGAACTTCGCGGCAACCATCAGATTTGTTCCATCATTTGTCACTTGTGCGCTCAACGTCACAGTGGGTCTGAAACCACGTTCTCGAACTTTTCAGTCGAAAACTGATCCGCCTACGCATACGTAGCTTGGTACGATTATTCATCACTGTGCGATGCATTTGCTGTGAAAATGGCAAGGCGGTCGCACCAGAATTTCGCAGTACTTATGGACCAATACCCCTCCACGCTTTGCCATTAGGAGTCATGACTGCCATAGAGTGAGTTTCATTTCTCAGCGTACGTGGTGTAGTGACAAGTGGGTTGGATCCACATGCATGGTCTGGGGATCGAATCTCCGACCGATGCTCACTGGGGCCAGCCAAGATCTTCATCTCTTGGTGCTACTGAACTAATACCGTACTCGTCCAAGAGAACAGAAATGCTGACATGCACATCTGTTGCCCTCGCTCCGAATCGTTGCATGAACTGAATCTCCTTCACATGTCACTACGATTTTAGATGGAATTGGAAAGTTTGGAGCATCTTGGGAGGACCTAGCTCAATGCTAAATGCATCACGATCACGGTTTTACGCTTCATCCGCTTCAAAATGTATTAAGAGAATTAAATAATAGACGCTTTATGGGTCAACTAGATAAGAACGACAGGGTCTCATATGTCTATGATGATATCAGAAGGGGTAATTCGCCGATTGTGGAACATAAAGCAGAGCTGCCAAGTAGCGCAACAGCAGGGAAAGAATTGGATGGAGCGGTCAGAACTGCGAGAAATAGCAGCCATCCATTCACACCACCCCTTGGCATCATGAGCCGCAGAGGGTCACATGCAGACTGTGAGGGGCTTTGACAAGCAGCTGCGAACGTTGCTCCGCCCTCGCAGCGACTCGACCAGTGAAGCGCGTGAGGTCGTATAAAGATCCCAGAGTGCGCTTCTCAACGCGAGTTTCGCCACGAATTATCTCTTTACAGACGGCCTTCACAGTTACGGGAAACGTCGACCTCGGTCTTACTCTCATCGCCTACCCTTCCGGTGCCTTTCGGCTCTCCTGGTCTGCGGGGCTAATTCTATAACTCTTTCATAAGAAGATTTCACATCAGCTTTTGCAGTTGAAATAGACTCGTGCCTTATGCGCGCGATGACAAAAGCCTTTGTGAAGTTCCTGCAGTTCAAAGGACCTCACTTCGTTATTTCCATTAATGAGCTGAATACCAGAACGAAAAACACATGCACGGAAAGGAGGAGTCAGCAGAATAACCACGAAGATAATTGTGTGGAAATACAATCCTTTAGTCTTTAAGCTGTTCCACCCCTGTGGTTTTTGCTCCAATCGGTCAACTTCGCATGAAATTCGACACCAGCAGATGGAGACTTTGAAAAAGGATATCGTTTTCAGTAACAGCACAAGACAACTAAGCGCTTCGCTAAAATATCACGTTTTACATAGTCTTTGAGGCATAGTGCTCATTCCTACTGCACTATGCCCCAAAGAAACTTCGAATAGAACGCAAGGTGCAAACGTTCAGAGTCGAGTCATACAGGGACCATTCACTCAGTGCCACTATTTGATTACCATGTGTATATTATATAATACGACATTTAACATATATCTTACTTGTATTTCTTTTATTTCTTTTTCTACTGTATTACTTATTGCTATTTATTATCACTATTTATTACTATTACATTATTATTACTATCACATTATTATCATTCTATTTGATTAGAGCCACTATTTGATTACCATGTGTATATTATATAATACGACATTTAACATATATCTTACTTGTATTTCTTTTATTTCTTTTTCTACTGTATTACTTATTGCTATTTATTATCACTATTTATTACTATTACATTATTATTACTATCAGATTATTATCATTTACTTTTTTATTCCTTTATCTTACAACAAGTCAAAGGGTGAATAAAGACGGTGTTAAAAAACAATCGAAGATGTAATAAAATGGTGTTAGAAGGATGTTGGTATATGGGCAAAAGCCTTGGTTTCGGACTGACTCGAACTCGCACTCCATGTTTTCCGCGCATTAGGATAGTCCATTGCGCTATCGAAACCGCGTACAACCTATTTCAGCTTCTTGATTGTATACCTATCATGGCTTATCAGCACTCACAAGTATAACGTGTTGAGATTAAGGTAATATTAATAATAGAATAACAATAAAACAGTATTGTTTTCATAATAAGATATATTATAAAAAGGCAAAATGAGAGGTAAAATATAAAAGTATAGGTTTGAAAGACAAACGAGAAATAAGAAGAAAATAAGAAATGTGTAAAATAATGCTAATCTTAAGATTTTTAGGCTACGACCTCACCCTCGTCGTTCAAAGCCGGAATATATAACAATCATTGGAGCATTTGTTGGCCTTAATTTTACGGTAGTTTTTGAGCTAACATAAAATATCCGTATTAGTAGTGCTGAGTCCGTGTAGTAACTTTCGCATCGCGAGCTGCGGCGATAAACAGCAGTTATCAAAAATTAAAAATATAAAATATCAGTATTTATGTGCTAAATAATTTAAAGTGTATACTTGATGGGGGTATCATTTACACTGGCGAGATATGTTGGGGAGGGGAGATTGTTGTTGTTTGCTAATCACGTTGGGAATCTTGACAGGTGTATCAGACATCGGACGTTCCCTACCCCCACCTGCTGACATTGCTAGTAGCATTAATTACTCTCTTGTCTAGATAAGTGAAAGTGACCTTATAAAACATCGCATTCGAATTGCAGGGTTATTCCATAAGTAATTCCGTTATTTTTTCAACGGAAAATTTTTCCTATAAAGTCACAATTTGTGCAATACATTATATATCATTCAAAAGTGGTGGACTGGACCTACCACCTCACCGGCGAGGAAACCGGCCCCATTGAAGGATACCGAAAAACTGTACATACTACAGATAGCAGATAAGAAATCTCTTTCGACGAAAATTGTGACTTAATAGGGATAAATTCTCCTTTCAGAAAGGAAAAAAGAGATATTTTTATTGAATGACTCAATATTTTGATCGGTTAATTTGAGATTGAAACTGGAATTCAATAGTTCTATGGAAAGGACTAAAATTATCACAAAATACAAGCTAAATTTCAACACGACACATGTACTTTTTTTAATAATGGAAAGGTTGATTGAGTCCGAAGCCGGTCCAGATGAAGCGGTGATTGCTTCACCTCCTACTTAATACTAATGAAAAGTTTCATAGACCTATAGTAAGAGCAAAAAAGGGGGAGGGGTAGTAGACCAGCAGCCGCCATTGGATTAATCCATATAGAGGTGCTCCAAAACACGAAAGGATGTATCGGCGGGTGGACATTTGCAGTTAAAAAGGCTGTTTAATTATATTACATGTTCATTCTGGAGACCAATTGATTTCGCAACATTTGAATTCCATTTCCAGTCTTCTTCTTTTCCGTACTAAAAGCATCACACCATTTTCATGACAAAGATTGATCACACCAAACCGAACAGAATATCGACGGCACCTCGCGCTGAGCTTTGCGCAGGGCCATCTAAACTCAACCAGAGGCGACCGATCTATGCCGATTCACTTATTCCCCCAAAACCGGAATAGACATAAAAAGCTTTTCTCAAGAAGTAGATACTTAATGGAAACTAATAAATAAATAATAAACAAACTAATAAACCTAAGCCATTACCCAACGAAAACGTCGAAACTGTTCATTACGTGTCAGAGATTGATGAATAATTCGCAGGCAAACGAATGGTCATATCCATGGATGCCTCAAATTTAGATGCAGACAGACTTTTCTAGACCGCAGATCACATCAGCTGCTGGTTTCCGCGTCGCTTGTTTGATGTTCGGTGCAATCAGTCGACATGTTGTCAACGACGTGGAAATGATGTACGCAGATACCTCCTCGATCTCGTACACTGCTACTTTAAACCTTTAGGAGATGCGTATAGTCAGGCTCTAGGCTCCATAAATTTTACTGGCAGTCAAAAAATAGTTTTTGCTAAGATTAGTAGTTAAAAAAACCTATAAAATCAATACAAATTGAAGGTGTTAAGGTAGTAGCTGAAAAATGAATTAATAATATCCTTGATCAGAAATTCAATGAAAATGAACTATTTGGTAAGAATCCTAACTACAAGTGCAAGGTGGGGGCTTGATAGACAGTCTTAGTGGAGGGCTCAATTTCAAGGAATAATTCTCAGTCACTGAACCACCATTAATTTCGATTTCATAGAAAACAATTTTTCGATTTTTCACTTCATATTGTTGTTTTTATTAATTGATCTTTCATTGGATATTTTTAATGGTTATTTAGACTAGACGGAACGTAAAATTCCGTACCGCTGAACCACACCGTCCACGTATGCCTTTTTAGCCGCCAACTCTGGAGATAAACCAAAAGCGTGTAGATTCAATGGGGTTATAAGTTCAGGACGCAGCACAATGGTTTACCGTATCAAAATTATACCCACTCAAAGATTTGTAACCATCCAGAAACACCTGACCAGAGCCTTACACATATGTGAGAATAGTAGACCTTACATAGCAAGTGTTGAGAGGAAATGCTAGCTAAAGTTAATAACTTCAGTAGTTATTAGTTAGCTTAACTTGATAGCATTAGCATCGCGGGCTGCAGCGAATCCGCAGTTATCCAAAATCAAAAATATCGGAAATCTTAGCGTTCCATTTCAAACAATTTGCATATGATCGAAAATATTGTATACATTCACAGCGCATACATTTAACTTTACGCCTACGATCCAGTGGTGGTTACGGTACCGCACACTGCTACATTCTAAACATATGAACTTTGTCGAATGGCACTATATCTCGATGTACGGGTATAGGTACTCATATAGAGGAAAAATGGACATGAGAATGTCTGGTGAGCCAAAAAGGACGTGGGCATGACTCCTGACTAAAAAATGAAGTGTGAAAGCTTTTAACTGCTGAGGAGGGGAGAAGTTCAATGGCAGCGACAAAAAGTTTAAGGGTTGCTCTAAATAGCAGTCGAGTGAGCGTACTATTGGATTATGAGAGGAGACGAGCACTGAACAGACCGCCTCAATAAGCGACCCCGTCGGCGGACGACGGGTTCGCCAGTACTGATGAATGAGGCAACGCCTTGGAGTATTCGGGAGGTGTCCGTGCATGAACGAGTAGTGAATTGAAAAGCCAGTGGTGACTCCGCCCACGTGGTGAGAAATAATTCGCGTAGTTCCTGTGGGAAACACGCTTCACCACTCCCGAATGGAAGTGAGACATAGGCACCTCGACGAGTTCTGGATGTAATTCGGATGACGACGAGTGCCCGTCTCGTTTCAAACGGTAAACATTAGTACACACTGATCGTAAACAGCATTAGCTTTTCGCGTAATTAAACTACGGGACATCGGTCTGAGGTTCGAAATTTATTTGAGCTGCCTTTTTGAACATCCCAAAATCACTTTTCAACCTCTGCAAATCATTGCGAACTCCATTCAAATGGCTCTACAATTGCGAAGAAGTCAAATACGTGGCGCATTCCATAGAAGCAATGATAAGCATCGCATTATTCGATATATTTGAGATAAAATAATTTACTGGAATGTTTAATTGGAGGCGATGGAGCAAAATTTAGATTAGCCTTGGAAAATACTCCACATCGTTTGGGCCCCTGGTATCTGCAATACAACCCCCATGCTACGTTGGGCGCGAGCGATAGAGGGAGGGCATTCGAACAGTTACGATATGTGAGATGACAGTAATAGATGGAACAAAGGGTAAGGGGTGTAGTGAGTGTCCGTATCTAGGACTACCGTAATCTCACTCCCACTCTCTCCAGCACCTGCAGGCAGATCCTTTGACCAGTCTTATCCTGAGCTGAATACGTTCGGTGATATTGATACACGTGGACTCATAGGGGAAATTCACAACACATATGTACATAACACATAACATAACCCCCTCTCCCTGACCCCAAAATACGACCCTTACCGAGACTTCTTCGACTCAGCCTTCTTCTGCACTAATCTAGCCACAAAAGTTCAATAGGTGTAGCGCAGCAATTCGGCGTTCACACATTGCGCCGGCAGAGAGAAGCTGCGTTCCCAAGAAGAGGCAGATTGCAGCCACGCCCTGCCGCCGGGACCGCAAAGTATGAACGCGGCTCAACACTTCCAAATGGCACTGAATAGATCTCACTTGCCAACTGAACTTTCAACAACTATCAACAAAATTTTGATCAGGTCATGAGCCATGTATTAGGAGTGAGGTGCACGACGACCTTAACTATCCCCTCAAGAGGAGGCACCAGTCATAAGAGCGCCTTTACTCTCATCAGATTTTGGGGGAAAGGCAGGTGGTGCAGACAGTGGGAATTCACGTCAATTTTGTTCAATTTGAGGATACGAAATGGCAAAGCGGAACTATAGCTTGAAATACTAGAAATCACCTTCTCGTCTAATTTCAAATTGGAAAAACGAACAAAACGTTCTTAGGAATAGCAAACAAAGAACTGATGCTCTGTGGTGTGGAATGGAGCTTGAAAGGACAAGCGGCAAGCCACTGTACTTCCACTTTTGCTCTACTTATACATATGTGAGCCTGTGTGCTGTAGGCACATGCTCATTTACGCAAGAGCCAGACAGGTGAAATCCGTAGGTCTTTGCTAAGGAACTACAGTGCACTTTGTACGTAAGGTTGTACTGGTAAGCATAGTTTTACCCTTCACCCCTCAAACTGCATTAAATTGTCTTGCACACTAGGCATGCGACGGTCGGCCGTGATACGTGACACTGAAAGATTCTGATGTAATCAAGAAAATTCCACTTGCTGCTAACAATCTACAGTAATCAAGGTCCATTTGCTGATCCGATGGCTGTGAAAATATATTTACCTAGGATAACGGTCGTTTTATATGAAGGAGTCTTAAGTATTTTGAACTTTCTATTTGACGTTTTTGATTTTTATTGGCGAGCCGTAGGGAAGTAAGTTCGGGAGCATATGCCCGTTTGAAGTGCACCTATCCCTAGCAGACTATGCCTACTTTCGTGACTGGTTGCATTCTACCCACAGGTTCATAGAATTATGCGACAATCTAATTAAAACTACTTTTGATTGAGCATTTAAATTTCTTTAATGTTTCTAATTTTAATTGCTAATTTTGAAAAAAAAGGCCTAGAGCAGCCATTGGAAATTAAAAACAATGTTTGTGGAATGAACTAAGGCTGCTGGTAAAGACAAGTGCAAAACCACTGTACTACTTCCACCTTTGCTTTAAATGTCAGTGCATACGTAGATGTTCCCGTGTCCTTATGATCGGTAGTGGGAGCTTGCACTGTTGGTCTGGTGACGTGTGAGCTCGCAGTGTGGGTGACGATGTGGAAAACCTACTTCAGCAGAACCCTCCCAGTACAAAAAGCCGCCTTTCACACATAACAAAAGTGCTGTACGCTTTTTGCTTGGAGATTTCTCATGTTACCGAAGCTAGTTATGTCTAAAATAGTGAATATAGTGAGCTCGCACTGTGGGTTTCCTGTTTCATTGAGTTACAATCGCCTTCAGAACACAAAATATTATTCACTGTATGTAAACTTCGACCAAAGTTATGGTTAAAATCCAAAAGCTATGAAATCTAATGTTAGTTGTTTGCAACGACTTGCGATAATCAATCATAATCACAGGATAGATTTGATATATTCCGACCGGTACCGTACCTAGGTGCTATATCAATGAAGAATATGCAAATTACTGTTTTGAGCAGTTGTATAAATTGCAAGATATCTTATGGACAACTTTATTTTTCCTTCCCTATTAGTATAGCACCCGGATATATTCACTATTTCAGACATAATTACCTTCGGTGACACAAGAAATCTCCCAGCAAAAAGCGCAGAGCACTTTCGGTATGTGTGAAAGACGAGTGTTTGTACTGGGAGAGTCCTGCTGGAATGGGTTTCCCACACCGTCACCCACAGTAAAATTCACAGAGCAAAAGTGGAAAGTACAGTGGTTCTGCACTTTTCCTTAGTAGCAGCCTTATTTCATCCACAAACAATATTTATTAATTTCCAGAGGCTGCTCTAATCGTTTTTTCTCAGGATTAGAAAAATTATGAAAATTCAAGTATTCAATCAAGGCGAAGTTTTGATTGGATTGGTTATCATAGAACCTACGAACCTGAGGATAGGGTGCAATCAATCACGAAGGTGGGCCCAGTATACCCTGGGTAGATGTGCCTCGCAAAAGCAATACAAAATACAGGCACATATTCTCACGAACTTACCTCCCCACGGCTCGACAATAAACTTCAAAAACATCAAATAGAAAGTTCAAAATACTTGAGACTCTTTCAAATAAAACGATCATCATCCAAAGTAAATATGTCATTTTCACAGCCATCAGATCAGCAAATAAACATAGAATACTGTACATTCCTTCAGCAGCAAGTAAACACTTTTTGATTACTGTAGACTCTTTCGGAGTCACGTATCACGCATAGCGTCCAGGACATTTCAATGGGACATGAGTAATAAATTGGATGTGCGAGAAAAGTGACTACATATGACTACTGGTACGCATACAAGTAAAAAATTCAAGAAGACGGTATGTGAGACAATTTTCGGTGAAAGATGCGCATTAGCTTCTTAACAAAGGCTGTTGGCAGCCTGCGGATCTCCCGGACCTAGCTCCAACCACAAGTGAGTTCGAGCATGATGTCGTATTGTGTATGACTGGCACACATCACAGATACACGTAAATCCGCTCGATACGTGAGCACTGGAATATAGGTTCACTCTTCACAATAGATAATGCCTTTCTTTATTTTCCAACTATCCATCGGAGCTGCATTCGTACTGATTTTTTAAAAAAATGTATGAGCCACATGCTACATGAACAAAGATATTCAGAAAAACCTCGTTCCTGCAAGCTCCTCCCACAAGTGAGCACCTTACGTGCTGTGTATGAACGCCCCACATAACAGAGCTACATGACTGCGATCGATGTTGACGACGCTACTGGGGGTGTGCCAAAAATGTTCATGCCCATGAGCATTGCATGAAAAATATGTCAGAAATTTCTGATTTTTGATCACTAAATTTGGACTCCTCTTGACTGCGATACTACTCGACACCATTGTTTTCGTGAGCAGGAAATGAACAAATTATTTTTATGCTGCGCTCGAGTGTGGGGTTTGAGCGGTCAAATTTTGCTGGAAGTGGTCCTGGTAAGGCTTTTCGCGCTGCATGAAACATTGAAGCAGGGCCAAGAACCTAACGTACAACGATTATACATCTGCATGAAAACCTATTGTTGTAGGTCACATGCAGTGCTATGCCCAAAAATATTACGAAAGTTAAACATTAGAAAAATTTAATAACTTTATAACTTCCGTGTATTTTGAGGCTCATTTTTTGGAGGGTCACATTATTTCTGCACGTTCATCCTCAAAAGAATTGTTTTCTGCACGTTCATCCTCAAAAGAATTGTTAAAAAGGATAAAAGGACCTTCCTAGGATGCGCCGCACATTTTAGTTCCATTCAGAATCGCGATGGCTGATGAATGTGATGTAGCCTCGAGAGAATTGATATCCAAACAATTCTAGACCTTCTATTATATATTACGCGGCTACGGATTTTCTATAGGGCCAAGGTTCTTCAATGGTGAAGATAGTTTTTCGTGGATATTGTTTGGGTTACAGGAAGTGATAGGGCTGATGATGGTGGTGAGAACTCTTTATGTAAGTTATCCGAATAAAACTGAGCTTTGGAAAAGGCGGCTTTTTCAACAGCTGCCGACATTTTATCCCAACTCGCCCCTTTTTCAACCCCAGCTCGCCCTTTCAAGAAATACGGGCGGGAAGAGTATCTTACTTCTCGGCTTTGTCACCGTCTTAATCCGTTTTTTCTTCACATTCATACTGCTGAGCAAGTCGGCTTTTATATTCAGTAATCTCTTTAAATTCGGAACTGTCCCTATCACTGTCTTAAAACTGACACCAATAAATCTTATGAAAATGGTACGCCTTTCTAGAGACAATAACGTTTCCAAAGTTCCAAGAAAAATTCAAAAACTTGTGAAATTTAAAAATTCGAAGTGAAGCACTCGACGTTGCTCTATCCTGCTTTTGGGATGCGCTACGCATGTGAGACTTGAATAACAGCACTGGTGCTGTTCTTCATCATAAATTACGCGAATATTCTGCAAATGTGCTCGCCATGTTTGTTTTGAGCGGGTTCTTTATGGTAATGAGCAACCAACGCATCCAACGACCACTTGTCTCATATCGCCTTCGGCGATCCGATTCCTCATTACAAATCCCGAATATGATGAGCTATATTTGAGAACTGGCCCACTTAGGCAAAACAAACAGGAAGCAGAAAGACGCTCCCCCCCCCCCCCCCCTCCGTCTCGAGGATGTGTCTCAGAGGACATATCCTCGAGACAAAGGGTTTTAACAAGCAGGACATATTGAATATATCACCGAATAGGGCGAATGGAGTATTATTAGATAGGCACCGCTATAAGTAGCGCGGTCAGGAGATTGAATCCTGGGTGAATGCCTGCATATGCCCTCCATACTTCAGTAATTGGTAATTGTGTATAACTCGACTCCATAGAAACGTTCGGGTGTGTACCCTTATGTCAGGACTTCGCACGACGACGAGCCGCGTGCGACGTAGTGTGTGCGAGCTATACGCGGCACGGTAGTGAGGTCTTAGAAAGATTACACGGTAATGCTAAGAGCGCGATACGCAGTTGACTTGTATTCGCTTCGGGACCCAACAACATGGCGCCTTTAACTCGTCCGCATTGCTCCGCTTGGACATGCCGCGATGCGAAATCCTGACATAAGGGCACACACCCGGAATGCTCTACATCGAGTGCCTCGCAAGTCACTGTATAGGCGAAATCGCATTCAATCAGTAAATCTGAACGGAGGCAAAATACGTGACTCATCGCAAATGGTACGGTTAACGTGACTCATCGCAAATGGTACGGGTAGCGTCAAATGCTCTACCTTTATTGAAAATCTAATTAAGAATACAGCTGTTTTACCCTTTCAATCACACACCCAGAGAAAACATAGCTCGAAGCTAGTAGACCCATTACCTAGGCTTACGAATCCGAAACCCCAACTTAATCTCGCCCAAGGAACTCTATTTTCCTGTTTTCATCTGTTCTCCAAGTTCTTGGTCCAGCCACCGTGGAATCTTGAACCGTTGAAGGAATCGCCCGAAAATGTGTTCTTCTGTTACTCATATATTTATGTTGTTATTTGCCTCATGTGAGCCGCACGTAATGTTCCACGCGAAAAAAAATTGTGTGGTTAAGATACAGCACCACAAAGTCTTGACCGCATGAGGGGCCTCCGAGCAAGTCGTCCGCCGCGATCGAAGACGCACTGTAGGAACAGAAAGTTGTGTTTGCAGTCCCACTCACCGTTCCTAATCGCAGCGGACGACGGGATGGGGCTTTCACTCGGAAACCTCGCCCACCCGGCCGAGAATTTGGGGAGCTGTATCTCAGCCGAAATCTCACTTTTTCGAGTGAAACTTTGCACGCAGCCCTTACTAGGCGAATACAACGTGAATATATAGGCAACAGCTCATTTTTCCGTGGACGATTCCTTCAACCTTCATGCGACTGCGCTCCGCCAGTTGGGCAGAGATACAGGCCACGGGACTTGACGTTGACACAACCCATTGAATGGCACGTAAAAAAGGAAAACAACCACTGACTTCATATTGAAGCAACGCTAACAAGAGGGTTAATTAGGTCCCGGATAATTTGAGTAATATAAAGGAAAGTCGTAAAGAGCTTTCAAAAAGGCAGCTGGCAAAATGAGGACAGATGCCCCTGATATTTTATTCAAACTTTTTTGCCAGCTTAATTGTTATTCTCTAAGGACAATTGCACCTTGGTAAATGTTAAGTTTCAATGAATTTCTTGCTGGAAAATTGCACCTTTGCTGATAGAGTGTAATATAGGAGGAACCAAAGCGGCTTGAGAGAGAACGAATTTTCTTTCTAACTCACCTGATTAGCTGTTCGACGTGATTCCCAATATGTTTCATGTGATTTTTGTAGATTGTTTGTTTTATCACAAGTTCCTTTCGCTTTGATTAAGATGCAGCCGTATATTTTGGATATAAGGTCCCGCACTGCCAGTTTTCATCGCGAAGCGTCGAAGGTTACAATTTTGAAGGGAAAGTCAGAGGCAAGGACGAAATGAGAACTGGGAAGGCATATTTTTTGTGGAAGTACACTGCAGACACGAAGAAGTTATCACCAAAAAGCAAGCTATGGGCCTTCTTCGCCAGTCACGTTGCCTCACATCCACCAAGCGAAACAAGGTTCATGCTACTGGTTGACTTAACCTTTTACCTGTCTCCATCTGTCCTTTACAGCGGCTGTGTAAACCTATGTAAAATTTTTGCGCAGCCGCGCGCCGCGAGCGGCGCCGCGCATTTCTTCGCGTGTGATTGCGTACTTTGTATCAATCCCTACAGAGTTTTACGCCCGGATTGATTACTTCGTAATTAGGATTGTTATCATGTGATGCTATAGTTTCTTTTACTTATGTTACTATTTTCTTTTTTAGGGCTCAAAAGTTATTGTTTTTAGATAGTGATGAGCTTCCATGGTACCTGACCCTTGCGGCCTGAGCGATATATCAACCGATCACGGCCAGTTGTGCTGTTGGCAGTCGAGTACGGCAAAGCGAAAATGTTGTTGGCAGTCGAGTACGGCAAAGCGAAAATTTGACATAAGTGCATACACCCCTCACCACCTAGTGATGCAGGGGACAGGGGACAAAGGCGAACGGAACGAAGGGCTTGCGGGTTACTATTTTCGGAGCTATTAACCATTTTATTCCATTCTTCATCCAATTCACACTAATGATCACTTCTGTTTCATATCCTGCAATTATTCCACAATATGCGAAAATCACCCAACTAAATCAATCAACAACACAATGTCCAATGTGCTCTAAAAGTAGATGAAGACGAAATGAAAGTGAATGAGAAAGAACTATTTGTTGACAAAATTACACTCCAGAATGTTGATTCAAGGACAGCAAGTGAGACGGCTACGAGAATCCTTCACGGCACTTTTTGAGCCATCGCGGTGCCGCATGGGCTCCCCTTACCATGTGTTTGCAGGACGAAGAGATGAAGGAGGAACTAACCAGAAGGAGCCTCTAACGCAGCAAAAGGCCTTCAAATATCGCCTCTTCGAGCACTAATCTTTTTTGGAAAGAAAAGCTCTTTTGTCTTTAACTCCTTCCATGACCATTCACAAAGTACCAACACCATCAAAATGAAACCACGAGGAAATGCGCAAAACGGAACAGAAATGACAAATAGATTTGTATCATTAAGCTCGAGAACGCCAGAAAAGCGCGAAGTCCTACACACGTGCCCGGGTCGAGACGATCAGAGGTTAACTCGATTGCCACATCTCTTCAATGTGGCTGAGGTGATTTTGACATGAAGATTTCTGATCTTTCAGGAACTTTGTGTTCAAAGTCACACCTTGGTGGAGGCATTGCATCTCTTCAGGTTTCCGAAATTGGATAACTTTGAAAACTGGTTTCTGAAAAACAGGGAGACGTGGACAAACCTCTCGAATACAGTGTATGCAATGCAACCGATAATACTGGTGATATTAATTTTTAAGTGGATCTTCAAAAGTGCAAAGTGAATGAGGATAAAGTTTCAGTTCTCTTCAAGATGCGCGATGCAAGCTAGACTTATTCGAAGTCATGGTCGCATTTGAATGAGATTTCCCTATCACGATGAATTTGGAATGCCGGCCCAGTAGTTAATCTCAGAGTTCTTATTTATTTACTTAATTATGTATTTACCAGTTGGCTGGCGCAGATTACTGTGCGCGATTCATGGCGATGTTGTGCAAAATGGGTGTGTTCGGCCCGACCACAGCGGAGCGGAGATTTCCTTCCCTCTGCTTTCAGCTGAGCTATTGAACTGCAAAAAAGCAGAGAAGATGGCGTGATAAAAAAAAAGCATTTTGGTATTAACATATATCAGTCGCTTCGCATCGAACCCATTTTGCACGTCATCGACATGAATCGTGCGCAGTAGTGTGCGCCAGCCAACTGGTCATCATTGGGAGTATGGGTAGTTTGGAAATCGATAGTTTTGTATTCGACTGCATCGATTGGTAACAAATAGATCACTTGCTGAGCATTTTAATTCCTACACATTGATGGTAGATCCATATCCCGATCATCGATGTTTACCGTTTTCGTAAACATGCTCCGTTACTTGGAATTTTACATAGTGTAGCGATCAATACCCAGTGTTGCTGCAAGTACCGCATTAGAAAATGATTCCGAGTGAACCGCTTGCTTTGCTATCACAAAAATAGGTTGTATCATTGTTATCAATGGAGATCGCATTATCAAGAGAAAGGCACCATTTTTTGGAACGCCAGGCATTCAGCGGTCGATACATCGGTCAGTGATATCAGAACATAAACAAAGTATGTTCACCCGATGCCACTGCGCATCAGCGCTTTTGCTAAAGCGGTCGTACAATATTAGCAAGGATTTCATCCCATCAAATTCCTAACGGTTTTTATCATCACTGTGAGTCGTTATCAGTTTCACTGAGGCTCCTGTACTCAACAGTACCATTGAGGTACCCGTACCCTACATTACCTGCGAATATGAACATTCTACTGTTAGCCGTGGAAGCAAGCCGGCCTCGGTGACACTTCCCTTTCTCACGCTCCTAATCGAGACTTATCAACCATTATCAGTTTGAACCCACTATTAATATCCCCGTCCCACCCTGCTAAACACCCATGAGTGTCAGCGCTCCTGGATCAACGCGAAAGGCGAAACTAATTTGACGACTCTAGCCTTTTTACGCCCCTTATCGAATCTTGTCAACCATTATCAGTGCGGGTCACCCACCATTAATGTTCCTGCCCCATCCCGCAAAACACTTATAAATGTCAGCGCTCTTGGATCAACGCGAAAGGCAAAACGAATTCGACGACATTTGCCTTCTCGTGCTCATTATCAAATCTCATCAACCATTCTCAACTTGGATCACCCACCATTAATGCCCCTGACCCACCCTGCTGAACACCCATGAGTGTCAGCGCTCTTGGATCAACGCGAAAAGCGAAACGGATTTGACGACTCTAGCCTTTTTACGCTCCTTATCGAATCTTATCAGCCGTTATCAATGCTGGTCATCCACCATTAATGTCCCCGTCCCATCCCGCAAGTTACCTATGGATGTCAGCGCTCTAGGATCAACCCGAAAGGCGAAACGGATTTGGTGACGTTTGCCTTCCGAGGCTCCTTATCAGCCCTTATCAGCTGCTATCACTTTCGGTCCACCACCGCTGAGGTTCCCTTGGCACCCCCTATATCACTTGTGAAATTCAGCGTCCCAGCTTTGCTGCGACGCGAGATATGAATTTCGTGACAGACGGACAAACACACACACAGACATACTAAGCGAATTATATATATTAGGATCCATATGCCAAAAAGGTCTCCTTCCAATATGAACCTCGTTCCGGACGCACTACTGCCGTGGACGATGAAACCCTACGCAGTGCCTCAGAAGAGAGGCCATATGCTACCACTCGGGAATTGTCGACAACACTCGGATGCGGAAAATGGACCGTAGTGGACCGCCTTCGCGGCTTCGGTTATCGCAATATACTTTCGAGTCGTCGAACAGAGCGTCGAGAGCCGTCCCTACATCGCGAAACAGAGCCGCCAGAAAATTGCCGAAATTGGATGGGAAGTCTTACCACACCCCCTTATTCTCCAGACTTGGCTCCATCCGACTACCACCTGTTTCGCGCCTTGAAGCTTCATCTTCGCGACAAACAATTCAATGAGCAGTCAGAACTCGAAACTGAAGACGTCCACTTTTTCGAGTCGCAGTCGTCGCAGTACTGGGCTAAAGGCATCGGAAAACCGCCCGATCGCTGGACATATGTGCTAGACAACGATGGAGACTATGTAGTTGATTGAACGTGTACTGTTGTAAAATACGACTTTTTGAAATAAAAGTGATATACCGGTCAAGACCTTCTGCTCAACCTACAACCAGTGTAGTGAAAAGGGTCCAAACACGATAAGCGAGCTTTACGATCCACTTCACATCATGGAATCGTGCCTGAACATTTCGCTACTATTATTATCAGCTCAATTCAGTATTTGCTACGCAATTGCCATGGTGGGCGGTGCTTATCTGAGAAGATAGACGCTAGCTAACTCACAAGTTCTGCACACCTTGGGGACTCCCTAGCTTCAAGCCGCCGTGGAGATTACCCTCCATTGTTGCATACCAGGCCAAATATCTCCACAGAAAGGACCATATTCAGAATATCAAGGATTGTGTTTCTACATGCAGACAGTGATATGACGGGATCTTTGCGATTCCCTGTCTTTTCTCACACTTGAGTCTTTCTTGCTACTAAAGGGATCGTCCACGAATATTTACGCTCTTTTGTTACCCACATTTTATGTTACATTTGCTTACTAAGGGCCACATGCAAAGTTTTACGCGCATGTACAAAAATTCAATAGGGATAGGGCTCGCCCAAGTGACGGATGAGGGAGTGGAGCGTTCGAGTGGTTTTGGAAGCTAGAGGGCTGAGGAGCAAAGAGTCGACAGTCAAGCGGACAGGGACGCAGAGATAGAAGTAAACCGACATTGGGAACGAAAATTTGAACTGCGCTTTGGCATGCCGTGCAAATTAAGGCCGTTTAAATGTTGTGTCAGGAAATGTGGCGAGAGTTACAACGAGTTGCTCTTCTTTCAATTTTTCGATTTCTGCTTAAATTCTTGGTAATGAATAAAAAATAAATAAATGTTCTCGGTCCTTTGGTGCTTCTGTTCATGTGCTGTATCCAGAATTACGGAATTTACGTAGACGATTCCTTTAACCATTGAGTGAAGCCAATTCCAGCAATTGTTTCTGAGTAAGATACCGAGAGACCCAAACCTTGGAAAACTTGTTAACTGATTTAATCGAATTCCCATGGACATTCCCACGTTCCTTCCGGTCATGGGTACCAAAGAAGTAATATTCCATGCACTTTGCAAGATGTGACTCGGTGATTCCCATTGAAAATACATGCAATGAAAAAAAGCCTCACGTGTGCAACTTTAGGGACTTTTATAAGGAGTCCAAAACAACCTACAGTCCACTGATGCCACATTTTCACTGAGGGTTCCGAGCTGATTGTTTTCTTTGATGGTCTAACGTCTTCAGAAATCAACTATAAAGAGCAGAGTTTGTTACTAGGTTTGTGGATACTCGAGCTTCGATGAAAAAACTCACCATGATGTAGCACTTAACGAAATTAACTAGTGAGCTCTATTGTTTGAACGCGCAAAAAATGGCATAAAAACAAAATCCAAGTAGTATGCAACTTAATGGTATACCGTAATCATATACGCTATTTAACACTACCGAATGTGTGCCTACCAATGTAGAGTACTATGTATTGGGTTGAGGAATAAGTCCTTGCCGTTTTTTTCAACCCCGTTTTTCACATTGTTCGCTTCATCTTTCGACAAAGCTTATATATGTTTTCGATAGAGCTTTTTTTGCTCTATAAAATGCTGCTATCTATTTTTCGATTAATTCGACTACCTAAAATTTATGAGGCTTGGAAATGAAGTAAGCTGAAGGCAAAAAACTGGCGTTTGCGCACCTTACCTTTCTCGTCTGCCGTCGAGATCAAAAAATGCATATGTATACGTTTCGATAGAGCTCTTTTAGCTCTACAGAATGATATTACTTATTACTCAAATCACTCAACTTTTTGCTGTTTTTAAGACTCAGAAATGCAGTACTCGCAAAAGTGTGCCCTTTGGTTATCTCTCTTCCTCGCCTAACATCGAGATTGGAGAAGATGTGCATACGCGCATTCGATAGAGCTTTTTTTGCTCTACAAGATGGTACCATCTTTCTTTTGTATCCTCTCATATTTTAGCATGTAGGGATAAGCTTCCACCTGTTTTTCAATTCAAAATTGCATAATGAAAATGAATTTTTTTGGCACAATGTTTTGTGTTATTCGATAGAGCTCTTCTCGCTCTACAAGATAATGTCCACGGTTTCTGTTCGAATAAATTTTTGACATTTTTTAGACCACTTGAAAGTCGACGAAATCGAGCATTTTCGTCACATGGTGTCAAAAATGCTCGATTTCGTCGACTTTCAAATGGTCTAAAAAATGTCAAAAATTTATTCGAACAAAAACCGTGAACATTACCTTGTAGAGCGAAAAGAGCTCTATCAAATAGTATAAACCACTTTGCCAAAAAATTTATTTTCATTACGCAATTTTGAGTTGAAAAAAGGTGGAAACTTATCCCTACATGCTAAAATATGAGAGGATACAAAAGAAAGATGGTACCATCTTGTAGAGCAAAAAAAGCTCTATCGAATGCGCATATGCACATCTTCTCCAATTTCGATGGTAGGCGAGAAAGAGAGATAACCAAAGGGTACACTTTTGCGAGTACTGCATTTCTGAGTCTTAAAAACAGCAAAAAGTTGAGCGATTTGAGTAATAGTGGTACCATTCTGTAGAGCTGAAAAAGCTCTATCGAAACATATACAATTACATTTTTTGATCTCGATGGCAGACGAGAAAGATGAGGTGCGCAAACGCCAGTTTTTTGCCTTCAGCTTACTTCATTTCCAAACCTCATAAATTTTAGGTAGTCGAATTAATCGAAAAATAGATAGTAGCATCTTATAGAGCAGAAAAAGCTCTATCGAAAACGTATATAAGCTTTGTCGAAAGGTGAAGGGAACAATGTGAAAAACGAGGTTTAAAAAAACGGCAAGGACTTATTCCTCAACCCAATACATAATATACTGGATTGGGGAATAAGTCCCCGCCGTTTTTTTGAACCCCGTTTTTCACAATGTTCCTTTGATCTTTCGATAAAGCTTATACATGTTTTCGATAGACCTTTTTTTGCTCTACGAAGTACTACAATCTGTTTTTCGATTCCTTCGACAACCTGATATTTATGAGGTTTGGAAATGAAGTACGCTGAAGGCAAAAAGTTGACACTTGCGCACCTCATCTTTCTCGTGTGTCATTGAGATCAAAAAATGTATGTAAACAGGTTTTGATAGAGCTTTTTCAGCTCTACAGAATGATACTACGTTTTGTTTAAATCGCTCAACTTTTTGCTGTTTTTAAGGCTCACAAAGGCAGTACTCACAAAAG
Source organism: Trichostrongylus colubriformis (assembly GCA_963978905.1). Taxonomy (NCBI): domain Eukaryota; kingdom Metazoa; phylum Nematoda; class Chromadorea; order Rhabditida; family Trichostrongylidae; genus Trichostrongylus; species Trichostrongylus colubriformis. The sequence goes on from OZ022259.1 coordinate 38,437,994, forward strand.
TGTGCATTTTTGTTATCTTCTCTTCCTCGCCTACCATCGAGATTGGAGAGGTTGTGCATATATGCATTCGATAGAGCTTTTTCCGCTCTACAAGATGATACCACTCTTCTTTAGTATCCTCTCATATTTTAGCATGTAGGAATGAGTTTCCACCTTTTCTTCAACTCGAAATTGCGTAATGAAAACGAATTTTTTCGGCAGAATGTTTTGTACCACTCGATAGAGCTCTTCTCGCTCTACAAGATAATGCATACGGTTTTTGTTCAAGTTGAACCTTGCCATTTTTTAGACCGTTTAAATGTCGACGAAATCGAGCATTTCCGGCACCATGTGTTGAAAATGCTCGATTTCGTCGACTTTCAAATGATTTAGAAAATGTCAAAATTCAACTTGAACGAAAACCGTGTGCATTTTCTTGTAGAGCGAGAAGAGCTCTATCGAAAGGTATAAAACAATCTGCCGAAGAAATTTGTTTTCATCACGCAATTTTGAGTTGAAAAACAGGTGGAGGCTTATTCCTACATGCTAAAATATGAGGGGATACGAAAGAAGAGTGGTATCATCTTGTAGAGCGGAAAAAGCTGTATCGAATGCATATATGCACAACCTCTCCAATCTCGATGGTAGGCGAGGAAGAGAAGATAACAAAAATGCACACTTTTGTGAGTACTGCCGTGAGCCTTAAAAACAGCAAAAAGTTGAGCAATTTCAACAAAACGTAGTATCATTCTGTAGAGCTGAAAAAGCTCTATCAAAACCTGTACACATACATTTTTTGATCTCAATGACACACGAGAAAGATGAGGTGCGCAAGTGTCAACTTTTTGCCTTCAGCGTACTTCATTTCCAAACCTCATAAATATTAGGTTGTCGAAGGAATCGAAAAACAGATTTTAGTGCTTTGTAGAGCAAAAAAAGCTTTATCGAAAACATGTAAAAGCTTTATCGAAAGATCAAGGAAACATTGTGAAAAACGGGGTTTAAAAAAACGGCGGGGACTTATTCCCCAACCCAATATAAGGAACCAATGAAAAATTATTAAATGAAAAATAAAGAATAAGAAATTTAAATTTGAAAATAGGTCATTCGTCCCAAGGTATAATATCTCATCCATCTCAAAATGTTTGCAGCTGAAGGGAGCGTTGTGTGCAACTTCAACAAACTACTTTTATTTGTCGCCAAGTGTTGAATAAGGCGCAGGAGAAAGACATTGAGAGGTGACTATTTTTTCCTACGATAAGATCCATCATAGCGTTTGCAGTTCGTTGGGCTGCAGAACGCCTTGTTAAGAAGTCGAGTGTGAATCAAATGGACTTTCATTTTAACACGACCAGCTTTTTTCTTACAATTTTGCTTATTCTCCCATTCACTGTTTCGACTGGCTGCTGCCGCTGATTGTTTCACTTATTTCACATTAAATAAATGAATGAAAACGTCCTACGAGACAACAAGTGACATCTCCTACAGCGAGCAACTCGGAAAGGTGTGCAGCGCGAAGAGATGTGCGCGAGATGCGAATGCGGACCACAACGTCACGCTTTTGAATTCTTGTTTTTCTAGCGATTATCGCTTCTAACCTCGAGTGTTCGTTCCACAACAATCATAGCCTCCCAGGTTCTTCCTTCCCCCGACCCCTTCCGGACTTCAAGGTATACTATTCGGTTACGTTCTGAACTCATAATGTAACTAGCGCTACTTCAAAATTGCTCACACTTCATAACGATATGATAAAGGGAGCTTGGCGACACGAACTGAACCCTGCTTATAAAAGGAGGCCTGGACCGATTTCAGGTCCCCTGGCTCTGTCTCCCTCTTCGGCTCCTACGCCAACGAGTGATTTCTTCTCCAGTGCAATAGAGGATCGTCTCAATCTCTCCCATCTGGTTAAAAAGAGCTCCGTCATTGTTCCGGTCAATCTCTCATGCACGCGCCGGAACAAGTGATAACCTAGTGCGTCTAATTTGGTATTCGTATTCTAATAAAGACTGTGTATTACTTGCGTTAGTACCGTTTACTGAAAACCGTGTGGCTTATCTTAGGGCGAGGGCGAGCTAAGATTACTCCAAGCACCGCACATAATCTTGTTACGAAAAATGTCATAATTTGTCGCGAAAAATGCCACCTCAATCACCGAAATAGCCTTTGTGTGTGTGTGTGCTTCAAAGAGCAATGAATGCAGATGCAATAATCGCGGCAATGGGTGAATGTATGCATGGCAAGTGACCGAAATCATTCCTATTCGCGATTTCTGGTCGTTCACAGCTCGTGAATAGCGTCATTTAAATAGGTGTGAAAGCCGTAGAGACTAGCGAGTGGAAGGGTTGAAATCTGAAAATTCAATGTTTGCAAAAGCCTTCAGGAGGACGGGACATGGATCGCCTCTGAGGTGCTTGATGAAAAATCACGGTGGCTTTCAGCAGATGTCTCTACAGGACGGTGCTACCGCAAAGGCGGGGGGGGGGGGGGGCATCCCACTATGAACCTTACTTCCACTTTTCCTGATAGAGGAAGGAACCCTTCTTTCCTCCATCGAGGCTTAGGCAAAAATATAGGTCTGAATGTGCAGATTGACCCCTCAAGGATCTCACCAGGATGTTTAGATAGGGAGATAAGGAACTTTTAATAGGATGCCCCCCCCCCCCCCCACCCCTAATTGCGATAGCACCTATAAAAGTATTTCTTTACTATTGTGTTTATGATAGTCTTTAAAGGTATAGTTCACGATAATTTTCGTGCCCCGTCGCGCTCTATGAAGCCTCTGGGAGTGCCAAAGAACACAAGTGTGGAGAAGAAACGGGGGGAACTTTTCGAGAACCCTGAAAATGAAGTGTCTCTGACCTTTGGATTCGACGAGTTTGCAGCTCAAAAGCAAGTAATATTTGGAAAAGTTTCACATGATAATATCATCCGATAAGGTTGTTTTTACAGTGGGAGTATTTCCTATCATTTCTAATCGCAGTCGATGCCATGCCTCTCATACACGTACACGCCACCGCTTGCCAGCTGGTTGAATCGAAGATGTGTACGGGCCATCTTGAGATGTGGCCGTCATCTTATTCACATGTTCCTTACGCTTAAGCACCCACCCTCGCGCCGTGATGACAGCACACGCTTTGCCCTTGTGGAAGGGGCTATCTACTCGCTGATGGAACCAAGGTACTCATATTATCGTGAACTGTGCCTTTAAACTATTGCCTTATACCAGCTTTGCTGGCGCACAACAATCATTGCACCATCACTCGGTGAAGTGCAAGCGACATTTCAAACGCTATCAACATGAATCGAGTCTGTTTTGCACCACTACATTATTATGTTGAGGATGGAGGTGGTGTAGTGACAGGTGGCGCACTCCCACTTTCAGGGTGCGGGGACCGAATCCCGCACCAATGGATTAGATAAACCGGTACCAGACGTGTCTGGAAGGGTAAAAGCACTGAATTGTACATAGGCTGACCCCCGTCAACCATTGTACAGGCCAAATTGCATTCACCTGCCACCTGCGCATCCAAATAATTCCTACTATAATTCCTATAATTAACTTCCTATCATATAGAAACGAAGTTTGCTGAGAATCTCCTCTTATCAGCCATTATCAGTTCCTATCACCCACCATTGACGTCCCCATGTCATCCTCCATGATATTACATAAAAACCAGGACTATGCGATCGCTGGTACGTGAGCAATGAATCACCAGTCAACTATACGGATGCACATATTAACAGATGCCTAGCAGCTTATTATATACATATAGTATAGTTTTTGGTTACTAGATATAATACTGTTTAACAACGGTGATAGGGGTAATGTGGTTAGCGAAACTTTGATGTGAGTCGTTCAGATGAAAGCTACAGGTCTGGGAAGACTATATGTGGAAAAATCCCAAAAAAGGTGGGAGCAGCGCCTCCGAGTTTTATAGGAGGGGTCTTTTTTAACGGCTGCCGACATATTTATCCCGGCCTGCCCAATTTTTTGCTCCAGTCCGCCCCTCTTAAGAATTGAGACCTAGGTGATAGTCTTATTACTCTGGTTTTTGACCGTTTCATTCCGTTTTAACTTCACATTCATAGTACTGAGCACCTCGGCTTTCATATTCAGCATTTTCATTCGGCCTCAAAGAGGAGGTCATAAGGATTGACACGTCACGACTATCAGAAAGAGACGAAGAGGAACTGGAAGTATCATTATAGGGCAGTAAAGGTTAAGCTGACGGCTACCACCTAGTGTTTCTAAAGAAGCATCGTGAAACAACTATTTTAGAAGTGCTATTTTTGGAAGGTACACCACCAGAGCTTGAACATACAGAGTTGCTCACATTCGCAAGATTACACCATCTTCGCGGCGAAATGTCATCAAACATGTTGTAAACCATGCGATTCCTTCGAAAATTTATATGGCAATAAAACTGCAATACCGCTTTTAAGTTCTGCTAAATCGGCGGATAGCGGCGGAAAAGTGTGACGCCCACCTACTTTTTGACACAACTTTAGCAGATGTGGTCCAATTTCTTTGAACACCAATGGTTAGAGCTTTCAAAGAGGAATCTGCTTATGTAATAAACGTCCATTATTCTCTGCTGGATCATCTTTATCTCCAATAAAACAGAAAACTGGCTTTTCAAGGCGCAAGAAAGTACCTGTGGGCAAAGCGGCATCATACACTCTCCACTTCGTTCTTTATAGGCGTTATTTATAAAACGCTGAGAAAAAGCTCTGTAGGGTTTCCTCAAAAACGGGTGGATTGAATGTAAAAAATGGAGATGATCCAGCAGAGAAATATGGACTACTCCTGCATACACACATTTGTCAGAAGCTCTAGCCATTGATCTATTTTTTTTAGAGAAATTGGACCACCTCTGCTAAAGTTATGGCAAAAAGTCGGTTTGCGTCACACTCTTCCGCCGCTAACGCCGATTTAGCGGAAATCAGGAGCAGTATAGTAGAATATACCACTTTTCAGCGCGAGTTTGGCCACATTCTCAGTGGGGTGCTTGTTTTCAAAGAACATGTATTCTCAGTTCTCACTTTTCTTACCCCTCATTGTGTTTAGCCTCCTTCTGTAAAGTTGAGTAGCAACGCCGCGTGTGAGCGTGGCGGTTGGCATCGACGGCGAGATCAAAAGGCGGAATTAAAGATGCCTTTCGGGTTGATGATAGGCAAGTGAACTTGGAAGGCATATCGCCTCTTGTTTATCGTGGCTTCCCTTAAGAGAGTTCCGGTCAGAAGACGAAGTCGCCGTGCAGGGCGAGCAACATTGGCTTAACAGCCTTCGTTGTCTGCGCCACCCCTTCAGTGATGCATAGGGCGCGAAAGCACGTCCTTGGTGAAAATCAGCAGATCTGTCGGACTCCGTTTTATTCCTTTTTTTCTGCTGTTGCACTGAGTAGCATCTCTACATTCACACTCCACAATCGGCTAAAATATACCCTACCGATATTTTCGAGCATCGTATCGAAGGAATCGGTTATGTCGCTCTCAAATTATGGGTAAGCTATATGACCTTGCCCTAAATGAGTCACCGCATCATCTTCTTACCTGTCCTACTCAAAAAAAGATTTAGTGATAAGGACAACGTTCAAGAAACTACCATAAATTGACATGTGCTGCAGCATTTTCTACTTCCACCCTACAGTTCCTAAACTGAATCCCGGATAGGCGTAGAATATTGCCCTCAACACCCCCCCCCCCTCTCCTCCCACGCAGTAACTAAGCACGACTCCCTTCAAAGGATAGAGAAGAGGCGATTGCTAGCATTTTCCAGCCAGAAGGGAGCCCGTACTTTGCAGCTGCTCGGATCAAATTTCATTGTTTGGTAACAGAAGGAGAGGGGGCGGGGAGGGTAAAAACTTATTTAACAGCCCCATCAACTTCTCTCCTCATCCGACAGATGTAACTAAAATTTTTACTGCCTTAGAACATTGTAACATTGACGAGCCAAACACTGTAACATTGTAACGAGTTCCTGCAAGAAGCCTCAACAATCAACAGCACTCCAGCAGCTCTACAGTACCGATGTACATCATTAAAGGAAACGTGCACGAGAAATCGAATTTTTCTGCTACCCATATATTATGTTGTACTACCAAGTGAGGGCTGCATGCAAAGTTTCACGTGAAAATTGAGAATCCGGTTAAGACACCCCCCCCCAAAGTGACGGCCGAGGGGGTGGGGCCACAGATCAAGGCTCGCCCAGCCGTCGGACGCTATCAGTTGTATAGTGGGAGCACATAGATAGTCACGCGAACGGTCCCACTCTTCTTCTCCGACCGCGATGGACGACGGGGCGGGCATTTATTATACCATAAAGCACCACTCTCTCGGCGACCACATTTATAGCCGGATTCTCACTTTTTTCGCGTGAAACTTTGCCTGCTGCCCTTACTAAGCAAATACAACATCAGTATGTGAATAACAGAAAAACTCGTTTTTCCGTACACGATTCCTTTAAGACAAAATTTTGCGCGATGTGCAACGTGCGACGGGATATGTGCTACATAGCTAGGAAGCCCTGTTAAGCTGGGTTCCGAAGCGATTCTTGTGTTCTACCCCTACAAGGAGCGCCAGGCAGGATAATCGTTCTGAGATCCAAATACACACGGCGCCCCTGGCTTGTCGTTGCACGCCGCCTTGCGAAATCCTCTTCTAATGGTACACACCCTTTAGCGCTGCACTAGAATCTCAACCAATGGAGCAATTTTATTGGCGATCGCGGTCCGATGAAAAGCATCAATAACAAAAATGAATGGCGGAACTTCAACAAAGGTGCTAGACGTAATAAACTTTGGAATGAAGTTCTTAGTTATTTTTTTCATTAGTATCATATTATCGGTGACTTTCGTATTTACCGTAATTAATTTGAATCTAATGTAACGACGGGGAAGTAGCCAGGGCCTCAGGAAACATGCAGAGTCAAGTATTCCGCGGCGAGAATACCTACGAAATACAAAAATACAACCGCTCTCTCCCCCTCTCCTATGATGCTTCGATCAATACGACATCCGGCCAATATTAATCAAGCGTCATGCGCCATACAACATCGAGGGATACAACAGACACACTATTCTATCGTGAAGTTTGAAAAAGTAAGTTTGAAATATGTTTTCAAAAAATTCGAAAGAGACTTGTTTTATTAACTAATCAGCTGAATCTCGAAGCTTCATGAACGAATGCGCAACAACAATGAAGTTTATTTCTCGATTTCAAGGAAAGGGACTCTAAAATTCTTGTTGCGAAAGTAATTTGAGCCTAGAGGAGAGCAAATTGCTCGTGTTATTTCATAAATCCCTTTATTAATATTCATATTTTTAAGACATGTTTTGGGCCAAAGTATGAAAAATCGGATGGAAATCCCCTGTAAGTTAAAAACGCCGGCTGAACACAATACAGGCTGCATAATTCATTATCGTGCATTTTTTGTATTTGAAAACTCTTGGAATCGTTTCAGAATATTCTATCTAAACGTCGCTAGCATAAAGTTAACAGAAGCGCAATGGTGTTGAATTTGAAGCAAAGTGCACACATGCCAGTAACGCTGATTATTCGTTACCCATTCCACTACGCGATAGAAGTCTTGGGAACTGTATTAATGGAGGAGGGGGGAGGGAGGTGGCAACTTGTTGAATGCTGAGCGGTGACATGAACGGTACGTTATGTATTGTCATGCCGTTCATGTAAAAACGTGTCACCAATCACCCTTCAACTTGTTGTCCCTCCTATTCGAATAGCACCGAATTTTGAATTTCCATGAAAAATCCAGGAATGAACACTCACGATGACATGCTCCCTTGAAGGGGGTATAAAATCACGTGGAACCTGCAGACTTATTTGAATCTCCGTTAAAGGGGGTATAAAATCACGTGGAACCTGCAGACTTATTTGAATCGTGAGTGGATCAAGAATATTGAGGGACAATTTAATGTACTTAAGCGCAACTAATTAAATTCCAGGTGGTGTGGGCAGCTAAAAACTCCCACACTGGGAGTTCCTAGATGTAAAAGATTACTAAATTAATTGCTACGTGCACTATGAAGTCCTTTCTTAAAACGAAAGTGGCAAGGTTTTGCTAACAGCTGGTAGATATCACACTTGATATAATCCCTATTCAATTGTCTTTATCCCTACACCTAGCAGGAAATTCCTCTCACATCACAACGTATCGCTGACGTATCGATGGGAACTATGTGGATCTGTGATGTGTGGCAGCCATACGCAGAGCATGAAGAGTTTGCATGTGGGCGGGGCGCTGCAGCGAGGCGTTGGGCTGCAGGCGTGAAGCTTGGTTATATCCATGTAAGGGCGCTGTACCCTAGGAGATGCCCCGCACAGCTCCTGTTCGAATTCCAGGTTCGTTTCATGTTGACATATTAAGCCTACTTGAACAGTCGAAGGAATCGTCCACGGAAAAATGAGTTATTCTGTTACTCATATTTTTATGTTGTATTTGCCTAATGCGGGCCGCATGCAAAGTTTTATGCGGAAAAATGTGAATCCTGCTAAGATACAGCACTACACAGTCTTGGGCGAGTTGGCGGGGCCTCCGATCAAGTGCCCACCCCGTCGTCTGCCGCGGTCGGAGATACATTATAGGAACAGGAAGTTACGTACACAGTCCCACTCTCCGTTCCCAAGAGCGGCGGACGACGGGACGGAGCTTTCACTAGGAGCCCACGCCCACCCGGCCGAGTATTTGGGGAGCTGTATCTTAGCAGAATTCTCACTTTTCCTCGTGAAACATTGCATACCGCCCTTATTAGGCAAATACAACATAAATACATGTGTGTGTAAGAGAACTCATTTTTTCGATTCCGATTCCTTCAAACAGTTGGTCTATTCGAACCATTGTTGTCAAGTTGAGAGTACATATGGAGGAGGGGTCAAACTCGCTAAAGGAGAAAGATAGGTCCGAACTTCCCTTACATGAGAAAGTCCGTAACAAGTAAAAAATGCCACAAAGAAAACGATGAGGTCATGGCTCTAGCTGAATCCATGTCTGCGCATAAGCTTACTAGTCTTTCGATGGGTGGAGTAGGGAGATTATGACCGATTGTTGATGGTTTACTGCAAAAACGGAAGTCATCACATGCGATAGCCGGTGTGGGTAAGTAGCGTTTACGCTCACTACTATTGTGGTCGATCTTCGCCCCATTGAGGAGTGTGCGGAGCACAGCAGGGCGGCACTCGGGATCTTTGACTCCACACATGAACTCTCAAGACAAGATTACTTTTAGAGACCTGCGTGTCATCTGCGAGTTTGAAAGCTTTTCGAATCAAATCATCATACAGTGCAGGGGGTAAAATCAAGTCAGGAAAGAAGGAAAGATGTGGTATGGGTGGAAGGTAGCTCACCAGGAATTTAGGTTACAGGAGCCTCCCTAATTCATCGAAAAGAAAACAATAGATGCGAATACGCATTTTTTCGTTTTTTTACAGAGCGGTGTTTTTGAAAACGTCAAATTCCCGAATTTGTTTCTTTCATTCCCCGAATGACTCGGGGCATTTGATTGTGTACGAGCCGGCCATAATTATATCCAGGATTACTACTATTGATTTTCCCTACCCAAAGCCTTCTGTCGATCTAAATGTATTTATATGAAATTTAGGAAGAATTGGAGTTCAAAACAACTCAAGCACAAGTAGATGTTTTAGAATTGTAAGTCATTGTCATACACTTTTGGAGTGCTGGTCTCAAACACTATTATTTGGCAGATATTCTACAAGGAGGGTCAATAAGAGCAGAAAAGTGATGGATGAATATGTATACGGGTATCAAGCAATGAAACTCTGAAAATGGGAACAGAAAACTTGATTAAAAATTGTGGGAACCCTTTGTACTGGGAAAACGAGCTCGGGAATAAAAGTTCTTTTCACATAAATTTTATAGTGACTTACTCAAAAGCTGTTCTTTGAGTGGCAACATAATGTGTACTTCGTTATTTCCATTCATGGCAACACGTGAACGTTACAAAGAAAGTACCGTATTTAGCATTGTGGAACAACGAATTGTAGTATTAAAAAGTGCCCTTTTCTCGAATCTAACCGCCATTTTTGTATTTGAAAGTGCAGTCTTTTTGTATAAAAGTAAGGACATACAAACTAACTGTTCCCCGTAAAAAAGTACAATTCTTTCAAAAACAGCAGTTACAGCGGAAATTTCTCTCTCTAAACATTATTAGGGTACAGGTGCCCCATTCCTGGGAGGATCCTTCTTGGATCATCATAAATCGACTAGGGACGAGTTTTATGACGTGCTCCATCACGTATTGATCGAAGGTATGCGCTTCTGCGATGCGACACGTTAACTCGTGAGGGAGCTCAGTCACTAGGGGGTTACACGGTCACACGAACTGCGCTACAACCGTCTCATTGAACCTCGGTTTTTACAGGTTACATTTCGCCATCTATGCCGTCGAGCTTGAGCTAATTTACAGCACCGGCACTTCATCTTTACTTTTTCGCGTATTACTGCGACGATCCGGAGTTTCAAGAGTTTCACACTTTGAGGAGTGAAATTTGAGAAGTCAACTCATTGCGAAGTTCCTCCTAATGATGTCGATAGCATCATTCACTTCGGACGATGCTCTTAGCGACTTTAGCAACATTTCCGAGGCTATCGCATAGAAGAGGAAGCACTAGGAATCACGCAAATACCATCCCTCGTGTACCACATTAGTGACAAAACGTTCTTCGACTTGGAGACAGCTTGAACCTGAATTTATGTTTTCCGCTTAGGGATCAGACAGGCCCCCGGTCCAGACCAAGGTTTCTATTAAGGAAACCTCGACGGGTTCGTAGTTGGTGCGCTGAGAAGGGGTCGTAATTCGGAGGGCCGGCAGTGAACAAGGATATTCCTCAGGCTGACGGTCCAAAGATGGAAGTGTGATAAGACCGATTAGAAGAATTGAAATATTGAACTTATATTCAAGTTAAACTTCACTCTAAAATATCGATGAGTGAGGCACCCTGCAAACAGGAAATGAGATAGGCTACCAAAGATCAAAGACAAATGTTTAGGAAGCTCCTGTGGAGAGGAGAGAGTATGGACCGACGCAGAAGATGAACATAGTTAAAAGCACGTTGTTACGTTGGTCTATTAAAATTGTGGACTGTGAAACAGGGTACGAAGCTTCTGAAACCGAGTGCGTCTATTTTATGTATGCTGCAGTGCGAATAGATAGATTATACCCACTTGGTTACAGATTCTTGACAGCTTGTTTGTGTTCGTAGATCACAATTCCAAGATGATCAAGGGAACTGTGCACGCTTTAACCTGATGAATTGGGGTGTATACACCTATGACAAATTTTCGCGCGGCCGCATGCGACGAGCGGCACCGCGGAGTCCCTCTCGTGTGATTGCGTACATTGCAACACTCCCTTCAGAGTTTACCGCCCAAATTGATTATTCCTTAGTTATGATTCTTATCATGTAATGCCATCGTTTCATTTACTTTTCATGTCACCATTTTATCTTTTTAGAGCACAAAAGTTACTGTTCTTTGAGCAATGATGAGATAAACAACAATTTCTCAAAGGACCTTCATGGTACCAGACCCTTGCGTCCTTAGTGGAATTTCAACTGACCGCGGCAAGCTGTGCTGACGGCGCTGCGGGTGTGATGTCGCAAAGCGAAAATTTGTCATAAGTGTACACGCCCGATAAATTGTCGACAAAAACTTCATGTGGTCGCGACGCACAACGCAATCGGACAACAGTCGCCCTCTCGTCGGTCCTCCAGCACCGGAAACATGTGTAGAAGAACCTTTGGCGTTCAATGATTAGCCATGAGATGGGTTTATCCGTGGATCACGGCTTGGATGAATATTCGAGAAATTATAGGATGAAAGTGAATTATTGGTGAACTACTTTCAAATGTCATTACGACAGCAAACCCGTAATGTGGTATTAGCGAGTTACTGCATAGACTGTAAGCCTTTGAAAGCCTTTGTAATCGCTATGGTTGGGTGTGGGCGGAGGTGGTGTAGTGACAGGTGGCGCGCACCCCACTCTCATGGTGCGGAGATCAAATCCCGCATTAACGCCCGCCCAGGCCAACCAAGCCTTCCATCCCTCCGGGGTCGGTAAATTGGTACCAGACTCGTCTGGGAGGATAAAAGCACTAACTTGTACATCGGCTGGCCACCGCAAGTCATTGTAGAGGCCACATCACATTCACCAGCCATCACGATTCTGAATGGAACTTGAATGTGCGGCGCATCCCATAGAAGGGATTGATCAACGCCAAAACCCTTAAACTTTATGGTTGGGTGTAATTTTCATGTACGGCAAGCACGTACTACAGCGAGGTCGGCGAAGGTCATTCACCCTCACTTTGGTCTTCTGAGAGCAAAGGATATGTACTGGAAGCATTTCAGGCTCACTCCTGGATATTTCTTCAAAAGAAAAAAAAACAATCGTAAACAAAGAGACCATGTTTAAAAAGATTCAGGGGGGGGGGGGAGAGGAAGAAGCAAGGAGGTAGTTTAACCTCTGTTCCGCACGGGCCCTTGGACCGTTCAAAGAATTATGGGTAGACTTCATTATTTCGACGAAGAAAAACTTCTCAACGGAAGATTTCAATGCAACTTCCTTCTGTCTAAAAATGTGGCATTGTCCTAGCTTAGAAAGCGGAAACCTCGTAGATTCCATATCAGATATACGCACTCATGAAATTGCGTTTGAAGGAATTGAAGGGTCATTCGAACTGAGGCACTTCCAAATTTTTCCTGGTTTTTCTCGACTAAATTTGCATATAAAAGACTATGCAGCCATTAGAGAAATCAAGCTGCCAGTAGATTAGGCCAAGGAAGTGACTACAAAAGTACAGTGCTTTGCATAATGATACAACCACCAATAAATTGCCTAAAAACTCTGTTTACATAGCGATTCGGGAAACCCTCCAAGTCAAAAGTGTAGCCAGTGCATTCGCACACCAACGCCGAACTCCAGCTAAAAAATACAGTTTTTTCTACCCGATTTTTTTTAAAAGCTTCCCTATTCTGCAAACAAGGATATAGCCACTGATCAGAATGAAGTACTTAACAGCGAAGAAACAGGAAAAAAAGTAAAATGCCAATTTTGCAGCCTCCTCGTACTCCTAGCACCGATCTGAATATTTAAAAATTGTGGTTATCTGTGCCCATACGCAGATACCCAGTGCGATTTGGCCCACGTGAGATCATGCTTTAATGATAGCCAGTATAAACTCCTCAAGTTCTTCCCAATGGCTGCTTTGATCATCTGCTCATTCTGGAACCCCGTACTTTTCCCGACGAAACAAGATCGGGATTAGTAGATCAGATCAGACCACTCGACGGCGACTCCACGATGACCGAGGGCCACGACTGACAGGAACTGGCGGGGTGGCGTGCAAGTGTTCCGAAACCATTGTTCCGAGAGGTCAGGTCACCAGTATTGTGTGGAGGGTAATTCACTATAGAAACGACGAAATGAACATTCTTGTAAGACGAAAACATTGTACTATGGACTGTTACAGTAACTAGCTTCCACCTACATCTGAGATCGTACCTGCTTCTAATCGAAAATTGTATTTAATGGAAGATGCCCTAAGTTAATTATTTGAGTGATAAATATCCAACTTTACTACATATTGACTTCCACAAATATTTGCCTTTATTCTTCGACCCTTATCTTTGACATAAGTAGACCAGCTACATAGCCAAAATCTTGAAATTGGTAGCAAATCGATCGTCTCGTGAAGTAAACCCAGAATGGGTGACCTGACCCCGCACGAATCATCGGAACACTTGCAACATACTCGCTCAATAACCGAACGGTCCATTCTTCTGAAAAAATTGAAATTCGACGTCTTCCTCGGCCACATACCATGACACTCTCCCCTTCGAAGTTCCTCTTAGAAACTGGAGTCTATCTCTCATCAATAGATGGTACAAGTAGCTATCTAGGCCGTCATACTTGAGCTTTTTTTCCGGAAAGGACAACCTGGAGGAAGGTGTACAGATTTTAAAACGCATTAGCACCTTAATCCAATCTGCGCTCATCCATCTCTAGACAAAACCGATCCAGTTTTCGATGTGTTCTGTGGCTAAAAACAACGTCGTCTTCATTTCTCGACCAGAAATGGACTTAACTTCTTCGAGACACATTAAACCGACTTTGTTGACACATCAAACTCCACAAGAGATATTATTCCCGAGATGACCTAGAGAGACGACTTCTCCCTTGAAATGGTGCGCTTCTCTAGATCGAAAGCAAAGCAAGACTCCAACACTCCTTCTGGTTTTTTATCGTGCAGAATCCTAATTGAAATTATTAAAAACTGTCTGAAGCCGTCGCCATTTTCGCGATATAACATTCGTACATACCACCCCTTATTTTGAGATAAACTAAGGGAGTGAGAGGATGAATCTGAGGAACGAACAACTTCCTAGAGGTGCACAGGGCAAATGAACCTCTCAGCCCTTTTTTCCTTATATTTCCTCAGTCCTTTTTGTTGTTATTAGACTCACGCCCGTGTAAAGGAATCCTTGGCGAAGAGTCGTATTTTGGATTGGATGGCGGGGTGGAGCCTTTAGGGCTTCCGCGATGGTCATATTTTTTAAAAATTTTCCTCGACACCAGGCTCGACCCCGATGGAGAAAGATGGGGAAGGGCCACGCGTCGCTGCTACTGTACCCAGGGATAGGAATTCATTTGATCAATGTCACCTGGGTGAACCAACCTTCCATGCTTTTTTCGGGTTCCATCAAAGGCACTGGAAGAGGGCAAGGGAAAAAAGCATGTTTTGAAACATTTTCTTCTGTGAATGTAGACATTTGAACAGAGAAAAAATAATGTGAAGCGAAATCGCGTTGAAAATCGTGCCTTTGGGGCGCTAATGTGATTTTAGCGCGCTTCACCGCGAATTGCACGCATCCCTTAGACTGCACGCTTCAGACGGGTCGATGCCACTGTCATTTGATGTCGCGTACGACGAAAATGATTTCATTCTTGATGATGTAAAATAGGTAAAACGGCGCACAGCGGGTGGGGTCCACGAGGTCGAATTTCCGCTTCGCGGCGGTGCACTCGCAGCGCCCCCGTACGACTCTCCGTATCGATTGCCCTTGATCGCCCGGCTGAGCGTGACTGCATCACGTCTGCGCTTTCCACTCATGCCACACTGCCTCGCTTGAAGGCTGCCATGCCCTGCCACTGACACTCACACCCGCCGTGCTGCTCATCGCGCGCGGCCGCGCGGAAAGACCTCGTGGACCCCATGCACGCACAGCAGCAAACAGGTGAAGTAAACGAAATGGTAGAAAAAGTGTGTTTGATAAAAAGCTCAATGAAACCACACTCATCGTCTCGGCAAGGCGTCGTGAACGCAAAGTAACGAACTACAGGTTACCATAAACCCATACCGTTGGCCTAAATTGCCTCCTCTCGGTGTTTCTAGTAATCCCATACTTGGGTGGGAAGACTGTGCTAGTTCCATTTCAAATTGTCGTGGTCTTTAATGTGAACGATTTTGGTAGCGGGGAATTCGATGTAGAAAAAGGAGATTAAGCGTATCTCTTCTATCTATCCAATTTCCCGCTAACAATAAGTATCCAAAAACCGCTAAATTAAACATTTGCAAGTTTCCACATTTATCACTTGTGCGCTTACACCTCTCTTACATTCGTTCAACTTCTCCTTAATCTTTATATGAACATACTTTTCACTTTCTTTAAGAGGCGCGTGTCATCTGAGTCATCATGGGAGACATTTGGTTCACACTTCATAGGGTACCGAACGGTGTGGCCTAGACACTTTACCTCGAAGTTCTTCCGCTCATGGCAAACAAGGGCTTATCCGCCTCTTGAAAACCATAGAATGAGTCTTTAAACGAGTGTTGAGACTCAAATAATTCTTTATCCTAAGAAAAATAACTCAAAAAAGAGAATCTAGCCATGGGATCATTACAATTGGTTATGATCAAGTTACTACTGAGACACCTGCACCTACGCATTTCAAGGATTCATATGTCAAGACAAGTGCCACTGCCCAGCACTCTTCATGTCACCCCTGATAAACAATAGAATTACGCACACATAAAAAACCACGCGTTGTGACACAATGCGGTGCAACGCGTGACGCAACAATGAAAAAGTGCGCCGAAGTGTGATGGATTATTTTTGCAAATGACAGGATGACTCGCTTTCTTCACGTATGCTCACTACAAAAGGAAATAGCAGAAAGAAAAACAAAAGTTCTTCGAAGAATTGAAAGACGAATTTGTTTCTTGTTTATGTTGATTCTCACTCTTTCAACTCACCTCACACTTAATGAGCATGCCACTCCAAATGAGACAATATTGGCAATATTTTTGTGAGTAACCAATGAACTTCCATTTTGCAACTACCAGGCTGACTGCGCCAGAGCTATAAGGTGCCGGAGCTATACATACAGACATACGAAAGACAAACAGACAGAATAACAGACATACAGACAGACAGACAGACAGACAGACAGACAGACAGACAGACAGACAGACAGACAGACAAACACGGACAGACAGACAGACAGACAGACAGACAGACAGACAGACAGACGGACAGACAGACAGACAGACAGACAGACAGACAGTCAGACAAACAGACAGACAGACAGAATGCTAGAACCACCAAGCGGTGAGGTAATGACAAGTGGCACTGCATCCACTTGCGTAGTACAAAGATCAAATCTTGCATCTGTCCAGCCAGGTAGCCTAAGTCTTTCATCACTTCGGGATTGCTAACACACTAAAAGACTGTTCTGATCATGAAAGAATGATACCAATAATTCGTTCGAAGGTAGGCTCCGCAAGCCACTGTGTAGGGCAAATCGCAATCAAGGACGATTTGAATGGAAGTAAAGCATAGAATGCGTGGCGCATTCTGAATGCTTTATCCTTCCATCCAATATTCTGATTATTGATCACTCCACACTATTACTCGTAAACTGGAGGACAGCCTTCAGAGAAAGCGCCAAATGGGCAGAAAGTTGAACCTCTAAAGCCTTCATTGGGCACAATGCAAGATTACGATAAATCGATTTGAATGAAATTCCATTTATAACATCAGAGATAGTGAAGAATAGCCAAAAGCGCGATTCTTGCTCTTCAGGGTGCTAGACCGTTGACGTGCCGTGAGCCAAGTGCGCTCCTCCTTTGAAAAGAACAAATGGAAGAGAAATGGCGTAAGATGCTTGCCACAAAATGGACGATATAGCTGTGGAAGCAGAAAACGATCAAAGAGGTGGCACTGGAATCCTCTGAAATCAAATGAAAAATGCGCTTCTCGCCGGCAATGACTGACAGCTGTTATTTTAGTGGAACATTAACGGGACACAACAATGTCGCCCCTGTGGGCGGCCAGCAGGGTTGGGAAAACACATGTCATCAAGAACTCTTTGAATTATGCTCAGAACGTGGACAATTTTCTGAAGGATTGGGTGCAAAGAGGCCTCAAGGGATAAATGCAAATCCATGGAAGCCTCAACGCTACTGAAACTCTCCGAAAATCGCTCCAGAATACCACGACGTCGGCAAAATGGTGCAGGATGTGTTTTCGAGGCAAGGCCACACAGGCAATAATTTATGTACATAGGAATGACAGAATTTTCAATATGATTAAACGCCAGATGTTCGAAGAGACGGTATATCGCACTTGCGCACTACAACCTTCTTCAGAAGGTCTCAAAGACACCGTTGTGGTAATTTCGGCAGATTATGCATTGTGGAATAGGACAATTGAAGTAATCATTAGTGTGACAGAACAGAAAGAACGGAATAAAACGGTGAAAAACTCAAGGAAGAGGAAGCCAAGTTCCCCTTCCTTCCGCCCCCTCTGCATCACAGTCGGTGGGGGTAGAGGGGTTCAGTTACTTAGTCGCGAGCGCTGGTCCGCTCCCGTAGCTACTCGCCCAGAGGATGTGAGTTAGGGTAGGTGGCAGCGCTATAATGGCTTCCAGGTGCGTTTTTTTGGTGGGATTTCCACCACAAATCATTTCTTCTGGACTGAAACGTTCGCTCGCAAAGAATATATCTTCTCAGTAACCATTTCCTCTTTACCACTGGCAGTGCCTTTAAAGGCAGCATTAGGGGAAAGTCGGACGAAAAGTAAAAGAAATAGTGCATATGAAAGTCGAGATGCCTAGTAACAGGATAGTGGAGAAAAAACGGATGGAATTCGCCCAAAACCCGAGAAATAGGACCCCCTTTCCACTGTTAATTCTCGACGCGGACGACGTGTCCATCAAAAGGGGAGAAGTCTGATCTTGTTTTCCATTGGCATGTTGCCAAGTAAACACAACGGAATGTTTGGAAATACGACAGCATCTACTTTTTGGAGTGAGCTTCAAGCTAAAACTGCGAAAGCGCGCTGCAAAACATTCGACCCTGCCGCATCTCTTTGGCCGCTCCCACCCCAGTCAATCGGGAATTACGTCATCGGGAGGCGGGATCGTTGTATCGAAGAGGCGGAACAGCTGGACGGTTGCGGTGTTTTGCAGGGTTTCTACAGCTCGGAGGGGCGCTTTTTCACCTGATTTCGCCACAGATAGCCTTCTTAGGCCCAAGACTACCATCTAAGTGACTTCTTGTAGGGATTTCTCCATTACCGCATTACCCCTAATGATGTCTTTAAGTGGCAGGCTTTCTGTAGCATGAGATTCTGGCACGCGCAGGTGCAGCCTATCACTGCTGAGTACGACAAATCTGCGTGGCTCCGATCGATACCTAGTCGTGCAGTGGCCTGCTAAACTCGTCCGTGCAAGAAGTTACGGAGGGGCTACACCTCCATTTCATTGTGCTCTTCATTCGCTGTCGTACTGCTTAGCACCTCTACTTTCATTTTCATCAATCGAAGGCTATTTACTTTGAAAATATCACAAAATAAATGCATATTTGAGATCCTTCAGCGTAGAGTTCCACGGTGTAGTTCAGGCAGGGGGACATGCTTATATTCTGGTAAACAGTCGTAAACAAACATTTGATTCGTACACGTGACGGGGTACAAATGGGATTCTTCATTTTCAGATCTCAATCGCAAACGCGAGATATCTAGGATTGAATGAAAATATAATTCCAGTCAGGTTGGATTGACCTGAGCCCAGAACGGAAAGAAATTAGAAAGCGACTGAACAGACGGGGCGGAAGCTGATGGCCGATTTCTCGGAATGTTTGTCATAAAATAAATTTCAGATATATCGTACCCCACGATGCCTCCATCCATTAGCCGGATGAAAGGCTTAATTTTAGAATTGGTTTACCTCACCAGCTTGTCATAAATGCTGATGAGCAGCTGTTTCAAACTATCCATTCAATCCCATTAGAAAGTCGGCGGCGAGTTAGAAAAGTGATAAAGCGCAGAAAACTTGTTGTTGATCGATGGTTTCCGATCGCGCCGCACTTTAAAACAACATCGGAGTGCGCTGAAAGGTGAGACGAGTTCCTCGCATTAACAGGCCACAAAATTTCAAAAATTTTGGTGCATAAAAGTGGGAGCGACAGCAGCTTGGCGGTGTAGGTGTTTGTACAAAGGAATCGTTCATAAAAGCCTCGTGACCCTATTTTCTCTTAAAACCACTTTACTAGATACGGTACATGAAAGAAACACTGAGGAACCAAAAAATTTCTTTTGCTCTGGAGCAGAAATCAAAAACCTGAAAAACAGTAACAGTTCGAATTCTCGCAGAGCAATATTTGAACAGGTGTCGGCGGGAAAACACAGATAAATTTTAGCGCCCAGTATTGATTTGCCTTTCGCTCTATGTCTCTGACTGGCTGCCCGCCGGGTCTTTGGTCCTAAAGCCCTCGTGGCCGTGCATCGGCAGTCAGCCCAGTCGAACGTTACTATGAAAAGCTGTATCTCAGCCGGGCTCACGTTTTTTTTTGCGTTAAGCTGTATGTTGCCCGTAGTATACAAATGCCACATAAATATACAAAGAGACTTAAATTTCCGTGGACGATCCCTCTAACCTGAAGATGGAAGGAGCTACTCCGTGGATGGTGAGTGTCAGCAGTCAATAGATTTGAGTGGGTGTGTACCGTTACGTCTAAAAATCGCGTTGCGGCGTCGCAGTGAAAGCGCCATCAGAACGACTTGTCGCTTTGCTCAGGATGCATTGAACCGGTACCGCTAGGACCTTTTAAAGATTGCGGGTGGAAGGCTTTAGAAGTTCGCTTATGTTGCGATTGTTGCTGTTTCAACATATAAAATTACAAACAACACGCACTCGCCGCGCTGCACGCCGCAGCCGGCCGCGCGATTTTCAGACGTACACAACGGTACACACCCGATTTGAGTCACAGTGCCACGCAAACGTGACTCCGCTGTGAATAGGAGGCGCATTAAGGAAAGCAACTACCACCTCTCTCCATGACCTGACCCTTTGGAATGTCCTGACGCTACTGCTCCGAAGCGGGTGGGAAATTTCTTTTTATGCAAGGAGAGTATATCGACACACATCGGGATCCCTTCCAGGGTCCAACTCGGGGTCGAGGAAAATTTTCAAATAGGTGTCTCCCTAATAAGGGGTTTCTGGTACTACTCCCCTTGGATATTCTATAAAAAAACACAACCTCCTTTTTTCGTACTCCTCTCTACGACCGCCTTCGCTATTGTTGCCGCAGAGCAGTCTGGGTGTTTTTAGAGCCGCTTTCTCGAAAAAGGTCGTCAACCGATAGTCGTAGCACCAGGAATAAAGCACGAGGGGTTACTTTTTTTGAGATCGGCCATCAGCGAGCCTAAAATTTTTTGAAAAATGTGCTCATAAATGCATGGTTCTCCCTATTTAAGGGTGTGTGAGTGTCGATGAATTGTCCAGGAGAATTTGAATTATACAATTCGCCTCTCCCTAAATACGCTCCAGTCGAAGGTTCCTCGACGCCCCTCGTGACGCTGCTGTCCTCACTACTGCGCCGAATTTCTAATGGAACAAACCAGGAAAAACAATTTGTTCATCATGGAAGCGGCTAATTTACTAAAAATGGTCCACAATGAGCACAAATCAACATAAACATGTGGACATATACGTAAATATAAAAGAAAATTTTCTTGGAAAATTGTTCCTGACCCAGGTATTACCGTGAATACAGATTGTTACTTTATGAGTTCAAGCGATGAGTTAGAGGGCATCCATCCACCAATTGGAGTCCATCATGGAAATAGCACAGAACGAAAACCAGTCACCTTACCATCAATTCCCACATGCTCCACGTTCCTCGACGTTTCAAAAATTTCTCTTATCAGGTAAAAGGGAAAAATTGAGATTTTCGTGTACATATTTATTTATTTTTTTGCTATCACTTTACACGCTCTTACTGTGGCACAATGGTCATATGTTCCCGGCTGGAGTTGGACGTGGGAGCTCGTCCGAATGCGCTTATGAAGGAGTGAGGCTGCATGGGATCGCTGCGACGGCTTATGGCCAAGGTACACCGAGAGTCGAGGATTTCTCGACTGGGGGGTCGTATATGAGTGAACAAGAGGGTAGGGGGTCGTACCTGTAGGGTTAGCGGTAAGCACAAGAATATAAACTCTAAATAGACAGCGATAGAGAACCTGTACGAGGAAATGTGTAATGATTTTTTTTTTCGCTTCAAAAAAGAATACATAGCAATAAAACCTATCGTAACTATAAAATCCAACAACAGTCTTAATAAAAGAAGAAGTCGAAAAATTGGGGGAGTCGTATTTTGTCCCCCCTAGAGGAGGAGGGGAGTCGGAATGAGATGTCTTTTTCCTCACGCTAGGAGTGCCGTGCTCACGGCGCGGGACATCACTGAACTAGAGTTCGCGGCTTGTACGTTGTACGTTGGCTCGTATCTCTATCTGTACCAGATGTAAGTGTATCATGGCCCAGAGCAATATTACTTGTTGTGAGTGGGCCAGAGCCAGAGCACTCTCAGGCGCCGAGAAAAATGACCGCTTCCGTACGACCCCCCCCACTTCGATTATCCAAGAACGACCCCCCCCTTTGAACTTCTACAATATCACTTACTGCAGCGGGATTATACAGTTGCTGATGTGAGTCCTCTGTTACTATGTATTTTTGTGTTGATTGCCGTTTACGAATGAATCTTCAAAGTTATCTTAAATTTGAGCAATTTAATTTTTTGATTATACTTAATCAGATAGCTGCGTCAGCCAACGGCACGTTCAATCTATCTAAGATCAATCTCAGATCGTCGTTTACCTCAGCGATAAATGACCACCTTCTCTACCACCCTCAAATACGACCCCCTGTCGAGGAGTCCTCGACACCCGGAATACCATGGCCAAGTCACTCGCAATGAGTGAACGCGCGCGGCAGTGTGACGGGCCATTTCCGTTGTGAATTGAGCACGGTAGGTAATGTACGGCTGCCATGGTTCGGCGATCTTGGCTCAGTGCGAATGCCCTGACCTACAGTCAGGTAATAAGGCGTAAGCAGAACCTTTGCAGGAAATCGAACTATTGCTAGAAGTGGCAGAGGGGGCAACAGGACGGGCCATTCAGAAAGTGCAGAGATATCAGGGCCAGTTGCCCCGCCCTCGCAACAATTTGCTCAGCGGATGTAAGGTAGTGTCACTGGCAGCACGAAGGGATTACGATAAGAAACACTCGAAAGCACTTTCTCGGTGGGAATTCTGCCACCAGTCATCTCTTCTGAGCTTGCGTGGTCGTTTACAGAGAATGCGTCTTCCCATTTATCGTTGGCGGTGTATTCAACATAAGGCGAAAGGTTCTAAACTTGAAGAGGAGTAGCTTAGAATGGGGATACACTCCTCTCAGGCAATGACCAACGCTCCCAAGCTCACGGTAATCAAACCGGCATCATTTGTATGCGGTATTGTGATTTTATTTGTTTTGTTGTACGCATTAAAAAGCGGTAATTAACAGCAGAAGTACATACTCAACGTATTATTAGGTGTTCTTGGTGCAATACGGTAGTTGGGTAAGAATACGCAAAAATGCAACCCCTTCCAACTAGTACTTACCACGGTACATTAAAGGAACACCACGCAATAATCAGATCAGTTACTGACCTTGCTGGAGTAAGTGGACCCTTGGACAACTGCTCAGGTTGCACCCATCAAAGCGCATCCTCATGACGCTATGCCTGTTTGAACTCCACCAAGCCGCGCCTACCCAACTGAATCATACCTGCACTGGACGAGCCAATTTCCAACGTAGCGTTTATGTGGCGAAGGAAGCTTGCGAACCATCAAACGATTAGATAAGATGAGGCAGAAATGAGTGGCAGTAGCGAAGGCAGAAAGAAGGACGAAACAGGTGATATCGTTGAAATTTGAGGGATACAGTCCATTTTGGAGCGCCTGACAGGGCGTGGCCTACGCACTTGGGTGAGTGACGAGAGTGAGAGTAGGTGGAGGGGTGAGAGTGTTTGACACACGTTCATCCAAGTCCGTAGGCCACGCCCTATCAGGCGCTTCGAATGGACTAGACCATAAGGCTAAGAGTCGTTTCTAGGCTGTAGTACACGTACGGAGACTGTGTTGAAGGTGCTGCATTCTTCATGTTGGTGAGGCTTCCCCTTCGTTTTTCCTCTCTAGTAAGAGGATCACACCGATTTCAGTGGTAGGCACGATAACGCTCACAATTTATCGCGAGGTGTGCCTTCGAGTATTTACATGTTATTAAAAATACTCCAAGCCAAATAGTCTGCAACGCGTCGGACTCAATCCACCAATCTCGTTGGGTTAGATATCCCGATACGACCAGACATTTCGATTCGATAATTATTAGCACGCGATATCTGCGCGGACTGTTATCAGTTGCGCACACATGGGTGATGGATCAGTTGTGATTATCCCTATTGTCTGATGTCGAATGAATGTTTCAATCGCTGTCTTGATTCATTCGTGCTTGACCCCGTCCCAAATAGCTCAGTAGCTTCGCTGTGAATCTGCTCCACACATTATTGTTTCCTTTCCTCTCTTTATGATGTCTCCCATGCACTCACGGCCTTCGCGCTGACCGGCTTCTTGAGTGGCCCTTTTTGTTGAGACTTCACCCCTTTTCGAGCCTGTTTTGCTTTTACTAATGGTCTTTAAGCGGAGACTTCCACAATAATGAGTGTTCTTCGACCCGCCAAGTCATCCCCATTGATGATCATTCACTGTCTTTACTCTTATTATGTGATTTGAATTATTTCAAAGTGTTTTCCTTTCAGCTCCCATCTATTGATGTTGCTCTAGTGATAGGTGAAAGGGAAAAATTTTGCGACATTTTCTTTCCGGAATTTTCAAAGCTTTGAGAAACTTTTGTAGATGGGGTTTGTAAAGAGGCATCTGTACAAAGTAACAGTTCATTCAGGTTGTTCCAATCTCAGCGCCTGTGATAGAACAACGGTTTTCGAGACGTACTTTAGTTGCTCCTTCTTCTTAAAAATGTTTACGTTCCAACTTAAATGATCAGTGCTATGCTATGCTGATTTAGAATATTACACTGGTGTGCAAAACTTAGGGACGAGATGGATAAAGTAACATAAAACACTAATGTTTGGGTGGAAGTAAATGAAAGTGTGGGAGCATGTTGCCACTCGCCTAAGGGATATGCACAATAAGCTAGACTTTTCTCGAAGGAAGAAGAGCTTGAATAAGGCGCCAAATATGGCCGACCGCGCAAGTCGAGGCAGTCTATGGGTATCAAAAAAAGTTTTTTCTCAATCAACGAGTAGCTGCAAAGAACTGTGGTGGTATCTATCGATACATCATGTCCCGAAGAGAGCATCTGGATGACTTCACTCGAGGAAGGATCATAGGGAAACTCGAAGAAGGTCGGACCATAACGAGTGTAGCCCAGGAGTTCGGTATCGCTCACAGCGTTGTTTCACGTGCATGGAGAGCGTTCCAAACCTTTGGTACTGCTGTTCGAAGACGAGGAGGTGGCCGACCAAGGATAACTACTCCAAGGGACGACCGCTACATTGTGCAGCAGGCAAGAAGAGATCCCCGTCAGTCAGCTTCAGCTATTGCAACGACATTTAACAGGACTCTAAGGCAAGCCATCTCACGCACTACGGTGGCAAGACGACTGCATGGGGGTGGTCTCTTCGCCCGACGACCGTTACGTTGTGTTCCGTTGACCCCCGCGCATCGGCGAGACCGTTTACGGTGGTGCCAGGAGCACAGCGAATGGACCAATGAGGAATGGAGCCGTGTGCTCTTTTCGGATGAGAGCAGGTTCAGTCTGAGCAGTGATTCTGGACGCATCCTCATATGGCGAGAGGTGGGAACACGCAACTCCCCCGGAAACATCGTCGAACGTGATCGCTCCGGTGGTCGAGGTGTTATGGTATGGGGAGGCATCATGTTGCATGGCCGTACTGACCTCCAGATTTTTGAGCATGGAACCGTCACCGGTCAGCGTTACTGCGACGAGGTTCTCCTACATCATGTCCGTCTTTTCAGAGCTGCAATCGGCCCTGACTTCATTTTCATGGATGACAATGCGCGACCGCATCGAACGGCACAGGTGGAGGAGCTTCTAGAACGAGAGGATATCCGGCGTATGGAGTGGCCAGCCCGTTCCCCCGACCTAAATCCCATCGAGCACGTGTGGGATGCAATGGGTAGACGCATTGCAGCACGACCAAATGCACCAATGACGGTCCAGCAGTTGTCAAATGCACTGATTGAGGAGTGGAATGCCCTGCCCCAGGAACTCATTACCAACCTCGTGGAGAGTATGGTATCGCGTTGCAGAGCATGTATTGCTGTCCGTGGTGATCACACACCCTATAGGATCCGTGTAACTTCTTTTGTAGTATCAGGATAAATCGTGAAGACTTATGTGTAATCGACATGGTTAAATAAAAATGTCATAACTATTCGTCTTATTCCGAGTTTCTGTCAGTTGCTTTCTGTACAATATCGCTAAGGTTCTCTCTTGATATGATATGAATTTCATCGAGCTATGTTGTCTGGCAGAGGCACAGTGATCGAAAGTTGCTTTCGTCCCTAAGTTTTGCACACCAGTGTACATTCTCTTTTTAGGGCGGAGGCGGTGTACTGACAGGTGACGTACATCTCCACGCGAATGGTGGGGAGAACAAACCCCGCATCAATGCCCTCTCAGTCCGATCAATCCTTCCATCTCTCCGGCGTCAGTTTGGGATACCCGTCTTGCCTGGGAGGTTAGCAGTACTGACTTTCGTCTGGCCCACTTAAGTCATTGAATAAACAGTGGCATTTCAGTTTCCATCACGATTTCGAATGCAATCAGAATACGCGTCACATCCCAGGGAGAGATTAACTGACGCCAAAAACTTCATCCCTTACCTTACGCATATTCATATTCTTTTTACTTCGAACTGAATATCTATTTTTTCACAATTTTATATCTCAGAATGTGAATATGAGCAAATATAGGAAACGGAATTAATTTTCAAAATCTAAGGTTCAATTTTTCGCGTGAATATTGAGTGAAAAAGGAGATATCATCTCAATACTTCTGTACTCTCTCCGAGTATTTTCTAATCAGAGGATGGATTTTGTATGAGCTGTCCAATGGAAGCAGCTACGGAAGGGGTATAGTAATTTTCCGTGCAAGAGAAGGTTTAAGAAAGCTGTCCACCCATGTCAAAGCTTTTCCCTGAACTTAGGCCTCGTTCATACTCAGCGTTAGCAAGGCGTGGCTGCTTTCATAGACAGCAAGGATGATTGCCGCTGGCATCGCACAGTATGAACGCGACTTAATGGAAACCCTATGAACCCGTAAAAACCTTTTCCATATGCTTAAAACACAAAAAAAAACATGGAGTGAACTCTAGATGTGCACTATAGCAACGAAGCCATCACCCTCAGCCCGGGTTGAAAAATTTTTTTTTGAAAGATATGCCCTTCCCCTCCAGCCTACTTCGATGCGACTTCGTTAGCCTACTTCCTTCATTAAGTATACTAAAGTTGTGCCTCTAAAAGGGTCGTCGAGTTGTTCGCTAATCCGAGCACCCCCACTCAGTACAAAAGGTGATTCTTGATCAACAGACTTTTGAGAGATCACGTGGCCTTCTCGAAATTCACTGGAAAAACAGGTGGATTGTTGAACACTCGTGGACCAAACCACCCACCATTTTCCAACCCAGAATATGACCCCCCTTAAAAGTTCTGCGACTAGTGCTTGACTATGGTACTTTCCGTGGCTACAGCATCAAGAATGCGACTGCTGCTCCAAGGGAGCACGTTATTGACACGTAAAGTCACGTTTCTCGTCGGCACTCAACGAAATGCCCCTCCCGCATTACTATGGCTTACTACTGTAATATTTTTTTTTTTGCAACATTGATTGTGTTTTGACGTTTTCAGTAACAGAATAGCACTGTAACATGCCACGCCCTCATCTAAAGTGTAGAGCGTCGGTAAACGGGCAAATGTCCGGAGAGACCTACCACGATGCGTGAGGTCAAGCGATGCGGCCATGTCATGGGACGCGTCAGCGTGCCTATAGAGGGACAAAAACGCTACTATTGTATTCAACACAGTATGATTGAGTCACCGCTTTTCGGGTACCCATAATTGATTTACCAAGGATGACAAAAAACGACTATCGAGATGATTATCTTTATCATATTGTAAAGTATGAAATAGCTCCAAGGACTAGTTATATCACGGGGCAAGGTTCTTCGTAAGCACTTGTCCCTTTACCATTCCCCTCATTTCTACTATCAATAGTTTTTATACTACACCAAAAGTAGTGTCTCTTCTTTCTACCAATTAGGAACGCATGTAAGCGCTCATGTGGGAGGGAATTTGCTGTTTTCCGTCCTGAGTCTCTATGGCTAGAGAATAGCTGAGCCGATGACCTGCGTGATATACGTCGCACAGCTCCATGTTGAGCAGTCCTTTAGATGACGACATTCGGTCGTTGGTTTTTGGTTCCTGGTGCGAAAAGGTTTTTTCTCCTGGAAGGTTAGGTGTTGAAATTGTTCACGCAAAAGTAGGAAAAAATGTGTGGCTTCCAAAGTCAGCGCTCATTGTGGTGGAATTGAGTTTTCGCAGAATCTGCGAAAAATGTCAAAGATACGCATCGACTGGAAGAGTCATGGATTGTGTATTTTGTGGAAACGTGGAATTGTGGACTGCGCAAGAAGGGATTAGGCACGTTCCGATTGCCAGGCTGTACTTAGTTGGGAGAAAGAGAAGCGAGGATTTTACAATATCGCATTTCCACAAGAAAAAGCAGATCCCGCATTCCCACAATTCATCCGATCGATACATATCTAATCATTTTTCTCGCAATCCCGCAGAAACGCAAATTCCACAACTATGAACACTACCTAACGAACAGTATGGAATCGATTGGACGTCACTAAAAAACTCACTTGTGAGCCAAAGCGGGTGGACACCAGTGAAGCGGCTAACCGGAAAAACACATTACCAGGAAGAAAATCACGGCAGAACCCTTTTGAGAGGTACCTGTTCAGAGAAGGTCTCCCGTCTTCGTGCGATATCTCTCCCATCTCTAAAAGAAACCGAGCGGAAAAGATTCCCAAAAAAACTTGGTCTTTGGTTCCACACTATATTCCCCCACTTGGGCCCGCTCCCATCTGCTGAACTCAAATGATTGCCTTTCTTCCTGGTGTTGATTATATTAGGTTGATTCAAAATAAATCGGACAAATGGTAGTGATGATTTCTAGAGATCATAACTCAAAAACGAATTAACGAAAATGGACGCGCGAGGTACCGTTGGAATGAGTATGAAAAGCTCTTCAAAGTACCGTAAAATAATCACTCTAAAGTAAATTCATTCCGCCACAATGCTGCACGATTTCAAGCGGTCCAGAGACCACATCCGCAACGTCATACTATTTATATCGCTATCTGGCCAGGAACCCGCGGATATCGGCAGACGTCTGATAGAAGTTCACAAGGAGCATGCCCCGGCAGAAGTACACTGTAGTTGTAGCATTCGAAGTTTGCGTCAGGCGACTATTCCATCGAAGACGAAAACCGCGGTTGGTGGAGCGTACACGGCGTAGAGTACTGGGAGCTGCTCGATGAAGGTACCTCAGTATCCGCCGACGTCTACGTTCGTCAATTACGAGAATTGAAGGCCAATGTCCAAAGTTCGCTACGGCGGCGGTCACATGTCTACTTCCAGCACGACAACGTGTCTACTTCCACAGACCGCACTTCGCAAGATCGACCAAGGCCGAGCTGCTGTCGTACAGTTGGACCGTACTTCTATACCCACCGTACTCCCCAGACCTGGCCCCTTCAGATTTCCACCTTTTCTCCCACAGCCAGCGCCACCTAGACGGCCAAGACTTCAAAACTCGCGACGAGGTCAAAGCGGCACTCGGCAACTTCTTCGAGCTCCAGCTTCCGGCCTTCTGGAGCAAGGGCATCCATGATCTGCCTATACCGTGGCAGAAGGTCATCGATAAAGATGGAGTATATTTCAAGCGAATCCCTGTTGTCGTAAAAAAGTTGTACAACAATGATTAAAATTGGTCAATTTGTACGATTTATTATGAATCAACCTAATACTTGACTTGACATATATTACCTTCAATTTCTAATCAAATATAATACCACCACTTGTATGGTATGTTGTTTGAAAACGGCGATGAATGCTTCTTCCTCCACAGGAAGTTCCAGAATACGGTAGAATTTTTGACTGTTGTGCGAGCAGATGACCTTTCCTCCATCTTTCAATCAGATCTGCTGAATTTTTTGGAGATTGTGGGTAACTTTTCTTAATCCTTCCAGAGATCCTCCATCAGTGACTGCATAATCATGCTGCTGCACCTCCTTTCAGCGAACTGTTGTAATCGATCGAAATGCCTTGAACATACTAAACGTGTACTTTTATATCCCACTGAATATACATTTGTTAGCATCAACGAAGGGATATCTAAACGCGTGATCCTGAAAGACTTGAATGACATCGGAAAACAGAACTGGATATCTTCGATGTCTATGAACCCACTTGATGAGAAACTCCGTCGCTCGGAAATTGTTGCGGCCCCCATCAACGCTTAGTGTTAGTGTCGACCTTACAGTGGGACATGACTCTATAAAGAAATGTTTGCAAACAACTGGACATAAGATTTGGATAAAGTTGAGGTATTGCGCATAATGGGATCGTCCACCGGATTTCTATGACTCTAATTGCTCTTACACTCTGCTAGAAACAGTACGTGAACAGAAACACGAGAGAAACAGAGAAATTTCCTTTGTTCAATTACAGAAATTGAAAGACTGGAAGAAGGGCAACTCCCTGGAATTCCTTTCAGGCATCATTTGAACAGCCACCAGCTGGCGGAGCGCCATTCGATTTTCGCGCCAGTATTGATTCGCTCATCATTCTGCGTCCTTCACCACGTGACCACCGCCTCTGCTCCTAGAGCCATCGTACCTCACCCCTCGTACGCGTCAAGCTGTCGGCGGTCACTTTGAGAAGCTGTATCTCGGCCGATTTTTAGTTTTTTGTGTGTCACCTTCCATACTGTTCTTTGTAAGCAAGTACAGCATAAATACATGGGTATGGGGAAGCTTAACTATCCGTGGACGAATCCTTCGAGAACATCGCAAACCACAATCGTCAATATTAATGAATAAGGTCAGTCGGTAGAAATGGAAATTGAAGTCTTTCGAAATGATAAAGCTGTTGTACACTATAATCCTACTTGTATGTTTATTGCCTTACAGCACACCAACACTTTCCGGTGATCCCTTAGCTGATCCCTGCAGTGCCAATCTTAGCTCGTTCTTTGATTCTCTGGTTGATTTACAGTTCAAGGGATGTTGCTGGTAGGCTTCGGTGCGGATCGCTTCGGTATCCAGTTTTCCAGTTCCCGAGAGGCAGAGCTGCGATGGCCTCGAAGCGGGGAGGACTCGAGCGCTGGGAACTGAAAACTATTAATCACTTATCGCATTAATCGAGATGTTGTGTCATTGCAACCCTTTTGCGGTCTCAAATCTCCATTTCACCACTCACACTTTCAGTAATCGCTCTACACTCTTACTTGTCCAATTTGTTTGATTACACCGTGCGGAATCAACTTTCCTCAAACAGCTGATTACCACCCTGTTCAAGGTCAAGCTTAGATTAAAGGGAACTTTTCGAGAAAAGCTATCCCACGTTCGACGCTTCCTATCCCTGACGGTATACCCAGGCTAGACTGATAGTCGAGGATTCCTCGACGGGGGGGGTCGTATTTGATCGGATAGGAGGGTGGGGGCCGTACCTCCAGAGGTCAGTGATAGGCACTAGAATCTAAATTTCCAGTAATCAGATGAGAAGCAAAGGGCGTGTGACAAAATGTAAAATAAATATCTTTCCGCCTCAGGAAAGGATATATAGCAATAAAACACATTGCAACTATGCAATCCGGCAACAGTTACTGTACTGTAGAGGTCAAAAAAGAATGGATCGTACTGAAGCGGCTCTTTTCCACAACACCTGGCAGTGCCCTGTCTCAGGGTCGAGAGCCATCTGTGGAATTGCCACATCACAGAATCACAGAATCGCCAAATTTCAAAGTCGCAATCCCAAGGATGCGAAGTCTGACATGAATTTGAACCCGAGTAACCTTCATCGAAAGTGGAGAAATGATAGCGTATCGTTCAAAACGCGTAAAGAGATGACAAACGTGGCCAGCAAGATGTGGTTTCAGCTTTAGCTTGGGAACTGGAAAGCCCTGGGTAAGCAATTTTCACTCAGCCCTTCTTGCGTGTGGAATTTGTTTCACGCACGTTGGAACTCCTCCCAGTCTGGGCTTAGGCTAAAATTAAAACCTCCTTCCTTCCACACGAAAAAAATCTGCCATTATCTGCTGTATGAACGAGGAAGTGAAAACGTCCTTTGCACATTTTTTATCGAACTTGCGACCTAAACGTGAAGTAGCGGCTCACCCTCACAACCCCCCCCCCCCCCCCCACCTCCCCCTTCCCGACCTACATTGACAATGTGCTTGAGTGTGCAGATCGGCCCTTCAGAGATCCTTCTGAGATGCTCAAATGTGAACTTTTTGTGATGTGAACTCTTTGCAAAAGCACCCTATTCTGTCTCACACTTTCAACACAACAGAGTTTTTTCTGCATGCTTTGGAGAACTGTTTCAGTTCACTAGGCAAGCGTGAGAGACAGAGTTAGTCGCTGAAAGTTCTTTCCAAAACCTTTTATTTTGGACCAACGTTAACATAATTTTTTGCAGTCTGGTCCAACAGGGCGGCAGCTGTTCGTATTCATATCCATCTTGTAGCCTGTCTTGCACCAGCATCCTGGCCTGCATACGAGCCATACGGGACCGCCATAATTGCACATGAGTGGGTAATAGCACTCAGTGTATTCTTCATGCGCACCGCATTTCTTTTCTGAAATCTTTTCTGAAAATGACGTCATTATGGAGAGGATAGTGGCATGATTTCTTGACTTCGAAAGAGGCAAGAAAGTGTGTACTTCCTAAAAATCCCCATGCTCCTCATGTTATACAGTGATCACACTTTAACAGGGCACAACGACATGCTTGCATAAAAATTCGGAGAAGGAGCGACTTTTCCAGGCACAATGTGGGGTAGAGGTGGGGCACATGGCAGTACGACGAAATCCCACTTCGAAAGTTAAATTCTTCCCATGGAACCAGTTCGTTTTTCGAGTGTAGGGTTCCTAGAAGAGGCTAATATCAGCTGCCTTGCCCCGGTCGGAAGACTCAGCTGGCTAAAGCCAAGTTTGCTGGTCGGATCATACGTGGTGCCGCCTGTTTTTCATCGTTCCACTTCCGGCTACACTGAAATTATGCGAAGGGATCTTATGAGTGAAATAATTAAAGGGATCGTCCACGGAAAATGAGTTTTTGTATTACCCACATGCTTATGTTGTATTTGCCTAATGTTGGCCTCATGCAAAATTTCACGCGAAAAAATGTGAATCTGGCTGAGATACAGCACCACAAAGTGCTGTCCCAGTGGGCGGGGCCTCCGTGTAAAAGCCTCGTCCCGTCGTCCGCCGCCGTTGGGAACGGAGAGTAGGACTGTTTACGTAACCTTCTGCTCCTACAATGCGTCTCCGACCACGGCGGACGCGGTACGAGGCTTTAACACGGAGGCCCCGCCCACCGGGACCGCACTTTGTGGTGCTGTATCTCTGCCAGATTCACATTTTTTCGCGTAAAATTTTGCATGAGGCCAACACCAGGCAAATACAACATAATTACATGGGTAACACGAAAACTCATTTTCCGTGGACGATTCCTTTAATTGTGAATGTTTGAGAACTTACCCGCATTGACAAGTGCAATGCCAAGGATCAGCACGAGAACGAAGACCGTTTTAGGCATTTCCCTGAAAATGCTCTAACATAGAGAAGCGTCTTAGTAAGATGAAGAAGCGAAGCAATAAGGAGTTAAGCTGGATGCACATCTTCGGAGGCACTACCAGTGAAGGTGCAGTGCAGAATACCATGGAAGCACCATTCTCAAAGGCCTGGTAAGAGGCGAAGGACTGCACTGACACCACTCAAGCATGGTTACTTTGAAAGAGTCCACAATAGGTTTCCTTCTGCTGCATCGACGTGCAGCTATCTTCACGAGAGGAAGCACTGTTCAGACATCCATCCGCGTGTCTTCCATCCCCTCCTGTTGCTCGCACTGCTCCCGGATTTGCTGCTCACCTTGAACTCCACTTCCGAAGACGGTAACTTCGAAGTCAAACAATGCCACCACACCAGCACCGAAGGCTTATATAGTGGACGGGTTTTGCAACGTGGGCGAAGCAATGATAGCATTATCCTACTTTTGATACTACAGTAGATATCGAAGGAGGGCAGTTGTGTCTGCATCCCCCATCACCGTTGAAGAGGGGGGGGGGTCGTAGTGAGGCCGCCTCTTTGCGCTGGGTACATGCAAGGTCACGAAAAGGTCGTCAATCAGCAATCACTGCAATGCTACCTGTTACAAGGTGAGGTGCTGAGGAAATTCTTTTTTGAGGCACAGGGAGGAGGACGAGAGCGAGAGAGGGAGCTCATTTGGATGCACTATTCTCTGTAAACGAATATTTGAGCAGAAAAGAGATAATTTGTAGCGAAACTCGCGTTCAAAAACGCGCCTTCGGGGCGCTATTGCAATCCAAGCGCGCTTCACCTCAAACTGCGCGCTCTAATGGCTACTGGTAGCGGGCTGAGAAGGCGCGATTTATTGAATTCATGATGATGTTCAACAATTGGAGGAATGAAAAGGAGAATAAGCCAAGAAATACGAAAAAACGTTTATGATAGATACCTTACAATGCATTCACACTCGACGACTTGGCAAGAAGTCGTGTGTGCAATTGCTGAACTACAAGCATGAACCATAAGCCCAAGTTGTACCCTCCGGGTGTCTTTATGATCACCTAATCATTCCAAGGATCACTAAAAAAAGGATGCTTGTCAAGGATTCCTACAGGAATTGGAATTTCCAAAATACGACCCCCTTGAGGATTCGTGGACCCCTGCATGCCCATGCTTCCGCTCTTGTACTGTCCCCGATAGTTCTTTGGAGGTAGAAATTGGTTGAAATTGAGTAGGATCACTATGTTCCAGTGACACCGGCGAAAGCGATAAAACTAAGGTAACCAGGCTCTGGACCCGAGTACGGAGTGAGTAAAAACTCCGAGCGCTTCAGTTCATCAAAAACCTTCTTTAATTCTCCAAGTTCTCTCTTCTTGGAACCCCGGCATGTTGTCTTTATTATTCGTATGCTGCTTTGCCAGACGAGGTTTTTTGGGTGGATCAGTTCATTAGCCATGATGCTCCTTGTGGTGCTTCCTTTTAGCTGCCCTCACCATGGTATATTGTGAACTCTGGTCAAGCTCGCGCTCATGAGCACCTACGCAGTTACCAGCTTCATACTTCGCGGTGCCTGCTATTTTTTCTTTTTTCACTTGTTCCCTCTCCAAGCGGCATACCTCAAACCAACCCTCCCGGTTGAGCTCAGTCAACCCTTTATCTGCGTCCATATCGCTGGTTAGAGATACAGGCCATTGCGGTGTGTGTAAACTTATGTCGAATTTTCGCTTTGCAACATTGCATTCGCGGCGCCATCAGCATAACTTGCCGCGGTCGGTTGGAATTCCGATCAGGATGCTCTGGTATCATGGAGGCCCTTTGAGAAATAGCTGTTTATCTCATTATTATCTAAAAATACTATTTTTTTGTTATTTTTAATTTTTGATAATTGCTGTTCATCGCCGCAGCTCGCGATGCGAAAGGTACTATTTTTTGTGCCTAAAAAGGCAAAATAGTAATAAATAGTAAAAGAAACGATAGCATTCCATGATAACAATTCTAATTAAGAAATAATTAATTTGGGCGTAAAACTCTAAAGGGAGCGTTGCAATGTACGCAATCACACACCGCAAACCCGTGGCGCCACTCGCCGCGCGGCACAAGTCTACACACCCGCTATTGCGATGCCGACGGAAGAGAATGGCTGCGGAGTGTCTGTCTCTGACCGCGACACCCTGCCTCGCTACCTGTGGGTGAAGCCACGCCCTGTCGCAGGAACCACCGCAGTGCAAACTGAAAACTCCTAATCACTAATCGCATTAAACGAGATGAATGAAGACATCGCTGAAGTTCATTGCGACTCTTCCGATCAAAAGTGCATTTGAAGACACAGCAACAGCTTTTCAGTCCTCATTGTCGAGCACATCCATCATGGAAAAGGCCTCATTTGGCTGACGAAATGCTAAACGGGTTCACTTAAGTAGACCGAGTGGAATGTGGGTGTCCATAGTGCAGCATGTCAGCATTCGCTGTACCCTGTACTTTTTGAAAAGCAGAGTCATTCGCTATTTGCATTTTTCAATGCTTCGTGTTTCGTTTTCACGAAATCCACTCCACGTGATTGAATGCATGACAACGCATTCGATCCGGCAGAATGAGTCTTAGGTAATTCCAAAATCTGACGTGGTCTAAGTGCTATAGTTAGATCCCCGCACAGGAGCTAATCTTTGTGTTATAAGTTAACGACCGATGAGATTTTTTGTTGGAATTGAAACTGGAAACTTTGACAGAATTCGAGGCCCTTGCATTAATCTTTGCCAGTTTTCAAAAATTATGTCTCCAACTTTAGGCTATTTGTTTGACCAGCTCTATTAGTAAGGCATTGGAGCGCATAGTCTGCCATAAACTCACGGATTTTCTTCCTGAAAGACACCTGCTTAGCGGTGACCAGCATGGTTTCCGCCGACATACGTAAACCGTTACAGCCTTACTTTCAACATCCACTCTTTAGCAATGACAGATCGATAAAGGAAATTTCGTTCCTGTTTGCTACATAGACTACGCTGAAGCTTTCAACTCGATCGCCATACCTCTGCTACTGAAAAAGCTGGCTGCCTATTGCATCTGTGGCCGGCACCAAGTCGTAATGATCAATGGCGCAATGTCCCGTGTGTCAGGGTACGTGTCCCGGACCACTGCTATTTGTCATCCTTACTATATATAAAACGCTTCGTCTGTCTCTACGTCCGTCCCTCCGTCACCTTGCCCGACTGTCACGAAAATAAGTATTATATGAAAAACGATGTGTGGGGATCGGGACAAGTGTGGTATGGGTAAGGCATGGGACAGGAAGTAAAGACCACGCAAGTGGCCCAAGTTTAGCCCCGCGCACGGTAGGCGGGCGTGCACGGGAATGTTCCGTTTTCGGACCGGAACTTGTTGATTAGGTTCCAATGTGCCCCAAACTTGGGGAGAAGATGAATGCAGGTCAGCGATGAAATTTGTAAAGTCATGAATAAGGCCTGGGCACAGTGGGCGGAGCATTTGTAGTGGTGAACGGAGCATGGATGTGACATGAAAAATGACTTGTGGAGAGAGGGACAGTGTGGGATGGGTAGGGCATGGAACAAGAAGTAAACACCACACATGGACCAAGGTAAGCTCCTCCCATGGTGGGCGGGGCGCGCACTGAAATACTCTGTCCTCAAGAAAAGGAGCAATTTCGACCTACTGACGCACATGGTGTTTCGCGCGCGCACAGTAGTGTGCGCCAGCCAACTGGTATAAGTAACGGCCTTGCTGGTTCCCTTCCTGACGGCACCTTTTGCAGTATATATGCTGACGATTCCAAAATTTATACCATAAATGACTGTGCAGAGCTACAGAATGCCACAGATGCTGTTGAATGCTGGTCAAGGAAGTGCAACCCGAAATTTCTATCCCTAACACTGCCATCATGGTTTTAGGGAGGAACCACCCTGCCTTTGCTCTTACGCTGTTGGGAAGCCGCTTACGCGGGTTCAGCAAATTCGTGATCTACGAATCACTGAAACTTGACTCTAAACTCTGCTCTATCGACTGGACGGCGCATCTGAATTTGACTGAGAATTAAACAACTATAACTAAAACAACTGTGATTTACTTTGATGGTATGTTTCTCACTGTCCATTGTTTTATTATTGCTAATCTTATGTGTGCCTTTGTGTTGTTCAAGGAAGAATAATAAATTAATAAGTAATAAATTAATAAATACATAAATCTATTAATTTATTACTTATTAATTTATTATTCTTACATACTTCTTACGGAAATACATAAATTGTTAAATAAATGAACCTACATCATAAGCCAGAATGATCTATTCTACGGGATTGCTACCATATCCCTTCTTATCATTTCAAACGTGATTGTGAATTCTAACTGTCACAATAGGGTACCGTAATCGAAATTTTTGCCAGTTTTTAATTTCCAATTGAAAACAAATTGTAGCATCACTTAGTGTACAAAAGCAACAACTACATCACACAGGGAATGAAGACTCTCCGTTTCGAAAATTTGGCGTTCAATTGGATGTGCTCTGTGCATTTCCAGCAACATTGCATTTATTCGACGTCTAATGTCGGCTACGGAATGCCATTAGTGTTCAGTGTGTTGACTTTTATTTTCATCCTTTACGTCTTTCATAAAATTTATTACTAATTCTTGTTGAACTTATTATTCATTATCGATTAGTTCTTGACAAATGTTTATTGTATTGCTTTGTTAGCTGTCCTCAATTGCCTGCATGTTGTACGGTGGATGCCGCTAAGTGGCGCCTGACGCCGCGCGGATTTTGTTGCTTGCCGCACGCGATAGAATTGGTCACATTTATCCTCAGGCCACGAATTTGGGTGCTTGATCTGAAAATTTAGAGCCATTTCCTAATGACGCTGATGGCTGCAACAGAAGCAAGTGAGAGCGAGTAAACTGTGCCTCATGCTATAATGTTGTCGCGTTCGACAAACACGAAAACTGCGCGCGCTATGACGATCCTTAACGGCACGCGCTCCGCGCATTTCGCTTCGATCCTTTCACTAGAAATTCATTGTTTCAAGACAAAGACATGTGCATTAGCTGGTGGGGGAGGGGGCGTAGGTCCGAGTGTCATCTCTTCCTCTCTCACTGATCTCACGCAGTCGTTAATTCCGCTGTTTACGCTCTAATCAGTCCAAGATCAGACAGATCGTAGGAATTCCACGCATAAGAAAAGACATACGTCAGCTACCCTCTTTGCACTCCACGAGTCTTATTGCTGTCGTATACATTGCGTCTTTTCAGTCTCCCATTCCAGTATCGGTACTGCTGCGCCTCAGAATTTTTTTTTCTTCCCAAAATCATTCTATTTGTTCATTTGTATTGCGCTCAAAGCGCACTATCGGTTCTCGACGTGCATAGAAAGATAGTGTTTTCTTTCCGTGCACCGCTATTTCATTTTTCACTGGAAATCCGTTTAAAGTTCGTACGATTGTACTATGTCATGTCGATGTTTTGCAAAATTCTAATCTGGCTATCCAATGGATATCTACGGAATTACGTGAAAAAAGGGACTGTATGGGGAATCCGCTACCGGTTGGTGATCCTTTTGCTCCCCGAAACGCTGCGCTACCTTAGACACTCTCATAACTTAAAGATACATGTATTCACCTCACCTGTATCACCTGTCGTCCCGTTGCTCATCGAGAGTCTCAAGCGGGCGCCAGCAACGTCTCCATTCGTCCCTGTAGCGAGCCAGGGTAGTCCAGTGAACCTTTTTGCAGAGGACACGCAGAGTCTCGCTTCCTTCGCGCAGAGCTTTCGTGAAGAAATCTGACCATCGGGCCGAAAGTCGTTCGGAAGTTCGTTTGACGTCCCGAGGGATCCAGTCGGTAACCGCTCTGGTCCAACGGTCACTGCGATATCGCATGTTGTGCCCGGCCCATCTAACCTTTGATTCCTTGGCCAGTACGGCGGCGTCCTTGATGTTCGACCGACGACTGAGTTCAGTCGTCGGTCGAACATCAGGGACGCCTTCTGCACTTGCGTG
Organism: Trichostrongylus colubriformis; assembly: GCA_963978905.1. Lineage (NCBI taxonomy): Eukaryota > Metazoa > Nematoda > Chromadorea > Rhabditida > Trichostrongylidae > Trichostrongylus > Trichostrongylus colubriformis. The sequence continues at coordinate 38,477,249 of OZ022259.1, forward strand.
TATCGGGATATTTCGAGCATCGTCCTTTCCATGGGCAGGTGGATGACGCCGAACGCATGCTCCTCCTGCTTACGTGGAGTCCAAGTCTCTGAGGCGTATGTTAGGGCAGGAAGGTCAGCGGAATCGAAGAGATGAGCGAAGCCGGATGATCTTCGTCTTCTTCACTACTTCCTCGATGGTCTTAAAAGCTCCCCAAGCCGCGCTTTTCTTCCTGCTCAGCTCTGATGCTAAGTTTCATCATACTGACTTTCCTATCTAGGTACGCAGCTGAAGCGTTCGGTGATGTTCGTTCCGTTGAGTGCGAATGGGCATCAGGTAGCAGTCCATTTTCAAAGGATACATGTATAATCGATAATAAAGCACATGGCCAGTGCTCGAACACCTCGTCTGCTAAGCGATCTATGTATGTGACTGCAGAATGTCTTTTGCGAGCCCGCTTAACCGCTCCACTTCGCTGAGACACCAAGACACGCCTCGTCTGGCAGGGAGAACCCGAAGGGGAGACTCGGACTGATTATGTGTCATCTTTCATGGGTCTAGTTATGCAGTGGCTGGTTGTGGCGCGAGGACATCTACACATCAGCCGTGAACTAGACATGTTGGAAAAAGATTCTACTCTTAACTGGTATTGGGTCGTATGCAAACTGCTGCGATTCTTTGAAGATTTTCTTTTTCTGGAATTATTTTCTGCGCCAAAGATTAGATCTTAGTGTACAACATAATAATAATAGCTGAATGGTCCTCTCCTCTGTTGTCTATTTTTCTGGTCTTCCAGACGAGTCAAGCTTGCAGTTGTCATTATATGTAAGGTATGATTAATATTATTTTCACTATTTTATTTCTTGCTAAGGAAGCTGCGGCACCGTCGTCTGTCTGCACTTATCTACCGGGGAAACAATCTCCGTCGATCACGTTCCCGTCACAAATCATCTGTGGTGGTCGATTGTTACGACTTTGTCTCTTTGACCTTTTTTGGAATTCTTTTCCGAATTGATGTTTTTGCCGCTTTGTTCCGTATTTTCCTGTTTTGCGAATTTTCGGCGCACCATAAGATCTACTTGGATTACTAACTGTGAGTGAATATATATTGAGTAGTAAGTCTGAGTCTTTTCCCGTCATGTTAACAAGGTTGTTAGGTGGAATATTTATCGACGGTCTGACGTTTCTACCATATTGTCTTTCACAAAGGCCTAAACGTAGCTCAAGATTTAGGATTTTGGCCAAATGCCCTCATCACCTAGTGATCGTGACGGAAATCTAGGAAAGTGCAAAAGCAATCCAGTTCTTTAGAAAGAAGTGGATCTACAACAAAATTTCGCAGGGAGTGTCATCACGACTTGGCCAGTAAAATCTCTGAAAAGAGGTAAAGATTAAGTAATATGGCGCGCAGTTTTTTGCTCCTCATGGCTTGCTAGCAATCGATAGGCCTCGGAGGTGCAGGGCCGATTTGGACGGTCATCAGTATTGAAATCGTGCAACCAGGACGAGTCCATTTGCCACAACACCATCTCCAGTTTCGGCCTACTATTCTGAAGTATATCGTGTATCAAGTCGAAGGAGGTGGCGTAGTGACAGGTGGAGCGCACTTACACTTTCATGATGCGGGAACCAAATTCCGTACCAAAGCCCGCCCAGAGCAACTAGCCTTCCATCCATTCAGCATAAGTGAACTGATGTCATACTCGTTCCAGAGAATAACAGTGTTGACTTGTACATCGGTAGGGCCTGGCAAGTTATTGTATAGGCCAGATCGCATTGACCTGCTACCACGTTTCTGGATGGAACTAGAATACGTGGCGAATCCCACATAAGGGATCAATTAAGGCCTAAACTTTATCTTTTCATCCTCTATCCTCCTGTATAAGGACGTTTGCGATGAAAAACTGAATTTGGATGTTTTTGTACGATATCATGCATATGTGGCGCTTCCGACATTTCAGCGTAAATGAGCGTAGAGCACTTTGAATAGCTATTAGAGATCAATTTGGATAAAACTAGTTGTAAACGAGTTTTTTGAAGCAGTTTTGCCACAGGTCATGATACAGTGTGACGAGTCGGACGACTGTGACTAACTTAATTGCCCTGCGATGCCATTAAAGAGAACCACCACTACCTTTAGATTTCATGTTTGTTCATAGTGTAAACATTATTTATATACAAGTGTGAAGTATTAGGTGTTAATCAACCCCTTCTTGAGATGCGCTACGCACTGTACTTTCATTCAGACCAGAGTCTCACTACATATCATACATATCATCAAGTGATTTGATTTATGTAGTGGTTTGCAGGGCCAACCGAAACAGTAATTAATTAAGTAATTCAATTAAGGCGAAGTCCTTTTTAATTTTAACCTCAAGTAATATTTTATCATCCGGTCCATTCGTCTGGGTTTCAATCTTCTGTTTTTTATAACGGATGAAAGGAAGTCTCGGCGCTGGGCGGGCACTGATCCCACTGGCACTACACCACCTTCATACTCCTGTATAAGTCACTCGCGATTTACTATAATTTTTATATAATATAAAGGGGATGCGACAAAGCGCATATGCTAAAAATGAGCACCGAAGGGGCACTGCTGACCTGGGTGCAGTAGAAGGACCTTTAGGGTGGGAGAACCATTTCTAACGCAATGCAGAATCCCCTTCTTGCATTAGGAAATTGTTTTACCAGACCTAGAGCTCCTTGTCCCTAGGCTTACGCGAATCCCACGCTGCCCATCTGTTGTTGTACCTTCGGTCCATAGCACTCGGACTTGATTTTTTCCTAACAATAAGTATAAGTTTTTCGCCAACGAATGATCCTTGATGGTTTGAAGAGTTGTGGCTAGGTGGTTTGAAGTGATTTGGTGATATGTAGGATGACGTCTAGGGAGCTCATAGGCATCGCGAGGGATTAGGAGAAAGTTAGAAGTAACAAAATATATTTTTTTTGTAAACGATTATTTCAGTTCAGAAAACATGAGATGACCTGTGGCAAAAGTGGCCCTGGGGAAAAGCGGCTTGAGATCTTAGTCGCACTCCCTCGCTCTTCATTTCCAATTGCAACACATCAATAATCAAAGTTGCTGCGAGAGCGGGGCAATGTTCGCGACTGGCTAACCTAGCCTCTCGCTAGTCTGCAACTACCCCACAGGACAGTGATGCAGAGGTGGCGAAAGCGAGGAGGGGTTCGTGTCTTATTTCTCGGGTTTTGATCGTTTTATTCCGCTAATTCTCTACTGCCACACTCCTGATCACCTCGACTTCCATATTTCATATTATTCCAGGTCAGACTTTCTCTCCTCTTTTTATTGTCGGATCGAATGCTTTTTTTATTGTGACGATATCAATTCCGCCGAGTCGATTTCACTTCCCATGGGCTAGTTCTACGATGTCCCTGCTTTCATTACTAAAGGTAACAGCTAATCCAAAATTATCACAAATTGTGCATTTAAATGCAATGAATACTACGTTTTTTTGAGGTCTCAACTTCCAAAGAGAGCCATATATTCCTTTCTGGTATGTTCTTTCGAAAATGCATTGTATAAGCGCTGGCAAGCTTTTTGCAAAGAGTATCATCGATAATGCCCATCCGTCCTTACGTATCTGCTACAAATTGGCTGACGGTCGTCTAGAACTCAATTTCAAACTCGCGCTCAATATTTTTCTGCAGTCGTCTATGATCCCTATGAGTGGCCATGTATCAGAAAGTTCCACTCCTTTCCCCTTCACCCTTTCAGCTCAGGCTCAGGCTAACTCAGCCGCAGTCCTCATCTGCCTGTACACTCATATACTGGGCAAATACGCAGACTAGAGAGTTCAAGTTGTCCCGTGCCCAAGCTCATTCCGCTTGTGATAATTCCTGATTTCTGTCTTTGCTAAACTACTGCGTCATTACTTTGTCTTCACGTTTTATGTTGATATTTCATGTACAACCCACTGTTTTACAGAGATTATTATGAACGATTGGCCATCTCCGTCCTATTCGAAGGAACGATCCCAGATGCTGGTGAGGGGAATGTTTCGGTTTTTTCGGCTACAGTTTTGTAAAGGCAGGGGATATGGATTAAAGTCCTTGACAGTCAGCCCTTGACAATTTGATAGTAATGGTATTGAAGAAATGAATGTAAGAAATGGGAGACATCGCAATGAACAGAGATTGATTCTCAGCATGATTCTCACAGCGGACGTGTTTCCCCCATGCAGCAGCACTGACGTATGGATTGGAGCCAGATGGATCAGCGGCATATGTCGTTGATATGCCTCACATAACCATCTAATCATTGTTGCGTGCGTTCTGGTATTGCACCAGTACCATCCCCGCCCTTTCTCACGAATGTATCTGTAAGTCACCTTTGGCACATAATACACAGATTATGTACACTTTATCGTCTTCTGCAGACCTCATTCGAGACTTAGAGCCACGCCCAGGTTCCTTTCGCCAATTGATTAGCATTCTACCACCTATTATCACCTGTACTAGACGTATCAATAGACCTCCAACAACTACAATTCCTACACAGTGTGATCAATCAACGGGACAGCCAGTGTAGGTGGCTGTTATGGAGCTTGAAGCGCATGCCTGTTATTTGAATGCACCATACACCGTCTTTTTGCACTTTTCGCTTTCTTTCACACTCAAGAAATCATCTACGGAAATTCCATCATTCTAATTTCTCTCAAAATCACTGTTAGATACAATACATGAAGAAAAACACGAAGTGGACTGATAACTTCCTTTGTTCCAATGCAGGAATCGAGGAACTGAATGAATAAAGTCAATCTGAATAGCCGCCAAGCAACATTCAAACAGCCGCCGGTTGGCAGAGTGCAGTTCAAGAGTCCAATTGAGTTGATTTGCTATTTACTCTGCGTTCCTGACCACATGATCGTAGCTTCTGTGCTCCTAGAGCCATCGTGGCTGCACTCCCTCAGATGCAACACCCCGTCGAACGTTGCTATAAAACTTTGCATGCGCCCCCGACAGAAGAACTTCAACTTCCACGAACGAGTCCTTCCATACAGTCCGCCAGACGAGTGATCGCACCTTACGCCTCTACCAGATTGAATAGACATTTCAGACAAGATGGTAGTTTTCAAAACCTTCAAAATCCAGATAGTATCATCTAAAAGTGAGATTGCTGTTTTTTAGTCGAAATTTGGTTAATACGTAATACTGCAGCGGATGGCATGCACCATCAGGAGTTTGGCATTGGGTCAGGCTTGCTTTTCCTTTTCTTTCAGTCGTGTGACCACGACTGAAGAAAGGAAAAATCCAGGACTCAACAAAATTTTTTTGACAAAGCAACTTCGCGCCCCATTCAAAACCGAAGTCACTCGCGTTCGCCGCGGAAATTGTCGCGTGCTAACCGGGCGAGCCGAAGGCCCGTATCCCCTTTTGTCTTTGTCCTGGATCCTGCGTTTACATGAGTACCGGCATTGCTAACGTAACACTTTGCATATTATAATGTCTTCATTTTGCCTTCCACTGTTTCCCTGCTTTGCGGTGCCGGCGGTAGGGCATGGATGCGTGTCTCTGCGTCTCTACCTTTGCCTCCCGTCTCTTGCCTGGTCCTCTTCATATTTCGACCATGCCACTATGATTCGCTGCCTGTGAGGGCAGCCACGCCCTGTCAACGTATGGACGCGGCCTTAGGCGGCCAACTAGTTTTTTCCTCTAAAGGAGTGAGGAGCACTTCTTATGAGAGTGTATTATGATGTATACTATAAGGCGGTTCAATTTCAAACCGGTTAGTGTAATGCCTTTCAAAAACTTCTCCGTTGAGGTACCGAAAACGAAGGAAGAGAATCGATTATTGAAAGAAGGTTTCGTCGACGATAACAACGAGCATTTGGCCTACTTCAATTTCCGGATAATATGGCCCCTTCTTGCGTTAACCGTGTCTGTTTACATATTCTTCATCAGTGAGTATATTCGTTTATATTCCGCATAATCTATTCATCGGCCTAAAGGCATTCTTACCAAAGACGCGATCGCTGCTCGTGTATGGATGGAACCCATTTTATTCACCCGTATCATCTGTATCCCTGTCGTCCCGTTGCTCATCGAGAATCTCGAGCGGGCACCAGCAACGTCTCCATTCGTCCCTGTCGCGAGCCAAAATAGTCCAGTGAACTTCTCTGGCTCCAGGGACACGCAACATCTCGTTTCTTTGCGCGGATCTTTCGTGAAGAAATCTGACCATCGGGCGGCGATCGTCCAGGTGTTCGTTTGACGTCTCTAAAGATCCACTCGGTAACCGCTCTGGTCCAAAGGTTATCGCGATATCGAATGACGTGTCCGGCCCATCTAATCTTCGATTCCTTGGCAAATACGGCAGCGTCTCTGACCTTCTACTGTCGACGGGGTTCGGAATTCCGGATTATCCTCTGCACTCAAGTGTATCGCCTCAGAGACTCGCAATACTCCGAGCATGGCCCTTTAGATGGCGCGTTGGATCGGACCGCATGCTCCTCCTGCTTACGTAAAGTCCAAGTCTCTGAGGCGTATGTTAGGGCAGGAAGATCAGCGGAATCGAAGAGATGGGAGCGAAGCCGGATGATCTTCGTCTTCTTCACTACTTCCTCGATGGTCTTAAAAGCTCGCCAACCTGCTCTTTTCCTCCTGCTCAGCTCTGATGCTAAGTTTCATCATATTGACTTTCCTATCTAGGTACGCAGCTGAAGCGTTCGGTGATGTTCGTTCCGTTGAGCGCGAATGGGCATCAGGTACCAGTCCGTTTTCGAAGGATACATGTATAATCGATAATAAAGCACATGGCCAGTGCTCGAACACCTCGTCTCCCAAGCGATCTATGTATGTGTCTGCTGAGTGTCTTTTGCGAGCCCGCTTAACCGCTCCACTTTGCTGAGACGACCAAGACACGCTTCGTCTGGCAGAGAGAACCCGAAGGGGAGACTCGGACTGATTATGTGTCATCTTTTATGGGTCTAGTTATGCAGTGGCTAGTTACGCGAGGACATCTACACATCAGCCATGAACTAGGCATGTTGGAAGGATTCTACTCTTAACTCGTATTGGGTTGTATGCCAACTGCTGCGATTTTTTGGAAACTTTTTTTCTGGAATTCATTTTCTGCCCTAAAGATTAGGTCTTAGGGCTTAATAATAATGGCTGAATGGTCCTCGCCTCTGTTTGTTCTTCTGGTCTTCCAGACGAGTCAAGCATGCAGGTAATTGTCATTAAATATAAGGTATGATTATTATCATTTTCACTATGTTATTTCCTGCTAAGGAATCTGTGGCACTGTCGTCTGTATGCACTGATCTACCGGGGAAACAATCCCCGTCGATCACATGTTCCCGTCACAAATCATCTGTGGTGGTCGATGGGTCTTATGACATCGTCTGTTCGAGCTTCAATAACTGCTTCTGTCCCAACTGAGTCGAATCAAATCGATGAATGTGAGACATAATGGCATCTTGATTTCTCGCAATACTTCAGGGAGCCTAGTGACAGTGTGGATGTGATTGATTGTACTGTACTGAACCCTCTCCAAAACCCTGCTCGCTCCCATGACTGTTTCTTGTCTAAAATTCTACCAATTCTATTCAAGATGACTCGAGTAAATAGCTTGTACACTGCAGACAGTAGGCAGATTGGATGATTATTGCCAGTGTCGTGTGATACTCATTCCTTATACAGCAACGCAGTCCTGCTGGTTTTCCACGATGTGGGTACCTTGCATTCCGACGGTAGCGTGTGAAGAGTCTGGCCAGTGCTTTGACTATAACTGGCGGGAGATTCTTCAGATGTTCCGGTCTGATTCTGTCGGGGCCAGGTGCTGTACCATTCTTTACCGACGGAATGGCGTGTCGGACTTCGCAAAACTGATGGAACCGCATATCCATCCTGCTTCGGATTGCTTCCAAGCGGTTGGACATGGCTGTTGAAAAGATCCGAGTAGAAGTCGTAGGTGACCTTCTTCATGCCCTTTGGGTAGCAGTAATTGCACCGACCAGACGCCGGAGATCGGTCATTTTCGCCCTATAACTGGCGGAAATTCGGCGGGCGTTGCGAACACTCCTCACAGCCTCGCTGCTGAGGAGAGGGAAGCCGGCACTACTGCTCTCCTCTCCTTGAGATCCTTTTTTTATCGCCTCTCTCAATTCTTCGCATGTTCAGACGTCGGTTGGTAATCGCCTGCGGCTCGTGCGGCTCCACGCTGGCTTACCAGCTCGAGAGTTTCCGAAGAGGGACGCCTCTTGGTGCCTCTAAATATGACCATCAATGCTTTTGCTGCTTCCTGAATTGTGATCCAAATGCACTCAAATGCAAATTTGCAGCCGGAGTTCTTGGATCACTATTCACGGATGATCTTCCAAATCCACTCGAGCTTCGAAGAGCATTTTGGACACGCTACGGATCCCTGCGGTTCAAATGCAACGTGGGTGCCCTTTGATTTGTAATTAAATGATAGGACACCGTGAAGTGTCATTTTTCTTTGTTGCTGTATGAAAACGCATGATTTTTGCTCGTTTTTATATTCGATATCTAACTTACTTTGAAACGAAATTAGGTCACATATTCGGGTTCATTCGAGGGGATTTTCCTGAATTCAAATGTGTAAGTCGATATGAAGACTGTTATTTCTATGTTTTCTTGCGATTGCTTTTTTATTCTCTGTTTCAATTCTTGATAGCTTCGTAGTCGCTCACGTACATACATACATTCATATACAGGGGTGCCAAAAAAGAGCCATTTTGTTCGCGACTAACTTCCGCCGGGTATTCAAGACAGAGGGTAAGGAAAGAGATAAGAGAGTTGGGGCAAAATATTTCTGGAATGTTTCTCTGGGAGCAGGAGCAAGCTGAGGCTTACCACTCCACCTTCATCAAAATATGGAGCCTTCAGTCGGCACAGTCGGGCTTTAGAGCACCTACGGCATCAGGGTCCACCTTAAACAGCAAAGCCAGCTTCCGTGGACGATCTCTCGTAGGGAGCTCCCTTGAATGACCCTTCGATTCGTGCAATTCAAAGAGTTCTCGTTGCTTGGACAACGCTGCTCTGATCCTGAGTGCCATTTTTTATGTCTAGAACCCGCCTCGGAAGGGTTGCAGTGGTAATGGAACGTTCTAGTTTTTTGAAACGAATGACGTTGGGAACTCGGAGAAAACGGAATGTTCAAGTACATCATCCAATAAGAATCCCCCCCAGGTATCCAGAGTGAACGGACCTCAGCAAGGTTGTGAACGAGGGCGACGAAGTTTCGGATTTTGCCGAGTTGAGGTGACATATTATTTTCACTCGGAATTATACGTCGAAATTTGGATTAATTGATTTAACTTAATTCAAAATGAACGTTAAAGTATTGTGGCAGAAAATGATTGTTAAACAATAATAAGCGAGTGGACAATGACTGCCCTTGTCGGTGAAGCGTCAATTTCCTCAGTTCAGACGTTGAGAAAGTTTTACACCCGAAATTTCTTTTGAATGACAGATTTTTTTACAGTCGACGGTGCCTTTTCCAAAAGATGGTCTGCCATCGGTGTTGAATTTGTTTGAGTTGAACGTCACCGGCAATCTCATGTTCAGAATTTGTTCCTGTTTACCCGTAGCGGTCAGGCTTTTCGTTGTGTATTGTAGAAGGTACGTTTCTAAAGATTTTTTGCACACTCATAGACGCTATGTGGTATGTGGGAGGGGAGCAGAAGTTGTTCATCCTCCCGGGATGGGGAAGTAGACTTATGTCGAATTTTCGCTCTGCGACGTCGCACTTGCGGCGCCATCAACAGGCTTGTCACGGTCGGTTGGAATTCCGCTCAGGACGCAAGGGTCTGGTACCCTAAAGGTCTTAAGAAATAGCTACGCAAGGGTCTGGTAACATAAAGGTCTTAGAAAGAGCTGTTCATCTCATCATTATCTAAAACAATGACTGTTGTACCGTGAAAAGACAAAATAATAATATAAAAAGCAAAAAAAATGATAGCATTACTTGACACCAGATAATTGAGAAATAATTAATCGGGGCGTAAAACCCTAAAGGGAGTGTTGCAATGTGCGCAATCACATGCTAAGAATCCGCAGTGCTCCGAAAATTCGACATAAGTCTGCACATCCCCCGGGATTGTATCCCTCTTATGTGGATCAGAAACCCTGACTAGAGATCATTTTTATCGTCCCACATCTTTACTGTATTATATTCATGGTGCTGGGACGTGATTTCAGATGCTTAGGCTTAAAATACCCTTCTCCATATCTACAGATTATATGTACTATTGTTGTGCTCGACTGCCAGAAAACTGGAATTACCAGTCCAACATGAATCTGATGAAGTCTTCGAGTATTTTCTTCCAGAGAGCTAATTCGAGTCGATCTCCTCTCATCATCATTCATACACAATCTAATGAATGAAGTGGTGTTTGCATTGTCAGCAGTGGAATTTTTTGCAATGGCATTATTTAGCATTGTCACCATTCGGAAAGACTCTGCCGGTAGGAAATTCAACAACAACTGCATAATAAAGCGAATTTAATACTTAATAATTATTTTTCAATGTTTTCATCCAAAAGTGCTCCTGAACTTGCTACTTCTAGCGATCAATCGATACTGCAAGACTTCATTCGCTATAGCGGCCTCTGCGAATATGCTGATCACTACTGCTGTAATTGTCGCTCACAGAAAACATAATACAAAGGTAATCTTAGTGTAAAATAGTTACGATTATTTGGGGTGGTATTGTCCATTATTACATCGCTTTTTTATTGAAGAAATAATATTTTCAGAGACTCGATTTGATTTCGATGATGATAAAGCTCTTATCCACTATGGCTTTCTGCTACGTTTCGCCACAATACTTTCAACGTCACCAAGCTAATATTTCGTTCCAAATGTGTCATTCATACTGTAAGTTTGAATTCAAATAAAAAGAATGGGAACTCCGGTATTCCCCTATTGTTCATTATTATCCTCTAACATTTCGGTCTTCTTGTTTTCTTTGGAGAACGTTTGGCTTGATATTTGTGGGTTTTCGGGCGTACTAATGAGAGTAGAGGTGACTCCTGGTGTTAGCCAATAATGTAGGGGAATCGCTCGAAGACACTGTGAGGTGTGATTTCGGCAGATTGTGGAATAATTGTGGAGTATGATCCGGAGCAGCAAGGGACCCAGCGGGGTCTCGTTGAAATCTTCAGCGGGTTTTTCATACGTTGCTCAATTGAACGTCTCCTTCGAGCCCTACCGTATGTTCATGTATGGTAACCACACCCTCTTTCCGTCCACATTATATCTTGTGCTGCTTTAGGCCGTGCTGAACGCCGGCAGGGCTGGCTGGGGTGTGTGCAGATATGACAGCGGATCGCGTGGCCGCCCGCGGCGAGTGGCCGGCGGGTGCGAGTGCCAGTTCTAGGGCATGGCAGCCTTCAAGCGAGGCAGTGTGGCATGAGTGGAAGCGCAGACGTGACGCAGTCACGCTCGGCCGGCTCTCAAGGGCAATCGGTACGGCGAGTCGTACTGGTGGCGCCACGAGTGAAACGCCGCGATGCGATTCGCTGTCATATCTGCACACACCCTGGCTGGAGTGTGTGCAGATATGACAGCGAATCGCGTGGCCTCCCGCGGCGAGTCGCGCGGCGGGTGCGAGTGCCAGTGGCAGGGCGTGGCAGCCTTCAAGCGAGGCAGTGTGGTATGAGTGGAAGCGCAGACGTGGCGCAGTCACGCTCGGCCGGCTCCCAAGGACAATCGGTACGGCGAGTCGTACTGGTGGCGCCGCGAGTGAAACGCCGCGATGCGATTCGCTGTCATATCTGCACACACCCTGGCTGGAGTGTGTGCAGATATGACAGCGAATCGCGTGGCCTCCCGCGGCGAGTCGCGCGGCGGGTGCGAGTGCCAGTGGCAGGGCGTGGCAGCCTTCAAGCGAGGCAGTGTGGTATGAGTGGAAGCGCAGACGTGGCGCAGTCACGCTCGGCCGGCTCCCAAGGACAATCGGTACGGCGAGTCGTACTGGTGGCGCCGCGAGTGAAACGCCGCGATGCGATTCGCTGTCATATCTGCACACACCCCGAGGCAGGGTGGCAGAGGCGGATGTCAGAGACACGCAGCCACGCCCCGTCGCCGACACCGCAGAGTATGAACGCGGTCCTAGCCAGGAAATACTAAGAGATTAGTGGATGTTAAATGTATACCTATGAATGATGTAGAAGAGCCAAAGATACACGGGAAATCTCGACGATAATATTTCTATCACTTTTTTAAAATTGTATTTCAGTGCCAAGGGTGTACGCCATAATGGAATACGTAATGATCGCATCATACGGTGCATTTCATTTGTCGTCACTGATTGACATTCGTCATATCTCGTTCCTCTGCTATCCGAGGACTTGCTCTGGTGAATGTGAACCATTGGATCCGAAGAATTTCGAGAAAGGATCGAAATTTGAATATTGCCGGGCGTTTGAATACCAGCAACGGCGACGAGCGATGAAACACGAAACAGTTGAGCGATTCTAAGATCTCTAAGTGCTTCTTCACCTATCAGAATTTGTAATCAGGTATTGTTTTTGTTTGCTGGTTTGTTACGGTATGCCATGTTTCATACTCAGGATATTTGATTGCTTTGATTGCTTAAGCTTTCGCATTAGACCTTCAGCTTTTCGATAATCCTGTATGTAATCTGATAATCCGTATACAGTGTTTGATAATTGAGTTTGTTTGATAAGTATCTGTTCATGATAAACAAATAATAAGTACAGTACATTTAGGTACTATCCCTACTATATATAAAACGCTTCGTCTGTCTGTCCCTCCGTCTGTCACGAAATTAGGTTTTATATGAAAAACTACCTGTGGAGATAGGAACAAGTGTGGTATGGGTAGGGCATGGGATAGGAAGTAACGGCCACACATGGACCAACCTAAGTTCCCCACGGTGGGCGGGGCATGCACTGGAATGTTTGGTTTTCAGTCCGAAAATTGTTGATTGCGTTCGAACGTGCTCCTAACGTAGAGAGAAGATGCATTTAGGTCAGCGATGAGTTCCTGAAGGTGAGGTACGGCACAGTGGGCGGGGCATTTAAAGTGGTGGGCGGAGCTTGGACGTTACATGAAGAACGACCTGTGAAGATGGGGACAAATGATGTGTTATGGGTAGAGCATGGGACACTAGGTAAAGACCACACATGGACCAAGTTAAGCTCCGCCCGTAACGGGCGGGGCCGCCGTGGAATGTTCAAAAATTGTTGGTTGGGTTCGAATGTGCCCCAAACGTAGGGAGAAATGGATCAAGGTAAGGGACGAGTTTCTGAAGGTCACGAAACAATGCAGGGCACAGCGGGCGGAGCATTTGTAGTGGTGGGCGGGGCTTGAACATTACATGAAAAACGACCTGTGGAGATGGGGACAAGTCTGGATGGGTAGAGCATGGGACAAGAAGTGAAGGCCACTTATGGGCCAACTTAAGCTCGGCCCACGGTGGGCTGGGTGTGCACTGAAATACTCTGTCTTCAAGAAAAAGAGCAATACAGGATGACCTACTGACGCACATGGTGTTTCGCGCACAGTAGTGCGCGACAGCCAACTGATGAGTAATAAGTCTGTACATAAACTAACAGAAATGCTGCTTCCGTTTCTATATTCTTATTTATATTTCGTTCTTTGGCCCGACCAATCATATAGTTTAAGCTTCTTTGAAAATATCTGCATGCTTCTTTGAATGCTTCGTCAGGAGTAGCTTTGGCTGATTGTGAAGTATTGTGAGATATGAAAGTGAAGCGCTTATTAGTGCAACAGCAGGTGCTATCACAGTGAGAAGGAGGAAGGGACATCCCACTATGGATGCTGTTTTCACCTAAGCCAAGAGTGAGAAAGGAACCCCTTTCTTTCTCCTTCAAAGCTTAGGCAGAATTATAGCTTGAATGTGCAGATGAACCCTCAGAGATCCTTAAGAGATACTCAGATGTGCAACTTTGAATGAGATGTCCCCGCCGCCCTAATTGCGACAGTACCCAATAATAGATAAATAACGGAATCAAACAGCCAAATCCCTCAACAGTAAAGGCCCGGAAATCCCACTTTTCACTCCTTCCCTTTCGCCTCCCCGGCATCGCCAGTCGCAGAGGGGTAGATGAATACGGCGGGCCTACGCCAGCCAGCCGTAAACGTTGTTCCGCACAGGGAATTTCGCCCAACGAACACGAAATTGCGTTGAGTGGCAACGCAGCGAATCGTGATGGAGATCAAAGGCGCGCTTTTTCAATGCAAGTTTCGCCACCGTCATTCTTCCCAGTCTTACTTTCTCCTGACTGCTAGCGGTGCCTCTGCCTTTCGCATGGGTTGGGACTGAAAGACACTTTTCGGGTCAGCGCGCGTACGTAAACCATAAGGGCGTCCGATGACTCATGTTCGCTGTGTTATCATGTCTCCTGTATTGACGAAAGGTATGACGTGTTTCTCGCCAATCTCAAGCGCACCATAAACCTTTTCGTTCCTTACGGACACGTCTTCTCATCTAGGCCTAATCTGCCCTTTTATCTCCAGAACATGTTAAGTCACAAAGATTGCCTTCTGCGGTAGGTGATTGGTCAGAATACAAAGCTTTTTCGTTGAATTTTCTAAGAAATCGAACAGATATAACTCAAACATGGAAGGGAAACAACAGCGTGTGGATAGACAGTCGGTTTTTCAAATTCATGCAATCTAGGTTGCAAGAAATATCCCACTTCTCGGATTCCAAATAACAAGCTCAACTTTTGCTGAATGATAAGGATAAAGCCAATACTTTTGCAATCAAATTTTCTAAGGCTTTCCAGAATGACGAGTGCAATCTACCGGTGTTTGCATCAACCATTCACTATGAAGCGCGAACCTTTTCTTACTTCGATACCATTTATTAAGCCTTAGTGAAATGACGGGCGGAGGTGGTGTAGTGACAGGTGGCGCGTCCCACTCTCATGGTGCGGGGATCAAATCCCGCATCAACGCCCGCCCAGGCCAACCAAGCCTTCCATCCCTCCGGGGTCGGGAAATTGGTACCAGACTCGTCTGGGAGGATAAAAGCACTGACTTGTACATCGGCTGGCCACCGCAAGTCATTGTATAGGTCACATCACATTCATCAGCCATCACGATTCTGAATGGAACTAGAATGTGCGGTGCATCCCACAGAAGGGATTGATTAACGCCAAAAACTTCATCCTTTTAACTTTAGTGAAATGACCGTCTTCGCACTCGACTACTCCCGATGAGATCCCTTTCCTATTTGTGAAAACGTTGCACATCCCATCGCTTATTCCGTTACCATATTTGTTTAACCAATCCATCATGTACACCCGGGTCCCTCTACTATGGAAGCTTTCCTATGTTATTCCAATTCAAAAGTGCTCTTCCTCCTCGGATATTTTCTGAATTGTAGGACCATTAGTATTACCTCATTTTTCTCAAAACTAACAAAAACATTTCCTCCACCACTCAGAGGAGAACAGTGTAATACCGGTAACGCAGCACGGTTTTGTCAAAGGGAACAAATTTTTGTGGTTACAAATTTACTCGAATCGTTTAATGATTGGACAACCGTTCTAGACAATAAGAAGTGTGTTGACGTTATCTACTTTGATTTCACCAAGGCTTTTGACAAAGTAAGTCACCAAAAGCTATTAAGCAACTAGATAGCCGGGATTTCATGCGAAAAGTTCACAGGAAGAATTCATTTGTGACAGGACATTCCAAATACGTGTAAACTCATCATATCTGCACGTTTTTGATGTTGTTAGTGGTGTCCCTCAAGGGGGAGTAATATCACCGATACTTTTTGCTATTTAAGACAACAAGTTTATGGGTCTTCAAAATCACACAGTGGTTGCCCACAATTATGATAGTGAAACGTCGATTCAAATTGATACTTCTCCCGATTAGCATTTTGTAGATCGATTTGCGCAATAATTATTTACGCGATTATGTTTAAGAAGAAGTTATTTGATCTTCTCTGCTTAGCGTTTAGATTATGGCATATGATGTTCCATGTATCCAGAGGAACAGCGCACCATATTTTTGTAAAGCAAATAATACTTCAGGTACATTCTGCTTATTTGTATCGAGAACTACGCTGTTATTCCCGAAACCCCTTGGAAGTATTTGATATCTTGAAGATGAGTCATAATTTCCTTACTTTGTAGTCGAGCATGTAGTGCGTCAAGGTCACATGTATGACATTTACATTTTTCTTCTTCTTTTTCCTCTCCTTTTCCCTACTTTGTAATTAACTCTTCTTCTCTAACTCCCCTTTATAAACTCGTATTATAACTTATGGGCATACTACAGAGTAGATGTTTATAGTTACTCGCGTATAAGGGGCGAGTGACAGTGTGTTAAAGGCACACCACACGATAACCAGATCAGTAGCTTGCTTTCTTAGGGCAAGTAGGTTGCGGCTTGATCGTCCATCCTCGCGGAAATAGGCGCGCTCTACCCGAGCCGAGTTGAGCCCCCCGAGCCGAATCACACCTGGCCTTAGACGATCAAATTTCCAATGGCTCTTACGTGGAGAAGGAAACTTGCGATAAGACAAGATAAGGCAACGATTTTAATAGCGAAGGTGGCTTCAGCATGGGAGAACAGGTGATTTAGTAGCATTTTGCGCGATATCATTGAGCAAAAACTCATTTTTAATCTCCCACACTCGTACAAGGACCGATGGCAGGGAGCCTTTTTTGGTGGTTGTAAGGGGTTTTGATTCACTTTTCTTTACTGGTGAGTAATCCAGGGCCTCTACTACCTGTATACGCGCGATAACTCTCACAATTTATCGCGACGTGTGCCTATAAAGTCCACATCTGTAATCAACTAAAAATGTAACCTCAAGCTTACTTTGACTACCTGACTCATTTAGCTGAAAAACGCAGTTCTAATGAGCTACGACCCCACGCTTCCAAAAACGTCGGATCGCCGAGCGGAAAACTCGTAAACAAAGTTAACGTGGTTTACTGGCAAGAAAATCAGAGCCATACGCCATATGTAGAGGGACATACGTGAAAAAGGAAAAGTGGAAACCAAAAAATAGAAGACCTTGCCACAGCCGGGATTCGGACCACAACTACATGCCTAAACGTCAACTTGTGAGTCCATTGCCTCATCCACGGTGACATCCGGTCTCTGCACTAGACTTGCCTCGAGGAATCGTGATGAAACTCCTACGCAGTTTTCACTTTTAGGAAACTTTTAGCACTTGCCATGAAAAGATATTATTATCTTAATTTCTCTGTGTATTTTGTTTTCTTTGAAATGCAAATTTGAAAGACACCCCTTTTGTGTGCACACTTGTACTCAACCCTACAATGAGTACGCGTTGCGATAAGGACGTTGAAGGAGGGTTAAGCGTGGCGTCGAGGAAAATTTCCGAAAAAATACGCTCCCCGCCCCTCTTTTCAGGTTTCGGTATTGTGTATTTCTACCGAGTCAATGCACCCATCAGAGAAATAAAGAGCCTGTAGGTGGAGAAATAGAGCAAACTCGTGACAAAATAAGAAAATAAGAACCTAACAAAACCCAATAGCTATATTCCAAAACGAAAGCATCGCCATGCTTCCGGATCACGTGCTCATCTTCTGATGACAGGGGAGAAGGGTCAAAAGCCATGCAACTCATGCGGCAGTGATAAAGGATGGAAAAAGAGGGACGAAATAGTGAGAAATTTGATAAAAGCCGCGTGATGCGCTCCACTGCCATTGCTGCGTCGCTATTGCAGCGCGGCGATTGCAATGGAGCGCGGTATCTTCTCTGTAGTAAATTTTGAACATTTTTAAATACCCGCAACTTTACTAAAGCTCAGTGTTTCCAAGCAATGTAAACGTTCTCTCATATTAACTTCCTTAGTCTGATCTATCGGCCGTTTGGTTATCTAAGGCGGCGTGATTTTCTGCATCTAAATCCAGTCGATGAGAATTTGGAAAGTTCTTGAAGTGTCTTACTTCAAAAGTGGTAACTTCTTTCAAACAGCATACTGTGAGTGTGGATTCCCGGAGCGGATCTACGAGGTTGCCGCTTTCTTTAGAGTACTTAAACTACGCCATATTTTCAAAAAGAAAGTTGTTGAAGGAAACCAGTCGAGTAGTAGTCTTCAAGTAAAAATTAGAAAATTGAGGCGCAGCCTTGCTTCAGATGGTCGTAACTTCTTTCCATAGCTTGATCAGTGTGGACATCTGATGCGGAATGCACGAGATCGCCGCTTCCTTATGATTACTTAGACTATAAAGTATCTACAAGAAGGGGAAAGTTGTTTTGAAGTTCTACAAGGAGAGGAAAGTTGTTTTGAAGGAAGCCAAGCGAGGAAGTTTTTTTTTTGAGGAAGTGGAGAGAACCTTCCAAACTGCTCGTGAAAAATGATCCATTGCGTCTGCAATGCCTACAGTACACGTTTTGCTATTCTCATGGTCGTTTTGAAATTGTGTACATTGAACAAGGTATTAACTATCAACCTCGCTCAAATTATGGGAGTTTGGTTACAGAAGTTTGACATCTTGTTCACAGTCCACAATCCAAAGAGGACCTAGGAAACAGGGCGCCTTTTTACTCTATTTATTTTGGCGGTGTCCATACGCTCCTCTCTCCACAATATCGTCTCAACCACTTATCTCAAACCTTTTCTTATACAGTCATCAAGATTGAGTGAAGACTCCATCAATTATTAGTTTCGGATCTGAACCCAGCTCTTGACCCCTATACAAGAAATTCCGTTGAACACTGCCAACCTCAACGTTCATGAGCCCAGCCCAGCGAACCGAATACCACCTTTCTGTCGAGGATTGCTCGACAGAGGCTTGGCCCAGTGATGAAGTCACCCTTCAGTGAAAAATTATTTCACTCCACTCACTTTTTGCCATTCGTAGGATGACATAGGAGATTTGGTCGTCAATTATGTTGGGTTATTGGGTTGTCCTAAAAGTCTTGTAGGATTTTTCCAAAAAAAAAATCAATAGCTTTTGTTTACGGCAGGTCTAGGTAGTTCAGGAATATGGTAGAACGTTCTCTAAACTTTTTCGTTAAATATATATATATATATATTGACCCACCACATTCAGTGGAGAGAGCTGTGTGCCCCTAGTCGATAACCACACAACACGCGGTGTCATCTACAGTGAGTGGTCTCGCGGCACCAAAGCGATGGGTTTGCAACCCTTCAACGCTGCATTGGGCGAGGGATGTGTGAGCTACGAGACCGTGCGCCGCTGGCTCATCAGCTTCAGCAACGGCGAGATTGACATGGAAGACAAGACACCCACGGGACGCCCACACGCATTCGACTACGGGACGTTGCTCTTCGCCGTTCGCACCGATTCTGAAACCACCGCGCGAGCTGGAGGAGAGGAGTGGACAAGCACCCATAACCGTAAATCGTCGCCTCCACGAGCCCGGTTATCAGAAGGTGCTGTCGCGATGGACCTCATGCCCTGACGGATTCTCACGAAAGTGCCCGTGTGAACATCTGTCAATCGCTGCTGCTCCGCCCGCATCGCAACGACTTTCTCGTCTATCTGGCTACGGGCGATGAAAGCTGGGACATGTACGATACGAACGCTTCCCGCGCTTTTGGCTGCTACGTGACGCCGAGCCGCCAACGCAGCCCATGTCCGACCTCAATACGAAGAAGATTCCACCCTGCTGCTTTTGGACGCGGCAGGAATGCTTTTCCAAGAGGTGTTGGCACAAGGCGAGACAGTACCCGCTTCCGTATACACCCACCAGCTCCAGCAGATCGGCGTCGTTCGAGAAAAGCGCCTGAGAAGGTCCGCGGTCACCCTCCTTCATGACAACGCCCACCCATACGTCGCGAAGTGTACCCAGGCCAAGCTACAGGAGCCCGGCTGGAATGTCCTACCCCAACCGCCATACCCTTCAGACATTGCCCCTTCTGCTTATCACCTTACACATCCTCTCGAATCCTTCCTGGCCATGACAAGATTCGCTGTCATGACAAGCTTGCAAAGGCGATCGCTGACTTCTTCGACTCACAGAACCCAGAGTTCTAGGAGGAGTAAGTCAACGATTCATCTATGGAGGGGCAGAGTGTTGTCGATAACAATGGTGAATACGTTGTTGCCTGATTGTTGTTTATTGGAAGAAAAAATAATAAAAAGTGATGATCAAAAAAATCCTACAAGTCTCTTGGGACAACCTAATATATTTCATGCATTTACCCGCATATTATGCGAAATTATGCAATGCAAATTGTTTTCAAAAGTGCTCCGTCTGCTGAGAGACCTCCTCCAGGCCTTGTTAGCTCCACTTCCGCTTGTCCACGAGGGCTGGCAATACCGAGATGCAACAAGGTGGCGGATCAAGAGATGACCACATATGTTTCGAGGATATAAAAGTAGGAGGCACTCAAGGTATGAACCTGAAAAGTGCGCCTGTTCTTTTCTGAGCTCGTACTCTTTCCATGGAAATTCGTGTTTCTCATCGTGTGTTCACTGAAGAAATAAGAAAAGGAAGCTGTCTTCATAGATACAAACAAAATGCTAAAACCGAAGAATCAAAATGACACCATTTATGCCGAAATCATGATTGCTTCAAAGGGTTGTAATCACAGAGGATGCAAACATGGCTCCAAAAGGGTTGATTTGGGCCAGCTGGTGCACCACACCGCTGAGAACGGTATTCCATTTTTGTGTGTTCCACCCCGCCATCATCGCATTGGAAATCTGAATTCATCACTGACATTCTCTGAAAACAATATGCAAGTGCAACCAGGCTTTCCGAAATTATAAAACGGGGAGTAATCTGTCGTTCCACCTGTCAAAGTAAGTCATGATGGTCCGAAGTGAAAATTAGCAAGCCTTTGTTACTTGAAGGCACGCCATGCGATAATCGGATTGGTGGCTTACTTTCTTGGGTAATCCGCTACTTCTCATATTTAGCTCTCGAATCTGGTTGCTGCAGCATCTTACTCCAGTTTGCGAACATGGGAAACTCAAACGTCTGCGGTCCTATCCATCTCTGCCTCTCTTCTCTGCCCACTATCGCATTTTCTTGGGGGCCCCTTTTCCTACCATATAACACTCGTGTCTGACATTTTGCGACGGCAAAGCACTACGCCATGATTAGAGCCCCCCTCCTCCTCCCACGATCATCATAGTGTGGTGCGATTTATTTTTCACGTGGGTTTCGAATCGTTCCCTCAAGTCAGCATCTGATCTCCCCTTACTGGGTCGCCTGGCATTTAGCCTTGTTCGAGATTGCCGCATGAAAGTGAGCCTTTGAATCTGTTCCCGCTAAATGGTATCATGAAAAACTCTAAAATATCACCTGTTTCCCCACGTCAACGTTTCCTTCAGTAATGATATTCCTGCTACTTTATCTTACCACATCAATCGCACTGCCCTTTTGCCACGTTGTGACGCCGTTGCTAAAGTCATTGCCAGCAATCACGTCTGGAATGGCCGGGCCAGGGCTGCTCGGTAGAGTAGAGCTGGCTCCTTTGCCCTGCACATTGCAGAACACACTGACACCTCGACAGGTATACAGTGTGATTGGCTGTGGTTCGGACTATCTGACCACAACGTGAGCTGTAATACCGCAATAATCCTAGAATGTGCCTTTGAAGAGCAATCGTAGTAGTAAGTGAATACCCGAGATAAGTAGTTTTGATGGCACTTATTTTCAACTGTTATACATAGGTTATGGTTATTTTAATCGAGTACTCTCTGTGAATGCTGACTTGGATTCAGATAGAGACCGCCTGCGAGTTTTAGGTGCCTACTTCGAAAAACCTGAGGATAAACCTATACTTGTAGTATAGTACTTGCACTTTACTAGTGGTAAAGTGCAAGTGCACTACAAGTATAGGGTATCGTCAGGTTCTTCGAATCCGTCCATGGGACCATAAACCTTGGCTATGTCCAACTATTTTTTCGATCCGTCTTTAGATCGATCTGATTCGTTAGTCTGCGTTTTGCAGAGCTCACGGGAGGGGAGAGATCGATCTCTCTCGCAATCGAGAACGAGAGTTTCCAGATACTGTAGCGAATGGCTTGGTGATGAATTATACGATGAATTATACATATTAAGCGCTCCTGCCGACCCACGAGGTGTCGCAGGATGCGACCCTTGTTTTGTGTCACCCGGTGAAGGGTGGATCGTTCCCCTGTGGAGGGTGGAAGGGCAGTCATACGTAAGATGCGGCTACAGATGCACGTTGGGCAAGGCGTAGTTAGGCAATGGTCGTCCTTTTTGGTCCCAAAGCAAGTGGATGCAATGAACAATCTCTGTTGAGATTGGCTCATCGATCCAAGTGGCATGTGATTCATGGCTAATACACTTAATACCGAGTGTGTAGCTTTATGTCGAAAAATCGCGTAGCCGCCCGCGGCGAGTGCAAGTTGGTTTTTCGCATGCGATTGTGTATAAGTCCTTCTAGGTTTGGCACCCAAAGTCATTTATTCTACAAAATTTCCTCAACACCAAACGTGACTAGTTGCATTCTATGCTTCCTGCTCCTGTCCTTTGGTAATCCCCGAAGTCTAAGCTGTTGACCCAAATTTAGGTTTCGAAACCGCGTAAGCGATAAGCGATTGCACAACGGACCATTATTGATTGCATTAATTCATCAATGAAAGCACTGATAGCCCGTGGTGCAATTTCAAAGAAGTTTTTGTTTCTTATTTTTTGCTTTTAGTAACAGAGACCTACTTACTGAGACTCCCGGCTGGGCCAGCTTCTCAATTCTGTGAGGAAAGAATAAACAGTTGACAAGTGTTATTGCAATGGGGGGGACCTTAGCCCAGAAGGGGAAAATCACTTTTCTATTCTCAGGCAAAAATAAAAAAAGCGAAAATATCATTAACCTCAGAGTGCAGATTGACCCCTCAAAAATCCACCCAAGATGCTTGGATGGGCAAATTTTTATTAGATACCCCCTCGTTGCGATAGCACCCTGCAACTATACAGTCTGCATCACTGCATCATGGTTCTCAGCTATCGAAACACAACAAATGCAGCTTTTTTTCAAGGGGTTCCCTGCTGTCATAATTTTGGGTCCTTAGCGGATTCCCAACCAACAGCGGCAAGTCGTGCTCACGGCACCGCGGGTGCAGCGCCGTGAAGCGATTTTTTGACGTGAGGCTACACACCCCCTTAACACACTTTTCCTTGCTTGGTTTGAGTCTACAATCTATCGCAGCAGATTATAGTACTTCTATGTATCCTTTGACACTCTGCCGTACATTATTCTACATATTATCCGCTGAATAAGGGATTATTCAAGGAGTGTTGTGTTATGCAAATGGAAGGGTAGAACCGCTCAGATATGTAGCACACACCGCTATTCACGAAACCGTGTAATGCTTGATTGTCTACGTTTTCAGATTCCGACCCCAAAATTCACTCAACCCCTGGACGTTCACTATCCTAACATGAGATTAGAATGTTTTAATTTTTAGATTTGATGATCATAAACGAGAAGCTGAGAAAAATGATAACCACCATGCTCAGTGATCTATTACTCACCACAGCCAAACTGCAGCACTTTTTTTGTTGAAAAGACAAAAGAGCCTCTTGAGTTATAATCATTGTTCTCACTATATATGAAACGCTTCGTCGGTCTAACTGTCCTTTTCTCTGCTCTTTCCATTCTCATCTGAATAAGCAACACGTAGAAATCGGTATGGGTAAGACATGGGACAAGAAGCAAGGAGCATACATGAACTAAGCCAAGCCTACAGAGGGAGGCTAGTGAGCTGGAATGCTTGGTATTGAGCTCGATATTTTATAGTCGGCCCCAAAACAGCTCAGGAGAGGAGGAACTGAGCTGAAGTCTGCGATAAGTTTTTGAAAAAAACGTTGAAGCTATCCTCAAACAATGAGCCGGGCAAAGTCTCAATAGACAATACCTGCTACAAAAATTCATATCTCAATTCTTGCACAGTGTGGAAACTAGGGAAAATTGGTTGAAAACCAATGCTTAGACTGTGTTGAACATGCTAGAATAGGCGCAAATTCTCCCACGACGGACGGGACACGCAAGTATAATAGATGGTGCGTTTCACTTGACAGATTCTGCAGTTCAGTTCGATGAGACTGCGCTCGAAGAAACTGTGTATTTTCCCGAGAAAAAGTGGAAGCGATCAGCAGAGCTAGAGTAACAAAAGGGAGGTCAACAGTTGGCGACGCCTAAAAACACACTCCAGGATTACTGGAGTACCAGTTAGCCGGCACACACTACTGTGCGCGATTCATGGCGATGTTGTGCAAAATGAGTTTGGTCAACATGACCACCGTTGTTTATGAGAAAGGACTTTTCTTCCCTTTCGAGGCTCCTTATCAGCCCTTATCAGTTGCTATCACTTCCGTTCCCCCACCATTGATGTTCCCTTACCACCCCCTATATCACTTCAATTCAAAAAATCAGGGTCTCAGCTCTACTGCGACGCGAGATCTGAATTTCGTGACAGACAGACAGACAGACTGACAGGCAGGCAGACAGACAGACGGACAGATAGACAGACAGACAGACAGACGGGCAAACAGATAGACAGACAGACAGACAGACAGACACGCAGACAGACACACAGACACACAGACAGACACTCAGACAGACAGACAAACAGACACACAGAAACACACACAAACACTTACACACAGACAGACACACACACACTTACACACACTAACACATACACACATACACACATACACACACACTTACACACACACTTACACACACACTTACACACACACTTACACAGACAGACAGACAGACAGACAGACAGACAGACAGACAGACAGACAGACAGACTTAGCCGATTATATATAGTGGGGATTGCAGATCAAATTTTTATTGCGCCTGACTTTTCCACAATTTCGTCGTTATCAAAAGCCTGAAAGCATTTTACATCTTATTGCTACTGCTTATTCTGCACATATTTTGCGATTCGATGCAACTCAAACCAGAGAAACCAACGAGTTCGAAATAAAACTTTAAACTGCTCACACTGGTTCCACCAGTACCGAGCATTTGCTTGACTTCGGATACAGCGGAGCAAGTAAAACTACCCGGTCGAGCACTGCTACCTTGTTTGAATAAGGTGCGTAGGTGCAATGCGTTACATTCTCACTATCAAAGCTCACATAGTGGAGTATAGGGCAAAAATTCGTCATTTACAGAGATGCACTCGTTCCTGTTGTTCATGCTTGGATCGCGGTGCCTTATCCAGAAAGCCTCAAGAGTTTTTCTAGTGCCGATACAATTTTCATAGGCCAGTATGGTGCATTCGAGGTCAAAATCGCAGCCGGCGTGATCTTCCCTTCTGTGCTTTCCAAGCGGTGCGACTAAACTTTCCCTGTTTTTACTAGCTAGATGTTCTTTTATGCGCACACTTAGCAGCCTCCCAATTTCTCCTATATACAAAGCCTCACATGTCTAATACCGAAACTAGTGAATTGCGCATAGTCTCCTACTTTCCCATACGGACAGATCACACAGCTTCGGTCATGGAGGCGGTTTCTGACCAGTTGATGGTTGATGTTACTTTTCGGTGTGTTCATCAATACGACATCAAAGGTCAGATCCGCTCTTTTAAGACATTGTTGTATGGCTGTACTGAAATGATCTGAGATGAGCGATTGTGAAAGATATAATTTGTTTCCATCCGTGTACGGAAAATATCTTGGTTTGCCTCATCTACTGCTCTGGCATGCCTAATAGACTTTGAGATTGGCTATTTGATTTGCTAATCTTCTGGATTGCTCTCGCTCCTCACGCAGATCCCTCCGTCGTCAGATAGGACCCTCAGCCACATTGGCTGTTCCTTTATCGAGACGCGCATGTGAGTTTCTGGAGCGTGCAGAGCAAAAGAAGCCAGCGCGAATCTACCAAGCAGTCCTGACTCGTCCACTCCCGGCGTGATTGCTGGCAACGGTGGCAAAAGAGTGGCAAATCAGGCCAGCGATTCATGGGAGGGGATAAGATAAGTAAGAGGCCCCAATAGTGAAGGGATCGTTGACATGGGAAACAGGTTATATTTCAGAGCATACCATCCATCAAGAACACACTGAACGGCTCAATTTCATGCGGTTATCCCGCACAAGGCCTCATGCCAGGAAGCCCTACTTTTGCCATTTTCGGGTGCTGCAGCATGAATGAGAATGCAGCATTGTGCCTGGTTACACCAAGGCCAATCCTTGATGAAAATGTTATGATTTGGGATTGTTCCGATTTTATTCAAACAAGGATTCAGTCATTACAGCTCTCGTTGAAACGGTACTTCACTCAAAAATATTACCCTCCAATATAAAATTTGGAAGTTGTAGGAAAAAAGAAACAGCGCTTACCGTAATAGTTCCTTGATAGGTAGTGAACTCCGCAGGTACAGGGTTGGGCACAAGGGCCTGGTTTTGAAGCTGGTAAATACCGGCTACTACGGATCCAGTGACAATGCAATTGTAGCCAACAGCAGCTGTAAACAGTAGAGCAAGATGTAGCTTAAAGGCAGCCCTAGGGGAAGTTCGGACGAAAAGTAAAAGAAGTAGTGAATCTGAAAGTCGAGATGCCTAGTAACAGGACACTGGAGAAAAAACAGATGGAAATGGCCAAAAACCCGAGAGATAGGACCCATTCTCTCGTTGATCCTCAACGCGGAAGACCATTCCGTCATGGAAATACGACAGCATCTTCTTTCTGAAGTGAGCTTCAGGCTAAAATTGCGAAAGCGCGCTGCAATACCTTTGATCTCACTACATATCCTTGGCCGTTCTCACGTCCAGGAATCACGTCGCTCGGAAGCGGGATCGATCATCCAAAGGCGGCAGCTCTTATTCGTTGCGCCGTTTCTACAGCTCGGAGGCGGACTTTTTCACCGGGATTTCGCCACAGACAGCCTTCTTAGGCTCATAGTTTCCATGTGAGTAACTTTTTTCAGAATTTCTCGATAACCACATTACCCCTCATGCTGCCCTTAAAGGCAGCATTAGGGGAAAGTCGGACGAAAAGTAAAAGAATTAGTGGATATGAAAGTCGAGATGTCTAGTAACAGGACAGTGAAGAAACAACGAACGGAACTGGCCAAAAACCCGAGAAATAGGACCCTTTCCCACTGTTGATTCTCGACGTGGACGACCTATCTGTCAAGAAGGAAGTAGTCTGATCTAGTTTTTCATTGGCATGTTGCCAAGTAATTACAAGGGAGTGTTTGGAAATACGACAGCATCCATTTTTCGGAGTGAGCTTCAAGCTAAAACTGCGAAAGCGCGCAGCAAAACATTCAATCCTGCCGTATCTTCTTGACCGCTCTCACCCCAGTCAATCGGGAATTACGTCATCGGGAGGCGGAGTCTACCTGTCAAGAGGCGGAGCATAAGTGCGTTTGCGGGGTTTTGCGGCGTTTCTACAGCTCAGAGGGGCGCTTTTTCACCGGGATTTCGCCACAGATAGCCTTTTTAGGCCCAGGACTACCATGTGAGTGACTTCTTCTAGGGATTTCTCCATTACCACATTACCCCTAATGCTGTCTTTAACTATCGCACTGCAATGGTTTTCACTTCTTGTCACTGAGAAATAGGGTCAGAATTAATCAGAGGTCTAAACAAGGATGGACAAGTGAGTCATACGATTTGAAGGCGTCGGGAAATAAGCACTGTGTGGCGAAAACGTTTAATAACATTGTGCACACCGGGTATAAAGCAACAGCGTGGGAAAAACCATGAAGCACTTCAGACGTAACTATGTCTATCGAGTCTGAGAGAAGCATAGCGGAAGTTCTGAATTTTTGACCGAGGGCCACTTTATTGTGTTCAGCATTCAGGGCTACTTCTGCACAAGATCTGTGACGGGATAGGAACAGCTCCTCCACCTAAGTCCTTGGCAGTATATATGCTTCAATATGCAGAATGGCACTGCAGTGAGCCTAATTATTTATCGTTCAATGGATTGCAAAGAAAAGCTTGGAATACACGGAGTGAGTTGTTGTGCCCCAGAGTTTGCGCAAGACCTTACAAACTTTTTATCTGAAACAGAACCGATTTCCCATTCAGGAGCTGCTTTTTCCTTCCTAAGAGGGAATGAATAGCACAGGCTACAATTCATAGAACTTCTCTCGAGCTCCTCTCATCTCACTTCCTCTCACGCTTGCATATTTTTCCTCAGCGATACAATGTATGAGGATAATTGAGCCTTCCCCATGTTACCTCCCTCATCTATTGATTCTGAAACCACGCCTCACATATAGCGAGGTCCGTTTTGGCGGCGTTCACGGTGGAGCAATGCATCGGCTGATATGTAGTAGATGAAACACTGATCTGTCTCGCAACAGTATCTTGGTCGGCCAGCGACAGTCCTTGAATTGCCGCTTGCCTTCTGATTTCTTGGCGAACCTACAAATAATCCCTTACTAGATTTTTAGAAAAGTGAACTTGTCACAGAACCTTTATTTTCTTCTTGTTGACATAATCAGCTTTTGTAAGGTGATGTGACCGATCGAGGGTTAACCTATTTAATGTCACGGCCATAAATAATAAAAAAGGAGAGTAGTAAAGATAAAGATGTCCATAATATAGCAAATCAACTGCTGAAGGCAGATCAATAACTATTAGGTGTTTGCAGAATAAATGGCCAAAACATAACTAGCCTAACTTCGCTCAGACACAACTTTATTTGTCATAATAAAAACCTTCCGAATCTACAGAACTTTGCCAACGATCAGTTAAAGAAAATGCGCTATCACGATCAAATTCTGGATTGCGAGAATTGATAAAGTCAAGAATGGCATTTTTACCCTGCATAGTATCGGCGATTTTTTCCTGACGCAGGTTTGCATCGAGAACCCGGAAAAAGTGGTAATCCGTCAGGTATAGGTCCGGGGAATAATGGGGGTGAGGGAGAGTCTCGATGCCTGACTGCATCGTTTTTGCTGGGAGCGCAAAACAACGCAAAACCCCACAGTTCGCAAGTCACCCGGCAGAAACTGATCGAGACTCTCCCTCACCCCCTTATTCCCCATACCTATCCCTGACGGATTACCACTTTTTCCGGGTTCTCGATGCAAAGCTGCGTCAGAAGGAGCTCGCCGATACGATGCATGTTGAAAATGCCGTCGTTGACTTTCTTAATTTTCACAATCCAGATTTGACCACAATGGCATATTTTCGTATCCAGATCGTTGACAGAGTTGTGTAGACTCGAACGAATTAATTTCGACAAATAAACTTGGGTCTGAACGAAGTTATGGCGTTTTGAAAAAAGTGGTCCGTTTTGGCCATTTATTCTGCACACACCTAATATTACAGCATAGCTAAACCCGTCGCCACTCTCTCATCGCCATATGTGCTTAAAGGCAGCATTGGGGGAAGGTCGGACGAAAAGTAAACGTAATAGTGCATATGAAAGTCGAGATGCATAGTGACAGGACAGTGGAGAAAAAAACGGATGGAAATGGCCAAAAACCCGAGAAATAGGACCCCCTTCCCACCGTTGGTTCTAGGCGCGGACGACCTTCCCGTCAAGAGAATAGTAGTATGATCTAGTTTTTCTTTGGCATGTTGCCAAGTAAACACAAGGGAATGTTTGGAAATGCGACGGCATCTACTTTTTGGAGTGTGCTTCAGGCTAAAACTGCGAAAGCGCGCCGCAAAACCTTCGATCCTGCCGCATCTCCTTGACGCTCCCACCCCAGTCAATCGGGAATTACGTCATCGGGAGGCGGGACCGCTGTGTCCAAGAGGCGGAACCGCTGCATGATTACGGCGTTTTGCGGCGTTTCTACAGCTCGGAGGGGCGCTTTTTCACCAGGATTTCGCCACAGATAGCCTTCTTAGGCCCAGGACTACCATGTGAGTGACTTCTTGTAGGGATTTCTCCATTACTGCATTACCCCTAATGCTGTCTTTAAGGAGATAAAAGACAACGCCTAATTAGCTCATATGTACTTAGGGCCAGTTTGCACCTTCTCGGAGTGTTATGCAAATCATCCGCAAAATGCTCTAAGAATTGCAGACACCGTTTGAGGCAATAGCCACGAGAGGATCATAGTTTCGTTCACCAACTGCTACCCGCCGAGAAGGCAGATTGATGGAAAATATGGTACCTTTGAGTGTTGTTGAGCTGCTGCTCGTTCTTGGAGCGTGTAAGGGGTAATAATGTTTACTGCAAAAGAATAGTGCAATCGTGTGTTTATTGTTATGCCCTTCTGCTTCTTCCACGTTTTTTCGTGGATTCAAAGGCACACCACGCAATAATTAGATTGGTGGCTTACCTTCTTGGGTCAAGTAGGTCCTTGGATAACTGCTCAGGCTGCACCTACAATACCGCTCGCGTCGGGTGAGTAATTTTCGCCTTGCGACGGTTTGTCCGCGAACAAACCGTCGCAACGTCATAACATCGTTCAACGTGGATAAATGGAAAGTTCATAGGAGCACTGGATTCGTCTCAATGCGACGAGCTCAGAAGGGTATAAAATGTCGAATTACGATCAGCAACGGTCCTGAAAATCGCGCGAAAACGCGTTTTCGCGTTTTTCCGCTATAAATCAATAGTCTATTGGTTTTTTATCGGATTTGTATACACTTTCGTAATCAGCTCGTCGAGCTCCACAAGAGGATGCTACAAGTTTTCGGTTTTCTCGGACTCGATTTTTTCACATTCTGAGAAGTTGGAGGGAAATTTTCTTTGAAACCTGATAAGTTGAAGCTGAAATCCTTTCACAGTCTAAATCTGAACTCACAGAAGTAAAGAGATTTTGAAGTTCCGAGCCCTTCAGATCTGCTCCTACTCCTTCGTGTGGCCCTAAACAGCGTCTCCGTGTATACTCTGCTAAACAAAAACCATTCCTTAACTCATCTGCAGACGGAGATCCCCTAATGAAATGTATGCCGTTCGATTCCTCTCAGAAAATGCTATCGAACGACATACAAAAACCTTTGTACTGATAGATGTCTTATTTTCCTATTTCCAGCATTTTCCTTTTGTGGATCGACGTCTCAATCTCCTTTTGGCCGGTGCGATTCACGTGCATGCCCTGGGAGAGCGATCACGATCGATGGCGCCATCGCGAGCTCCTAGCGCTTTCCCACGGCCGTGCACGTGAATAGTGCGATGGCGCCATCGATCGTGATCGCTCTCCCAGGGCATGCACGTGAATCGCACCGGCCAAAAGGAGATTGAGACGTCGATCCACAAAAGGAAAAGGCTGGAAATAGGAAAATAAGACATCTATCAGTACAAAGGTTTTTGTATGTCGTTCGATAGCATTTTCTCAGAGGAATCGAACGGCATACATTTCATTAGGGGATCTCCGTCTGCAGATGAGTTAAGGGATGGTTTTTGTTTAGCAGAGTATACACGGAGACGCTGTTTAGGGCCACACAAAGGAGTAGGGGCTGATCTTAAAGGCTCGGAACTTCTAAAACTCTACACATCTGTGAGTTCAAATTTAGACCGTGAAAGGATTTTAGCTTCAACTTATCAGGTTCCGAAGAAAATTCCCCTCTAACTTTTCAGAATGTGAAAAAATCGAGTCCGAGAAAACCAAAAACTTGTAGCACCCTCTTGTAGAGCTCGACGAGCTGATTACGAAAATGTATACAAATCCGATAAAAAACCAATAAACTATTGATTTATAGCGGAAAAACGCGAAAACGCGTTTTCGCGCGATTTTCAGGACCGTTGCTGATCAAAATTCGACATTTTATACACTGCTGAACTCGTCGAATTGAGACAAATCCAATGCTCCTAAGAACTTTCCATTTTATCTACTTTGAACGATGTTATGACGTTGCGACGGTTTGTTCGCGGACAAACCGTCGCAAGGCGAAAATTACTCACCCGACGCGAGCGGTATTGTATGTTGCTGCTGCACGGTCACTCGCAACGTGTTCTGCCTGCTTAAACACAGCCGAGCCACACCCAACCAACCACATCACACCTAACCTTACACGAACAAATATCCAACGTGGCGCTGGCGTGGAGAAGAGAAGTCGCGATAAGAGAAGATAATTCAGTGAAACAGCCATTCCTTTTATGAAGGCAGCTTCCACGTTGGAAATTTTTCCGTCTAAGACCAGGTGCGATTAAGTTGAGTGGGCATCTTGGATGTGTTAAAGCAGGCACAACACCGTGAGTGTGCACCGTGCAGCACCAACAAAGTGCAACCTCAACACTTATCCAAGGACATACTTGTCTCAATAAAATGGCCACTAATATGATTATCGCGTGGTGTGCCTTTAATGGAGATAGAACTGAGGTCAAGTGTTGCAATGTGTAAGATTTTTCAGAGATACGCCCCCTTCAAACCGACTTTCCTGTTTCCCCGAAGGCTGCCCCAAAAGGGTTGCCAATCAATGACCATGGTATCTTAGCTAGCATGAATAAAGTGTGGATAAACGTTTTTGAAGGCACACCACACGATAATCAGATTAGTGGCTTACTTTTTCAGGGCGTAGCTCCTTGGATGACTGCTGCGACTGTTGCGGCTGCAGGGTGCGCCCTCGCGGTGTCATACCCGCTTGAATACAACTAAGCCCCGTTCACCCAACCAAATCACACTCGGCCTTAAACTAACGGATTTCCAACGTGGAACGCACGCGAAGAGGGAAAAACGCGATAAGATAAAATAATTCAATGATACATTTCGATGATGAAGGCAGCTTACACGTATTCGTTCTTCTATCGAGGGAATGATACTGGGTCAAAGTGACCATTTGTTATATGACACATACCACTCGACGCGCTTTTGGACGCTCATTTTAAATCCGTACTAAAAATTTGCTAAACGAATCTCTGAATGGAGTTATGGAGGTTCTTCTGGATGCACAGGCTCCACAATGTCTTAAATAAGCGTGTACATCACCCACGTCGCAGATGAATATGTACAAGGGAAGTAGAGGAAGGCCAGCAACAGTGTAGCACAGGGGTAGTCGTGAGAGGTGGGAAGATGGGTGGGATCCCCACCGGAGAACATTATTGCTTCTTATAAGGCTTTCCCTTTCATGTCTGGGAACATTCTCAAACGTGCTATCATGTACAATAACTGTTATAATCGTTTTCCGCGAACCTTTCACTATCATTATCCTCAAGATCGCGTAAAACTCCGACCAGCTTGGTGATTCAGCTTGTTTACATGAGCAGACTCCCATGGCTCACGAATCAGGTGTTGTTGCGTAAAACGACTATGATATTCGTACTCAGGGGTTCGAAGTACCCCTCTGTGCAAATTTTCAGCCAAATGGAGTCTTTGACCCAGCTTCGAAAAAATAGAGTAATCATGGGGCAAGTAGTAATTTTCCTAAATTTTTGCTCACAAAAAAGCTTGGAACTTGGACAAAAAATGACCTGAACATGTCTATTGCAGATGCCCATGACACCAAATGCACGTAACAGCGCCAAATAACAGCATTTGCTTTGTAAGGGTCGACGACTCCTCCCCTGTTTGCCGTGTTGCCACCGAATATCCCATTGAATTTTTCCGAAATTTGGCCAGTTTCTCGAGTTGGCTAAAAACTTTTCCCATGAATTTGACCCCTGAACACGAAAATCATACTAGTTTTGAGCAAAAACGCGTGACGTTTTGAACGATAACAGTAAAGTGGTTTTGACTTATCTCCAGAAAAACCTCTGTGACTCCATTCAGAGAATCGTTTGTCAGATTTTGAGTACAGATTTGAAACAAGAGTCCAAAAGCGCGTCGAGTGATATGTGTCTCATTACGAATGGCCACTTCGACCTGGTATACTTCTTTGTAGGGCCAAGTGTGATTTGAATGGGTAGGCATGGCCTGGTTGCGTTACAGCAGGCACAACACTGTGAGGGCACACCGTACAGCCGCAACAAAGGTGCAGTTTTCTAAAGGCCTATTCGCCTCAGGAAAGTAAGCCACTAATCTGTTTATCGCTTAGTGTGCCCTTGAATTGGACCACCTCAGTGACCCACGGCTCACAAATCAACTTCATATATTATATTAATACTGAAATCAATTTGAAGGGATAAAACTCCCCTCATCCAGCCCGAAATGCGCCCTCACCCTTGAGAATCCTTCAACCCATGATGAACCGGGATAGAACTCCCAGTAAAGAACGAAGGATAAGAGTAATTCTACGTGATGTACATCTTGTCTGCCTGGGCGGCATGTTGTTTGTTTGTTTGTTTGTTTGTTTGTTTATTGACGTAAGCAGCAGCTCACATAATTACGTGAATAATAGGTAATACCAAAAACAGTGGAACATAAAAAAATGCCTTGAAACTGCGGATCACCAGCATGGAAAAAAGTATACTCAGAAAGAACAACAACAACAAAAACAAAACGAGATTGTGAGAGCAAGCGAGAACGAGAAAGGAGAGAAAAGAGAGGGCTAGAAACGTCATACTGCCGTCACACGAGAAATCTTAGTCAACACATATTTTTTTGGCCAAACATCTGAAGGAGCTCAGAAAAAAATGCATGATGTCGTTGCGCAGTACTTTATCGAGAATAGCTAGAACCCTAATAGAGAAGAACTTGGATCGGACCTGGGATCTAACCAGCGGAATCTTGATTTTGACACTTTGCGCTCTAGTTTTAGAAGTAACTCTTGAGAAAAATTTGCCAGCATCCAACGAAACCTTATCGGTGAAGATTTTGAATGCCATCACAAGGTCATATACTCTTCGTCGAACTAGCATGCTGGGCACGGAATAAATGCGACGGCGTTCGACACCATTAGGAATAAGTTTATCATTTAAGCCAGAACAGCGTATTGCGAGCTTGCGAGTGAAGCTATTTTGAACGCTTTCTAGAGGACGAATATCTTGTTGCTTGATGGGAAAGAAAACTGTCGTTCCCATTTTAAGAATTGGCCTAACGAACGTCTTATATGCACGAGTAAGGACTTCAGGATCCCTTGAATGAGTAGCTCTGAAAAGGTTGAAAATCCTGCACATGGCTTTAGAAACGATTTCCTTGTAATGGCCATCAAACGTCAGCTTATTGTCAAACTTGAAGCCAAGATCGCGAATTTCTGTTACATGCTGAAGTCGTTGCGAGCCTAACACATAACTGATCTCTGAATTATTTCGGCCTATGCTAAACACTTTACAGGGTGCGCCAAAATTATTGCGAATGGACATGCACGCACATTTTGAACTACTATTCAAAGATGCTGTGTTTTTCTCTGCTTCTGTCATTTTGATAGTGTTGCCTTACTCATACCTACATATTTGACCGGACAAATACAGTAGCGGTCAAAAGTTTGGAAACTTTAGAATTTTGAACCTCCCTCATTTAAGAAACGACCGTGTTGTCTGAATTCACAGAATAGGCATAAAATTAGGTGGAGAACACGATGTGTAACATCGCTCTTTGAAATTTGAAATTTCAAGTGTGGAAATGCTGTTTATGTCAAAAAGGGCGCATCAAAAGTTTGGAAACTTCTCAATAAGAAAGAAAATCGAACCCAATAAAGTCAGAATACGTTACAAAAACTAGTAGTTCGTTGGATAACTGCGTGGATCAATGACAGCCTTACATCTTCTAGGCATTGAATCGATCAGAGCATCAATTTTGGACTGAGGAATCGAAGTCCATAATTTAGACAGAATATCAAACTTTTCATGACAATTCTCCACTTGAGTGTGTCTTGTACGATGCTCAAGTTGCTCCCAAAGATGCTCAGTCGGATTGAGGTCCGGACTTTGGCTTGGCCACTTCATGACAGTAATTTTCTCCGATCTCAGAAATTTCTCCTGTTCACAGAACGTCCCTTCTACTTCGAACCATCGCTGCCAAAGGGGCAGAACTTCGATTCGTCGCTGAATAAAACTTTCCCCACTCTTCTCTGGTCCAGGCAAGGTGTTGACGTGCGAAACTCAGTCGCGCCTTCCTATTCCTCGAGCTCACTAATGACTTCCTGCTAGGAAATCTTACAAATAATCCGCCAGCTCTCAGACGACGCTGAACTGTACTTTGGCTGATAGAAGGGCCCAAAAAATTTGTCACTCGCTTGAGAATGTCAGTTGACGAAGCGCGCCGGTCAGCATACGAGGCCCTTACGATGAATGTGCCGTTCCTTGGTGTCGTATTACGAGGTCTTTTTAAACGACGAGTCATCACCACACCTCTTTGCCTTTGGTGGCGCCTGAAAATCTGGGTGATCGTGCTTTAAACGAGGTGATACTGCTGTGCAAAGTTCTTGGGCGTTCCAGGTTGAATGGCCTGAACAATCGCCTCCTGCACAGCTAGTGCTACTTCTTTACCAGATCCCATCTGAAAATGAGGTACTATGCCATAATTGTACCTAAAACTCCAAACTATAATGATGTTATTGAGAAGTTTCCAAACTTTTGATGCGCCTTTTTGACATTAACGGCATTTCCACACTTAAAATTTCCGCTGTCAAAGAACGGCGTTACACATCGTGTTCTCTACTTGATTTTATGCCTATTCTGCGAATTTGAGACAACACGGTCGGATCTTAATTGAGGGAGGCTGAAAATTTAAAAGTTTCCAAACTTTTGAACGCTACTGTATATCACTGTGACCATGGTTGAGCTACCTTACTATCGTTCCGCAATCATTAGACTTCATCGACAAGGATTTTTGGCACGCGAAATTTATGAGCGTGTTGGCGTACATCTGAGTGTCATCTACCGATCCGTCGAACGCTACAAGGAGCTAGCAACCGTGAGCGACCGATCTGGATAGGGGAGGCGTGTAACTGTGATCACGACCAGTAATCTGAAGAAGAGTCATCGCGCTCGGTCCGCCGAATGGCTCGAGGAATGGACATAAAGGAGGACGAATTGTTGCCCTGGACTGATTCCCACTTCGGAAGACGTAATTGGACGTTCCAGGACGGAGCTCCGGCTTTGAGGGCACGTATGGTCCGAAACTAGTGCAAGACCAACTTTCCTGACTTTATCCGCTTCGAAAAGTGGCCAGCCACTCACCAGACTTAAATCCTATGGAATACAACGTCTGGTCGGTTCTAAAAGCAAAGACCTGCGCAAAACCGCACCGCTCTGTGGAGGAAAGTCTACACAAAACGTGGGACGAGCTCAGGTCGCCATATTTGCGTGCCACGGTAGGTGCTTTCACGACGCGTCTCAAGGCCTGTGTCGATGCCAACGGAGGGATTTTCGAAATTCACCGACTGTGTATGATTAATAAGTGAACAGTAAAGGTTACATGTCTTTGGTTTCTCAAGATTATGATGCTGTTATTCTAGGCGACTCAAATACCTTTTCGCTATAATTTTGGTGCACCCTGTAGAATTATCAACAGCAAGCGGCATGCCCCATTTGGTGGACAAGCTTTTGACATAATCGATCGCTCCTTGGAGATTTTTTCTATCTTTTCCATTTTCGAAACCCTTATAAATTTTGATTCGTCGGCGTACATCACGCACGAAACTCCAAAAGTGGATATAGGGCCAGAAAGATCGCATGTGTAGACTGAGAACAGTAACGGGGACAGAACGCCACCTTGCGGCACACCGCTGGTGGCAGGACATGAGCTAGACAGCGCATCACCAATACGAAGTTGATAAGTGCGATTCATCAAAAAACAGCTGATCCACCTAATAACTAACGGATGAAAACCAACATAGCGCAATTTGCTAACAAGTAATGGAAGAGGGACTCTATCGAAAACCTCAAAATATCAAAGTGGACAAAATGAACTTCTTTCTTCTCTTCCATAGCCTTAGTCTTAGTTCAGTCACTGAGGGAACTGAGAAAAGCAATTTCGATAGAGCGACCCTCACAAAAGCCATCTTGGGAAGAGGGAACTATACTGTACTTCTCCAGATGGGCGAGAAGTCTACGCTTCATATTTTTTCAAAAGCTCTAGCGAAGATGGACGTCATGCCAACTGGCCGATCATTTTCGCAGCGATTATACGGTGGTTTTTTTCGGAACAGGCATGATCAGTGAATGTCTCCAGCGAGCAGGGCCTTCCGCTCTTATATAGGACACATTGAAGATGTGCTCCAGAGGGTAGAGGATGTGCAGGAGAATTGATTTAATAAAGGATGAAGTCTGGTGTGACCGATGAGGAATTAGACCAACTGAGAGCACCTCAAATATTTCCTCACGGTGGAACCATAGGGAATTCGCCATAACTGGGAAGCATGGCAGAATGTCTTGGACCTGCACATCAAACAAGGCATAGGCGAGTTGAAACTTACTCGCCAGAAGTTCGGCTTTATCTAGATCACTGATAGCGAAGTGCGGTTCATCAATCTTGAGAACAGGTAACTTCTTGTTTTCTTTTAACCTCCTATTGATGTAACTATACTTTACGGAATCCTCACAATTTTTTTAGTTTGGCGTCTAAGTTCGAATAATACTCTGCCATGGCTTTGTCGAGCCTATTGCTGAACGCTTTGTATGAAACCCTGTTTGCATCACTGATCTCTTGTGCCACAGTATCCAATAATTTAGAGCGCCGATGAATCATACGTTTTAGATATAGAGGGAGCTGAGGCAGCCCAGTTATAATTTTAAGTGTAGGAAGAAACTTGTTGATGACATCTTGCAAAATTCGTAAGAACATTTCATACTTATCATTGACAGAGTCGACGGATGCGAGTAACCCGATCCAACCAATGCCCGCAAGTAGTCACCTATCGCCCTAGGATCAGCTTTTTTGAAATCCCTCGTCTTGCGAGGTCCAGAAGCCGCTTTGGATACATGAATTTGAAAATCCACTGTAGCATGGTCACTCGTACCTACAGGTGGCCTTAGTATTATCCTGCACAAGCGATACATTATTGCAAAACACGAGGTCAAGCCATGATTTGCCTCTAGTAGGATCCCGGACTAGTTGCTCAAAACTGTGACTGCGGAAAGTCAGGAGGAAATCTTTTGAAAGGGAGGTTTTGGCAGAATTGTCTGACTAATCAATGTCAGGCATATTGAAATCACCGAGAACTACACTAGGACCGTTGTATGAACTAAAATCACTAATGGCCTTGCTTGATAATATGGTAGAGCTAGTATTACAGCTTGGGGATCTACAGACCAAAACAAATCTAACGGGCTAAAAATCAAAAAATGCGTCACAAACCAAAATCTCGTATGCGTTGTTAACGGATTCTTTGAATACCATATTATACG
Organism: Trichostrongylus colubriformis; assembly: GCA_963978905.1. Lineage (NCBI taxonomy): Eukaryota > Metazoa > Nematoda > Chromadorea > Rhabditida > Trichostrongylidae > Trichostrongylus > Trichostrongylus colubriformis. The sequence continues at coordinate 38,516,250 of OZ022259.1, forward strand.
GTACTGAGTGCCTTAGTAGTGCCAGCACAGCACCCCCTTTTTTTGCGAAATCGATCACATCTTGCATGGGAATATTAAGAGGATACTACATCTAAAAAGGAAACTATTTCAATGCTTGAATTTAACCAAGACTCCGTAAGAAAGACTAGGTCATAATTATTATGCAGTAAGAGCGTAACAACTAAGTTACGGGCTTCAGAAAAGACCTTACCTTTGACAACATGCACTTGGCCCTGACCACTTCAGGCCGTTGATGATTCAAGGGTTTTCCGCCTGAACACAGCTGGACACAGAAATAGGTTCAGCACTTCGATCAACAACATCAATAACATTTGACAAATGAGGATTTCTAGCAACACTACCATGAGTACCATGAGAAAGGGACAGGTTGGAACGGAAGCTCTTCACGCCTACACTCCCTCTCTTCTTTAGGTAAAGAAGAGCGTACATAGATGCCCCTCTGCGAGAAGAAGCGGAGGCGCGGGGCTCTCCAAACAGCCAGCCTCTGAAATTTACTGGCAGGGAGTACTTCATTGACCAATCTGGGTTTACAAGGATTAGAAAGACCCGTTCGATAAACGGTAGATGGCAAACATTGCTAATATTAACGATCGGAAGTCTTAGCAGTGCACATTAAAAGGATCTCTTTCGGGGAACCAAGCATCCTCCGCATAGTTCCATTCAGCATGGTGATGGCAGGTGAATGAAATACGGTCTGAACAATGAGTTACAGGGGCCAGCCGATGTTCAAAAGGGTATGCGTCAGGAGAATGCAACCGAACACGTGCCACGCGAGATGAATTGCCGCGCGCCATAAGTTTTCTGTCAGTTCTTTGCTACTGCTACTTGTCAGTTGGCGCAATACACCACGAGGCCAGTGAAGAGGTTGTTGCTCTCGGTGAAACAGTTCGCACGACGTGATGGCATAGTTGCATCCTCCTACCGTGCACTCTATTCAAGTTAGTGCTTTCGTCGTCTCAGACGAGTATGGTACCGACCTCGGAGGGAAGGATGACTAGGTAGCATTGACGGCACTGTTGCGGAACTCAATCCGCGCGTATGAAGGAGAGGGCGTGCCGCCGTTACGCCACTACCTCACTACGTTAGCTCTCTCGACAGTACCCATACATTTGAAAAACTGCCTTCCGCAACCGATGTGAATAATTGAATGTGAGAAAAATTATTCAAAATGCTGGAGGGATCAGTCCTCACAACCTTCATTCTGCCATTCATTTATCCTACACTATGACGGCACACTCCTTGTGCACGGCAGATATCAACAGCACTCGTTTCTACATTCACATAATTTGGGCGCTACATCCTGCCGACCACATCCGCCAACTAGTGAATCCTTTTATACCCTTCTCATGAAACTGAATAAGTCCACAGCAATTATTGTAATATTTCAATACATATTTTGATATATTTAATATATTACGTCATATAATTTATATATATTTTTATAATTTCACAATACTTATATATTTTCCTAATGTGTTTTAAAATTTATTTTCAAATATATGAATATAATAAGAATATTCCAAATTCAAACAATCTTAAAAAGGAGCAATGGTTTGGCTTTATACCATTTGGCTCAGTCGATAAGTTTAAACGCACCCCTTGCTCTACATAGTCTCTGATTTGCTTCTGGGCTTCCTCTCGAGTTTTCGAAATGAAAGGGGCAGTGATCTGAGCACTGAAATTAGTAGAGTAGGCCATTTGTGTTGGGAGTCTGAAGTCGGACAGCTTGAAGTTGACGTTTCTTTCTGGAAGATACAATTAAATTCCGGCACAAAAGCTTCAAAGCACATTAGGCTTCGAGTGCATCTTTATCAGCACGTCGTATGTGAATGATAGTGTAACCATCCTTCGCTCACCACCATGACTGCACTATACTTCACAAAACGCTGAAGTTTCAACCGGTCTTCGTTTTTGCACAATTTGCTTAAATTGTTTAACGCTAAATGTTCAGTCGTGCTCGGAGTCCGTTGCCCCAAGATCACGTTAAAGACGCCAGGAGAAGGATTTCGGCCTATGGTACTCGCTTGTAGTTGGGCATTTGCGCACACGACACCTTGCCAAGTCGTCGAGTGTGAACTCATCAAATATTTTCTATCATAAACGCATTTCTCGCACTTCTTCGCTTATTCCCTCTTTCATTGCTTCACTTGTTTGTTTCTGTTTATTATTTCATTTGTAAATCAACCAATCAATTCAATCATCCGCCTTGTCTGTCAACCTTCGGCAAGCAACTAGGCCACCGGAACGTGCAGTTCGAGATGAAGCGCGGTTAGCTTTCAATAGCGTTCCAAAAGCGCGTTTTTCAACGCGAATTTCGCTACACATCATCTTTTCTGGGCTTAAAATTTTGTTTACAGAGATTGGTGTTTCCGGATACGTTTTCCTTCCTTGCTCCCCTCCCAATGCTTCAAAAGGCACAGTTCACGACAATATGAGTATCTAGGCTCCATCCGCGAGTAGATAGGCCCTTTCGTGACCGCATAGCGTGCGCCATCACGCCGACGCGAGGGTAAGTGTTAAGGGGGCAATATCAGGTGAATAGGGTGGATGTGGAACCGTGTTCCAGCCTAGCTCCTCCAATTTTGCACGGGTCTCTTTCATAGGTAAAGAGACCCGTGCAAAATTGGAGGAGATAGGCTGGGACACGGTTCCACATCCACCCTATTCACCTGATATTGCCCCCTCAAATTACTACTTGTTCCGGCCCCTCAAGGCTTTCCTAGCAAAAAAAAAACTTTTCGTCAACTATGACCACCTTGAACAAGGGGTCGGTAACTTCTTTGACTTCCAATCTTCCCATTCCTGGGATAAGGGAATCGCTGACCTGCCCGTTGGATAGGACAATGTTATAACTAACGATGGTTATTATATTGTGGGATAGCTTTCATTGTTTGTTGAGTTGTAAAATAAAACAGAAAAAAAACTCAACCTTATCAAAACTTTTCGATTAACCTAATATAAGAGGCATGATATCGACTGCGATAAGAAGTGATAGGAGAAACTTCCATGGTAAAAACAACCCTATCAGATGATCTGATCACGTAAAAACTTGTCGAAGTGCATGCTTCTTGGCTGCAAACTCGTCAAAGCCAGAGTTCAGCATTACCTTATTTTCAAGGCTCTTGAAAGTTTCCCTTCTTTTTTCACATTTGGGCTCTTCAGCAACTTAGAGCCTTTATGGAGCGAGACGAAGCACGAAAATTATTCTAATTGATCAGAAGAACTGTGCCTTTAATGAAAGCATGATCTGCTTTGAAGTTAGTACTGTGATGACAAAGAAATTACCCATGCAGGCAATTCACATTCTGGACAATTCAGAGACGCTATCAGTTTTTATTAGGCTACCGCAGTTCTTTTTAGTGAGAATGAGCGGAAGCACCATATGTGCACCATATGTGTTTGCAAAAAAGTAATTATCGCCAACTTTTTCGTTCCCAGCACAGGAAATAAAGGGAAAGTTGAAAGTGAAATGTTTTAGCAAAAGCATTTAGGCAAATGTGCTTCGCCTGTACAAATACACAAGACTGGAAAGAATCAGCTCGGAAAATTTCGGATTTTACGGTCATGTCATTAGACAAATACTGAGATGCACAAATCACTGAAGTTTGCTGTTCAGTAATATTCGACAGCAATCCTCGAAACCATTTCCAACATAAGCTCTTGGAAGCCTTGAGTTGCTTCCGAAAGACATGGGTCGCTGTGAGCAAGTATGCTCCATGAAGCTCACTGCAGACCTTTCAATGAACTACACTCAAAGTATTCAGATTTCTGTGTATTTTTCGCCATATTGCAACAACGGCCATAGGAAATTTGTGGGCAGATTCGGATATTAAAGGCTAGGGAACCAATCTTTGAATTAACTAAGGGCTGACATGATCAGGATTTCTGCTGAGGATCGGGATCATATGGATAACTGCACCGTCCAGGAGATGCGGGGAAATCTAAAAAACCTAGACAGCCTCTTGATTCACGGTACCGTGATTATCCGTGGGTGCTACGTAATTAGTGTCCTTACATTTTATTACATAACACAGCACTGCGCAATTAACCTTTTTATCAAGCGAATATATACAGCAATATTGTATGGCAATATGCCACACATTACATAAAGGTACTAGAATCTACATCGATAGATTCTAGACTTCAATTGAGCAAAGGAAAAGGATATTGAGGGTATTAGCCACCAACTCACCTGTCATCTTGGATCATTGACCAATCTATTCAACATTGCATTTGGTCATTGCATCCACTTCGTTTTGAACCCAAAAGGGAAGACCATCGCGTGGACCACGGAGGCCAATGTGCATCTGTATTCGCATCCTGCGAACTACTGCACTTCCACTTTCCACAGGGGGAAGGATCCACGCGGGAAGACCATCGCATAGACCATGGTTAGGCCAATGTGCATCTGTAATCGCATCCTGCAAAGCACTGCACTTCCACTTCCCACACGGGGAAGGATCCACGCGGGAAGACCATCGCGTAGACCATGGTTATGCCAATGTGCATCTGTAATCGCATCCTGCGAACTACTGCACTTCCACTTTCCACATGGGGGAAGATCCACTCTTCACCGAGTGAAAAGAACGAGGCTCGCATCACGCGACATTTCGTGAGTTAGGGGGAGCCCCCTACCACAAAGAGTCCATCGCCAAGCCGTGCGCGACGGCATTGGGAAACTCCCCTCTCGATTCCGATAGAGACCGATCTGCTCACCTTCCGTGAGCTCGGCAAAACTCCAGACTAACGGATCAGATCCATCCGAAGACGGATCGACCGTCAATTGAGGCGTGGCTAAGGTTTATGGTCCTATGCACTGACCCCAAATACCTGAGGATACGGATGGTGCATGTGCGTTTTACGACCCGTAGTTAGGCAACTACACTTGCACACAGCCCCTATCTCAATCCGAGGTAATACTCACAGAGAGTACTCAATTTGAATAACCATAACCCATATATTTATAACACATATTCTGATTGATCAGAGTGCCAGCACTCAAAATTTTAACCAAGGATTTTGACCAAGGTTTTACTCAGTTCAGAGGATAGATATCGTGAGCGTAGTATTGGACAGGTGTGCTAGCGCTGCAAACGCTGGTCTGCTTCCCAGCCTCGACGATAAATAATGGACCGATATCATCTATTGCTGCAGCTTGTCTGAAAGGAGGTGGAATTGGTCAGTTCTGCCCAGTGGAAAAGTTGCCTCCTTGACATTCTATGTCAATGGCTCAGATTATGTGATAGCTGAATGAATGAAATCATTACAGCCGCAAGTGTATAAGCTATCCATCGTGCCCAGATTCATCTAGACAGAAAAACGACGATCCAAGGTGATTGACTGCTCCGCTGTGCATCTTCTTTCAGATGTCACCCTTGGTGGGCTAAGATGACGACATCTGTTCATGTATGTACATAGTATGTCGAGGATGACACAGCAGCAGTGTTGGTGCTACTTCGACGAGGTTTGGGTCAAATCAATTCAGAATTGCCATCTCGCCTCAGCGGATGACTTCCCACCTCATTTTAAGGTCGTCCTGGTTTGAGATACTGTGGGCATCTTCGGTGATGGCATGACGTCACTGTGCTTTTGGTGATGTACTTTTCTTCAGTATATCGCTTCACCATATCTACAACTGTGGATAGTGTAGCACGTCATTTCGAAGGATTCTGTGAACACAGCTCATCCAGCGGCAATATACTTTCATCGTGGCTTTTGCAACTGGAGCTACACTCCTCCAAATCTACAAAAGTAGGCGAATAATTATGCGCGTGACATTTCCCTCCGTATTAGTTAGTGTGAAATGCATTTGTCCATACTTTTTCTTTTTTCGGAGTATTCACTTAATTCCTATTGTTAGTTCTTAAGTAAAAATTTTTGTTTTACTGCCATTACGAAAACCTGCCCAAGCCGTGACGCGGCTACACAGTCAGCAAAGAGTGGTACGAAAAATTCAGCAATTTCTTGCTGTGTTCTTCATCCCACTCTTAACCAACTCTTCATCTTTTTCTTCATCCCACTCCTTGCCTTTTCATTTTCATCCCATTGTTAATTTTTCATTTCAGAAAAATAGCAGAACGACCTGGACGATAATTACGTGCGGGGTACCATCATTCCATGAAGAAGCGAATTAAAGTCTCTATCAAACCTGATAGCGGCCACTTCGAAAATTCTTTGTAATTATAGAATGTTATCGCCTTTACTTTTATGAAAATTTATTCATTTAAAATTCCTTAGCAAAAAAGGTAAAATTTGCCTGTATGCAGGGTGTACATAGTTCAAATGTCAAAGGGAATAAGTGAGGCTAGAGTTGTTTGAAATCGGACGACTTTTTGTATTTATTCGCCCTTTAGCGGAAATGGGACTGCACCTAGCATCCACATGCACATATTGGAGTTGATTCCTCGATTTCGGAGAGATTTTTCATGCAAATGACCAGCGGAGTCTTTCAAGAGTGGAGAGAAGCAATAGAGTTAAACTATTATTTACAGAAGGAAATTTGAGGGATATTTTGGATACTTTGAAGGGGCCGGAAATGCATAGTTCAAGTCTCTAGAATAAATGCGCACCACGAAAGTGTCGAACGAAATAAAACAACAACCTCACCTTGTCCAGGAGCAGTTGGTGCACATGATAATGATGTCGAAGCGTTGCATAGAAGAATTACGAGCAACTGCATGGTAGTCAGCAATGCATCAGAAGCCGTCAGCGACTTCTTTCGACTGCTAGGAGCCATACTTCTTGTGGACACGGAGGTTAGATATCACTTAAATTCAGGTGATTCTCTTCCCTGTCTGTCACGGTGATCACGCGCCAAGTAGCTCTCGTACAGGCGCTGCGAGCACAGTGGCACTGCCCTCTATCAACAGCCATTAGCTGTAGCTGTACTCAAAGATTAGCGCGCACTTTCAGTTTAACCAGTTCCCCTATCATGAAATTGTTTTTGAAAGGAAAGAAAAAGAAGAACCAGTTTTGAGAGGCACCTTTTTTGTAAACACTTATGCATCATGCTTTGGATTATCAAGCCATCTGAAGCAGCTAAAAAACTTGTGGTGCTCATTGTCATAGCGCAAATAATAACTAATGGTCTTGATGAGATACGATTTTTTCAACAACAGTGAAAGAATCCACATGAGTAAATCACGTGATGAAATGTGGGACATAGGAACGAATTTCATCAACAAACGATCTAATTTGTGGTGCTCATTGTCTAGTGAAGCCAAGTTACTGCTTCAATGAATTTGTCACCTCTTCAACAGGCTCTTTTCTGCATCTAGCAAAACTCTGCAGAAGAGTCGCACTTTCTAGAAAAATACTCCAGGCTTAACTTTTTCTTTGAAACCTTGAGACTTTCATTTGAGAGAAGTTTGCGAAACTTCGAACGAATACCAGAACCCAGGTTTTCAGTTCTCCGTGGAAACTTTGATTGATAGGAACAAAAAAGGTTAGAAAAAGTTTATAAGTGTAGTTTTTCCACTACACTGGAGCTAATAATCTTTTATACTGATAGCGACTGATTCATATGTATAAGAAACTATCCCCAAATTTAATAGCCACATTGATAGCAGTCAAAATATGAATTACTAAGCGCTTTCGCGTTGACCTTTAACAATATAGATATATTTCTACAGACACTGTTCCTATTTTTTTGCGCGCGCGAAGATGATTCTAATAGAGTGACTGATTCCCTGGACTGAACATTCGCAGATTAGTCCAAAGCGGAGTCAGAAGCGAATTTGAGACTGAGAAAAGCTTCCCACGGTTTTCGTGCCTACAGAAATTTTCACTCGACGATGAAGTGGGTGGGATCATCCGATGTCAAAAGTTATTCCAGCGGCGAGTCACACTGTAGCGGTGAAATGCTAGGCCCGTATTCCTGACAAAATCTAATCGTTTAGTCCTGAGAGTCATGCTTTTGCCAGAGGACCATCCTGCTACTCAATGTGCCACAGTACTATCAGTGCCCTTTTCTTTTTTCTAGGATGTATAATTTCCAGATTTGATAGATTGAGCTGCAGACCATTCACCTAAGAGAAGGTAATTACCTATCTATTCTTCAACATCAAGTGGGAACAATCCATTTGTTACTCATGTGGCAGAATGAATTGTGCATCTGCTCTCATATCAATCAATAGATGAATTGAAATTTGAGCTTTGAAAATAGTTACGTTATCAGTGAAAAGTTGTTCATGGTCAACATACATCAAACCGCTTAATAATTCATATTGTGACTATTATCCATTTGATAATTACATCTATGAATTGTTTTCTCCTGTGATTCATTTATTATTCTCTGTATTCTTCACCACAATGAATTCGTGACCGAATAGCTTCTCCTCGTGCGGAGCAGTCCTTGTTTATCTATCCCCCCCTCACACTCAAAGATTAGCGGAGAGTTGTGATGGGACGCTCCCTCTCCACGACATTCCGTAGTCAATTGCTGCGGTTTTCGCTCACAAATTATTTTACATCGGACTTAAGGAGCCAGACGGTGGATTTGTACTGCGCCTGATTTGCTGCTGGCACAAAACCTATCCTCGCCACCTCGACAGCAGCGGAACAGAAGTCGTTAACCTTCACTGATCCAATCCTTTAAGGAATCGCGCACGGAAAAATGAGTTTCTCTGTCACCCATACATTTGTGCTGTATTTGCTTGATAAGGGCCGCATGCAAAGTGTCACGCGAAAAAGTGAGAATTCGGCTAAAATACAGCTCCTTAAAGGTAGTGGTAGGGGTAGTTCGGTTGGATCATTCATTCCAATCTTTGATAAGGCGGACGTTTTCACTACGAAAGCTGACACGTCAAGCACCACGTCGTTTCGATCAATACGGTTTAATACGATAAGATAAGTATCATTTTGCTCACATGCTCATTGCTCTACACCTCAGTCATTCTTCGACAAAGTCAACCGTAGGAGGCGGGCTGGCATAAGATAAGCGGCATAGCAGGATGAGGCCGCCTCCGCCACAGCTCAAGGGGACGCCTTCCGCGGGGGATTTCGCCATACATAAGCCTCTCAAACCCGTAGTTTTTCAGTGAATGCCCCTTTCAAGATTCCTTATCACCCACATACCCCTATCACTATCTTTAAAGTGGTGGACGACGGGACGGGGCCTCCGGGTGGGTGCCCCCCTCGTCATCCGCCGCGGTGGGAGATGGGACTGTTTACATAACTCTCTTTTGCCACTCAGCGTCTTGGCGGACACGGAGGCGGGCACCCACTCGGAGGCCCCACACCGTCGTTTGCCACTCTGAGGAGCTGTATCTTGGCGGGATAAATTTTGATGAATCCACAGTTTCACAAAACGAACTATGAAGAAAAATTTCTGCGATAGACTCACCGCTAACGCTCTAGTGCTGGCTTCAATCTTCGATATGTTCTTACTTCGATAGGCTCGGAAATATGCATGGGGATCTCGATTAGCAAAGAAGCCATCTCTTCGCGCCTTTCCAAAAACTCCTGTCGTTTGTCACCAGAGAAATAGGCGGCTCGAGAACGTGGATCTAGTCAAGTGGCCCGATAGAGCCCGTTCTGATCCTCGCAACGAGCCATAAGTTGTTCGAGATTGACACAGAAGAGTGCTTCACGCGCATCATTCGGATGAGATGCGTCTTCTCTCAGCTGACGTACTATCACTTTATAGAGCAGAATGACAGATATAATAAATGTGAAGTAAAGATGGTTCATGAGACTGATGGCAAAATCTATAGGCTTCAGCAAGCCGATGATTTCACGAAATCGTTCCCATTAGTAGCTATCGAATTTCGATCCATCCGGACTCGCCTCGACCAACGCGAATGCAAGGCTGAGAATGTTCCTCTGCTTCCACAAACAACACATATATTCAAATCCATCATATTCAATTTTTCTGGGACATTCTCAAATTGCGAATTTCCTTAAACTTGAGTGAGTTTTAGTGGTTTCGGCCAAGCTCTTGAAATCCATAGTTATTTATGTTATGTGATGCGCACACTGCACCTAGCACGTTTTCGCTCTAAAGTCCCAAAATTTCCGAAGTTTCACGAACCCAAAGTTGGGAACCATGGAACTAGCGGAAAAGTAGTCCTGAAAATAGTAGAATAGAGTCGTTGCTCAACAAAGATATATCTCTTCCCCAACTTTGACAAAAACGCCATCGTTTTCATCCGCAAATAGTGCTCAATAATTCTCATTTATTTAATCATTTCATTACGTCACTAGACGTGCCATCACCCAAGACAATGTCGTTAGTGCAAACAAACAGAATAATATTAAAGAGAAAAGAAGAAAACTCAACAGTACTCGAGCCAATGCTAGGACTAATTACCAGCTGTAAGGTTTTCAGACCTGAATAATATAATACGATGTGCAACAAATGGAACTGAATCAAATTAATGAATGAAGCAAGGTATTAATAACGACAGGCTTTTAAACCAGGAGGTACCCATTGGAAAATAATTGCTGATAATAAGGTATGCGGTAGTACATATAACACGATAGAAGTGTTGTTTGGTATGGACCATTGGGGATAAATCGCCGAAAGAACTGACTCTCGCCTTGGAAGCTGTAATGCGTGACTGTGACAAGCACGTAGATAACGACATTTATGCATGTTTGTAAAGTATCCGGAACAAAATGGACAGGCGGCAGATCCGTAGCATCTTCCTTGCACATTCTTCTTCTCCTGCACAAATACCCACTCCTTAACCGCATCGTGTCGTGTGATGAGAATCGGATTCTGTAGGACAATCGAGGACGAATTAAAGAAAGCTGAAGCCCTTCAACGCTTCCTGAAGCCGACTTGGTGGCAGAAAGGTGATATGCGGCTTGTTAATCCACCATAGCCTTCATGAATCCCTGAGTAACAAGTACGGCTAAAAAGTACTGTGAGGACCTCAACGAAATGCATCGCAAACAGCAGATCATGAGTCTAGCATTTGCTAAAAGTAAAAGAACAATCCTACTTAACATTAACGCACGACTCCATGCCGCCCAAACAACCCTGAAGAAGTTATTGAGCTGAGCTGCGAAACTCTGCCGTGACCGTCATACGCATCTGCTCCAATGCCAACCGGTAACCATTTCTTCCAGCACCTGGACAGCTATCTTCAGGAGAAATGCTTCGAGACCTAACACGATGCTGAAGCGGCCTTCAGCGACCTCATCCCTCTGGTTCTTCAGAGTTCTGAGTAACCGAAGTGAACATGCTCGTATTTTGTTCTCAAAAGTGTGCAGATTCTTATGGTTCTAATCTCGACTGATAAGATTTTGCATGAGCATTCGAAGTTAGAGGTCGAAAACGCAAGAACTTCCCGATTGACCCGATAAATGTATATAATCCGCTGGGTGTGCCTTTCTATCTTCGCATGATGTGTTCTTCTGTCTGTCACGAACTTCATACCTCGCGTCACAGCAATGATGGGACCCCGGATTTTACAAGTGATACGGAGGGTGTTAAAAAACATCAGCGATGGAGGAGTGAAGGAGAAAGCAACTGATAAGGGCTTATAAGGAGTACGAAAGGTGATTTTCATGGGGTCCGTTACGATTTTGGACTTGACCGTGGATCGCTGACACTCATAGATGTTTTACTGAGTGGGACGGGGACATTAATGGTGGGTGATCTAAAATGAAAACGGTTGATAAGATTTGATAAGCAGTGTGAAGTGTCGTCAAGTCCGTCTCGCTTTTTTGGCTAACAGTTGACACTTAAGGTGTTGGGGGAGTGGTGTGGTACAGGAACCTAATGGTGACTGATAGTAACTGATAACGGAAACTAACAGCTGGTAATAATCATTAGCGAGTAAATAGGATGAAATCCGGCTCTACCGTATCGTCCGCTCAATCATTAATATCATCGGAAACTGGTGGCCTTCTTTGAGAATGCGATATGCAATGGTGAACGACGGAATCATCAACCATCTATAAGACGTAAACAGTAACTGCTCACATTCAGCAAGTGAAAGTACTTCATACCCCGATATCGGGGCAATGGAATGATTCCACCACTAAACGGCGTGAGATTCTCCAGCCTATATCGCATGATACCAGCTCGTACTATGGTATCATGCGATATGGGCTTCTCCGATATCAGTTTATCACTATCGACCACTTCTATACAGCATGAGTCTATCTTGCTATTCGTGAACTACTGTGCAATCACAGGAGTGCGTAATGCCCACCTGCGTTTACTGCTCTCCATTCTTATCCTACTATTAGGTTGGAGAGAAAGTCCTGGGAGAATGAGAACTTTTCTTTCAGTTTTTAAAAACTTCATTTCGACATCATTTCAAATCACAATGTAATCACCTTCTGCATCGATAACACTTTGCCATTTTTCGGGCAGATCACGAACACCTTTCCTCCAGAAGGAAGCTGGTTGTGAGTCGAAGAAGCGGGTCACCTCCGATTCTCCTCATCTCTGAGATTTTGTTTGAGGGCCCTAAATGGGTGATAATCGGAAGGCGCAAGGTCGGGCGAATATGGAGGGTGAGGCAGTACTTCCCATCCAAGCTCCTACAACTTCTCCCGAGACATTCTTGCAGCATGTGGCGTGCGTTGTCATGAAGAAAGTAAACTTTGTTCCGTCCTGGCAGCTTTGTTGCATTGCCTAGCTCAACTTCTGCAGCAATTAGAGTAGATGCTTGCGCTTACTGCGGTATCACTTTCAAGAAATTCGTGGTAGAGCGTTCCTTGTGAGTCCCACCATCAGCACAGCATCACCTTTTTTTGATGGGTGTCTGTCTTCGATTGAGTCGGAGTCGCTTCTCCTTGAGGAAGCCACTGAGCTTTCCTGCTATGATTCGCGTAGAAGACCCAGGATTCATCCCCTGTAACGACCCTTCCCAGAAAGTCCTTGATCCGGAATCGAATGAGGAGAGACTGAGCGATGCTTAACCTCGATGATCGGTCTAAATCGCTCAGTTCGTGGGGCACCCAAGTCGAAATAACCTTTCGAAATTAGTTCAGTGTTATCTACGATCGTGTGGCTATTGATCTATAAGATCGGCCCACGGATCCTTTTTTCGAATTTTAACTTTTTTTTGAAATTGGTGTCCCAGGACTTTTTCACCAACCTAATAATTGTCAGATTAGAGGCCTAGATCACAAATCACATGACGTGCCAGAGCCTAATGTACGAAGAGATATAGTAAAGACACGTCATCATTACGTCCTTTTGGCCTCGACATTCACGAATTTCAGCGCTACACAACAGGTTTCATTTTGTGACAGTTCTAAGCGCAAGTGCGATAACGCTGCCTGGAATGCCATCGAGACACAAAATTGGCGTCGTGGAGAATGGCGCGCGACGGATGGGTGCGAGCTAGGGGCTTTGGGCACTAATGCGATACTGGAATAAGGACGAACGGTGCAATGCGAATTTTTTGCCCCAATGATACACACCTGCAATCGCACGCGCAATGAGAGGCACTACTCAGCATCACAAAAATTCCACAAAAAACACACTTACCGGCGTTTCACCTGATGCCCCGCAAGATCTTGTGCAGTATCTTCTCACGGCTGGACCTTTCCAAATTGTTCGAACAATTTGCTCGATATGTGCCAGAAACGAATCATTCATCACAAGTTATAATAGAATCAGATCCACTGCGTAGACGCTACGTTCCTTTCTTTCCCAGGAAACAATTATTTCTAATCAGGATACCTTCAATTGTTCCCAAACTATTCGCCTTCTTTTTATTGAATATAGTCTGATATTTATAGTTTTCGTACACTGGTATGAAATCAGGGGGTATCAAAGGAGTTGGGACATGCAAGGTGGATCTTTCCTTCTGAGCGACCGCCAAAAACTTTACGGTGAAATGTTGATCGCCTCAGTCGTTTTGTTTCACAAACACTTTAATTGGATAAGGGATTTTGGTCATTCATATCCATCGAGCTGATCAATTGTAGTGGTTATAAATGAAATATTCTCCAAGGTTTCGAGAGCCTACTAAATTGGTCATTACTGTGATAAGGAGCAGCACAAAAATGAAACGCGATTTCTTATACTCTGCGCCGATTAACTTCTTCTCAGGCACTAGTTGCAAGCGATCAGTCTCACATTTAAAGCTGACGCTGCCACCAAGCACTCCACTTTGTCTCCAGGATAACGTGAGGTATCACCAAAACTCAGCTAAACTGTTAGATCGCAGACGTTCAACAATACTTCGGGTCTCTTAAAGCTTTTCAATTCCTTAAGTTCATGCTACTTCGAGTAATAAACATAGCCGAAGAACAATCAATGCAAGTGATCGAGCTCAGCCTGTGGGCGGATTTCCATCTAAAAGTCGCTTTTCTCAATGTTGATCAATGCAAGTGATCGAGCTCAGCCTGTGGGCGGATTTCCATCTAAAAGTCGCTTTTCTCAATGTTGCACCATCATCCCTCTGAGAGGTAGGTCTGGAGGAGTCTGGGCGGGTCTGCCAGTTCTAGATGGCGCTGTGCTCGATCAAGGATCATTTTCGGACCCGTCCACTTTGAAACATTTGCCACGATTTGATATTCATGTGCGCTGAAGGTCACGTCACCTAGATTGGGTCAGGCGGCAGCGGTTCGCAGCAGTCACAACTGTTCGTGCGCAGCCAATTCACAACGGTCGTAGCAAGGTATTTATAACACGAGTGCCGAAGCTCGAGTATCGTGGCCCGCACCCATCCTCAGGTTCACAGGCACTCCACTTTGTCTCCAGGATAACGTGAGGTATCACCAAAACTCAGCTAAACTGTTAGATCGCAGACGTTCAACAATACTTCGGATCTCTTAAAGCTTTTCAATTCCTTAAGTTCATGCTACTTCGAGTAATAAACATAGCCGAAGAACAATCAATGCAAGTGATCGAGCTCAGCCTGTGGGCGGATTTCCATCTAAAAGTCGCTTTTCTCAATGTTGCACCATCACCTCTGAGAGGTAGGTCTGGAGGAGTCTGGGCGGGTCTGCCAGTTCTAGATGGCGCTGTGCTCGATCAAGGATCATTTTCGGACCCGTCCACTTTGAAACAATTATTTGAAATTTTTAGAAGGGATTCCCAAAAGCGATTATCTTGCATGCCCTTTATCTTTTTGCTCTCTTTAATTCATCTCTTGAGCAAATTTATCCTATGCTGTTTTGGTCTATATAGTTGCGGCAGACGGTGTTGGAAGATGATTACAACAGCACCCTTCTCTTTGACTTTCAGCAGCAGTCTGGCGCCAGAAGTGATATTGAAAACAGTGCAAAATGGAAGCATGAAAACTGAAAAAAAGTGACGACGAAGCCTGGAATGTCTGATGAATCGCAGCGCCAATAGCAAGCGCCCCGTCATTTTTGAGGTCGAAACACCCATGTATGTGCGCACGACAACAAAAACCCGGCGCCAGCGCGAAGTGGACCAGTTGACACATGGCGGCTATCCCGTCGCTTTTACCTATTACTGTTCTCGCCGCTGTATGTTGTTCCATATCGTCACCAGGTCACTTTGTGCTAGGAACTGCTTTTGCAGTTTGCTGCCTGATGTCAACAATAGTAGGACCGCTTGCAGTGAAATGGAACGGCTAGAAGCTTCGAAAAAAGTGTGCGACAGGAGGCTCGAACTGCGTCACCGCACGCGGGAAGTAAACCCGAATCCCTTTAAGAATTGCCCGCACGCCAAGGGGCGCTGGCGCTTCTTCTAACGTTACCTCTTCGAGCGTCCTGTCCCACTCTCACTGAAAATACTACTGGATCATCTTAATATATGACAGTCTTCAAGATAAATGGCTCTGCTTTGAAGGAATCGTCCACGGAAAATGAGTTTTTGTGTTACCCATATGTTTATGTTGTATTTGCCTAATGTTGGCCTCATGCAAAATTTCACGCGAAAAAATGTGAATCTGACTGAGATACGGCACCACAAAGCGCGGTCCCAGTGGGCGGGGCCTCCGTGTAAAAGCCTCGTACCGCGTCCGCCGTGGTCGGAGACGCGTTGTAGGAACAGTAGGTTACGTAAACAGTCCTACTCTCCGTTCCCAACGGCGGCGGAAGACGGGACGAGGCTTCTACACGGAGGCCCCGCCCACTGGGACCGCACTTTGTGGTGCTGTATCTCAGCCAGATTTACATTTTTCGCGTGAAATTTCGCATGAGGCTAACATTAGGCAAATACAACATAAACATATGGGTAACACAAAAACTCACTTTCCGTGGACGATTCCTTTAAAGGCACACCTCGCGAAAAATTGTCAGAGGTATCGCGTGTGTTACAGGATGTAGAGGCCCTGGTTTACCCACCAGTGAAGTAAAGTGAATCAAAACCCTCCGCAACTACGAAAAATAAAGCTTCCTGCCATTGGTCCTCGTACGAGTATGGGAGATTGGAAATGAGTTTTTGTTCGATGATATCGCGCAAAATGCTATGATATCACCTGTTCTTCCCTGATGAAGCTACCGTCGCTATTGATATCGCAGCCTTATCTTGTCTTATCGCAAGTTTCCCTCCCGTCTAAGCCGGGCGCGATTCGGCTCGGTGGGCTCAACTCGGCTCAAGTCGAACAGGCCGTGCGCGGCGGGGATTAGCCAAGGCGCCGCTAAAAGGGTGCAATCTTCACAACCATCCAAGGGTCTACCTACTCTGAGAAGGTCGTGACCACTTTAATTATCGCGTGGTGTGCCTTTAACTGAAGTAGCTGAAAAAAGGGTTGTGACACGCATTCGATAGCGGTGGAAATTAAGGAGGATATCGTAAGGGTGAATGGTGTTTACCATGACTCCGCTTACATACTACCTCCAGCATGTGACCTGACTAGTGGGCCACGCTCCAAAAGACAGCTCAAACTTAAAATTCCATCGACATGGGTCCAGCAGGCACCACTCGTGAGAAGCTGCTCGCGACTTCCCACTAGAGTTGTCATCCTTAGGCTGAAATACGTGCTGTGCATCAATAAAGCACAAAGAATCGTGGTTATCATTTGGTTGAGTGGTATCTATTCCACCTACCACGTTTGATAATTATAAATAGCAAAGTTCATGGGAGAGATTAGATCAGCGCTTCATACAAGATGCCTCTGGTCAATTAGTCAAATTTGTAGAATGATTGCTATACGCCAAAATGTCTGATTCACACTTCATCGACCGACGTACTGCGAAGTGATCTTGACAGGACCGTAAGATAACTGAGAAGAGGTGAACCGATCCCCTGTAAAACACCGAATCACCATCGACATCGGACAGGCCAAACGATGATGTGTCAATCTCATCTCATCTCGAATTGTTCACCGAGACACTCCCAGTTCCACCGTATGAGAAAGCGTTTCTGGCACTGCGAGTTACCATGGATGGACTTGATCGATATCATAAACTCAGACAGCCTTTCACCCTGCTTTTTCCATTCCGTTCCGTGGGTCCCGATGTAATGTTCGCTACCAGTTCATCTGGGGTCAATCTTGTGTTGAAATCGCTGACGATTTTCACAATGGTCTTCCACCAGAACTTCTCCAAATCCGCATAACATGCTTCGAGCTCGCCTTCGTCGTAGCTTGATGTTGGTGGGCAAGTGACGAAGATGCTCAAAGCCGGAATTGGACCACATCTTTTCAATTAGAAACGTCCGATTCGGGTTGTCAGATTTACGTACGAATCGATGTTCATGGCGCCCATAGCGACAACGCCTCTCCTGTCGCATGTTCCATAGAGCGCCCATAGCGACAACGCCTCTCCTGTCGCATGTTCCAAAGAACAGTTTTCTCCAGTCTTGTAAGCGGGCGATGACTTTCCACACGGTTAGTCCGATGACGTCATACTTGATCTTTTTGGCTTGCGTCATTAGATCTTCGATACTCGCTTTGAATGGAAGGGTTCGTGCGCTGAAAGTTTAGATCACCACCTTAGCTTTTCTTATTTAGGCGCCTCCTACAGTCTTGAGATTCTAGCGCCTCTTGCATGCGGTCTTTCCCAACGTTGCTATGGGGGTTCCCTCATGTTTAGGGGAATGAGGCATATATTATTCCTGATTTCGTCAAGATGAAGATGCACGTGGTCTGCCAGGTAGTGTCGTGGATGCTCGGTATGCTCCGGGAACTTATCCAGGCTATTCCGGAGCAGACTTAGGGCCTATTTATTGAAGACGATCCCGTATCACCTCTCATGTACCTCCCAGTCGTTAGAATGAGGACTTTGGCTGGGTCCGAATACAGGATACCAACTTGCACCATAGAGAACGCACATCACACGTACGCAAGAAGCGTCTGCAGTGATACAAAGAAAAGGAAACGGCCCAGTACAGCAGAAACAGAGAATCCTTTTCCTGAATCCACTTGCGTATCAGAGCAAATACATGTGACTTTTGGTTTGCGATGAACTCCCTACACACCACCTTTGGTCGCGTCTCGTAACCTCGCCGCCTAACGGCTCGAGATCCTTCAGCGAGAAAGGCTACTCTGCGAGATTTGTCATTAAATTATTTTTTGTTTATCATTACTTAATCGCAACGTAGTCATCTTAAATGCACCAGAAGGGAAGCAAGGAAGAAACGCATACTCTAGAACACTGTCCTCTGATGTTGAACAAGAAGTAGCTCACTGCAACAATCCACTGAAACAATGAGGGGGAGACTAAGCGAAAGAGTGAAAAGAAAGGGTGAGAAACAAAGAGGGGGAGAATAAGCGATAGAGTGAGAAGAAAGGGTGATTATAACAGAAAACTCGATGTATTCGGGTGGGGTCCACGAGGTGGCATGGCAGACTTCAAGCGAGGCAGTGTGGTATGGGTGGAAAGCGCAGACGTGACGCAGTCACGCTCAGCCGGCCGATCAAGGGCAATCGATACGGCGAGTCGTACGGGGGCGCCGCGAGTGAAACGCCGCGAAGCGGAAATTCGACCTCGTGGACCCCACCCGATGTATTCACACTCTTTACAAGACGTCGTGTGTGCACTTGCGGCACACTAACGAACTGGAAGCCTAACGTGAATTCATACCGCGAGCCAAAACTGCTTCCTTCCGGTGTTTTAAGGACATTTGTTGCTAATCGTACTATGAACAAATGCACCATACAAGTCACAGGTTTGTTAACATTGATCATGATGCAGATTATGATAAGATTACGCGTTGTTTTTATTTGAGACTTCATAAAAGGTTCAACTAATCCCAGTTGCTTACCTATGGCTAGAGATCATTACGATAGACCCATTCATTGAAAATACGTTCAAATTGCTCGAAATAAATTCATATAGAAAGTAGTGCAAACAAACAAATGTGCTATCAGCACTGAGCTTCATGACTATGTTTCATGAAAACGTTGGGGAAATAGATTCTTACTGGAATGCGCCATTCAGTTGACATACATTCAATCAGACTATTTGAATAAATACAAAGATATTTGTATACATACTCGGACGTGAAGTATAACGCTCAAATTACTCACAATCAGCCTTAAGCCTATTCTCCCCATACCAGTTCGATGGCTGTGAATCAAGCAATATAATAAATAAATAAAAGATAGTAAATTTGTGACTTGGATCCAGCACCATGGCCAAGATAAGCTATGATTTGCAGCGTACTTGGCCGTAACACTACATAAAGGGGTGTGTGCAGACACAACAGCGAATCGCGTGGCCGCCCGCGGCGAGCGGCGCGGCGGGTGCGAGTGCCAGTGGCATGACAGCCTTCAAGCGAGGCAGTGTGGCATGAGTAGAAACGCAGACGTGACGCAGTCGCGCTCAGCCGGCTCCCAAGGGCGATCGATAGGGCGAGTCGTACTACTGGTGGCGCCGCAAGTGAAACGCCGCGATGCGATTCGCTGTCATATCTGCACACACTCCTACATAAAGAGATCGTTTTTATCGTGTCTCGCGCTCCGCTTAGGGCTCTCTTCCGGACGATTGTTCCATGGAGTGAGCCGCTTTTTAGAAATAGGTCGTCAGTCAATAGTGATACTTAGTATTAGATAGCGGGGTATATGTAACTATCGACTGACGATTTTTTTGGGTGGAGAAACGGCTCACAGCAGACGCTTCAACCAGAGGGTCGTTTTCCTAAGAGAGAAGAAGCTCTAACAGGTTAGACAGGGTAGTGGTAAATGGAAATAAAAACACACAAGAAAACCAGGCTTTAATCTTCTTTTCAGGAATAAATTTTGAAAAATAAGCATCGTATCGATCAACCTGGTCCTTTTCAGCTGTACTTCTGTTAACTGAAAGAGCGAAAACGTTACGACTTGATAGACGAGGTGAGAAATACTGAGGGTCGAATATACCGACGCAAATCTTCACCTTTATGGTTGTGCTGTGAGCCCTTGACCATTACCAAAAAAACCTGTCTTAATGAAGCTCATACCTCATCGACAAGAAGGAACTGATCGGTTTTTACGTGATGCAGTTGGTCATTGAGAAACTGTTCCGTCATCTGAAGGAGGGTTCAATAACAGTTCGCTTTTAAACAGTGAATCAATTGATTATGTTTAATACGGATAATAACGTTTCATACGAGCGATGTGTCAGTTTGTTCTCTTACATATTTTGCAAGTTTAGGTGACATTTCAGTTCAATATTCGCTCAATTCTATGACATATTGCGCGGGCAGGTATCGCGCAATGGGTGCGATCGCTACAGCCGAAGCTCATGCAGTACAAGGATGCACCGGTGAAAACTATAGCTATGGAGAAGTGTTGACGAAGTGAAGAAAGAGAGGGACGAAGGGAGTATCGGAAGAGAAAGGCGAAAGGTGCAGAAGCTCTCTGCCTCATTTTGGAAGTGGATTGACGGTCAGAGGGAGTTGTGACATATGGCTAAAGTTAACATAATTGCTCTGATTGCATAGATGCATGATTGTTCCACCACCAATCAATCTGACCTTAATGGATAAATGACCAGGTTCATAATCTTCTGAAACGAGTGATAATGGTCTGTTACATAGGTTAGAGCCTTACCTAACTAGCAGTCACGATGCTACTTGACATTAAAGTCCATCAGATGGTCTCGCTATTGTCTACGAACACCATGAATTCGAATTCCATTTTGGGCGCTTCCGAACAGGGTCGAGGCCGGTGACGAAAATTGTTTTTCGAAAAATACGACTCCTTCTCCATAACCCTCGAAAATAGGTCTCCGGTACGATCGCTTCTGAAATCCATCTCAAATAAATACAACCCCTTCACCGTATCCTCCTCTCCTACAACAACCCCCGCCCCTCCCTACTCCACCCAGACGGTGGACGCTTCCGATACTGTTTTTGCAAGGTTGTCTGCGCCTATTCGAGAACCGTTCCCCATAAAGATTGTCAGTCGATAATCACACGACTGCCACGCAGTACAAGGTATGAACATCGACCAACGACCTTTTTAAAAGAATTTTTTGAGATTTTAGGGATCAACCAATGGGCCCTGACCCGAAAAGCATAGATTCTCCGCAGAAAATCCCACCTCCTCGATTTCCAACTCGAAGTATTTTCCCCGAAAATTTCTCGGCGGAGGCCTGAGCCTGCGGCTACGTGTGACTCCCTCACAAGAAATATGAATCAGCCGCCTATGGTTACGTATTTTGCGACCGTCACCCCGACATTCAAACGTATCGTTCTGCAAAGGCTCATCAGAAGTGAAGGCTGCATATCCCACATTAGTGCTATGATTGCTGGTGTCCCTGGCTCAGAACACTTGTTCGAGGCTGATGCAACTGACGCCCATCCATCCGCGCTGTAGCCGCTGCGTCACAGTGGAAGAGCACAGGGTGCGACATCTCCCACTCAAGCAACACCTCCATGGATCTATGAATTCATGTATGAATCCACGAGTATTACTGATTACTTACTTAGGTTACTTAGGCGACCCGTCCTTCAGCACGGCGATTGGCCTTTCGCGGGTCCCAACTTCTCTTCCACATTGAACGGTCCTTCGCAATCGTCGTCCAGTGCACGACAGTCTTAAATGAAACGGGATCTCGGACGTTGTTTCGGAAAGGGGCGGACGACCAGGTGGACGTTTGTGGTGACGAGGGTACCACAACAAAGTTGTTGTGCTCCATCGGCCGTCGTCTCGCCTCATCAGATGTCCGGCAAACCTGTGTTTCGCCTCGTCGCAGTGCACTTTAGATCTTAGCCTCACGTCGGCGTTATGAAGGCCGAGTTCGCGCTGACGTGAAAGAGTAAGTCTGACAAGCCGACGCTCTATAGAAGCCTGGAGTGTTCTGAGTTCGTGTTCGTTGGATTTCGTAAGCGCCCACGTTTCGCATCCATAGCACATGGCTGGTAGGACTACCGAGTCGAATAGCTCAGTCTTGAGCCTCGTGTCCTTCGTGACTTCAACGACGGTTTTGATGGAGTTGAACGCTGACCAGGCCGCTTTCCGACGCCTCGCTAGCTCCGGTTCAGATCGTTCTTCATGTTCAGTAGAAGCTCTAGGTAGACGTATTCGCTGACGTCCTCGACCAGATCTCCGTTCAGAATCACAGGAGTCTGCCTTGCGTAGACGTTCCTCATGACCTTCGTCTTGGACTTGTTGATCACAAGGCCTGCCTTCGAGCCTTCAGCATCCAATCTGCAGAGCATCGCGTTGGCCTCCTCAGGTGAACTGGTAAACAGCACGACGTCGTCCGCAAATCGCAGGTGGTTCAGGCGCTTTCCGTCGATGTTAACTCCATATTGGCACCAGTCGCAGCGACTAATCGTGGATTCGAGGCAAGCAGAGAAAAGGTTTGGAGATATGGGGTCTCCCTGCCGAACTCCTTTCTCCACAGCTACCTCGATGTCTTTATGGAAACGCCGTAACACCGTCATGCAATCCGTGTAGCACTTGCTCAGCACATTCACGTAGCGCCTCTCCACGCCTTGCTCTTCCAGCGCTTCCCACACTTTCAAGGGTTCCACCTAATCGAACGCCTTCTTGTAATCTATAAAAGTAAGCACCAGCGGCATGTGATGTTCCCGGGCTACTTCGATCAACCGACAGCAAGTGGCGATATGATCCAGTGTGCTGTACGTGCGACGGAATCCTGCTTGTTCTACCGGTTGCGCTTCATCAAGTGTTCTTCTTATGCGTGCAAGGACGCAATGTGTGAAAACTTTGTACAGCACCGGCAGAAGGGCTATGGGACGGTAGTTGGATAGATCTTCCTTGTCCCCTTTTTTGAATAGCAAGATCGTCAATGATTTCTTCCAGGCGTCTGGCACTTGACATTCTCTTACATATCGAGTGAAGCGAGGGCGCGATACAGAGGTTCTCCGCATGAACGAAGCACCTCCGCGGTAATGCCGTTGCTTCCGGGAGACTTTCCTTGGGGCATTTGCTCGACAACAAAGCGCACCTCCGGCGACAAGAAGGGCAACACATCTTCTCCAGCGCTCAGTACTACTGTGGAGTCCGCATTTGACTTGAAAAGTTCAGAGAGGAAGTTTGCCATAATGCTCTCCATTTCTGGCCTGGACGAGCTGCGGGTCCCATCCGGTGCTTTCAAACATGGGTTCGCCAGACGATACTCCGCTAATCCTCTTCTTTCCTTCTTGAGACTGCGTTTTCCCTCAGCTGCACGGAGCAGGCGGTTTCTAGCATAGCGGGCATGATCTTCAGCAATTCGTTTCCTGCAAAGACGACTGAAAGCGATGTACTCCAGGTGGTCTTTCACTGGATTCATCTGCCTGCGTTTTTCAAGCAAGGTCCGCGTAGCTTCAGAAATGCGACGTGAGGCATGACTGGGAGCTAATTTGCGGCATTCGCGCACTATGCCTGAAATAGTGCTTGCAACTGAATCGTAGTCATGATTGAGGTCAGCAAGCACCTCGAATTGCTCCTTCGTCATCATCATGCTGACTGCCTCCGCATCTACTTCACTTCGACGTGGTTGCCTTGACAAGACTCGACGCATGCGTGTCTGCCCACGCTCGAAATGCAAGCGAGCTCGCAAAAGCCGATGGTCGCTTCCTGTGTTGAAAGAAGGGACCACAGAGACATCCGTTATGGCCCGTCGGTTGCACAGAATATGGTCGAGCTCGTGATGATGTTCCGCATTAGGAGAAAGATAAGTCCATCTTTTAGCCGTGGGTTTGACAAACTGGCTGTTTCCATGAAAAAGATGGTGGACTTCGCAGAAACTCGTCAGCTTTTCTCCTGCTTCGTTTCGCGTCTCAGCCGAGTGCGGTCCGACGAAAACTTCTCCAGGTTTGCGGGCGCCTATTCGTGCATTGAAATCACCGCTTACTACGACGTAGTGGCTTCTTTGAGTATGCACGAGGTCGGTTAGCTGGTCGTAAAAGTCGTTATGCTCTTCCTCGTCCTTGTCTGCCGTAGGAGCATAGATCTGAATGATTGAAACAGTCTTTTCCTTGGAGAGTGAGGCGGTCAGCACTGCGAAACGATGGCCGTGGAACGTAACACTAATGAAGTTATTGAGGAATTGAGGTGCTACGACAAAACCCACGCCACCGGATGTTGAATTAGCCTTCCGCGGTCCAAGAAACACTCCTATCCCATCATTCCACGTGCAAGAGAGCGGCTCTTCCCTTTTCGTTTCGCTCAATCCGATAACATCGAACTTGATCCGTTTTGTTTCATCGATGAGTGCCGAAAGCTGAGCGGCCGAACTTATGCTGCGATAGTTGTATGTGCAAGCAATCAGATGGCTCGCTCTGGTCCGTTTCCTATGGTAGCCTATGGCTCTGAGATTTCTTCGTCTTCGGCTGTGTGCATATCCAGCGCTACCGGATTGGGCAGGGACAGCCAGCAGGGGACTAAGGCGATGTTGAGAAGTGGTTGCAGCGATTTTTCGTCCCACAGCATAACCTTGCTGGGGCGTTCCTGTTACTCACGGAAGTGGCCGTCCTACCATGAGCTTGGGAGCTTTGGGTTCTTTAGTCACGAAGGTCAGTATGGGGCTTGGCCGAACCCTACCCAGAAGGGTGTTCCAGCCTCCGCTACAAGCTCGCACACCTCGATACGGTAGAACCCATTACTGATTACCACTTATAACCTTCGATTTTAACTGGAGCCTCCAAGAATGTGAACTATCGAATATCGAAGACACGGTTAGGGGTGATTTTGGCAGATTGTGGATAAATATGGATTATATAGGTTGAGGTGATCAGCGGTGGAGCAATAGAGAAAGAACGGAGTAGAGCGGTCAAAACAGGGAAAATTGGAACCTGAAAACCTCCCGCTCCCGGAGTCACTAGCCGGTAAGGACAGATACAGATAGGCGAGGGGCCAAAGCAGCCAGCCGCAAATGTTGCCACCACGCTGTTGTTCCATGAAGCAACTGGCAATATCGATATGTTTTCAGTTCGAAATGGGGCGAGGGAGATCGCGGTGGAGACCCGAGATGGGCTTCTACAAGATCGCTTCTCTGCCCGCAGATCTTTTCTTATGTATGGAACTGTTCATTTGAAAGAAATATATGTTGCTAATTATCATTTTCTCCTCATCAGCGGTACATTCAAATGTGAATGATTGAGAGCGTTAGCGTTTTAAGTTCACTGCACGGCTTGAAACTGTGAAACATTCTGTCAAGACCGACGAAAATGCAAATGGTTCATGTGCTGAACCGATTCCTCATTCAGTAGTCGGCGGCACTTGTCACGTTGTTTTGGGTACGCCCCAAGAGAGGGAGAAAATGGACAATGCAGGTGTAAAACCTTCTTCAGTGCGTGTAGTGGAAAAAGAGTCGTTGCAGTGCGCGCTCACAGCATTGATTTGTTTGCGTTCTTTGGCTGCCTTTATACTTTGTGGTGAAGCTGGCGGCAGGGCCTGGCTACGTTGACGAAACGAGGCAGAGTACCACGGGCGGTGACGCAGAAACACGCAAGCACGCTCTACCGCCGGCACCGCAGTGTATGAACGTTGCTCGTTGTGGCCGCCGTCAGACTTCGCAATTTTGCGTTTTGCGGTGTCGCTCTTCCGCACTCGTTACCGGGACTTAGGAATTTATAAAGCCGCAACGGTGGTTTGGCAGTGGTGGCGAGAGGGAGTCCGATTACTCACATTGTTTCAATTCAAGCTGGAAGAACAAGGAACCGTTTCTTTCCTCCACAGACGCTTAGGCAAAAATATACAACTCTGTGTGCATATGACCCATCCAAGATGCTTAGATGTGCAAATTTTTATAGATGCCCTTATTGTGATAGCACCGCCTGCAACTTCACGTGCGAAGCTGCGTCACCACATAATCGCAAAATCGCGGAATGCCAGAATCGAAAAATGACGAAACCGCGAGGTCTGACAGTGGCTTTTTATGGGGATGCCACGCACGCTGCTCTCGACCTTTGGGGCGCGCCGGCTCCTCTTGCGCCATATCTCTTTTTGATAAATGTCGCATTTGGGATTGCGTTGCTTGTACTCGTGATAATGAAGATCCCCACTAGCCGTACCATCTATGAAGGTTGTTACAAGTTTGCTGAGTTATAGGCAAAAGCTGCGGTGTCGGACGGGACTCGAACCGGCCCTTCATGTTTTTCGGGCATATGTGCTAATCTAGGGTGAGTTGCAAGTGTTCCGATTTCTAAAGGTCGGCACCGAATTGGGTCACCGCGCGCGGCGACGCTTCGCGAATTGTCCGAATGGTGGCGCGCCCTGCCGTCTGGGCTCTTCCAGATTTGCCTAAGTCTTTGTAGAGAGGAGCTTTGGCAACGTGTTTTTACCTGTCTTTACCTGATTGCAATCCGCCGCGCAGCCTGACCTGACCTCACCCCTCGGAACACTTGCACTACACCCGCTAATCTATTACGCTACGGACACCCCTTTCACCTTAAAGGCAGCATTAGGGGAAAGTCGGACGAAAAGTAAAAGAAATTGTGCATATGAAAATCGAGATGCCTAGTAACAGGATAGTAGAGAAAAAACGGATGGAAATGGCCAAAAACTCGAGAAATAGGACCCCCTTCCCACCGCTGATTCTCTACCCGGACGATCTTCCCGTCGAGAGGCGGGTAGTCTGATCTAGTTTTCCGTTGGTATGTTGCCAAGTAAACACAAGGGAATGTTTGGAAGTACGACAGGATCTACTTTTGGAGTGAGCTTCAAGCTAACACTGCGAAAGCGCGCCGCAAAGCCTTCGATCCTGTCGCATTTTCTTTGCCGCTTCCACCCCAGTCAATCGAGAATTACGTTATCGGGAAGCGGGACCGCTGTGTCCAAGAGGCCCAACCGCTGCATCATGGTTGCGGCGTTTTGCAGGGTTTCTACAGCTTGTAGGGACGCTTTTTCATCGGGGTTTCGCCACAGATAGCCTCCTTAGGCCCAGGACTACCATGTGAGTGACTTCTTGTAGAGATTTCTCCATTACCGCACTACCCTTAATGCTGTCTTTAACTCAGTTTCTGAAGGGTATATTTACCATAGCTTATCAGCACTCACACGTGTAACGTGTTGAGCCGATTGGCCAATATCGGCATCGAACAGTGAAGCTGAAACCATAAGTAGATACTGATTTTGATATTTTTGAATATTGATAGCTGCTGATTTTTCAAAAATCGAGAATTGAAAAGTGAAAATCAGCAGCTATCAACATCTATGAAAGCTTTGAAGATCTTATTGGGAAGGGAGTATCCAAAGTCAAAGACTTTTGGGACAACCTAATATTTTCATTATCATTCTATTTGAAATTATATTTCAGTGCCAACAGTGTACGCCATAATGGAATACGTAATGATCGCATCATACGGTGCATTTCATTTGTCGTCACTGATTGACATTCGAATTTCTCATTCCTCTGCTATCCGAGGACTTGCTCTGGTGAATGTGAACCGTTGGATCTGAAGAATTTCGAGAAAGGATCGGATTTTGAACATTGCCGGGCGTTTGAATACCAGCAACGACGCGTGCGATGAAACACGAAACAGTTGAGCGATTCTAATATCTCCAGGTGCTTCTTTACCTATTAGAATTTGTAATCAGGTATTGTTTTTGTTTGCTGGTTTGTTACAGTATGCCATGTTTTATACTCAGAATATTTGAACGCTTTGATTGCCTAAGCTTTCGCATTAGACCCTCAGCTTTTCGGTAATCCTGTATGTATTGGGTCATCCCATAAGTAATGTCGTTTTTTTCAAACATAAGTTTTTCCTATGAAATCACAAGTTTTTGCAGCATGTCATACAATATTTGAAAGAGGTTTTCCTGCTCTACAAAACGACATGTTCAGTTTCTGAGTTCGTTAGAATGGGGCCGACATTTAGGCTTGCAAAGGGGTAGGTCTAGCAAACGAAAATTGGCCAAATCGGCAATCAATTGAAACACTATATTTCACTTCAGAAAAATCATCCATCCATGTGTCGCGTACCTAGTCCTGACCTCTTCTACGAGTTCCAATATTTAATTGATCAAGAAGTTGTGTCGTTCTTTTTCTAAAATCTTTTTTCGAAAACACGCTCACGTATTCAAAATGGAGTTTTTTCTTCCAAACTCCTTTCTTAGAGTTGTTTGATGAAATCACTTCGGAGGACTTTTTCTGCTATATTGAAAATATCTTTCTAGTCTGTTTTGGCTGCGATTCAGATTGAGTTTTAATACCATGTGATAGGGATTCAGTTGACATTTTTCACAACTTATTTTTTCCATGAGAAAGTTGAGGAAACCGGTCAGTGGTATTTCTCTGTTCCTACACACCCCTGTTTTTAACAGTTCACCACTCTTTCAACTGATTGGTCGAGAAAATTTTCTTGCCTTGGTTCGAAGAAATTGTCTAAAATCACCGAGATGTGGCGGAAAAACTAAATGTGGAGAAAGAGCGACGCGACATGTCAAGCAACCGACTGGTGGAACTTGCAGAAGAGGTCGGGGCTAAATACTACGGAACACATGAGTGGTTGGTTTTCCTAAAGTAAAATATAGTGTTTCAATTTATTGCCGGTTTGGCCAATTTTTGTCTGCTGGACCTACCTCTTCACCAGCGTAAATGTCGGCACCATTCCTGCAAACTCAAGAATTGAACATACCATTTTGTAGAGCAGAAAATTTCCTTCCGAATGATATATAAAATGCTGCATAAACTTGTGATTTTGTGGCAAAATTTTTGCTTGAAAAAAAGCGACACTACTTATGGAATGACCCAATACTAATCTGATAATCCGTATTCAGTGTTTGATAAATTCGAGTTTGTTTGGTAAGTATCTGCTTATGATAAACAAATAATATGTTTAGTTTTTGGGTACTACTGTTAGAAACTAGAGAAATGCTGTTCCCATTTTTGATTCAAGATAGCTGCTGACACCAAAGCTTTTGCCCACAACTCAGCATCCTAGTAGTAACTGTTCCCATTTCTATCTTATTTTACTTTGTTCTTTGGCTCGACTATCAATATATTTTCAGCTCTTTGGAAATCTTGTATGCTTCTCTAAAAGCACCGTTAGGGGTAGCTTTGGCTAACTGTGAAGTGTTGCGAGATATATGTGCTATCGCAGTGAGGAGGGAGGGGGAGGAACCCACGACGGATGCTATTTTTACCTACGCCAAAGAAGGGAAAGGAAACCCTTCTTTATTCCCCCAAGGTTCGGGCAGAAATATACGCTTGAGTGCGCAGATTGACCCCATAAAGACCTTCGAGAGATACCCAGGTGCTCAGCTTTTTATGAGATGCCCCTGCCACCCTCACTGCGAAAGCATTCGACAGTAGATTAATAACGGAATGGAACGGTCACCCTCAACAGTAAAAGCCCGAAAACCCTATTTTTATTCATTCCTTTTCGCCTCCTCTACATACATGGCTACTCGCAGAGGGGTAGATGAAGATGGCGGACCCTACGCCAGCCAGCCTTGAACGCTGTCCCGCCCTCGAAAACTCGCCGTGCGAATGCGAGGCTGCTTAAGTGGCAACGCTGCGAGATCATGATAATATCCCAAGGCGCGCTTTTTCATCGCAAGCTTCGCTTCTCCAAATCCGCATAATGTGCTTTGAGCTCGTCTTCCTCGTAGTTTGATGTTGGTGCGCAGGCGACGAAGATGCTCGAGGCTGGAATCATTTCACATCTTTTCAATCGTAAACGTTCGATTTGGTTTGTCTGATCCTCGTAAGACTCAATGTTCATGGCCAAGTGCTGGCCGAGTGCGGGTGAGGTCAATTCGAGCTTCGCGGCGCCGTTAGCACGACTTGCAGTGGGCCGGTAGTAAGTGACCTTCAAAGACCGCAGGTAGGGAGCTTCGGAAGTTCTCATATGTTGTGACTGTGCTGTTTCAACGGAAATCTACAAACAACTCGCACTCACCGTGGGCGGCAGCGCGAAAATTCGACCAATCGACCCCCACCCGCCAACTGCTGACGAGAGCGCCCTCGCCGCTAACGCCTCTCCTGTCACATGTTTCAAGGATAAGTTCTTCTCCACTCTCGTAAATGGCATGTACCCACACGAATAGTACGATGATTTCGTGCTTGATCTTATTGACTTGCATCGTTAGATCCTCTATACTCGCTTCCAATGCAAGGGTTCGTGCGCTAATATTGCAGATCACTACCTTGGTTTTTCTCAATTTGAGCCGCCTGCTACAGTCCTGAGATTCGAGCATTCTCGCAAGAGGTCATGCCTAACGTTACCGTGGGGCTCCCTCATGTTCAGGAGAATGGGGCTCATACCTGTTGTTGTTTTCGGCAAGATGAAGATCCACGAATAGCCTGCCAGGGCACTGTTGTGGGTGCTAAGTATTCTCGGAGTAGCTATCTAAACTTTCCGGAAGCTGATTGAGGGCTTATTTATTGCAGTGGGCGTGTGGGTGTGCCAATAGGACAGGAAATTCGGGTGACCGCGTTGCGCCGCGCATCCCACAGAAGGGATTGATTAACGCCAGGAACTTTATCCTTTAACCTTTTATCTATGTCCCAGTAATGCAAAACCTGATTCCATTTACTCACATTGCTCGGAGGAGCGGGGAGGACTCCGGAACGGTATCACCGTTAGTGAGGAATTTCGTCTGTGGTCACTTAGTGAATGCATAATTGATTTGTTTTGTCTGGTGTTATTCATTAGGTATCGAGGATTGAAGCATCATTGCACCATTGCGCCCACGTGTCACTGCCCTCCTTCAAGGTGTCGATAAAATGAACAGCCTGACAACTCGCCGAACCGACCAGACTCCTTCTTCTGCCTGTGCGATAGCTAGCTCTGAAACCGTAGATGAACCAATTATTATTCCACTGTTAACACTATTTATTACAAGAAGCGCAGTATATTTTTTCCGTGCCCAGGACTGTATTATACCATTTCATAAGTAGTATCGCTTCTTCTCCTCTGTTTCCAAACAAAAAATTTTCCTGTGAGGTCACGAGTTCGTGTAGCATTCTACTATACATCGCTCAAAAGAGATTTTTTCCTCTGTAGAACGACGTATCAATTTTTCTGTTCTTCATAATAGAGCCGACTCAGTCTGAAGAAGTGGTCGCTTCAGTCGACAAAAATTGATTGAGCCGGCAACTAATTGATTCGCTCTCTTTTATTGGAACGTATAGATCAATCATGTGGGGTACTGGAGATTCAAACATCATTGTACAGTTGTGCCTACATGTCAATGCGCATTCTTAAGGTGCCCATAGAATTAACAACTGCCTTGCCCTTCTTCTGAAATTGGTTTTTTCCGCCACAACCCGGTGATTTTTAAAAATTTCTTCAAGTCAAGGCAAGAAAATTTTCTCAACTTATCGATTGAAGGAGTGGTGAAGCGTCAGAGGTATTGAGTAGGGACGGGATACAATATTGACAGGACTCATTGAATATCTGTTGGAAAAATGAATTGTGAAATAATGTTATCTGCGCCCTATCGCATAACTTTGAAATTCAATTTGAATCACGGCCAGAACAAAATTCAAACATATTTCAGTAGCGCAGAAAAATCGTTTCGAAAGGTTCAGAAAGCAATGCTGAATGAAGGTTTTGAAGGAAAAAATTGATTTTCGAATAAGCGTTAGATTTAGAAAGAGAACGACGAGAGTACTCGATCAACCGATCACTGTAATTTGTAGAAAAGGTCGACGCCATGAATGCTCGATTTTTCCAAAGTTAACCATTTGACGACCGCGGCATTTAAACTTATCTGGCACGTGGGACCGCACGGGATTTTCCCACGCTCCGCGTGTGACACGAAGTCGTGTCACACGGTCCCACAGGGTCACCTTTTTCGAAAAGCTATAAATTTCCACTTCTTTACGTTGTAGAAATTTCCACTTCTTCACGTTGTAAATGGGTTCCACCTGTATTTATGATAATATAAAAACCACATTTGTATTAGGCTTTCCCCTCTCGAATGAAAATGGATGCTTTGGAGGATGAAAAAGAACTAAATCAAGATATCGATAGACTGCTACTAAACGGAAGGGTTAATGGATAGAACGGCAAAATGGCGTCTTACACACCGTTTGTGAAAAAGACCACCTAGTGGTACATCAGGCTTTTCCTTCATCTCTTGGTACAGACGGCGGTGATCAACCCTGGATTCTCTACTGCAAAATTAAGATGACTGAAATAAAACTGACTTGTTACAAACTCAATCTTGTGGAATCATTACTGCATTGCGGTAAAACATATATGAATACTTCCACTCGCAGACTCGAAGAGTTATGCGAGGGTGAGCCGAATGATCGCAGGCGATGCGTTAGATGTTATAAAGAAACGTGCAAAATTCAAGGGTGCATACACGCTGCATTTCATGCTCTGTACCCACTGCAGCAGATACAGTCACTATTTTTGTTTTCATTGTGAGAGGGAGTGATCATTATCGTCACATAACTACAAAAAATGTGAGTGATCGTTATCTACCGCTTTATTTGAAAGCTCAATAATTCAACAATCAAAAGTCATTTTCTATTTTCTTGGACCATGCTCTGTAGAAACCCTCAATATTTGAGGTATATATAGTGAAGAGAAGATAAAATCAAAATTTGAAATGAAGCTCGAAATATAAGTTACAAGACTGTGACACGACATCGTGTCACACGGTCGTCAATGGGTTAATTATTGTCTTTTAATCAATTGCCGGTCTAGTCAATTTTTATCGACTGGACCCACCACTTCTCCAGCCTGAACATCGGACCCATTCTAACATATACAAAAATTGGCATATCATTCGTAGAGCAGACACAAGCTTGTAGTTTCAAAAGAAAGTTTTCGTTTGAGAAAAAACGACCAGAGCCAATATCAACCCAATTTCTTCTCCATTTTGAATAAGTTTGCGCTTACTACTTTGCAGATCAGTCAGATAAAAAGTTCGGGAAAAAACAGTGTAATTTTGGCGTTATCATTCGAATACATACACGTTATATCCAGTGCATTTATCAAACTGTGTTTGATTACACAGAAGCTAGCCTAGGTACTACGTTTCACCAATCTATGAGCTTGCCTTTTCCCATCCGTCCCCTGCCGATAGGAATTGCTCAGCTGCCTGCCCTATGTAGAACCGAGTCATCTCATCTGATAGCATACACAGAATCCCTTTGTTAGCAGATACAAAATCCATTTTAACATGAGGGTTTGGTCGACATATACTTTATATCGTACTATAAAAATGCTTAGCCAGTTTCGAAGAACTGTGGGACGAGTAATGGTCTCACGTGTCAGGAAACGACTGCAAATATACGGCTGCGGTCGTACTTTGCGATGCCGATGGAGGCGTGGCTTCTTGCCTATGCGTCTCACCCTGTGCCACATGTCTCGTTGCCTGCGCCGTCTCTGCACCTCTCTCGTGTTATTCTGTCTCACTGTCTGTGAACGCAGTCACGCCCTGCCGGCAGAAGTATGAACGGGGCTGAGTCTTAGTACAAACCACACTTCCTAGCTTTCAATCATACACCCGTATCGTGTCTTACCTGCATTGTATTGTTCTGGTCATGATGGAACAATGATCTACACCATGACTCATGGAACGCCCCGCATCCGAACAGCGCACAGCAAGTTAATAACGCATCTCAGTTTTATTTATGTTTCTTGGGCTCCATCGTCGATTCCATTTCGAGAGCTATAAAGGAAACTCGCGAGCAAGGAAGCTGCCTTGATGATGGTCGTTGATGGTATTCACCTTTTGTTTGTGTTTAAAGGCACTTTCCGCGTTAGGAGAGCGACCATAATCGGGGTCAATAATGAACCCAGAGCCGCTAATTTACTCAGTAGCAGTGAAAAAACCAGCAAAAAAGACCAAGAACCTCAGGAATGGGAACCGCATCCTTCACCAATTGCTCACTGATTGGGTGGGGTCACCAATTGGTGGGCGGGGTCCCAGTTGCCTCCCGCGGGCTTCGCGCTGCCAAGAAGGCTCGTGACGCCGCTCCAAGGCTACAGCCACGACAGTTACCCAGGGGTCTATCGGCTGCGAGAGGGTAAATAGCAGGTAAGATTATTGCGGAAAGTGCCTTTAACTATTCTTTTTGTAAAATACTTCTGAAAAGATTGCCGCCTTGTCACTTTTGAATGTATTTTACCCTGATTGTAACATTCCCCGGAATGAGAATAATTGTACAGCAGGCCAGTGCTGAGCGGACAACCTCAAATTTGCCCGAGTACTGCAGTACAAGAGTTTGTGCTTTGCATTTTTCCTCATCACCAGACTAGACTACTTCCTTGAAGTGAATTGCAACAGCATCAACATTGTAAAAAATTGCTGTTAATGTTTATTAGTGAGAAAGTCTGAGGCTTCATCATGCTTTTCGGCAACTGTTGCATGTTTGTGGGCACAAACCTCTAACGCTGTCGCCAAGGATACCATCACTACAATACTTCTTGTAGCTGCTCGAGCACAGACTGGGAATCATGTCTTGGCAACTCTGAAACGATTTCGTTGTGATTTAGTCGGTGAAGTTGCAGCGACGAGTAATTCCTAAGATCTCGCGTATGATATACTACTAGATTAGAAAATGTCACCTGAGCCATTACTACTTCTCGAGTAAAGACATTGACAGCAATAAAAGCGATGAGCACGTAGAAAAGCATCCTTACTTTTGTTGCAAGACTGTAGATCCGTTATACATCCATCCCTTATATACAGCAGCAAACGTGCTGCTCAGTAAGGACGAGACTAATCGTCGGGTCTGTATGCCAGACGTCAGAATAGAGCAAATAAGAATTATCGGTATCTCGTGCACTGTCGAAAACCAACAACTAGAACACATGAAACAATGCATCCATCCCAACTTTCCCATTGCTTCGGAAATGCGACTAATAGCGGCCTCTAAGAGCACTGCATGTCTGTTCTGTACATGTCGATAGCTATTAGCTCGTGCGGTTTCCAGTTCTTCAGGGATTTTAGGTTCTTCGGCGTTACGACGATTTCGACAAGCTTCAAAGGCACACCACGCGATTATCAAAGTGATCCTTACCTTCTCAGGGCAGGTAGACCCTTGGATGGTTGTGAAGATTGCGCCCTTTTCGCGACGCCACTGCTTACCCCCGCCGCGCGCGGCCTGGTCGACCTGAGCCGAGTTGAGCCCACCGAGCCGAATCACACACGGCTTAGACGAGAGGGAAGCTTGCGATAAGACAAGATAAGGCAGCGATTTTAATAGTGAGGGTACCTTCAACAGAGAAGAACAGGTTATATAGCAACATTTTGCGCGATATCATTGAGCAAAAACTCATTTCTAATCTCTAATACTCGTATTAGGACTAAGGGCAGGAAGCTTCATTTCTGGTAGTTGTGAGGAGTTTTGATTCATTTTTCTTCACTGGTGGGCGAAGCGAAGGGGCCTCTAGATCCTGTAACACACGCGATAACTCTCACAATATTCCGCGGGGTGTGCCTTTCCACTCTCGTATTTAAAACCAAAGTGAGGAAAATGCTTATACGCTTATACTTCATAGAAAACTAATCATAGCAGCGCATGTATTGCTGCCAAGTACAATGTGTGCCCATCGATCGTTGACGACCTTTTTTAGAGATCACTCTACCGGTCCAAAAACCTCTACAAAAGAGGTGGTCATCGAGGACTCCTACAAGAATTTCCAAAAATACGACGTCTCCTTTTTCCATTTCTGAAAACAGTGTACATTTTGAGGACCTCCCGACCCATGCGTGCCCCTGTCTCACACCCCGCTTTGACGGGAATGGTGGAATTGTGTTCGGAAATGATCGGTGATTAAGGGAGGAACTCGGAAATGACGTATGACTCAATCCAACGTAAGTGGCGATACCACCTTCTAACGTGGAGATGACAACCAGACAAATACCATAAGGGCGGAAGTGGTGTAATAATAAAGAGCGCCGCTACTGCATCTACAGTTCTCCCGACACCACGTAATCCGCACCAAACTGGCATGCTCGTGAGCTGACTCTTGAAGGAAGGTACTCCGGAAGTCGAGGTTTCTCGAGGGGGGTCATATTTTACCGGACAGGAAGAGGGAGGTCGTATCCGCAGAGGTCTTTGATAACCACTGGAAATATGAATTTCCAATCAGCAAATAACGGAATGGTATTTCACAACAAAACCTTGTGAGGAAATGTGAATGAAATGCTCTAGGTAATATTCCTCCTCTCGACAACGGACAATGGAGATACATTCTTGGTGTACATGTTTTGGCCTCGGACAGAACTCGAACCCTAAGACTAGAAATGAAGACGGGATCGTTTTGTTATTCTGCTTTCATGACAGTGTTGTAGTAGTGCAAACAAGAATTTCATATCAACAAGAAAGTACCTCGTTCTGTAAAAGATGAAAAGATTACGTGTGTCGTTGATTGCAACTGCCCAGAGAAGCACTAGACGTAATATCACTTTTACTTCTACGAGGCTATGATCTCAGTGCCATGACCGCAT
The DNA here is from genome assembly GCA_963978905.1 of Trichostrongylus colubriformis. Lineage (NCBI taxonomy): Eukaryota > Metazoa > Nematoda > Chromadorea > Rhabditida > Trichostrongylidae > Trichostrongylus > Trichostrongylus colubriformis. The sequence goes on from OZ022259.1 coordinate 38,552,903, forward strand.
AGGGCGTACCGCTTCATTCGAATGCAGTCATAGGATGGGTTGCAGAAAGATCTTATACTAAAGGCACAGCTCACAATACTTTTCGGCTTCATCGCTCCCCATAAAAACGGGGGCACCGAAAAACCCAAAAGTGAATCAAAAATTGAAGAAAACTTTCAGAAACTGTGAAAATAAGGTGGTCCGACCTCTGGCGTCGATGGATTTGCGGCCTAGAAGCAACAACTTGAACATGTTTTCGTCATGATGGTATCATCCGATAAGGTTGCTGTTACTAAGGAAATTTTTCTCGTGCTATCATATCGAAATTTCATTCACGAGTTCTTTGCGCGTTCACAACACACTATCGCGCTGCGGTGACAGTACGCGCTCTGCGAATTTAGAAGGGCCTATCTAATCTTGGATGAAATCAAGATAGTCATAATATTGTGTACGATGCCTATATGCTGATGCATTGCTACCATAGTGCAATCAGTGATATGTGCAAAGACGACATATACGCATCCAATCAGGAGAAGAACAGTGACATTATGGCTCTTACCTAACACTTAAAACTATTCACTAAAAATTCACGATCATCGATAAGCTACAAATATTTTATATACAACGCAAAATAAAACATCCTATAGAGCCAAACGAGGGTTCCATTAAATCTTATATGAAGTAGAAGACGGATGATGCATGGCGCATCCACAGGAGGAGAGCAATTTAAAATCTACAGCTGAACTGGTACTTCATCTAATAGCCACATTAGACCATCTTGTAGGGGTGAGCACCATTCACCTAAGTTTAGAAAATACGGGCTCAGAGTGGAACCTGTGGCGGATTCCCAGGGCGAAAGCTATGAGTATTCGACAATCACCTACGAGGTGGTGCTCCAGGATAGCCGTGCGAGAACGTTTTGTAAGGCCAAACACCCTATCTACTGTTAGGTGCGAAGAAGGAAGTCATGCCGTATATTCAGAGCGATAATGGGAAACGCTGTAATGTTGAATTTACTGCATTGCTACCAAAAAAACTGTTTAGAAAACATAGGGCTGCTTTGAAAGAGGTTTTGAACGCACACTCTGTGCATCTGTCAAGCCCTTGATGAAAAAATTTTTTCGACATCGCCCGATTCTAATATCTCAGGGTCTGGGCAACATACAGAGAAGCTAAAGAGTGTGCTAGAAGATCAAAGTCTCTAGTTCCAGAAAAATACATGCTGTTATCAACACATTCAGCACAAAAAGTTATAACAGTTAGAAGTCAAAAAACCCCCATGCAATTTTCGTTTCGCTCAACTAGTCCTCAACTGGCCTACCTCTCGGATTTCTGAGCACATGTCAATAAAACATTCCTTAGTGAAAGAAAGTCAAGAGCTCCCCAAGAAACATCCCAGCTTCTTATATGATGATTTGCTGGGGATGTTAGAGCGTTCAAACAAGGTCGTCTTGTGCAACTTTAAAACCGCTCCAGGTAGCGCGCCGCGACGCAGTCTCCGGCTTGCTCTACTTGCTCTTCTAACCGCGGTTATTTTGCTTTTTTCAGAGCTATCATCTTTTGCATTTTTGTTCGAATTTTAATTCAACTGATTACATGCAATTTTGTTTTTTTCGGTTTTTCGCAAGCAGACGCAGAGCGGAGGCGGAAAGAAAAGCTAGAGAATAATTTCGCTGTCGATATTGCTAACTTTTTCTCAGATGTCTTTTTTCGCATCCTTGTTCGTAATTCACTTTCGTTGTATAGATGTATTTTTGTTTCTTAGCTTTATCGCAGCCGAGTTACAAATGCCGCAGAAGCACTGTGAAAATGATCACGAAAACGATCATGTGTATTTCTTCATGACTGAACTGTTGAAGGCCTGAAATATTCACCTTCTTCTCAATATTTTGCATGCTCTTCTGTTTAAGCCACAAATCAACGAGCAATTGGCTGCTATCGGAGCTCGAAGTAGGTTCAGTGCTTTTCTGTCATCTGTGAGCCTTTGAACGATCGTTTCACTAGAGAGAATCCCGATGTGGTCGCAGACATTCAGACAGGTCTCACAATTTTTTAAACTCAGGTATTTCTCACTAATCAGACTGCTTTGTAGTGATCGCATTAGACCTATGACCGAGAGTTATTTTTTTTTCGTTGGCTTTTTTGTTATATTGTTATTTTGGTGAAGATCTGTGATAGAGATGAATGGTGGAAATGAAAGTTTTTGGAACATTTCTTTGCAATTTATTTGCAAAGGGCAACCGTTACAAGTACACAAAAAGTACAGCAATGAAATACCTAGGGAATATACAATATTGTGGTGCTGTGGATGTATATGGGGACCCGCCCCTTAAAACAGTGGAGCCGGGTTCCATGGTAGGTCTTTGTGGGAAGCTTCCTAGGATTGGCCCTTCGGTTCATGGAAGTCACAGAGCCTCTCCTGCTTGGACAAGGCTGCTATGATCCGAAGTATCATTTTCATGCCCAAATCCGCCTCTGGAGGAGTTTCAGTGGTAAGTGCACGTTTTGGCTCTTGGAAACGAAGGGCGCTGGGAACCCGAAAAAAAAACGGATTCTATTAAGGGACTGTAGGTGCAGTAGCGGCACTCTTTATTATTACACCACTTCCGCCCGTATGGTATTTCTCTAATTGTCATCTCCTCCATAACTTTAGAAGGTGATATCGCCATTTATGTTAGGTCGAGTCACACTGATTTCTGATTTTCTTCCACAGTCGCCAATCATTTCGGAACACAATTTTATCATTCCCGCCGAAGAGAGTGTGAAGGAGGGCACGCATGGATCGAGAAGTTCCGAAGATGTGCGTCGTTGTCTTTTGAATTGGAAAAAGGAGACGTCGTATTCTTGAAAATTCCTACAGGAGTCCTCGATGACCGCCTCTTTTGTAGAGGTTTTTGGACTGATGGAGTGATCTCCAAAAAAGGTTTACAATCGATCGATAGGCACACTTTGTACTGAGCAGCACTGCTGTGATTAGTTTTCTATGGATTATAAGCGTGGTACTTTTGAAAGCATTTTCATCATTTTAGTGTTAAATATGAGAGCTGAAGCTTGTCGAAATCATCGTGACGCCGAAGAACCTGAAATCTCTGGAGAACTAGAAACCGCACGAGCTAATAGCTATCAACATGCACAGAACAGTCATGCAGTGCTCATAGAGCCGCCATTGATCGCATTTCCGAAGCAATGGGAAAGTTGGGATGGATGCATTGTTCCATGTGTCCTAGTTGTTGGTTTTCGACAGTGCACGAAATAACGATACTTTGTATTTGCTCTATTCTGAGGTCTAACAAACAGATCCGACGATTAGTCTCGCTCTTACTGAGCAGCACGTTTGCTGCTGTATAAAAGGGATGGATGTATGACGGATCTACAGTCTTGCAACAAAAGTAAGGATGCTTTTCTACGTGCTCATCGCTTTTATTGCTGTCAATGTCTTTACTCGAGAAGTAGTAATGGCTCAGGTGACATTTTCTAATCTAGTAGTAGATCATACGCGAGATCTTAGGAAATACTCGTCGCTGCAACTTCACCGACTAAATCACAACGAAATCGTTTCAGAGTTGCCAAGACATGATTCCCAGTCTGTGCTCGAGCAGCTACAAGAAGTATTGTAGTGATGGTATCCTTGGCGACAGCGTTAGAGGTTTGTGCCCACAAACATGCAACAGTTGCCGAAAAGTATGATGAAGCTTCAGACTTCCTCACTAATAAACATTAACAGCGATTTCCTACAATGTCGATGCTGTTGCAGTTCACTTCAAGAAAGTAGTCTAGTCTGGTGATGAGAAAAAATGCAAAGCACAAACTCTTGTACTGCAGTACTCGGGCAATTTTGAGGTTGTTCGCTCAGCACTGGCCTGCTGTAAAAATTATTCTTAGTCCGAGGCAATCTTTTCTGGAGTGTTTTACAAAAAAATTAGTTAATTAGTTAAACCCAAATAAAAGGTGAATACCATCAACAACCATCATCAAGGCAGCCTCCTTGCTCGTGAGTATCCTTCATAGCTCTCGAAATGAAATCGACGATAGAGCCCAAGAAACATAAATAAAACTGAGATGCGCTGTTAACTTGCTCTGCGCTGTTTGGCTGCGGGAGCATTCCATGAGCCTTACGTATAGATCATTGTTCCAGCATAACCAGAACAACGCAGATGAGACACGATACGGGTATATGTGAAAGCCATGAAGTGTGGATTCTACTGAAACTTAGGCAAAAAGATATGCCCAGGTGGATGCTTCGATTCCGCCTAGTGCATCTGTACACAGTTTCGTTACAGTTGTAAAAGCTGTCCACCGGCTATTGCACGTCCAACCCATCCTTGAAACTGACTAAGCATTTTTGTATGGTCACGTAGTGAGTGATAAAATCATTCGTGAAAATGGTTATGTGTCTGACAAAATGGATTCTGTGTATGCTACAAATTAGATGCATCAGTTCTACATATTGTGGCTGAGTTGTCCATCTCGTCAGGGGATGGATGAGAAAAGGCAAGTTAATAGACTGGATGTAACTATGTTGGCAGTGTGATAATACGTAGATCTTAGACCAGCTCCTGTGCTACTCAACGAGTATCGTATAAACACTGGATGTAATGTGTATGCGTTTGCACGATAATGCCGCAATCGGGATATTTTTCGCAAGTCTGGGCCGATGTAGCTTCCAAATGTGTAACGAAGCGAGTTATTCAACGATCTGCATGGAAGTATGCACCAAAAAAATAAAAAGTGAAGATGTTTCGTCGATGCATTTCTGGACACGGGGAAGATACAGTGCGCTGTCTGTAAGGATTCTAGTGTGTTAGTTGTACTAAACCTATCTGTGTAACCGAAGGAGTCAAAGAAACGAAAGAAATCGACAAGAACTTATTTAAAACATGAAATCAAAGACAGATAAAAAGATGATATCACAGAAATCGAGCTTAAGGCCATGCTAGAGATATTATAGCACATCGTAAAGCGGGTATGTACCGACTTCCTGAACACCATATTTATTGTTCTGCTGCCCTGAGAGACTGCAAGCTCTCACGCTAAGTCTGTGGAAGACAATTCATCGGCTTCTGCCGCTTCCATTATCGCCTAATTAGGCGGCCGGTACACTTGTCGTTATATCCAACTATGAAACATGTTCAGTTTTTTGTTTGTCATGCTAGTTGGAAGTAACATTTGCGTGTCATTTGATAACGTGAGCCTGTAATCCAAGCTTTCAGATACCGATCTAATAAACCAGTCGTGAAGAACACTTGTGGAGTGAATGCGTGATGGGTGATCGACCTGAGCAAGCAGTCAACTCTCTGTTCTATCGACTGACTAGCAATGCTGATATCATTGACGAAGGCAAAATAGCATTCTCTTTCTTCGCGTATTAGACTATGGTTACTCGTCGGAAAATACCAGAGGCACCTTAGAGATCTTATGCCGCTACGGTAAAGTGATTTAATTCCAAAAAAAGGAAACGCTGTTCCTTGTGTTTTCCGTTATAGGGATTTAAAAAAATTGCTTCTGAAATCGAGAACTCAGATGGAGTAGCGTCCAACAAAAGCTTTTCTAGCTCTAAAACAGGCTCTCATCAAGGTCTCCTCCTTGCTGCTCCTTATTTGGCATCCATACACCATACATACATACATAAAGACGGATTCATATTTGGTTTAACACCAGTTCAAAGACCAGGGGTTAGCAACCCATCGATTACTGTAGCCGCTCTCTTAACAAGCATGACAAGCACGAGAAAAACTAGGCTGTCATTAAGCTCGGGGCCTTAGCTGTTGCATTCGCTCTCAAAAACTTTCATACCTAATGCGCGAACTACATTGGTCACAGATCATGCCACCTCAAAATCGCTACTACATGACTCAGATATGGTCGGCCGGATCGCCAAATACTAAATTTGCCTTCGTCTTCACAATCAAATATCGCACTGGAAAACACAACACATTTTGTGATTTCCTCATTCGTTAAAACCTCTCCGCGCATCAACTTCATAATTGCGCGCACTCTACCCTCCCTAGTAGACATTCAATCCAAAAGAGCTCAAAATATGGCCAGCTCACAAAGTTTGCCGAATCATCCTAAGAGTTTGGAAGCGAATTGGAGAATTATTTATTCATAACAACTGCTATTTCATTCAGTACATGGTAAAGCAAAATTAGTTATTCCAGGTGAAACTATGCAATCAGAAATGATAACAATGTTTCGTGATACACCACTGTTAGGATCACATCTCGAAACACAAAAAATATATAAAAACATAAAGGAAAAGAATTTTCGGTCGAACATATACCAGGATCTTCCCACGTATATTAACTCCTGCCTCATTTGCCAAGAAAGTAGAAGCACCATCCGAGAGGAATCAGGATCATTTCCTGTATCTCAGCGCCCTCTAGAACGTATACACACACGGGTAAAAGACTCATTGAGGGCGACTAGAAATAAATTTCTTGCTCTCATACGCCCGTGTACTGACCGCCTATTCTGATCAGATCAGTGCATGTATTGATTCCGCATCGCATTATCATTCATATGAAATACCCATTTACAAAATACGCACATATACGTAAATAGTATATGCCTATATGATATTTCTATATAGTATACGCCTATATGATATACAGTAGCGCTCAAAAGTCTTCGGCCAAAACTCTCTTGTCGTAACTTTTTTCCTATTTTTATTCAAATTTGACAAAATTTTAATATGTGATGCCTGAGCCTATTGCCAACATTTCCCTCTACTTGAGTGCCGCTTGACACTTTTCATGATTTTTACAAGAATTTATTACAAGACCACCCAAAAAAAGTAAAAGGTTTGGTCAAGGGGAACGGGTTTCTTTATAAAAACAAAACGAGCAAGCCTCAGAGAATATTAATATATTATAGAAAGACCACGTTTTTTGATGACAGCGGCACAGCGGGACGGCATAGCGATGGCACTCCAAAAACAAAAAAATTCGTATAACCGCGTAAGCTACACCGTTGAGCGCCAAAATAGTATATTAAGTATGCAGTGTCTCCAAGTACAACATACTAAAATTTCTCTTAGATCGGAGCAGTTGCAAAAAAGTTATACGTGAAAAACCCCAACAGAAAGATCATTTCGCCGAAGACTTTTGAGCGCTACTGTATATACATATAGTATACGCTTATATGATATTTCTCGTGTTTATTTTAATGCGGGGCGGAGGGGGTTTAGTGACAGGTGGCACACACCCCACTCTCCTGGCGCGGTGATCAAATCCCGCATCAACATACGCCCAGACCAACCAAACCTTCCATCCCTTCTGGGTCGGCAAGTTGGTGACACGTGTCTTGGAGGATCAAATCACTGACTTGTACATCAGCTAGCCATCGCAAGTCATTGATAGGCCACACCACATTCACCTTCCATCACGATTCCGAATGGAACTAGAATGTGCGGCGCATCCCAGGAAGGGATTGATTGACGCCAAAAACTTCATTATCCAACATTTATTTTCATGCGAGATGCTCCCTTTGTAAAGACTGCACATCTCAAGAAATTTAATCTTTGATGAATGACCATTTATCAAGAGCGATGACGTAGTCATGTAATGGCTCTCTGACCTCAGAGGCATCTCATGTTGCATATTATTGTCACCGGTCATACCTAGCTCCATCCATTGAGGGATACCAACCCTTGAAGCTCTTATGTCATTTACAGCTTAAGGACGTGCTCACTGTAGGGAATGGAGATGTCAGGTCCGCTAGCCGATCCATCGTTATGGCTCGTCATCAAGCTTCGGTAGCCAATCATGCGGTGCCACATCGACTTGCGTAAAGGCAACCGGCAACTTAAGTTGCCCAGCCGGTAGCTGAGTTTCTCCCACCCCTTCCCGAATTCTCGGCAGCCACCACTTCTTTTTTCTCATCCCCCTTTCTTATGTTATAGTAATAATATATAGCCCATGTATCTTGCGTACCTCGTACAAGTTCAGGGCCAATTCACATTGCCTGCACATCTATCTGTAGAGGTGCGCGAATTGATCGAAAGATTGCTGAAGCGACATATTGGAAGGAGGTTTGCAGGAGGCCAAAATTGCTTCACTCGTTTTCAACGTAGTACAGGGTGTTCTGAGCTCTTGTTTGTCTATTTTGTATTGTTTTCCACTCTTCCTCACATTTGTGCTCATAAGGCCTTTTACAAGACACATTACGGGAAAACATAATGTAAGTACGGGAAACGTGTCAAACATCCAATTTCAAGCTTCTAAAAACATGCTGCTTTTCCCTTTATCCTTTTCCTCAGTCTACCTCTCCCTGCTATACTTGACTTTGCCTCTTTTTCATTTGGTGAGTTCTATTGAAGTATCTGTGTAGACATTGCATCCATTTACCTTTTACATTTGCTAGTATTTACCGGCAAATGTAACAGGTAAATGGATGCATCTCCAGTCAGTTTGAAATTTTATTGGTTGTAGAACTTGAAGAAGCACCACAACCACTTGCAAATAGTTGCTGAGGCTATAGCGAAGTATGAATGCGGCTGACGCTCAAGCATTTATACATATGCACTACTTGAGCATTCTTTTCAGCCACGTGTAGTTTGTATTGTAATTGTATTATCAGCTTTTTCGCTGCAAAGAAGTATGGAGTGTTTTGAAGTAGGACACTCAAAAAGAACTAGACGCCCACCGAAAATAATCATTATGGCCTTCGAGGATTTAATCCAATCCTTCTGTTATTGAAGGTGGGCGATACAATTTCATGCTTCGATGCGTTATATCGAATAATTAGGTATATATCAAATGATTCTTGAAAAACTTGGTCCAGCCGGTCAATCTGTAACTTATTTGTGAGGGTCGACTGCTTGCTCAGGTTGATCACCAATTACGCATTCACTCCACAAGTGTTGATCGTATTAAGTCTCATTCTTTTTTCACGACTGGTTTATCAGATCGGTATCTGAAATATTTTTACTTCGAAACTGATAATTACTTCATCGGACCCGCGGGCACTAATAAGCGCTTATCATAACAAGCTTGGATTACAGGCTCACGTTATCAAATGACACGCACATGTTACTTCCAACTAGGATGACAAACAAAAAACTGAACATGTTTCATAGTTGGATATAACGACAAGTCATCCTATACATAATGTATCTTGGCATCGACGGAGGATAAAGGACAACCTATACATACATATGTTGAGGTTCAGAAATGATGTACAGTACCGGCCGCCTAATTAGGCGATAATGGAAGCGGCAGAAGCCGATGCCGATTGTCTTCCACAGACTTAGCGTGAGAGCTTGCAGTCTCTCAGGGCAGCAGAACAATAAATATGGTGTTCAGGAAGTCGGTACATACCCGCTTTACGATGTGCTATAATATCTCTAGCATGGCCCTAAGCTCGATTTCTGTGATATCATCTTTTTATCTGTCTTTGATTTCATGTTTTAAATAAGTTCTTGTCGATTTCTTTCGTTTCTTTGACTCCTTCGGTTACACAGATAGGTTTAGTACAACTAACACACCAGAATCCTTACAGACAGCGCATTGTATCTTCCCCGTGTCCAGAAATGCATCGACGAAACATCTTCACTTTTTATTTTTTTGGTGCATACTTCCATGCAGATCGTTGAATAACTCGCTTCGTTACACATTTGGAAGCTACATCGGCCCAGACTTGCGAAAAATATCCCGATTGCGGCATTATCGTGCAAACGCATACACATTACATCCAGTGTTTATACGATACTCGTTGAGTAGCACAGGAGCTGGTCTAAGATCTACGTATTATCACACTGCCAACATAGTTACATCCAGTCTATTAACTTGCCTTTTCTCATCCATCCCCTGACGAGATGGACAACTCAGCCACAATATGTAGAACTGATGCATCTAATTTGTAGCATACACAGAATCCATTTTGTCAGACACATAACCATTTTCACGAATGATTTTATCACTCACTACGTGACCATACAAAAATGCTTAGTCAGTTTCAAGGATGGGTTGGACGTGCAATAGCCGGTGGACAGCTTTTACAACTGTAACGAAACTGTGTACAGATGCACTAGGCGGAATCGAAGCATCCACCTGGGCATATCTTTTTGCCTAAGTTTCAGTAGAATCCACACTTCATGGCTTTCACATATACCCGTATCGTGTCTCATCTGCGTTGTTCTGGTTATGCTGGAACAATGATCTATACGTAAGGCTCATGGAATGCTCCCGCAGCCAAACAGCGCAGAGCAAGTTAACAGCGCATCTCAGTTTTATTTATGTTTCTTGGGCTCTATCGTCGATTTCATTTCGAGAGCTATGAAGGATACTCACGAGCAAGGAGGCTGCCTTGATGATGGTTGTTGATGGTATTCACCTTTTATTTGGGTTTAACTAATTTTTTTGTAAAACACTCCAGAAAAGATTGCCTCGGACTAAGAATAATTTTTACAGCAGGCCAGTGCTGAGCGAACAACCTCAAAATTGCCCGAGTACTGCAGTACAAGAGTTTGTGCTTTGCATTTTTTCTCATCACCAGACTAGACTACTTCCTTGAAGTGAACTGCAACAGCATCGACATTGTAGGAAATCGCTGTTAATGTTTATTAGTGAGGAAGTCTGAAGCTTCATCATACTTTTCGGCAACTGTTGCATGTTTGTGGGCACAAACCTCTAACGCTGTCGCCAAGGATACCATCACTACAATACTTCTTGTAGCTGCTCGAGCACAGACTGGGAATCATGTCTTGGCAACTCTGAAACGATTTCGTTGTGATTTAGTCGGTGAAGTTGCAGCGACGAGTATTTCCTAAGATCTCGCGTATGATCTACTACTAGATTAGAAAATGTCACCTGAGCCATTACTACTTCTCGAGTAAAGACATTGACAGCAATAAAAGCGATGAGCACGTAGAAAAGCATCCTTACTTTTGTTGCAAGACTGTAGATCCGTCATACATCCATCCCTTTTATACAGCAGCAAACGTGCTGCTCAGTAAGAGCGAGACTAATCGTCGGATCTGTTTGTTAGACCTCAGAATAGAGCAAATACAAAGTATCGTTATTTCGTGCACTGTCGAAAACCAACAACTAGGACACATGGAACAATGCATCCATCCCAACTTTCCCATTGCTTCGGAAATGCGATCAATGGCGGCTCTATGAGCACTGCATGACTGTTCTGTGCATGTTGATAGCTATTAGCTCGTGCGGTTTCTAGTTCTCCGGAGATTTCAGGTTCTTCGGCGTCACGATGATTTCGACAAGCTTCAGCTCTCATATTTAACACTAAAATGATGAAAATGCTTTCAAAAGTACCACGCTTATAGTCCATAGAAAACTAATCACAGCAGTGCTGCTCAGTACAAAGTGTGCCTATCGATCGATTGTAAACCTTTTTTGGAGATCACTCCATCAGTCCAAAAACCTCTACAAAAGAGGCGGTCATCGAGGACTCCTGTAGGAATTTTCAAGAATACGACGTCTCCTTTTTCCAATTCAAAAGACAACGACGCACATCTTCGGAACTTCTCGATCCATGCGTGCCCTCCTTCACACTCTCTTCGGCGGGAATGATAAAATTGTGTTCCGAAATGATTGGCGACTGTGGAAGAAAATCAGAAATCAGTGTGACTCGACCTAACATAAATGGCGATATCACCTTCTAAAGTTATGGAGGAGATGACAATTAGAGAAATACCATACGGGCGGAAGTGGTGTAATAATAAAGAGTGCCGCTACTGCACCTACAGTCCCTTAATAGAATCCGTCTTTTTTTCGGGTTCCCAGCGCCCTTCGTTTCCAAGAGCCAAAACGTGCACTTACCACTGAAACTCCTCCAGAGGCGGATTTGGGCATGAAAATGATACTTCGGATCATAGCAGCCTTGTCCAAGCAGGAGAGGCTCTGTGACTTCCATGAACCGAAGGGCCAATCCTAGGAAGCTTCCCACAAAAGACCTACCATGGAACCCGGCTCCACTGTTTTAAGGGGCGGGTCCCCATATACATCCACAGCACCACAATATTGTATATTCCCTAGGTATTTCATTGCTGTACTTTTTGTGTACTTGTAACGGTTGCCCTTTGCAAATAAATTGCAAAGAAATGTTCCAAAAACTTTCATTTCCACCATTCATCTCTATCACAGATCTTCACCAAAATAACAATATAACAAAAAAGCCAACGAAAAAAAATAACTCTCGGTCATAGGTCTAATGCGATCACTACAAAGCAGTCTGATTAGTGAGAAATACCTGAGTTTAAAAAATTGTGAGACCTGTCTGAATGTCTGCGACCACATCGGGATTCTCTCTAGTGAAACGATCGTTCAAAGGCTCACAGATGACAGAAAAGCACTGAACCTACTTCGAGCTCCGATAGCAGCCAATTGCTCGTTGATTTGTGGCTTAAACAGAAGAGCATGCAAAATATTGAGAAGAAGGTGAATATTTCAGGCCTTCAACAGTTCAGTCATGAAGAAATACACATGATCGTTTTCGTGATCATTTTCACAGTGCTTCTGCGGCATTTGTAACTCGGCTGCGATAAAGCTAAGAAACAAAAATACATCTATACAACGAAAGTGAATTACGAACAAGGATGCGAAAAAAGACATCTGAGAAAAAGTTAGCAATATCGACAGCGAAATTATTCTCTAGCTTTTCTTTCCGCCTCCGCTCTGCGTCTGCTTGCGAAAAACCGAAAAAAACAAAATTGCATGTAATCAGTTGAATTAAAATTCGAACAAAAATGCAAAAGATGATAGCTCTGAAAAAAGCAAAATAACCGCGGTTAGAAGAGCAAGTAGAGCAAGCCGGAGACTGCGTCGCGGCGCGCTACCTGGAGCGGTTTTAAAGTTGCACAAGACGACCTTGTTTGAACGCTCTAACATCCCCAGCAAATCATCATATAAGAAGCTGGGATGTTTCTTGGGGAGCTCTTGACTTTCTTTCACTAAGGAATGTTTTATTGACATGTGCTCAGAAATCCGAGAGGTAGGCCAGTTGAGGACTAGTTGAGCGAAACGAAAATTGCATGGGGGTTTTTTGACTTCTAACTGTTATAACTTTTTGTGCTGAATGTGTTGATAACAGCATGTATTTTTCTGGAACTAGAGACTTTGATCTTCTAGCACACTCTTTAGCTTCTCTGTATGTTGCCCAGACCCTGAGATATTAGAATCGGGCGATGTCGAAAAAATTTTTTCATCAAGGGCTTGACAGATGCACAGAGTGTGCGTTCAAAACCTCTTTCAAAGCAGCCCTATGTTTTCTAAACAGTTTTTTTGGTAGCAATGCAGTAAATTCAACATTACAGCGTTTCCCATTATCGCTCTGAATATACGGCATGACTTCCTTCTTCGCACCTAACAGTAGATAGGGTGTTTGGCCTTACAAAACGTTCTCGCACGGCTATCCTGGAGCACCACCTCGTAGGTGATTGTCGAATACTCATAGCTTTCGCCCTGGGAATCCGCCACAGGTTCCACTCTGAGCCCGTATTTTCTAAACTTAGGTGAATGGTGCTCACCCCTACAAGATGGTCTAATGTGGCTATTAGATGAAGTACCAGTTCAGCTGTAGATTTTAAATTGCTCTCCTCCTGTGGATGCGCCATGCATCATCCGTCTTCTACTTCATATAAGATTTAATGGAACCCTCGTTTGGCTCTATAGGATGTTTTATTTTGCGTTGTATATAAAATATTTGTAGCTTATCGATGATCGTGAATTTTTAGTGAATAGTTTTAAGTGTTAGGTAAGAGCCATAATGTCACTGTTCTTCTCCTGATTGGATGCGTATATGTCGTCTTTGCACATATCACTGATTGCACTATGGTAGCAATGCATCAGCATATAGGCATCGTACACAATATTATGACTATCTTGATTTCATCCAAGATTAGATAGGCCCTTCTAAATTCGCAGAGCGCGTACTGTCACCGCAGCGCGATAGTGTGTTGTGAACGCGCAAAGAACTCGTGAATGAAATTTCGATATGATAGCACGAGAAAAATTTCCTTAGTAACAGCAACCTTATCGGATGATACCATCATGACGAAAACATGTTCAAGTTGTTGCTTCTAGGCCGCAAATCCATCGACGCCAGAGGTCGGACCACCTTATTTTCACAGTTTCTGAAAGTTTTCTTCAATTTTTGATTCACTTTTGGGTTTTTCGGTGCCCCCGTTTTTATGGGGAGCGATGAAGCCGAAAAGTATTGTGAGCTGTGCCTTTAGTATAAGATCTTTCTGCAACCCATCCTATGACTGCATTCGAATGAAGCGGTACGCCCTATGCGGTCATGGCACTGAGATCATAGCCTCGTAGAAGTAAAAGTGATATTACGTCTAGTGCTTCTCTGGGCAGTTGCAATCAACGACACACGTAATCTTTTCATCTTTTACAGAACGAGGTACTTTCTTGTTGATATGAAATTCTTGTTTGCACTACTACAACACTGTCATGAAAGCAGAATAACAAAACGATCCCGTCTTCATTTCTAGTCTTAGGGTTCGAGTTCTGTCCGAGGCCAAAACATGTACACCAAGAATGTATCTCCATTGTCCGTTGTCGAGAGGAGGAATATTACCTAGAGCATTTCATTCACATTTCCTCACAAGGTTTTGTTGTGAAATACCATTCCGTTATTTGCTGATTGGAAATTCATATTTCCAGTGGTTATCAAAGACCTCTGCGGATACGACCTCCCTCTTCCTGTCCGGTAAAATATGACCCCCCTCGAGAAACCTCGACTTCCGGAGTACCTTCCTTCAAGAGTCAGCTCACGAGCATGCCAGTTTGGTGCGGATTACGTGGTGTCGGGAGAACTGTAGATGCAGTAGCGGCGCTCTTTATTATTACACCACTTCCGCCCTTATGGTATTTGTCTGGTTGTCATCTCCACGTTAGAAGGTGGTATCGCCACTTACGTTGGATTGAGTCATACGTCATTTCCGAGTTCCTCCCTTAATCACCGATCATTTCCGAACACAATTCCACCATTCCCGTCAAAGCGGGGTGTGAGACAGGGGCACGCATGGGTCGGGAGGTCCTCAAAATGTACACTGTTTTCAGAAATGGAAAAAGGAGACGTCGTATTTTTGGAAATTCTTGTAGGAGTCCTCGATGACCACCTCTTTTGTAGAGGTTTTTGGACCGGTAGAGTGATCTCTAAAAAAGGTCGTCAACGATCGATGGGCACACATTGTACTTGGCAGCAATACATGCGCTGCTATGATTAGTTTTCTATGAAGTATAAGCGTATAAGCATTTTCCTCACTTTGGTTTTAAATACGAGAGTGGAAAGGCACACCCCGCGGAATATTGTGAGAGTTATCGCGTGTGTTACAGGATCTAGAGGCCCCTTCGCTTCGCCCACCAGTGAAGAAAAATGAATCAAAACTCCTCACAACTACCAGAAATGAAGCTTCCTGCCCTTAGTCCTAATACGAGTATTAGAGATTAGAAATGAGTTTTTGCTCAATGATATCGCGCAAAATGTTGCTATATAACCTGTTCTTCTCTGTTGAAGGTACCCTCACTATTAAAATCGCTGCCTTATCTTGTCTTATCGCAAGCTTCCCTCTCGTCTAAGCCGTGTGTGATTCGGCTCGGTGGGCTCAACTCGGCTCAGGTCGACCAGGCCGCGCGCGGCGGGGGTAAGCAGTGGCGTCGCGAAAAGGGCGCAATCTTCACAACCATCCAAGGGTCTACCTGCCCTGAGAAGGTAAGGATCACTTTGATAATCGCGTGGTGTGCCTTTGAAGCTTGTCGAAATCGTCGTAACGCCGAAGAACCTAAAATCCCTGAAGAACTGGAAACCGCACGAGCTAATAGCTATCGACATGTACAGAACAGACATGCAGTGCTCTTAGAGGCCGCTATTAGTCGCATTTCCGAAGCAATGGGAAAGTTGGGATGGATGCATTGTTTCATGTGTTCTAGTTGTTGGTTTTCGACAGTGCACGAGATACCGATAATTCTTATTTGCTCTATTCTGACGTCTGGCATACAGACCCGACGATTAGTCTCGTCCTTACTGAGCAGCACGTTTGCTGCTGTATATAAGGGATGGATGTATAACGGATCTACAGTCTTGCAACAAAAGTAAGGATGCTTTTCTACGTGCTCATCGCTTTTATTGCTGTCAATGTCTTTACTCGAGAAGTAGTAATGGCTCAGGTGACATTTTCTAATCTAGTAGTATATCATACGCGAGATCTTAGGAATTACTCGTCGCTGCAACTTCACCGACTAAATCACAACGAAATCGTTTCAGAGTTGCCAAGACATGATTCCCAGTCTGTGCTCGAGCAGCTACAAGAAGTATTGTAGTGATGGTATCCTTGGCGACAGCGTTAGAGGTTTGTGCCCACAAACATGCAACAGTTGCCGAAAAGCATGATGAAGCCTCAGACTTTCTCACTAATAAACATTAACAGCAATTTTTTACAATGTTGATGCTGTTGCAATTCACTTCAAGGAAGTAGTCTAGTCTGGTGATGAGGAAAAATGCAAAGCACAAACTCTTGTACTGCAGTACTCGGGCAAATTTGAGGTTGTCCGCTCAGCACTGGCCTGCTGTACAATTATTCTCATTCCGGGGAATGTTACAATCAGGGTAAAATACATTCAAAAGTGACAAGGCGGCAATCTTTTCAGAAGTATTTTACAAAAAGAATAGTTAAAGGCACTTTCCGCAATAATCTTACCTGCTATTTACCCTCTCGCAGCCGATAGACCCCTGGGTAACTGTCGTGGCTGTAGCCTTGGAGCGGCGTCACGAGCCTTCTTGGCAGCGCGAAGCCCGCGGGAGGCAACTGGGACCCCGCCCACCAATTGGTGACCCCACCCAATCAGTGAGCAATTGGTGAAGGATGCGGTTCCCATTCCTGAGGTTCTTGGTCTTTTTTGCTGGTTTTTTCACTGCTACTGAGTAAATTAGCGGCTCTGGGTTCATTATTGACCCCGATTATGGTCGCTCTCCTAACGCGGAAAGTGCCTTTAAACACAAACAAAAGGTGAATACCATCAACGACCATCATCAAGGCAGCTTCCTTGCTCGCGAGTTTCCTTTATAGCTCTCGAAATGGAATCGACGATGGAGCCCAAGAAACATAAATAAAACTGAGATGCGTTATTAACTTGCTGTGCGCTGTTCGGATGCGGGGCGTTCCATGAGTCATGGTGTAGATCATTGTTCCATCATGACCAGAACAATACAATGCAGGTAAGACACGATACGGGTGTATGATTGAAAGCTAGGAAGTGTGGTTTGTACTAAGACTCAGCCCCGTTCATACTTCTGCCGGCAGGGCGTGACTGCGTTCACAGACAGTGAGACAGAATAACACGAGAGAGGTGCAGAGACGGCGCAGGCAACGAGACATGTGGCACAGGGTGAGACGCATAGGCAAGAAGCCACGCCTCCATCGGCATCGCAAAGTACGACCGCAGCCGTATATTTGCAGTCGTTTCCTGACACGTGAGACCATTACTCGTCCCACAGTTCTTCGAAACTGGCTAAGCATTTTTATAGTACGATATAAAGTATATGTCGACCAAACCCTCATGTTAAAATGGATTTTGTATCTGCTAACAAAGGGATTCTGTGTATGCTATCAGATGAGATGACTCGGTTCTACATAGGGCAGGCAGCTGAGCAATTCCTATCGGCAGGGGACGGATGGGAAAAGGCAAGCTCATAGATTGGTGAAACGTAGTACCTAGGCTAGCTTCTGTGTAATCAAACACAGTTTGATAAATGCACTGGATATAACGTGTATGTATTCGAATGATAACGCCAAAATTACACTGTTTTTTCCCGAACTTTTTATCTGACTGATCTGCAAAGTAGTAAGCGCAAACTTATTCAAAATGGAGAAGAAATTGGGTTGATATTGGCTCTGGTCGTTTTTTCTCAAACGAAAACTTTCTTTTGAAACTACAAGCTTGTGTCTGCTCTACGAATGATATGCCAATTTTTGTATATGTTAGAATGGGTCCGATGTTCAGGCTGGAGAAGTGGTGGGTCCAGTCGATAAAAATTGACTAGACCGGCAATTGATTAAAAGACAATAATTAACCCATTGACGACCGTGTGACACGATGTCGTGTCACAGTCTTGTAACTTATATTTCGAGCTTCATTTCAAATTTTGATTTTATCTTCTCTTCACTATATATACCTCAAATATTGAGGGTTTCTACAGAGCATGGTCCAAGAAAATAGAAAATGACTTTTGATTGTTGAATTATTGAGCTTTCAAATAAAGCGGTAGATAACGATCACTCACATTTTTTGTAGTTATGTGACGATAATGATCACTCCCTCTCACAATGAAAACAAAAATAGTGACTGTATCTGCTGCAGTGGGTACAGAGCATGAAATGCAGCGTGTATGCACCCTTGAATTTTGCACGTTTCTTTATAACATCTAACGCATCGCCTGCGATCATTCGGCTCACCCTCGCATAACTCTTCGAGTCTGCGAGTGGAAGTATTCATATATGTTTTACCGCAATGCAGTAATGATTCCACAAGATTGAGTTTGTAACAAGTCAGTTTTATTTCAGTCATCTTAATTTTGCAGTAGAGAATCCAGGGTTGATCACCGCCGTCTGTACCAAGAGATGAAGGAAAAGCCTGATGTACCACTAGGTGGTCTTTTTCACAAACGGTGTGTAAGACGCCATTTTGCCGTTCTATCCATTAACCCTTCCGTTTAGTAGCAGTCTATCGATATCTTGATTTAGTTCTTTTTCATCCTCCAAAGCATCCATTTTCATTTGAGAGGGGAAAGCCTAATACAAATGTGGTTTTTATATTATCATAAATACAGGTGGAACCCATTTACAACGTGAAGAAGTGGAAATTTCTACAACGTAAAGAAGTGGAAATTTATAGCTTTTCGAAAAAGGTGACCCTGTGGGACCGTGTGACACGACTTCGTGTCACACGCGGAGCGTGGGAAAATCCCGTGCGGTCCCACGTGCCAGATAAGTTTAAATGCCGCGGTCGTCAATTGGTTAACTTTGGAAAAATCGAGCATTCATGGCGTCGACCTTTTCTACAAATTACAGTGATCGGTTGATCGAGTACTCTCGTCGTTCTCTTTCTAAATCTAACGCTTATTCGAAAATCAATTTTTTCCTTCAAAACCTTCATTCAGCATTGCTTTCTGAACCTTTCGAAACGATTTTTCTGCGCTACTGAAATATGTTTGAATTTTGTTCTGGCCGTGATTCAAATTGAATTTCAAAGTTATGCGATAGGGCGCAGATAACATTATTTCACAATTCATTTTTCCAACAGATATTCAATGAGTCCTGTCAATATTGTATCCCGTCCCTACTCAATACCTCTGACGCTTCACCACTCCTTCAATCGATAAGTTGAGAAAATTTTCTTGCCTTGACTTGAAGAAATTCTTAAAAATCACCGAGTTGTGGCGGAAAAACCAATTTCAGAAGAAGGGCAAGGCAGTTGTTAATTCTATGGGCACCTTAAGAATGCGCATTGACATGTAGGCACAACTGTACATTGATGTTTGAATCTCCAGTACCGCACATGATTGATCTATACGTTCCAATAAAAGAGAGCGAATCAATTAATTGCCGGCTCAATCAATTTTTGTCGACTGAAGCGACCACTTCTTCAGACTGAGTCGGCTCTATTGTGAAGA
This sequence comes from Trichostrongylus colubriformis, assembly GCA_963978905.1. Lineage (NCBI taxonomy): Eukaryota > Metazoa > Nematoda > Chromadorea > Rhabditida > Trichostrongylidae > Trichostrongylus > Trichostrongylus colubriformis. The sequence goes on from OZ022259.1 coordinate 38,572,523, forward strand.
ACAGAAAAATTGATACGTCGTTCTACAGAGGAAAAAATCTCTTTTGAGCGATGTATAGTAGAATGCTGCACGAGCTCGTGACCTTATAAGAAAAAATTTTGTTCGAAAATCGAGGAAAAGAAGAGATATACTTATGGAATGGTCCAATATATTCCTGGGCATGGAAAAAATATACTGCGCTTCTTGTAATGAATAGTGTTAACAGTGGAATAATAATTGGTTCATCTTCCTTGGTACGGTATCATTAGACTCAGTGATCGCACAGGCATAAGGAAGGATCTGGTCGGTTCGGCGAGTTGTCAGACTTCTCATTCTATCGACACCTTGAAAAGTGGCCAATGAAACGTCCAAGTGACCACAGACGAAATTCGTCACCAACGGTGATACCGTTCCGGAGTCCTCCCCGCTCCTCCGAGCAATGTGAGTAAATGGAATCAGGTTTTGCATTACTGGGACATAGATAAAAGGTTAAAGGATAAAGTTCCTGGCGTTAATCAATCCCTTCTGTGGGATGCGCGGCGCAACGCGGTCACCCGAATTTTCTGTCCTATTGGCACACCCACACGCCCACTATATGATTTCAAGCATAAATTGTGTGATGTGATCTACACAGTTTGCACGTACAGTTTGCATGTACATGGTGGCTTTTGGTCTGCGGTGAACTCCCTACAGAACACCTGTGGTCGTGCCTCGTAAAGTTGCCGCCTAACGGCTTGAGATCCTTCAGCAAGAGGGGCTACTCGGTGATAGGATCCGTGGATTTATTTTCTCTATTTCTAACACTACGTGAGCATCTTAAATGCACCGGTAGGTGAGCAAGGAATAAACGCGTACTCTGGAACTGTCCTCTGACATTTAACAAGTGAAACAGTACATTGCCATAAACAAATGAATCAGTGAAGGGGAGAATAAGCGAAAGAGTGAGAAGAAGGGGTGTATATAACAAAAAACCCGATGTACTCACACTCTCCACAAGACGTGTGTGCAATTGCGGCACGCTAACCAACTACCGTAAACCCATTAAGCCGAAACTGCTCCCTTACGGTGTCTAAGAACATTCGTTGGTAATTGTAATATGAACAAATGCACTATACAAGTCACAAGATTGTAAACATTGATTATGATGCAGATTAGGCATAGGGTATGGTAGGAGGATTATGATTAGATTACGCGTTATTTTCATTTAAAATATCGAATTAAATTAAACAATAAATTTATAATGTAAGTAATGCAAACAAATTAATAAACTATCAGCATGATGGAGCTTTATGACGATGTGTTATGAAAACGTTGGAAAAATAGATTCTGCTGGAAAGCGCCATTCAGTCGACTTACATTCAATCAGAGATATTTGAATATATACAAAGATTTGAGTAAATACTCGGACGTTGAATATAACGTAAAAATTACTCAGCTTTCCAACCTATTCCTCCCACACCAGTTCGATGGCAGTGAACTGAGCAACAGATAGTACACCTGTGACTTCAATCCGGCACCATAAACAAGACAAGCCATGAGTTGCGGGGCATTTGGGAATAAACTACATAAAGAGTTATGTTTTTATAGTGTTTCACGCCACGCCAAGAGCTCTGGCTCCGGACGATTGCTTCATGGACTCTTGGCCAGAGTCAGGCTTTTGATTTTTCGAAGGAATGTCGTATCTAGGGATATAAGATGGTGGCTCATAGTTTGGGTCGGAAGGGGTAGCATTTTTTGAAATTTTCCTCAACAAATCCACAGACCGTTGAGGGAATTCCTAACCGGCGAGCCGTTTCCAGAGAAAGGTCCTCACTGCTAGCGATGGTATGACTATCGACTGACGATCTTTTTGGTTGGAGAAACGGCTCACGGCAGACGCTTAAAAGCGTCGACGGGGGGTCGTGTCTCCACCGACCCTCCGAAATGAAGTCCTTCCGAGACATCTTTCCAAAGGGTTGTCCTCCTGAGAAAGAAACTCTGACAGGGTAGACAGGGGAGTGATAATTGGAAATTAAAACACATATGGAAAACCAACGCTTTCTCAAAGAAATAAATTTTTCAAAATAAATATCGTAATATCAACCTGGACCTTTTCAGCATGACCTTATGTTAACTGGACGAGCGAAACCGTTACTACTTGATAGTCGAGGTGAGGAATACTGAGGGTCGAATATAACTGACGTAGAGCCTTACCCTTATGGTAGAATTTTCGGCGGAGGCCTGAGCCTGTGGCTACGTGTGACTACCTCACAAGAAATATGAATCAGCCGCCTATGGTTACGTATTTTGCGACCGTCACCCCGACATTCAAACGTATAGTTCTGCAAAGGCTCATCAGAAGTGAAGGCTACATATCCCACATTAGAGCTGAGATTGCTGGTGTCCCTGGATCAGAACATTGTTCCAGGCTGATGCACCTGACGCTCATCCATCCGCGCTGTAGCCGCTGCGTCACAGTGGAAGAGCACAGGATGTGACATCACCCACTCAAGCGACACCTCCATAGATCTATGAATTCATGTATGAATCCCTTTTCAGAATGTGAAAAAATGGCCGAGTACCGAATTTGAGAAATTCAAAAACCTGTAGTACCATCTTATAGAGCTCGACGAGCTGATTCTAAATCATACATATGTTTCGTAAAAATAATCAATATCAATCGATATATGGCGAAAAAACGATAAAAAACGCGAAAACGCGTTTTCGCGCGATTTTTAACACTCTTACGGCACTAACTGTAGGTTGAGGTGATCAGCGGTGGAGCAATAGAGAAAGAACGGAATAAAGGGGTCAAAACAGGGAAAATTGGAACCTGAAAAACTACCGCTTCCGGATTCACTAGCCGGTGAGGACAGATACAGATAGGCGAGGGGCCAAGGCAGCCAGCCGCAAATGTTGCCACCACGCTGTTGTTCCATGCAACAACTGGCAATATCGATATGTTTGCAGTTCGAAATGGGGCGAGGGAGATTGCGGTGGAGACCCCAAGATGGGCTTCTACAGGATCGCTTTCCTCTCGCAGATCTTTTCTTATGGATGGATTTAATTTGAAAGAAATGTATGTTGCTAATTATCATTTTCTCCTCATCAGCGGTACATTCAAATGTGAATGATTGAGAGCGTTAGCGTTTTAAGTTCACAACACGGCTTGAAACTGTGAAACATTCTGTCAAGACCGACGAAAATGCAAATGGTTCATGTGCTGAACCGATTCCTCATTCAGTAGTCGGCGGCACTTGTCACGTTGTTTTGGGTGCGCCCCAAGAGAGGGAGAAAATGGACAATGCAGGTGTAAAACCTTTCCATCCTTTGGGTCCTTTGGCTGCCTTCATACTTTGCGGTGAAGCTGGCGGCAGGGCGTGGCTAGGTTGACGAAACGGGGCAGAGTATCACGGGCGGTGACGCAGAAACACGCAAGCACGCTCTACCACCGGCACCGCAGTGTTTGAACGTTGCTCGTTGTGGCCGCCGTCAGACTTTGCGATTTTGCGTTCTGCGGCGTTACTCTTTCGCACTCGTTACTGGGATATTAGGAACTTATAAGGCCGCAACGGTGATCTGGCAGTGGTGGCGAGAGGTAGTCTGGCTACTCACATTATTTTAATCCAAGCTAGAAGAACAAGGAACCATTTCTTTCCTCCACAGAGGCTTAGGCGAAAATATACAACTCTGTGTGCAAATTGACCCATCCAAGATGCTTAGATGTACAAATTTTTAGATGCCCTCATTGTGATAGCACCGCCTGCAACTTCACGTGCGAAGCCGCGTCACCACAAAATCGCAAAATCGCGGAATGCCAGAATCGAAAAATGACGAAACCGCGAGGTCTGACAGTGGCTTTCCATGGGGATGCCACGCACACTGCCTTCTCGACCTTTGGGGCGCGCCGGCCCCTCTAACGCCATATCTCTTTTTGATAAATGTCGCATTTGGGATTGCGTTGCTTGTACTCGTAAAAGATCCCTAGCCGTACCATCCATGAAAGTTGTTACAAGTTTGCTGAGTTATCGGCAAAAGCTGTGGTGTCGGACGGGACTCGAAGCCGCACTCTATGCTTACGGGCAGATGTGCTAATCCATTACACTACCGACATCCCTTCCACCTTAACTCGGCTTCTGAACCATAGCTTATCAGCACTCACACGTGTAACGTGTTGAGCCGATTGGCCAATATCGACATCGAACCGTAAAGCTGACACCCTGGGTAGATATTGATTTTGATATTTTTGAATGTTGATAGCTGCTGATTTTCCAAAATTCGAGAATTGAAAATTGAAAATCAGCTGCTGTCAACATCTGTGAAAGCTTTGAAGACCTTCTTGGGAGGGGGGTATCCAAAGATTCTCCACCAAAGGAAATGGAACCCGCGTTTGAATCTTTGTGCAACGATCATTTATATTTTCCTATAGTTACTAAGGAGAAAAGCAATAGGATCGGTCCTGGAAAGAAATGAATGAGCGACGTTTTATGTTTAAACCTGAACCTCTTTCCTTATCAGTCATTCGACAACGAAATAGCGGAACTACACGGAAACGGGAATCCAGATCGGGAACAGTGTTACAGCATCTCACCGGCGGCGCTCTTTTCTCATTCACTACCTTAATGATCTGATCTAATTGTTCCACCTGCTTCTACAGCTGCTTGCTTTTGAGTGAAATTATTGTTTTAGTGCTTATGAAGGTGACCTTCTGATTTTCGTTCTTCATAAATGGCTTCTATGATTATTTCCATAAATATTAAGATATAATAATAATGCAGCGAACAAAAATATATGGGTGTTTTGGACTCTAACCATAACTTTGGTCGACGTGTAGAGTTCTCGCTCAGTTTTTTTTGTATTTTGAAGGCAAATGGTACTCAATGGAACAAAGGGATTTAGTTTCGTAGGTTGCGGGGTAAAAATCGAGAAATTTATTTAATGAAGACTATGAGAATGACCACATCTTTCACAAATTCCAATCAGCAATATAAAAGTTTGATAATTATCGAATCGAGCGGGTATGCAGAAAAAGACACGGCATAAGTTTGATCTTCTTCTGTTTTGCCAGCGAGGTTTTTAGGTGGAACATTTATTTATGGCCTAACGTTTCGACCAGATCCTCTTCCTCAAAGGCCTAAACGTGGCTCAAGATTTGGGATTCTATCCACTGCCACAGCTAACAAGGAGTGGCGACGTCCATTGGACTAGGTGAGTTATGTTCTTTCGTACGGGGCTCCTCCGGCGGTTTCCTTGAGTTTCGTCAGAACCGCTAGAGGGATAAGGCGTTTGGTGGGGTAGTGGATAGAATCCTGAATCTCGAGCCACGTTTAGGCCTTTGAGGAAGACGATTTGGTCGAAACGTTAGGTCATAATAAATGTTCCACCTAAAAACCTCGTTGGTATAAAAGAAGAAGATCAAACTAATATCAATGCCGAGGTTCTACGAAGAGAGAAGTTGGAACTTGTTACACGGCATAAGGCCAAGACTTTGCTACACGTCATTTGAAATCATAACAGCACTTCACAGCGCAGAGACACGTACCTGGTCATTCTCAGATCCAGTCAAATAAATTTTCAGCCTTAACCCTGCACCCCCTTCTGCTGATATGTCTTGCTTCATTGAGCACCCATTGCCTTCAAAACACAAAAAGTTGAATGGGAAATGTAAACGTTGACCGAAGTTATGGTTGGAATCCAAATCTGCAGATATTTTGACCGCTACTGTATGTTAAATGATAGAGGATACTTGTTTCGGCATCATTCAATCCCTTTCTGGGGTGCGCCATGCATTCTAGTCCCATTTTGAATCCGCACACGATTCTTCAAAGGCACGCACCGGAAGGGATAAGGAGAAACTGTGAATTGGGTATTCATGTTCTCTGAAAAGGAACCTCCCAGTTCAGAAGAGATACTGTATAGCGAGACTCGCATCAATATGTGTGGCTTGGGGTCTTATTACAATCCCGCAGCACGGCGTGTCTTTCTGCATGTCATCAGCCGGGCGACTTGCCGGTGACGGCGGACAACGTTCCCGGCCGGGTGATTAGCCTCTCCGCCCGTTTGCAGTACGGTCAATGACGCAGAGGGCGTGAGAGAAAAAAAACTGGGTTTTTCGGTTTCCTGTTTCACAGGCCTTTCGCCGTTTCATTTCATTTTTTCTCTACCGTAACACTGTTAAGAACCCCTACTTTAGTGTTCCTCAATCTGATCAAATTTACCCCTTCCGGTGTCTCAAACTATCTCTAACTGAGCTTCCTCATGAAAAAATGATACCTAACTATTTTTCCACATCAACACTTTGCAATCGAGAGCGGTTTCGGAACGCCTTCGAAGACTGGTATGAAGTGACTGTTATTCTGCGATCCACGCTCAACCAGTTTCAATGCTTATCCACAAGCCTGACTCGATAAGGCCTCGCACATTTCCCCTACACAGTTTCTTCAATCAGATAGCGACATTTCCACTGAACACTATTTCTTCAACCCCAAATTTTCTGTCTGCGCTTTTTGCACTTTTTTTCCTCGCGTCCCGGCTCTGTTTCTTCTTTACTAAATTTGCACATCTTGCAGACATCATGATGGTTGGTACCGTAATCGATAACAAACAAAAATCCTCTTATCTTTTCCACATTTTCGCTTTATTCAATCTCATGCTGATTCGCCGTAAAAAGGATTAGCCTTGTTTCTAAAGAGGATTGAACGTTTTCGGGTCCCCTCTAGTCACAGATCGATTTTCTGGTTGTATTCTCTCTCCTATCTCAAAGCTCTCTATTTGTCCAATTTTACAAACAATAGTACCATTTTTGCTAAGTACTACTCCCAACGTTTGCTCTCATAAAAAAGCCCAAATGTTGAAGTTGCTCGTGGATGAGCTGATTTTCGTTCCACAGGCTTCATAAATCAGGTGAATAGGTGAATAGGTTTCGCGACAGCTCACAACAACAATAGTTTCAAATATTTTTGATTTTTGATAATTGCTGTTTATCGCCGCAGCTCGCAATGCGAAAGTTACTACAAGGATGCTGAGTTAAGGTGAAAGGGGTGTCGGGAGTGTAATGGATTAGCACATATCCCCGGAAAGGAAGAAGTGCGGGTTCGAGTCCCGTCCGACACCGAAGCTTTTGCCCACAACTCAGCATCCTTGTAGTAATAGTTTCAAAATTTCTTGGCGTTTCGCTGTTTTGAACTTTCTGGGTTCATTTACCATAGTGAGTTAGAGCATGCTCCGATGATTTTTTTAATATGGACACGAGGAGACCTCGTTAGTAGCACGAATCGGTTCAGATTCATAACCCTATATTTAGACCATACTTGACATCAAGTGTCCCCTGAATCCCTAGTGAGGGAAAACCTGTTACTGCCTATGCTGCACGTAGTTGATGCCATCTATCATTCTACAGTGTCCCGTCCCACTGCTGCATGTTCTGGGTCAGGGTATGCGAAATTGTCCCGCCCCTTACAGGTGGTTGGACGCCTAGTGGACAGGATGATTCTTGAAGGTCTGAAAGAGATACCGATGGTGGCCAAGCTATAAGCAAAAGCTACACTTACTCTACGACAATTAGTAGTTTATTAAATGGCCATGGTTTCGAGAAATTGCAGGAAGTTGGGGTTCCTGACCAACTCAGTTAGTCAGACAAGACAGCAGTATGAGTGGCCAAAACTCTGTTAGAGTCCATTTCGGATCCCTTGATAGGGCGTGGCCTACGGCTTGGGTGATCGCTTCAGGACTCAACTAATACGGCGCGCATAGCTCGCACCATCCTGTCGCGTGCCGAACACGGCCACGCGACGGTTTTGTCCTAGTGATATACACCCACTGGGAAATCGTATCTATGTGTCACAGTAGACGGATTTCGGAACAGATCTATGTGCTCCAGATTTTCTGAGATGTGCCACAATCAGAGTGGACCAACTCGTACCACTGTAACAAGTAATTTTGTGCCAAACATCTCGACAAACTAACTAATCCTTGCTTTCATAGTTTTCTTAAAAGCAACTGATTTGTTTTCCAACATTGCGGCTTATATGTACAGCGTGTTGCAAAGATTAGGCGGGAAATGGGATAGAGCTGATCGTGAGCTCTAAAGTTCTACTTCATACTACGTATCCTCATTCGTTACGAATATCAGGACCCTGAGCATTTTATATAAGAAGCTCAATTACCTAGCACCACTTGGATGTGTCCATGAGTTTCTCGCGTCGTTACTTGTAATCTTCTGTACAGAGAGTATTAGCGGCAATCCAGTCACTGAGAGAAGGTGGTAAAAGACAGCGATGATTGCCTATACACGTTCGAAAGCTTCGAGGTAATAAAGTCTTTAAAAAAATGTGTTGGACACCTCTCTTTTCCCTCTCACAATTCGAACAAATTCGACTTACATGCACGAAACAATGTATAATTTGGTTTGAGAATTCTTCAAATCAAACTGCACATTGTCCCATGTGCTTAGGATAGAGCGCCTATTCCTTTGCGCTGATAATGATGAATTATTTTTTGTCGCCGAATGTCTCACATGCGAAGTGCAAAAGCTGGAGCTGTCAGATTCTTCCCTGCGGAGGGTTCTCCAAAGCACGATAATTACATGCAGGCTATCGCTCTGCAACCAACTACTGGAGGTAATGAAACAAATCGAACTAGGAAACATGCTCTCTGTATGTAAAACGGTAGGTTTGAAATGCAACCTCTAAGTGACGCGATCTCGTTTTTTATGCGTTTTTGTCTGATTAGTGTTGAAGGCAAGACAACGCTCACTGCTAGCCTCGCCGTTTGCTTTACCTCCATATCGATAAGCATCTGTGATACTAAGCGGGTCCCATTCCAGGCCTTCGACTGCTCTACTCTGTTCTTTCTCTACTGTTGCATATCATAGCATCTCTTTACTTTAATATTTTACAGTAGGATAAAGCTACCCTTAAAGGAACCGCGCACGGAAATGAGTCTCTCCGAAACCTGTACAGTTATGTTGTAGCTGCTTAATAAGGGCCGTATGCAAAGTTCCACCCGAAAAAGGTGAGAAACCAACCCAAGATACAGCTCTTCAAAGTGGTGACGGGGGCGGTCCTCAGAATGAATGCCTCGACCCGACGTCCTCAGCGGATGGAGACGGAGAGTGGGGGTGGAGTGCAAGTGTTCCGATTTGTGAGGTCAGGTCAGGTTGCGCGGTGGTTCGCAATCAGTTAAAGACACGTAAATAACGCTGCCAAAGCTTCTCCCCTAAAAAGGCTTAGGCAAATATGGGAGAGCCCAGACGGCAGGACACGCCACCATTCGAACAATTCGCGAAGGGCGCTGACCCACTTCGGTGCCGACCTCTATTAGGTTGGACGGGAAGTTCTGGGACACCTTGTGAGAAAAATTCAATTTATTTTAATTTTATTCACATGTAACTTCAGTCACCAAAGTATGCACCATCGTGACGGGGATCTTCTTCAACGGCAGCTGTCAGGGCGTCGACATCGAAGACCGGAGGACGTCCTGAGCGTGGTTCATCTTCTAGCGTTGTCTGTCCTTCACCGAAACGCTGATACCACCGAATCACCGTAGACTTCGAAGTGGTGTTCGCACCCATCGAGTGGTTGATTCTGTCGGCCGCCAGGCGCGCAGAACTACCAAGGCGGTACTCATGAAGAATCAGCAGTCGAAGACCTTCTCGCGAAATAGGCTCAGATTCGCCGCTTGTCGAAGCCATAGTGGTGATAACCAGACTAGTGAAGAGTCCTTCACACTCCATCTATATACCCTTACCATGGACTGTCCCACAATTCTTTACAGGTTTCTACAGGAAAAAACAAAAAGTGTCCCAGAACTTCCCGTCCAACCTAATAGAAACGGAACACTTGCAACACACCCCGGAGAGTGGGACCATTTACGTAACCTTTTACTTCCATGCGTATCCGACCGTGGCGGACGACGGGGCGGGCACTTCTGAGGCTCCGCCCCTTCTCTTTACTTTAGGAGCTGTCTCTTAGCCGGATTTTCACCTAAAACTTTGCATACGACCCTTATTAAACAAATACAACATAAACATATGGGTAACAGAGAATTTGGTTTTCCAGTGCACGATTTCTTTTAAAGACACCGTAAGGGAGTAGTTTGTAAGGGAGTAGTTTTGGCCTACGGTAGAACAGACGCAGTGTGGACGAGTTCAAGTGGCCGACATTGCACAAACTCGCCAATTTGACGCCTTGGCATGGTGCCAAGAGAAGATGTTTCCATTATAAAGTTGTTCATTCCTTTTACCTTCTCCTTTGTTCTTTCTTATGTTGATTCTAGATGTACTTACATGGATGCTAATGTAGTTGGGAATGGCCACTCCACTGCGCTGGGAGTCAGGTGCTACAACTAAAGTTGGCCCGCGGCCGTCTCCTACAGCGGACAACTCGGAACGCCAGTGCGATGATGCGAATGAGGCGCGAATACACACCGCAGCGATGCACTTTTGAGTTCGGGTTTTTTCACCGATTATCGCTTTTAACCTTCTGCGCTCGTTACAAAATGCTCATTTCTTTGTATTTTTCTCTTGTTTCGAACCCCTTCCGGTTCCTTTAAGGTGCCTTTGATGTAAAGAGTGGAAGGCACACACAGTAGCATCACCTATACGTTTGGCAGTGTGTGTGTCACGCTGTCCTTATGTCAGGATTAATGCACCAGGGGTATGACGCGAGCGCCATTCTCCGTTGAACCCAAAGAAGTTACCATGTCCTACGTCTGAAAAGTAATCATATTGGGTCCAAACTGGATATAGCCCTCTAGCTCGCACGTATCGCATGGTACGTGAACCGCCGCGGGGCGAAAACCTGACGTAAGGTATACTACTCGACTGGCACCAGCGGATCAGTGAAATTTCACAGCGTCACTAGACACTCAGTTACCCATAATTCAATGTGTTCTGTGAGAATCGAAACATAGCTATCGCTGAAAGTAGCTAATTGATTGATTGTTTCTGCACATACCGACTAAACTGAAATGTAAGCCAGCGATACGACAGTGATCAGCTTCGATGCCTCTCGCACGCACTACACCCACGCATCGCGATTCTAAATTATCCGATCGTAAACAGACAAAGGGGATCACCTGTGTTCGTATCTAGCACCGATATCGAAAACAAGTTTCAGGCTATTCAATGAATCCAATCCAAGTGACTATCACCGCTCACTCCTCGAAAAGCAGACAGACGACAATCGCCTTTATAACCAAAATTCAACTGAGAACCCAACAGGCTCACAAGGCCAAGTAAGAACTGTCGCGAAGTCGAGCACTAAACTCCACGACAGTGGGCTGGTGTGTGGTACGGCCACAATTTTACACGGTTTGGAGATAAAATTCTAACCCTAGTATCTGCCCTGCTTGATTGGATCTTTCGGATCAACCAGACTCCTCCCTCTCCTCTAAGCCACACCCTCACCGATCTAAGCCACACCCTCACCGAAAGCCACCAATCGCATAATTATCTAGGGGCATGTTTCCTTTGTAGACTGTCCTTACATAATAATTAGCCCCTAGTCTTAATTGTGTATGTGGGTTGGTATTCCATTACACCCTGACAATTTTTTTGTTGAAGGAAACATCAGAAAAACGCTAATTATTGAGGGGCAACAATTTGTAGAGAAAGCATGCCCCTGCTCGTTTGTTCTATTGGTGGCTCTCAGTGAGATGGTGTGGCTTGTTCAAGAAGAGGGGTCCGGAAAAGTAAGGCAGGTCAATTCCCTGCAGCCCGAAGGTAATTTTCCTGGAGTAATATGAATAAAGTAAAAAAGTATGGTAATAAAGTAAGAATAATAAAATAATATATAAATACAAATCGCAAAAAATGCTTATAATACTCTACTGAGATGTTGTAATATGAGCGTGAAAGATTTTAAGGGTGTATCCCCATCAAATACCGTAACGTGTTGTGTAACTTTCGCTCTCATTATCTTAACGCTCAGACACCTATTTAGTAGGAACCATGACATATCAGCATAGTCCACCGATGTTGTGTGACGGTGACCGATCGTATTTGTTCGACTTTGGGATTCGTTTAGACGCGACAGGTCGATCGGCAAGTGAAATCGCGCAATCGCCATAAGAATTGGACATCTCACGCGTCTCTTTGATCAGTTCACTACTATAATGGCCGGCCCGATTCTTCTTCAATAGGTCTTTCGTTAATTAGATGGACCTTGAACTCGGGACCTGGATTATACCACTTCCTTTTCTTGTGTTTCCCCGCTTATTGGAAAATACCAATATTTTTTTTGAAAATTACTATTTTGTTTAATTTTTGATAATTTTTTATTATTTATGTTTTCTGCGGAATATTAATATTTTCACTTCAGTAGTGCAATTCTCTGTTGTTTGCCGATTTCAGCTATTTGCATCGCCTTATCTGCTGTTGCATGATACCCGATTTATTACGGTAGCATGGATGATATAGCGTAACTCGCTTTCCACCGCGAATCTTCTCACTTATTTCAATGAATTGTGTCTTCTCATTATTTTGATAAATTGTGTAATAACGATTCAAATTGTGCGATAACGATTCGATAAAAAGATTTCCCTATCGCTATCCCATCAAACTAATGACTGTCACCACGCAGGTGCTTTCTGGGTGATCGATCAGCATTGCAGTTTTTCACTTCCACGATGACATGACTTTTCTCCCTTCAGTTAATGATTTTTTTTATTTATCAAAGAGTAATGGGGCGGGCGAGCGAGCGTGATAGCGAACAAAATAAGAGCAAAGTTTTCTTTGAAGTGTACCAGAAGGTCTACCGTCATTCTAGCCGTTTTATGCTCCCAGCCGCACCCATTTGAAGCTTCGAGTGCACCTGACGTCACAGAGGAGAATAAGCCCTACTTCGAAGTAGGTTGAAACATAATTTCTGTCACAAAATGACTAAAAATTTCGGTTTTATTTTTCTTCATCCGTGTGTAACTTCAGTCAACAAAATAGGTACCACTATGATCAACAATATATTGCCAGCGAATAGTGAGATTAATCTAGATGCCTTGCTTGTAGAAGTCTGGGGATTCCTTGTCGAAGAAAGTCTGGAGGCCGATTTCGAGATCATCGTCTTCTTTGAACTGCCGTCCGTCCAGGAAGTGGCTCAGGGATCGGAATAGGTGGTAGTCAGTTGAGGTCATGTCCGAAGAATACGATGGGTGGGGAAGTTCGTTCAACCAAGGTCCTGGATCTTTTGACACGTCAGCTTTGCCACATGTGGGCGAGCGTTGTCGTGGAGGAAGAAAGCTCGGTCCATTTTCCGGTAAGTTTTGCAGCTACGGTCGCCTATTGCCTGCAGTAGAGATCGGCAGTGACTGTCGTGTTGGATGACAACAGTTCCCGAGGAATAATGCCCGATGCGCACCACCAGAGGGGTCTTCTTCGGGTGCAGATCGCTTTTCGGCATAGGATATCCAGAATCGTCCGCTTTCATCATTGCCGACCATGGGGTGATTGATGTAGAGGGAGGGTCCACTTCTCGTCGCCAATGACCAGGTTGCTAAGCCATGTGTCGTGCGTTTGAACGAAAGAAGAGGGACCGCGATGTCGGACTGCATTTGGAGCCCTCTTGCGACATTGTCGTAGATTCAGTGCCAGTTGAAGCCGTAGAGAACATGGATGTGTTAATCAGCAGTCCTTTTCAATCGTTTTATATACCCCAGTGCCAAATATTCCAGAAGCTCCCACAAATTTCCCCAGGAAAAATTAAAAGTGACAGCGATGAAGCATACAGTATTCACGGTGGCGGATGTTGGGCAGACACAAACCTCTGTCGAGGCTTTCTCGGTGGGGCTCGTATTTTGAGTTGAAATGCGGGGTCGTTTTTTTAGAATTTTTCTCAACCAACACTCGACACCTACACACCCTTGAAGGGGAGTCCACGTATATTTAGGAAATTTTGGGCCAGCCGGTCATTCTATAAAAGTCTCCAATTGATGATCATACATCGGAGTGATGATGATTCAAAAGTGATGCGAAACTGGTACCATGTCAACCATTTCAACAATCTCTGAAGGGAGGACTTTCTTGGCTTGAGTGGTACTACATTTGATCCTTGAATCCTTGGACGATACTAGTGGGTATGCCACCTCTTGCTACACCATGTATGTACTCATCGGCACAGTATACCGAAAATCAGCCACGCGATCGGGACGATAAAGCCTTGAAGCCAAAATAAAGAAGATAGAGGGATAATAAATAGAGCGCAGATAGTTCCATACGAGATCAGAAGCCTAGCGTAGCTCATTCAGACTCTGCCATCGTAACATTGGGCGCTTCAAACAGAATAATGACGTATAGAGGGCCAAATGATCGTGTACGGCTTTGACAACTGCTGATAGATCGAGAAAAAAGGGAGTTCTTCATTCCACCAGAACCTCTACCTGAGATGAACTGTTCCGACTTTTGCACAGAATTGACAGTGAGGGAGAGATATAAAATGTGCTCTCGAAATCTCACCAACATTTGAACATTGTTGCTACGAGAAGCGTTGAGACATTCTCGTAACCGACTCAGCCTTCTTTTTCGGTTTCATTCGGTATGAGCGTGTCCTTGGATGGACACTTCCCCTTTTGTATGACATACACTCTATGGAAAGGAATTGAGCATGGCGCTAGAAAAGTCGTCGATATATGGGTACCTGATCCGTAAACCTTTTTCCGTGCAACAAATGTATATCGGGAATGAAGTAATCAGTGGCCCTTGCCCTATCCTCGCCACACGGATCTTGAGTTCGGGTACCTCAATCTTGGGTAATTATGCGTTATCAAATGTTGTATTTTATATACAGATACAGCAAGGAGGAAGAGATCAGCCACGCTTAAGTTAAACAATGCATCAGTTCTGCGTTAAGTCCTCGAGTTTCCCTCTGGATGCGGTCCCTCAATGCTGGCGCTGTTCTTACCTTTCCTTATATTCATGTTCAAGATCCCCGCTAGTCTCCTGTTTTATCCTCTGTCGTTCTCTTGAGTGATCGTGAACCTTCGAACGTCGATCTTGCTTCCTGATCACGTGCTCTAATCGAGCTTTTAAACCTCGCACTTCCCTCTCGATTCTAGCCTTTCACGATTGACATCTCTTTTGCTTGACTTTGAAATGCTGCATCAATCTCGAAAATCCAATCTTTTTCTGACTCCTTTCCATTTATTGTTCGATCAATCAGTTGACCTCTTGCTTAGCTTTATTGGCTGCACTCAATTCTTTCTCGGTTTCTTATAAGTCGAACCCTGTTTAGTTCTGACCAGGGCTCTGCCGGGGTAGTGGTCGTGTCCGTTCCATGGAGACGCAAGTCCAAATTTTCCAACCGCTTGTTGATGTACCTGATATCGAAAGCTAACTTCGTTAAGTGAGAAGAAGAAAATTATTCCCGAAACTGCTTGAATTCGTCTTGTAGCTGCGAGAATCTTATTCCAACGCTCCTCACGTTTATGGACGCTCTGGTGACCGTTGGCCTACTCCATATGCTCCTTTACCTTTTCCATTTGGTTGAAGCGAGCCATGAGGATAATCACCTCAGCTTTGAGTTTTTTCTGGCTTAGCCTCAGTCGACTCATGCATGTTAACAGTGCTTTATGTACCTTCACCAAATGTGCAAGATGGTCAATACGCTTTACACTTCAGGAGGCGCAGATACCGTAACTGCTTGAACGCGCTGGTCGACTTAACTCGCGGCTAGCTGATGGATTCTGCTTACTTGATTGAGGAGTCCCTTTAGTATGGCTCCATAGCTCCACTTCCCTTGAAAGGAAGATCGTCATCAGATGAAGACGATGATGACCGGAAACGTTTTGACGATGATGACGTCACATTTGAACTGACATTGAGCTCGTTGATGTCCTCACTCCGGATTCCATTGAGCTGCTGCCGAATCCCACCACTTCTGGTGGCTCTTCTGTAGGCGCATCATCATGAGTGGAACCTCTTCCTGACATGAGGTATCCCAGTCTGGATGGGATAAGTCTAAGGTAAAGGAAGACCTGCATCAGCTGCCAATCTTCTGTCCTTCTGTCCAGGAAGGATTACAGATCGGCACTCGACTAGAACTTCCGATGTTGACAACGAAATGTTGCGGTCGTGAGAAACTGCTCGTCTTCTTTGCTGGGAGCGCCGTAGCGTTGGTTTTGAGATGGTGACGATTTCAGCCACGGGAATTTTCTAGGCTTTTCCGTACGAGTCCTCCATTTGAAGTTCGCTTACTCAATAGGCTTTTTGAATGGCCGCTGAGAGCCAAAAGTGGTAATGGTCAGCTCAACAGACTTGCTATCGCTGAAGGTAATCAACGAGATGTTCACTAACAAATGAGTGATCGGCCGCCGTATCGAGCATTTCATAGACGATCTAGAAGGCTTCATTTTTGGGAACCATATCTTGCGCCTGTCCTACAAGGTTGTGAACGCTAGTCCCGATTTGGTGATGTTTTACGTACACAGCCATGTTTGGGACCTCATCCTCTACTTCCTCCTCGTTGTGATACAATGGTGTTCACCTTGGATAATATCGAAAATTTCGGTCGTTTCGTGGTGGTCTTATCCTGGGTTTGAGAGGGGCCTTTCACGTCTTGACCTTTCGAAGGCTTCACTGGTGGAGAAAAAAGTTGTATGCATACAGAAGTGTGGTGGCCGTACTGTTTACATAGTCGACAAGGCCCTCCCGGAAATTAGCTGACTATATGGTCCTCGGATCCAGAGTTATGACATAGATTTCCCATTTCAATGACCTCTAGGCGTTCTTCTCTTGTTGCGACGTACCCGCAATTGCTGGAAAAATGACTCTGATTGAAGCAGTAGTAACAACTACGGTTGTTCGTTTTTTGATACCTTAGTTGGGACTTAGATCCTCTTTCGAATCCTTTGAGAACTGCATCGTTCTACGATTTTCCTTCCTCTTTTTAGTTCGGCTACCAATCTCGAGTTCCATCGCAATGTAGCTTTTTGCGGCAGCTAAATGTGGTCGTGTCCGTTTGTTACTACTACTGAGTTACTCCCTGGTCTTTTCTGCTCCTTCTTCAGTAGCGCCTGACGTTATATGTTTTCTGGGAGCTTTCTGTGAAGTTGCCTCTAAAGGAAGACATTGTTGAGTTTTCACCCTTCAGAGGAAGTATGCCACGATAGAAGAGAGCTTTTCACACAGTTCCTCCTGATTCTCTAAGTACTCGCTCAGTGCTCGCATGACAGCCAAATCTATGGAGATCCCCCTCCTTTTATACCACGGATAATGGGCAGAGAAGACAATATGCTAACGTTTCTCTCTTTCTCTTTTTTTTTATCCTATCAGCCTAAGCATATTTTAGCTCACAATATATCTCTATAAGTATACTAGTAGTAAAGTAGGAAATCAGGAACCAGTTTGACAAACAGTTCGTGATTAGGGGAAAAGCATTCAAATTAAACTTTCTACCCTAATGTGCAAAACAGGCAAGGACTTGTCTATCGAATGATCCACACTCACAAACGATTTCCTCACTCAGCTACAGCATTGGCCTGACGTCAAGTTTCAAATTACCATTAAAAACTTCTACATAAATCTTCACTTGGAATCGTGCTTGCGGGTGTTTGGTATCATGCTAGGCGATGAGGATACTTGCCTTGCTTGGCAATTGATTATATCGAGGTGATATGTACGTACATGGCATGTATGTATATGGTACCGAATAGTAGATGTTGAAATTAAGGCGCAGCATTTTCTATGACGTTAGCGCACAACTGTGAGACAACACACTTTCTACCAACTTTTCAAATGGTAATAATATGCAACACTTCGCTCTTTGCCGAGTCATCTAACCAATGTAATTATCAATCGCTCAAAATCACCTCAAAGGCACCGCCAGGGGTAAGAAGAAAGTGAGAACTGGGAAACATATTCTTTGAGAAAGAACACTCCAGTGCAGAAGGGGTGATCAGTGTCGAAAATCCCTTTAAAGCGCCCTTTTGTCTTTATCGCGATTTCGCATTGCTGCCTAGCTTCCGCCAGCTGTGTTGCTGCTAGAGCGGGGTAACTTCAACGGCTGTCCAACTTAGCCCCTCGCCCGCCTGCATCTATCCTCGCCGACTAGTGATGCAATGGTGGGCAAAAGCCACGATGAGAAGGTGTGTTTAAGTTTACTATTCCGGGATTTCTGAGCGTTTTATTCCGTTCTACTCTACTGTTACACAACTGATCCCTCGACTTTCATGTTCCACAAGTATTTCACAGTCGAGTAACATTACTCATAAGGGTCTTTAAAAAATCGGGCAGACCTTCAAGTGTACCACCCAAACGCCTGTCATCCTTGACGACATCTCATGGCGCTGGTTGGCATCGCGAATGAGATTGCGAACCATCCAAGATATGGGATGTCTTCATTATCCGACGGATAGAAGTGATCTTGACAATGAACACATAATCCCAGCGTTAGTGGATTTCTTTACTATTCGGCCTATATTCTCGCTAGCACACGTGAGTCGGCGCTCCACCCAGAAAATCAGTTTCGAAGGCCACTGTCCTTGGCAACGAATCCCCCTTTACAGGCCTTCATACTCGTTCTGAACCAAGAGCAATGCATTCCTTCGACTAAACTCAAAGTCTGGAATAGGGGGAAATGAGAAGTATGTTCCAAGGATCCATCCATTATCCGTGCACTTCATTTCTTGATCTTTGATCCAATTCGAACTCCAAGCTTTGAAGACGCTTGCTGATCTTTTCATCACACATGACTTTTTTCCTGGCATGATTTCGGTATGCTCCTATGATTCGTTACCTACACAGTGAATCATTTGTGCTACAGTTCCCTACCACACTTGCCTGCTGATTACTTGAGCATTATTGTTCTGTGTTTTTTATTCACATTGGAGTTGCTCGAAAAGTATCCCTCAGCCGTTTGCGAAATGCGAGCGTTACAAGCTGGTCGGGTGACCGATTCTCAGTCGCCATATATGCACAGGAACCGAGAGAAACACTCACACTCCCACAAATTCCTTCTGTATCTCTATTTCAAAGCTTTTGTATGGCTTGAATTGCAGAGGTGATAGTGCAGTTCGATTTTTCAGCAACGCGCGGCAGAAACAGTGCAGCGAAAGGGGCGATTGGTTCACAGTTCGCTCGCACTGCCACAACTGCACACACGACGCTTAGCGTGGCCGGCGTATAATTCACTCCAAGTGTTTTGAACTAACTTTTTATTCCTACTCTTTCGCTGATTCTCCTTTTCATTAATTCACTTGTTTGCTGTGGTTTGTTGTGTCACTTATTTCACATTATCAGGAATGGATGAAATACACCCTACGTGACAACAAATGACAATTACTTAGCCTGTCGTCTCGTACAGCAGCGAATGGGAAAGATGATGTGTGTAGAATGCAGTGATGCGCGGGATGGGAATAAAAGTGTCGCGTTTTCAACCCGAGTTTCGCTACCGATCACCCCTTCTAACCTTCTGACCTCGAACGTTCTTTTTTGACGCAAACATGTCTCCCCGATTCCCTGTTTTTCTCTACTCCTTCCGGTGCCATTGAACTACCTCTTGAACTGTTCTCTGTGGCGATTCCCCATATCGAGGGTACAGTTATCTCGCTTATGGGTACGGTATCAATTCAGGGTCTCCATAACATTAGCGCAGCTATGCTGACGATGGATGTACCGGTGATTTGTGAAGTAGCCATCGGAAGCTCAACTATCCATTGTCACAACACCGGCTAATAAGTCGTTGTACATCAGATTCTGCCTTGTTCGAGGTTCATGCCCATCCATGGTCGACGATTGGGAATCAGGTTCGGCCGAGACGAGACAATAAATATTGACTGGCATCTCCTTATCCCTCTTAGACATGATGCAAGCCATTTAGCCCTAAAAAGATATTTCATGTCTAACAAGGAGAAAAACGCATAGGACTGATCATCTGTGCCGCTGATCCTCCTATCCCTTGCTACGTAGAAGTTCGTTCACTTCACTACAGCACAATATTAGGTTGTAAGGAAAGTTCTGGCCGCTTTTTCGCGTTCACAAGATAAATTCAAATATCAGAGCGCGTCAGCATGAATCAGCTTACATGTACTGCTCCTTAGATAGATAAAAAGTTGCTCTTCCTAAATATACGTTTTATTTGGAATGCCACAAGTTTTCGAATTATCAGGGAAATTTCAAAGTACTGCGAAAATGGCACTTTTAAGATGACTTCACGAGTTCTTGTTTAGCCGAGTCCCAGCGAAGGTGAACACAAATGTCAATACTGCAAGAGGAGGGGATGATGCATTTCATGAAACACTTTGTCCCTGGTTTCAGAAGTGCAGAAATGAGAACGAGTTGCTCAAATTTTCAATTGATCGAATCGCTTCAACTAAAACAGCAGGAAGCGATGAGCGTCGTATTTGCAGAGGATATCCACAAATATTGGCCCTCAACAAGCAAATTAAGTTGACCACCTCAAGTAGATTTGATTTGAAAAAAAAACCAAAAAATGGGTGCCCCGCGACCCCTCAGAGGAGCTATGGGCAAGCGCATTTTTCACAAAACCTCTTCCAGTAATTGAAGCAGTTGCACGCTGAGACCCTCACTTTTTCATCATATTCACCAGATCTAGCGCTATGTAAGCCCCTCTTTCCCAAACATCTGGACAGCTCCTTCAGTAGCAGTGTGTTCACAAAGAGCGGCGATATGGAGTCGACCTTTTTCATTTCGCACGATATAAGTCATCAGTCCTTCATCAAATTGAGATATATAGGTATACATATTGTTGTCATGAGTGTAGCGAATCGAATGGTGCTCATTCTGTGAGAAAAGATGCACTTTGAGCCGAGTTATGATCTCCTAAAATTGAAATTTCAAAAACCGGCCAAAACATCCCTCACAACCTAATAATTCGAAATCCAGCTTCCCCTCCTACCTTCATTTCATTTACTCCCACTTTCTTTTCTCACTTTCGCTCTTCATCCTCATAGGTATGCCGTCGTGCTTCTCCCACTCCGCTCATTATCTCACGCATGCAACGACCCTCTTCTCGCTGTTGTGCCCCCTCTTCTCTCAAACTCAGTAAATGAATATAATTCAGTGGCACACTACCTCAGAGACCACTGGAGAACAGCAGGGTCAGGCTTGCTCGGGTGAAGGCATCGCCAACGGTGCGTCGTATTCTAGATTTTGGGGATTGCATTTTTGTCAAGCTTTTTAGATAATACCAGACTCGAAAATCGACAACTACGCATAGTGGTTGATCGAGGAGATTTTGGGCCGGTTAGCCGATCTCTGAAAAAAGTCTTCAATTGATAAGAACATTTATTGTTAGTACTAAGTGACAATGCTATACTACAATGCAATCGATTCGATATTTAATTGACTACCTCTTATTTCTATTCGGGGACGGCTCAAGTGTAGGAAGTCGCGTCATATGCGTTGATTAAGTGGGAGGGTGGGAGGTCGTATTTTCTGAAAACTTCTTTGATGCTGGGTAGCCTACCATGGTTATGGCAGGGATTCATGTTCAGCCCAAATGTCAAAACATAACAGAGTAGTGGCCCGACCACTGTGCGATAGTGTTCATTTCGCAGTTATTATTATACTACATTCCTTTTCGTCTATACGTACTTCGGAGGCTTTGGCTGATATTTGATTTTTGATTGATTCAATTATCGTTTCCATATCTCAACATGCGAAAGGATATGTACGTGTCCAACTTTATACGTTTCATACATGGCCTGCCATTATTACCAGCTCGTGATCCAATTCATTGCAATACCTTCCCAAACTTTTGTTCATGGGCACCATGGTGGGACGCTCCTCGAAACCCTTCTCTGGTTGAACCCGTGAAACTTTCAGCTTATTTTTTAAATTCAGATAGCGAACCACAGTCATGAGGAATGCCAATGTCTCCGTTCCGTCAACGTCATCGCCTGACGAAGTTAGAATCAAGGCGAGTTCCATCATTTCCGAATTTCCTTTCTTGACATCATTCTGTCTATTCGCTGAGAATTCTTTTTTTCATGAGTGAATCAATGAGAAGGAAGAAAAAGATGATTCTGTGACAATTCCACTAGTATGACACTGGAATCGATTCCTGGGTCTGTGCTCGCGCACCCTAATAAACACACCTACTTCTATCTGCTTACCAAACTCTTATGGGTGGATAAAAACCTCCCGCGAATCGCTTCACAGGCCAAATCGCATCAAATGACACTAGTCACAGGTAGAGTGTCTGGTGCATCCCGTCGAGGGATTGATTGGTACCGATGACTTTATCCTTGTCCTTTACTACTTACCTTCAGGAGAAAGGCTAACCTGAGAAACCAATAAAGAAAAAAAGGGGTGGGAACTCCGTATGGTAGGCAGTCTTGATCGCTACTTCTTTCGGATTGTACCGTAGACTGTCACAATCCATCATGGAATGGAGGGTGTGGTTTCGATATGGGGTAGGGAGAGGGGCGGGTGTAATCAAATGCATTTACAAACACACCACTCGATGATGAAGAAAGCTCCGCAAGTGATTGAGAAAATTTTCAAAAAGACGATTTGTGGCGAAATCCACCTTGAAATGGGCGGGCGCCGTGGGGTTTTCGTTGCTACATCGTTGAGCTGCGTCAGTTTCTTATGGCCGTTACTGTGAAAGGCAAGCGACGTGAACGGGGTGGGGTCAACTGGTCGAGCGAGTTGTTTGTAGTTTTATCATTAGAAAGAGCAACAACCACATCATATAAGAACTTCCGAAGCTTCCAGCCTGCAATCTTTGAAGGTCCCTCACGATACTAGCCCAATGCATACTGAGCGGAATTCTAACCGACTGCAGCAAGCTGTGCTTAAGGCGCCGCGAGTCCGTCGCGAAAATTCGACCAATCGACTCCCTGAACGGCTGGGTGGTTTAGTTACCGTTGCCATGTACATCATACGCTAAGCATCTGTGGCAGTTTTGACATGTCCTTGAATCTCAGGTTTGTGACACCTTCATTCCCTTCTTTCTCTAGGACTGCACTAGTGAGCACCTCGACATTAATATACCATAGTCGCCCAAGCCACGCTCGCCGTCGCTGACATTCAGATTTCCCGGAACAGCAGCCTGAATAGCCCTTTTCGGCTGATTTTGTAACCGGTAATGATGTCTCATCCCACTACTCTTGCTGCCTAAAGGTTTGGCGGAGGTTTGGCAGACAGTTTGACCATAATATCGATATATTCGATTCATATGGTCGCATAGCACGGAGGTGGTGTAGCGACAGATGTCGCGGCCCCCACACTTATGGTATGACGATCAAATCCCGCACCGATGCCCGTCTGAATCAATCAAACCCTCCATCCCTCCGGAGGAGGTAAATCGGCGCCAGACTCGTTTGGTAAAATGAACTGACTTATATATCAACTGGCCCCCGCAACTCAATGTTGTATAGGCTAAATCGCCTTCTCTTCCCACTACATTTCTGAATGAACTATAATGCGCGGCGCATCCCAGTAAGAGAATGATTAACGCCGAAGACTTTATACTTCATCCTGACTATTAATGCCTCCAGTTTCAGACACCACGATCACGGAGGGAGAACAGGCTCTTGAAGCAAGGTTTTGTCGACGACAACAACGAAGATCTGTCCTATTTTCATTTCTCAGTACTTTGGCCAGCTGCTGCATGTGCATTATTTTCAATGACGTTTTTCATTGGTACGATAACTTCACCAATGTTCAATGAGTAACTTATGGAACAACCACGTAACTATTTAGTCGCCATCGCTGCCTCATTGCACACAGACTACATTCCTACAGAGAAGGAAATAAAACGATCCTTTTTCGCAGCATACGGCAGCTCATTTTACCAATGTAATGTGAGTTGCTTTTGTTTAAGTCATTATCCTTTTGGTGCATTGTTGGAGCTGATCATCCAAACACGTAGTTCACCATTCTATACGTATTAGGTTGTCCCAAAAGTCTTGTCGTATTTTTTTCGATCATCACTTTTTATTTTTTTTTTCGTCCAACAAATAACAATTAGGCAACAACGTAGTGACCACTGTTATCGGCAACCCTCTGCTACTTCATAGGAAAATCGTTGATTCCCTCCTCCCAGAACTCTGTGTTCTGAGAGTCGAAGAAGTCAGCGATCGCCATCGCAAGCAAGTCATAATCAAGGAATTTTCTTTTGGCGAGGAAGGATTCGAGAGGATGGGTAAGGTGTTGGTATGGCGGGTGGGGCAGGATATCCCAGCCGAGCTCCTGTAGCTTGGCCTGGGCACTTTTCGCGAAATCGGAGGAAATTGGAGCGGGCGTCGTCATGCAAGAGGGTGATCGCGGACCTTTTTCGGCGCTTTTCTCGAACAGCAACGGCGAGCTGCTGGAGCTGGTGGGTGCATACGGTAGCGGTGACTGTCTCGCCTTGTACCACCATCTCGCGGAAAAGCATTCCTTCCGCGTCCCAGAACCAGCACAGTCCCAAGCGTGGTTTGTCTTTCATGTCAATCTCGCCGTTGCTGAAGCTGATGAACCAGCGGCGCACGGTCTCGTAGCTCACACATCCCTTGCCCAATGCAGCGTTGATGGAGTCGCAAGCTTCCGTCGTTCTGGTGCCGCAAGACCGCTCATAATAGATGGCACCGCGAGTTGGGTGGGTATCGACAACGGGCATTGTAGCTCACTCCACGGGATATGATGGGTCGATATGAATTTTCCTAGAAAGCTTAGGGAACGTTATACCATATTCCTGAACCGCCTGGATCTGCCTCGAAGTGAACAAGAGTTACTGATTTTTTGGAAAAATACGACAACACTTTTGGGACAGCCTAATATTTGATCCTTTTCGTCTATTCGCCCACTTGTTTACCCGATCGACAGTTCTGAACCATGCATACATAGGTGTTCATCGTACAATCAATGTATCACCAGCAGAGTACACTGAGAGTCGATGATTGCTCCACAGGGGGTCGTACTTGACCGGATAGGATATGGGGAGTCGTACCTTCAGAGGTCAGCGATAAGCACTCAAATCTAAATTTTCAATAAGCGGATGAGAAGCAATGGTTATTTCATCGCAAGCCCGTGTGACAAAATGTAAAATAAGTATATTTTTGCCTCAGGAAAGGATATATACTAGCAATAAGACTCATTGCAACCTAGAATATCAACGGGGCGCCAGCGTCATTGCCTTTCATCCACGTTACGAAGCAGAGCAGCCCATCTGGCTTTAGGAATTCTTGTTGCCTTGGCACAAAGCTTCCGTAAAAAAGTCTAATCATCGAGCCGGCAGTCGTCCAGGTCCGACGTTCCGAGAGATCCAGTTGGTAACCACTCTTGTTCAACTGTCATATCGCATGACGTGTCT
Source organism: Trichostrongylus colubriformis (assembly GCA_963978905.1). Taxonomy (NCBI): domain Eukaryota; kingdom Metazoa; phylum Nematoda; class Chromadorea; order Rhabditida; family Trichostrongylidae; genus Trichostrongylus; species Trichostrongylus colubriformis. Next base: position 38,597,728 of record OZ022259.1, read on the forward strand.
GGCCCATCTAGTCTTCTATTCTTTGACAAATACGCAGAGTCACTAATCTTCGATCGTCGACGAATTCCGAAACTTCACTTCGGATTTCCCTCTACGTGTATCGGAATATTTCGAACAAGGTCCTTCCCTTTGCGCCTTGGATGGTGCTGACCGCATGGCTCATCCACGCAGAGTCCAAGTCTCTGAAGCATGTGCAGGGGCAGTAACGAAGCAAAGTGGAGCCTAATATTTTTGTCTTTTTCATTACTCCCTCTACGGTCTCAAAGACTCAGCGAGCTTCTTTTTTTTCCTGCTCAGTTTTTGCGTCAAGACGTTCGTCATATTCGCTTCCCGACCTAGATGCACGCAGCTAAAGCATTCGGCGATTCCACAAATCTTGCTAACAGTCGATATCCTCATTCAGCTGTAGCAGTGGCCTAGCATCGAACCTCGAATTACCAGAAGACTGTTCCAGGAGAAATCTTCACTTGATATAGTGATTGCGGGCGTTTGGTATCATGTTGACCGAGGAGTCACTCGCCTGGCATAGTAATTGTTTGTATAGAGCTGATGTGCACGTGACATGTTTGTACATACAGTCCATTTCGGAGTGCCTAAAAGGGCGTGGCCTACGGACTTGGGTGAAGGTGTATCACACTCTTTTACTCCGCCACACACTCTCGCTCTTGCCACGCACTCTCACTCTCCCCACTCACCCATGTCCGTAGGTCACGCCCTATCAGGCGTTCCGAAATGGAGTATATGGTGCCGAATACATGTAACGGCGTAGCACCTCCACTTATATTAGCCCTTACCTATGGAACAACAAACCTTTGACCAACTCCTCAACTGATAATAATAATAATAAGCAAAATTCACTCTTTTATCTGCTGAGTCATCTAACCACGCGCTGTAACCGTAACTGTCGGTCGCTTGGGATCACATTGAAGGTGTTGCTGGGGGTAAGGCCGCGTTTATACTCTGTGGTACCGGCGGCAGGGCATGGCTGTGTGTCCCTGCTTCTCCGCCTATGCCATCATGTCTCGTCCTCGCACCTCCCCCGTGCCACTCCGCCTCGTTGCCTGTAAATGAGCCACATCCAGCCGGCGCTGAGTATGAACGCGGCCTAAGGAGAAATTGAGAGCTAGGAAACTATATTCTTTGTGAGCGAATATTCCAATTCAGACGTGGTGATTCCTGGTGAAACTTCACTGAAAAAGCGCGCCTCGGGCTCTTTACCGCGATCCCGGAGCGCTGGGCGGTCGCGCTGCCTTGCATCCACCAAGCGCGTTGCTGCAAGGACAGGCGACGTTCGCGCCCGGCTGATTAATCCTCATCTCGTGTGCATGTACCCTCACGGCTAATCATTCAAAGAAGGCGAATTTAAAAAAAATAAGAGGGTTCTCGGGTTACTATTCCTTGACTTTTTGATCGTTTTGAAACATTCTTTCTCTACTGTCATGCTACTGATCACCATTCATATTTCACAATTATTTCACCATTGGCCACAATCACCCCTTCCGCTGTCTTTGATTAACCAAGACAACAGACTCAGTTTTTTTTATCATGGCACGTAGAACATCTTGTGATATACATTCTCTGGATTCATATGTTTGATGGGATGTCCCTCCGTTGAAATTAATTCCTTACATCGGCGTATGCTGGTCGATTCACTTATTGCCAAGTTTGTGGCACCTCCGCAAAACTTGTACCTCTGACTCTCCTTCTCATACATTTTCACTTGCATTGATAGTTTACGAAGTAGACTGGAAGTGAGGGATATTAATGTGGTCTAAAAAATTCTCCGCGCTCTGCGCATTTATTTTTTCCAGAAGACCTGACCTAATGAGTGTACGTGCTACTTTTTTATTACTGACGTTTATCGTTTTTGGTTATGTTTCATCAAGGACTGCTCCTAATTGTACTGAACTGGTCACGGGGCTATTTCTCATGCGCTAACTTTTTCTTTGCTGTTGATAGCCTTGCTTTCGTAGAAGTGGTTTGTTATTGAAGTATGCCCATAGTTAAGAAGATTTTGCTATGACTATTGGATGCTCTTTTCGTCACCGACACCCGCGAGTCTCGGTGACCTACTTCTACCTGTTTTGTCTGTTCCACGAGGACCGTCGGTATAATCGTGTTTCGGAGTTCAGACAGATTCCTATGACCCCATCTGTGGCGTAAGGGCACCATTGCCGGGTGGTGCATGTAACAAGGCTGGTGCCATTCGTGGGTGCATCAGGTTCGAGGAGCTTGACTCCTTTTAGGCGGAGGCTTGTTGACTCTGGAGGTTTTTTGTTTACAATCCATCATCGATGCGGATGACTAGAAAGCTTATTGTTTTATCATTCGGTTCTGTCAAAGCACGAAAAAAGGAGCGCCAGTCCATTTGACCAGTTTGTTTTTGTCATTCCCTCTTATCTCGTATCACTTGCCAGTCCACCGGCGCATACATAAATAGGTAAATAAAAGATTTGGGTATGGTGCAAGAGAAGCAGATGCGGTGTCGAGCCACACGGTTCTTGGATTCTAGTTCCCGCAGTCCTCATTACGGAAGCAGCGAATGTATCGCGTTTGCAGCCGCATCGGCACCTTTTGACCAACTTTTGAAATCTTGATGACATGCGTGAGCTCCCACTTTATCAAAAAAGGGCGGTAGGGTTAAAACCTTCTCATCGTGATTGTTTTTAGGAAGTGAACGCATCTGAGCATGACAGTAGCCCTGTACATCGCTCTGATCCGCACTAATACTGTACTTGAATCATTTAGTCGACTTTACCGATGCCAGTGAATGGTCTTCCATCGATTCTGAATCTGTTCGAAATAAACGTCATCGGCAATATTCTCTTTCGATTATGTGTGTGCATACCGATGGTTGTTCGGTTATTCATCACAAATTGCCACAGGTAAGAGGCTTTCCATCGACTTTCTGAAGGAGAATCCAGGCTGTATTTGTCTTGGAATTCAAATTTCAAATTATCTATATGACTTATCTTAGTAGTGTTGTTTCATGTGTACCTACATGCAATAACTTTGAAATTTGAAGGCCAAGAGATTGTCGAAACCCGATAAGCGCGGTGTCACACTCAAACGCGTGTGTATCTTTAGGTTAGGATTTCCAACGTGGCGTGCCCCGTGCGACACGATGTGCGCGAGCTAGGGGTGCCGTATGTAATTGGGTCCTGGGGCGTTTGTCGTGTACTTCACCTAGAACAGATGGCATCACACGGTAATCGCTTCAAGATCCAACTACACGCGGGCCTCCTACAGGCGCGCATAACCTCGAATGCTCCAAGCCGTGCTGCGAACTTTAATCCCGACGTTACACACCTTATTAATCCCGGGGAATAAAGATGGCATCTGCCTTCCGGAGGAGTTCTGTACAAAAAGAGATCAAAAATAGGTTAAAAATTAAAGTAATCCATTGTAATCTCGTATCTATACTTCCTTACGCGCGGTTCCCATCCAGAATATCGAGAAGTAGGTTATAATAGTCAGTTTGGTCAAGTTAACAAGTTTAACTGGGGTGTGTGCAGATATGACGTGAAATCGTTCCGCGGCGTTTCACTCGCGGCGCCACCAGTACGACTTGCGAATCGATTGCTCATGGGAGCCCGGCAGAGCGTCACCTCTGCGCTTCCACCCACGCCATACTGCCTTGCTTCAAGGCTGTCATGCCCTGCCACTGGCACTGCACCCGCCGCGCCGCTCGCCGCGGACGGCCACGCGCTTTTCCGTTATATCTGCACACACCCGTTTAACTGACACGGAGTGGCGTTATTCCGCTCTCGTTGTGGTGGACTGGGTGATCTCTTTTTTCTCGTACGGGGTTTCCCAGCTGTTTTCCGAATTTCTTCTGTCGGAATCGCTCGGAGGATGAGGCGTTTGGTGGTACAGTGGACAAAATCCCAAATCTTGGGCCACGTTCAGGTCTCTGAGGAGGAGGATCTGGTCGAAAGTGAGGCCGTTACCCTCCCCGTTACGTTACCTAATAGCCTTGTTGTCACAGCAGAGAAAATTCGAGTCAACAAGTTTTGCTTTCAGTGAGCTTTTGCGTGTTGAGAACGAGCAGCATCCGTTCTTCTTTCGGGTTTCCATAGAAGTTCTACCTCTGCTTACCTTCATTGAAGTGTTCGCCTTGGCACTTTTCAGTATCATCACCGTCCATTTTGACTTTCCTGGTGAGTTGTTGATGAGTAATTACTGTAGCCGGAGGAATGGGGAGGGAGAATGGAATCTTCCAGAAGTCAATCGATTCTGCAAAATCGTGTTTGTGATCGCTGCCGGTACGAGCATGGTGGTTACCACAGCTATACAATACTCTTTCAGTAGAAGTTCACAACAGGTAAGATAGGAGAAAAATCACAATGACCTGACGAATCGGAAAGCTACATATTTCAGAGATTGGACCACATCTCGGCTACTTTGAAGGTGATATGTGCCTGTGCATTTTGTTACTTGGCCCCACAGTTTTTCCAACACAATCACTCAGCCATCTCATTTCCCATCTGTTTCTCATACGGTCAGTTTTCCTATTTATTGATGTGAACATGAGAGGATTCCTACATTCGATATCTCGCCATTATTCACTTCAAAAGTGATATGTTGCTGCAAACAGACTTCATACTTGCGGACCAGCTGGGCGTGGCTGCGTTCACAGAGAGCGAGGCGGAGGGGCACGGAGAGGTGCAGAGACGACGCAGTCAACGAGACAGGGTGGCGCAGGCGGAGGCGCAGAGACACGCCGCCACGCCCTGCCGCGGCAAAGTATGAAGATATGACACTCCCAAGCATTCACGAGTGTGGTGCAGACGGGTGTATGCCATTAGGTCAGAAAATTCGCGTGGCCGTTTTTGGCGCACGACGTGATTGTGCTAGCTACGGGCACCGTATTGGTTGAGTCCTAAAGCGAGCACCTAGAATGAGGCGTGGGGCACCGTCATCGCTTTAGATCCCATCCAATGCGGAGCGCACAGCTCATACCATCGGTGAACCAATTTTTAGCGTCTGAAATTTTTGGTATTCTTTCTGTTGTGGAGGACACTCTTCGGAGCTCCTTCCTATCACCTCAAGCTGAACAAGAGTTTCCTACCCCTACGTATTGCTTTTTCAGTGCGAGCCCCATAGTACATGAGCTCCAAAAAAGCAGTGGTAGAGAAAATTAGAAGAGGATTCAATTAAAGTTGGGAGGAGACGAATTTTCAACTGAAGTAGAAGCTTTTTTCCTTCCTAGGTTTAGGCTTAAAGACACCAGAAGGGGGTGATTCTGGCTTACGGTAGAACAGACGTGGTGTGGACGAGTTTAAGTGGCCGCCATTGCACAAGCGCGCCAATTTGACGCCTTGGCATGGTGCCAATGAGATGTTTCTATTAGAAATTTGTTTTTCTTTTTTACTTTTTACTTTGTTTTTCTTATATTGTTTCTAGATGTACTTACATGAATGCTAATGTAGTTAGGAATGGCCACTCTTGTGCTCTGGGAGTCAGGTGCTACAACTAACGTTGGCCCACGGCCCGTCTCTTACAGCAGATAACTCGGAATGGATGCGCTGGATGCGAATGGGATGCGAATACACACCGCAGCGTTGCGCTTTTGAATCCGGGTTTTTTCGCCTATTATCGCTTCTAACCTTGAGTGTTCATTACAGAATGCTCATTTCTTTGCATCTTCCTCCTGTTTCGGACCCCCTTCCGATTCCTTTAAGCAGATTGGGCGAATCTTTGGCAGATACTTTTCCGTGTAGGAGGAGGGGATATGAATTTCAGCCCAAGCTTAGGGAGAGAGAGAGCATCAGCGAAAAGTTGCGTTCCCTCAGTTGATCCTGAAGAGAAACAAGGAGTGATGTAAGAGTTCTTTAAGCAATTAAAATGAAGTGACTAAAGGAATGACTGTGAAATCATAAAAAGGAGCCGTAATGGTGCTGTACAATCGATACGTCGCCATGTATCGATTTTTAGTGTCTCGTGTCTACGCCGTCATGGAATACGTGATCATCGCCGCCTACGCTATTTTCCAATTGACGTCCCTTATCGACATCCGTCATATCACCTTCGTTTGTTATCCGAGGACTTGCTCCGGTGAATGTGAGCCACTTGATCCTCAAAACTTTGTTCGAGGAGCCAAATATGAGCACTGCCGAGCCTTTGAATACCAACAACGTCGAGTTCTTAGTTTATGACCTGCTTTATTTGATACGGTAACCCTCGGCCAAGTCTCGTGAACTACTCGCATTCTTCTTTACAATAGTGAAATTTGTTGAATCTCATTTTGCATAGTTTGTTATTTTTGTGATTTTTTTTGCACATCAGAGAACGATTGAGTGTCTGCTACCTCAGGTTTTTCGTAGATTTTTCCATTTAGTTATTATTTTAATAGCTCACTAATAAAATGTTTTAAATCTATCTAATGCTTCAGTAGCCACTACAGAGTTGAGTTGTGGGCAGCAGAAAATAAAAGAAGAATATCCCTGAGTGTGAAGCTGGCTGAGGGCGCTCTGTACCGCCCCATTCATACTCGGCGACCGATCGCAGCAACAGACGCGGCGCACGCGATGTGTTGACTTGCGCTGTGGTTGCGTTGTCTTAGAAGGGGTTGCTGCGATCTTGCTGAGAATGTACAGCATAGTGATCAGCATAGCAAAGATTCGCACCGGATCCTCCAGACAGATGCGGTGAGCTAATAAAGACTAGAATTGCGCATTGCAACACCGCATGGATTCCACTCGTGCCATATCCTTCGCCAAGTATGAATATGGCTTATAAATGAGATAATTTAATGGCTCAAAGTCAGTCACAGCACTATGTTTCGACGTAGTTAATATTGAACTTGAAAGGGCACCCCACTTCTGAACACTTCCTGGATAAGCGTTAGGACTGTGAACTGGTCAGGTCACTCGAAGACGGCGTCGCGTTTCCGTAGGGCGTGGCAATTCACAAAGGGATCAACAAAGCGACTGACGCGTGCGACGATGGAAATCGCTTGAGACGGTGACCTTGTTGTGCAGCCCTGCCCTGCAGCACATCATCCCTTTCCACTCCACCGATAACGTATCTTCAGCAAGCATTAATTAAACAAACAACTGGACTGATATTGTCGATGTTTATTCTTGCCAATGCTGCACTGACAAACCCGTAATAGTAAATTCTTACGATAAACAAATACATGTTGATTGAGTCATTCTACACTGATGAGGTACCTCAACATTACACACATAAGGACATGCTGCGTCCAAAGCCAAAGCACCACTGCTTAATCTACACATGCAAAAGGTAATTACAATGTTGTCATTTTGCCACACACTATTGTGCTTCCATAACTCAGAAAAAAACTATTGATGGGATAATTCTGGTTGTTCTTGAAATTGCTCAGACTTTGGCAACAAACTTTGTTCGATTGGTCAGGTCGCGTTCATACTGTGCAATGTCGGCGGCAGGGCGTAGCTGCGTGTCTCTGCGTCTCCGCCTATTCCACCCTACCTCCTTTTCTTCGTCGTCTCGGCATCTCCCACGTGCCACTCTGCCTCGCTGCTTTGACAGAACCACGCCCTGCCGGCGCTGAGCATGAACGCGGCCTTAGCGTTTCGACGTTTCGCTGGAGTTTGTTGCCACTCTCTCTGAGCACTTTCGGAAACAAGTAAATGTACTACAACAATGCCAGTTTTTCGCGAGGGATCCATCTAATGGATGTGAGCCATGGAAGGATATCTTTGGAGAATCTTCCTCACATTTACATTTCCTTTCTCTTTCATTCTCTTGAAAACAATTTGCGACACCATTGCAATGTTGCCAACACCAACGATAAGGAACAGAATTGAAAGTGCTGGCACCTGAAGCGACAAATCTGACTTGAATATAAGTTTAATCACTTTAGAAGTCCACTTTCGCAGTTGTTTAATTTCTAATCCACCTTGATGTTATCTGTACTCACCTGCCAAGTGCACTCCTGAGTTCTCCATAATTTGAACAGTGTGTAAGCATTGTTCAATTCCATCAGATATATGACAGCCAGAAAAGGAAGCAGGAATGTGAGGCCTTGGAACATCCACGTGGCAAAACCCTCTGAAAACAGAGACTTCATAAGCTCACACACAGGAATCATAACCAGCAAACTGATAGTTATCCCATTGAAGCAGTTCGAGAATCGAACTTTATTCTGCACTTCATTGCTTTAAGTAAATCTTATGGTATGTTGAAGACACTGGAAAGATAATTTCGACCGATTGTGAAAGACGAGGTTCTCAGTAGTGCAACAGAAGAGAAAGAACCCAAACATGGACGAAATAGGAGCCAACGTTTCACACGTTCCCTTTTGCTCCCTCTGCATCACTAACCGCTGTGGACCAGATGCAGGCGGCGAGGGGTTATGCCCGCCAACCATGCCAGCAACTTGACTAATGAAGGGCGGCGGCTCGAATTGTACAGCAATTTAACGAGGGTTTCGTCCATTCATCTATTCGAACCGGCCTTCATTCACATTCGGAGTTCCTTCACTGACCGCGTTTTGATGCCTTTGAAGGAATCGTCCACGGAAAAGTTAGTTTCGTTGTTTCCCTTCTACTTATGTTGCGTCTGCCTGATAAGGGCCAAATGCAAGGTTTCACGCGAAAAGGTGAGAATTCGGCTAAATACAGCTCCCCAAATTCCAGGCCGGTTGGTCGGGGCCTCTGAACAAGTCCCCACCTTGTCGTTCGCCGCGGTCGGAGACGCACTGTAGTAACACAATATTACGTAAACAGCCCCACTCTCCGTTCCCAACCACGGCGGACGACGGGATGAGATTTTGACTCGGAAGCCCCGCCCACCCAGCCAAGAATTTGGGAAGCTGTATCTTACCCAAATTCTCACCTTTTCGCGTAAAACTTTGCATGAGGCCCTTATTGGGCAGTACAACATAAGTATAAGGGTAACAAGGAAACTAATTATTCCAGGGACGTCCTTTGAAAGAATGATCATTTATCCCCGAGCCGTGAGGGTTTAAACCTTTGCAGGTGCATAACATGCAGATATAGAGACATTACTCCACGACAAAGGAACATAAGGGACAGATCAAGGGCAAACAGTCTCAAGTTGAGGTGATACAGAAGTGGAAAGCCGTCCCAACGCCGAAATGTACACAAACAACATAAGGTGTGTAGCTTCACAGGATTTTCGCACAGTGCACTTGATTTTTTCACTGTTGGTCTACTAGCTCTACCCCATAATTACGCTTCTAATTAATCCATGCTACGGTTGCATGGTCATTAGAATTGCCTTATATTGGTAAATGATCATCAAACATTATACCAAGAGTAACATCCATTGAGTCTCCGTGGCCCAATGAGTGCAGACGTCGTAGGCACCCGTTCTGATACTGGTATTGTAGCTGTTGTACAAGACAGATATAGCCAGCGAATAGCAAGAACTGTGAATGGAACGCCTGAAAAGGAGTTAAATTATAGGAGCTTTTCACTATACTTTATGTGTGGGTGGACGTGATTTAGTCCGGTGGCGGGACACTCACTCTCATGGTGGGGGATGAAATCCTACATCAACGCCCGCCCGGGCCAATCAGGCTCTCCAGCGCAGGAGGACCGATAAATTGGGTTCCAGACCCGTCTGGAAGCACAAAAGCACTGACCTATACATTGGCTGGTCACAATCCATTGGATAGGTCAATTCGAATTCACCAGCCACCACGATTTCCCACAGAATTAGAATGCGCAGCGCATCTCACAGAAGGGATTGATTAACGCCAATAAGCTTTATCCTTTACCCTCATACACTCATGTGTTGGGCTTCGCTACAAAATTTTTCCGCATATATACTGATTCGATGGGACATGGAAAGAATCGATAGGGTAGCGTTCATACACTGCCTCGGCACGGCGTAGCTACGTTCACAGGCAGTGAGGCAGGGTGGCACAAGGGGAGACGCAGACACACGCAGCCGTGCACTGCCGCCGGCACCGCAAAGTATGATCGCGCCCAATGCTTTCATTTCCCGTTACAACAGCTACTGCAATGAAAACGCCGCCTAATTTTTAGCCACACAATCATTCTTGTGTAAAATCCATCAAAAGCCCATTCAAAGTTTTTGAGCTTTCTCTTACTTCCCCTTTAGGTCCCTTCTCTATTTTCAGTTGAACTTTAAGTTGTGATTTCTGGAAGCAAATTAGGTGTTCCTCACCTTATAGGCAGCGTCATCCGGCCAAGTAAGAGCTACACCACCGATCACACATGCCAAGTAGTGGTGTGCTATCCACCATGGCCCCAACCTGGAATTTCCTTATTACTGCTAGCAACAGTCAACAGGCGTTTGAACAAGAACTTCGTACTTCGAGCCGTTAATAATAAGAATGCTTTCTCGAATGGTTAGAGTACAGTAATACCATACCATCAAGAAATGGCATATAGAGTCCATTGGCCTGAAAATCAATAGGTATTAGTAACAGGGAGAAAAACCACTATCAAATGCGTCATAAACAAAGTATACCGGAGCTATCCAAAAAGCAAGAATGCAAAGGTCGCCTCCATACTTCGCCGCACTGACGTTAGCTGGGCGAGGAGGGCAGAGACGCAGACTATCTGTCTCACTGTCACTGTGTCTCATATAGCATTCTGCGTAATCGAAACGCACTCTGCCTGCCTCGCCCCGCCCAATCGGCGTCAGGGCCGTAGTTATAAAGGCGGCCGATAGTAATCTCCTCGTGTTTCAAAAACCTGATACCTTGATGGAAAGAAGTATGCGATAGCCAGTGGAAATAAATTGAAGATCGTAAATCGAAGTTTGAAATTCTCGTAGTCTTTTTTGAAATAGAAACTGAAATAATGGAAGCTGACGTAAACAAGGAAAGCGTAAAGAGTTCAGGAAGTGAGCGATCTCACCGTTCCGTGCTGCTCATGGTGAGGTTAATATTGTTGCCAAGGATTATACCGAGATAAAATCTGCAAAGTACTTCGATAGGATTGTAGAATGGCTCCGTTCTAGTACGAGACTGTCACTTCGTTTCTTAGGGTATATTCAAAGTAACAGTGAAGAAAGTCGTTAGACCGTTTATACTTCGCGATAAGGACACGCTTCTCGCAGGTGGGGAGGTTCTGGCCACTTTCAGAAAAACGCCTTGAGTCTTTAACAAATGGGTAACTTACCCATTGTTAGTCTTTTTCTTTTCCGTCTCTGGCTTCTTTTCCTCCCGTCCACAGTAATGACATCGTTTTGCGGGATCCGTGAAATGTACTGTTGGTTTCAGTTTCCGGTTACTGAAACTCTCCCATTAAATCTTGGGCAAAGTGAGCTGGTTTCACTTTAATCTCACTCTTAAAGACAGTGACGGGGTAATGTGTGTAACGACCCTCACGCAGATGAAATCCAGGGGCCTAGGAAGACTGTATGTGGCGGAATTTTCTATGAGAAAAGTGCCCCGGAGTTCTATAAGAACCGCCTTCTTCAACAGGTGCCGCTTGTTTTGTCCCAGCCCGCCCATTTTTCGGCACGACCCGCCCCTTTCGAGAATAGAAGACGGGAAAGGAGTTTTATCTCCCGCGTTTTTGACCATTTCATTCCGTTTTTTTTTTCACTTTCGTGCTAAGCACGTCGAAGTTCATATTTGATATTTTTCCCATATGCGGCCGGAATTACCTGGATCACTGCCTTAAGAAAACTAGTGAATATGAATATGAATATGAAAAAGGAATATGAAAAAAGAAGACGACTTACTTGTTCTTTATGTCTTCTGTCCGATCTTCCACGTCCAATGACATGGTGATGTTTTGTTCTCTGAAACAGCCGGTATTAATCAAAATTTGAGGAGTAATCTGTAGAGAGCTTTGCATAAGCCATTTTTCGAGAACTTTTTGCCCAGATAATTAACAAAAACAGATTCGATGGCCTAAGTTCTCAAAAGGAAATAAAAGCAGGGATGTAAACAAAGTATAGATAACAGCGCAAGTTTAACGGCAATTCATATAAGACATGATTCTCAGGTTTTTATCCTGAACAGCTCGACTAATCAGATGTTGAAGTCAATGAGGAGACAAATGAAATCCATGACGGTCTATGAAGAGTACGCAACAAAAGAAGTATGTATAGCGCACAAAATACAATATACAAGGGGGGATGAGTGCGTTTCTTATTGTTCAGCAGGGTCAATCATGGATTAAGGAGCTCTGGAAAAGGGTCGTGAATTGGGTTGAAGAAATAGTGATCGTTTTTCGGGAAAAACGTCGAGAACTTAAGACTCTTCTCGGTAATTATATAATATATAGGTACTCATTTAGTATTCATACAACATCTGCAATGGAGGTACAGTTTACCGACTCACTTCTTCGAGTAGTAAATCCCTGGGTAACTATGCAGGTCGCATCTTTTTTACGTTACCATGATGCACCATTCAGCGCTACACCGCTCGGCCCAAGTTAACCAAGCCCAGTCAGCCTAAGTGGGCTTGACTAGCTCGGGCCGTTGCGCGCAACACTCGCTTGAGCCCGAACTAGCCACGCCCGCTTAGGTTGGTTGGAGTTAGCTAGCTGAAAGGGTGCAACATGGATAACTAGCTATGTGTACAAGAATTTACGTTTCAAGAAGGTTCGACTAATCATTATCGCAAAGTGTGTTTTTCATTACCAGCCGTTTTTTCAATAAAAGTTGATAATATACTTGCAAAGTATTTCATGTCTTTCTGACAACATAAACAGCAGAGAAAACTTTTTTCTTACAAAAGTAAACAGAACAGCAATTCAAAAAACGCCTGATAATCACTCACCAACTGATCGCTTATGAAATCACGTGTTGCGTTCAGATCTACAAAGGTTGGACTACTGAGTGACAGATTCAAGGTGACTTTGCACACGCCTAATCGGCAACGATTGTTGGTCTTCCAGAACTAGCCATAAATATTGGTAAAGAGTAATGATAAGAAAACTGATTAATGTGGCTCAGTCGTTCCATTGGTGTCTGACGATTACGAATGGTGGGCGGTCGGACGACTGGCGAATGACGTTTTAAATTTTTGTCGAAAAAATATTTTTACAAAAATAGAGCGATCAGAAGACATGCCGCCTGCCAAACCAGAAGTGCAGCGCGTAGAAAACAAATTTGAAGCGAACCAGTCTTAACTACTTCCTTGCTAATTGTTACAAAGCTACTAATGAACAAACAAGATGTATGCCATCAATTTTATCCTTCATCAATCTATTTCTATCAATTATATATTATGTTGTTGCAAAATTAATTTTGAAAATAGACCGCATACTTCAAACTACTATAACTCAGCTTAAACACAAGTTTATAAATCGAAGTAAACACCATCAGAATCTACACGTTTTTGCCAACGAAGAGGCATCAATTCTGAGCATTCACTATAGAAACTACTATCACGAGAATCAACGAAGTCAAGGAAGGCACATTCAACATCGTCTAAATTAGTAAATCGTTTCTGACGCAGATGAGAATTGAGGGCTCGAAAAAAGTGATAGTCTGTGGGGGAAAGGTCAGGAATACGCTGGGTGAAGGAGAACTTCTATACCCAAGTGAGTCAATTTTGTCGAGATTTGTGAGGTTGTGGCCTTGCGCTGTCCTGCAACAGGATCGGCCCTCTTCTATTCACCACCGCCGGCCACAATCTTTACAACTTCCTATAGATTTGCTCCTGATCACAACAGTGAGACTCTGCTGGGACTGGCTGACCAGGTTGCATGAAACTGTAATGGAGTAATCATAACCTTTTTAGGGTAAAGGTCGGATTTAGGAAAAGTTTTTGGAGGAGCATTCTTATCTACCCCGACTAATCCCCGCTTCCTGTTATCATAAAGAACCCATTCTTCATCTACAGTTATAATACGGTTTGCAATTGGCTCATTTTTACGGCGATCTAGGGGATTAGCGCAGGTGTCAAAACGTGCCAGACGCTACTCATCGGTCAGCTCATGAGGCACCCACTTCGACACCTTCTTCACCTTGCCGATTTCCAGCAAATGTCTGGCCACTGTAGTGTCATGTCCGCCTAGGTCTTCTGCTAACGTACGAGTGTTCCTCTCCGGATTTGCTTCGACGGCTCTCCTAAATCTTCATCATTAAGCGATGACCTGCGGCCGCGTGTAGCGCATTTGGTGCTGTGACAAGTGCAGTGATTTCCTCCCATGTGGTACGGGGATCAAATCCCGTGTCAATGCTCGCTCGAGCTGATCAAACCTTTCAATTTCCCAGGGTAGACAAATTGTTACCAAACTTGTTTAAGAGCATAAAACCATTAATTTCTACATCGACTGGCCCCTCAAGCTATTTCAATTCTTTCTAAATCATACTAGATACAGTACATGAACAAGAGCACGAAAAGAACCGAGTTGTTTTCCCCTATTCCAAAGAAAAGAAAGAATGGAAAACAGGAAGAAGAGCTACCCGCCACTTTCCACAGACTGAAACTTTCTGTTACGGATTGTTAAAGTGACTAGCTCTCACCTAATCTACTTGTTTTCTTTGCATTTTATTGGAAACAGTTTAATGGAAAAAGTCACTACACAATTTTTCATTTATCACATTCAACTATATGCGTTTTTAACCTCTCACATAGCTTTATCTTGTCTTTATCTTAATATAAGTAGACCAGTCTGGGTGGCTAACACAAGATCCAGAAATCAGTAACAAATCAGTAGCGTGACAAAACCACTGATAGGGATGACCTGACCTCACACCATCCATCGGAACACTCGCCATGCATTCTTCATTATTGCTTGTCCTATTGTTATTTTAGAGTTTCTTCTATCCCCAAATTTCAATTCACATTTATGTTAAAGGGCGCGAGCTAATTTATATTTTCATATCTTTATATTGTACCTGTCTTACCTCTACTTAGTTGCCGTTGTCTATTGTCAAATATTTCTCATTCAGGCACTGGCACGGTACCACTCTCAAATAAAATAAAAAAATTAGCTCGCATTTGAATTCCACGAAACCTTTCCTCGATTTGTCGCAATCATTCGTGTATCTTTAATTCCCTCTGTGGAAGCCATTGGTATAACTCCAGCTCTTTATTTTGAGGTTAATAAAAATAAAGCTGATGCTATCACAATTAGGAGAGGGCATCTTATAAAAAGTTGCCTATCTAAACATTTTGAAAGGATCTTGAGGGTCAATCTGCACACTTGGGCGTATATTTGTGCCTAAACCTCAGTGGAGCAGCGAAGGGGTTCTTTTCCCTTTCTAGGCATAGGTAAAAACAATGTCCATAATGGGATTCTTTCCCCTCATTGCGACAGCACCAGAAAGTTTTAAGCTTCAATCAGTTTTTTTGGATGCACAATCAAGCATCAGTCAAAATCGCGAGAGCTGGTGAATGCGACTATGTGGCCAGTGTTGTGATGGATTGTGTGAGGTCAGTTCGCCCAATGGGTGGGTTCGCCTCATCTTACGACTGAATTAATGATTGGAATTATATCAATGGGTTGCACTAAAGGTGTAAGGGATGCCGAATGACTGCGATGAATCGAAGGAAATGGAAATCAAATGGGAACTAATTAGGGGATGGAAGAAAGCCTAAACAACCCCAGTAAAACAAGCAATAACCATAAGTAATCATCTGCACCTTTCACATAGGATAAGACCCGGTAGAACAACGTATGGGCAGGGGTTAAATGTATAATTAGCTCAAACTGCTCAATCGTGGCTGGGCTGTAAAAAAAATAAAAATACTATCTCTCAAAAACAGCCCACTAGCTAACACGTTCCTACAGTCGAAGAGGTGTTTTCTCCATCATCGGAAAAATTTTGTTCAACTAAAAAGGTATTTCCGCTTTAATTGGAGCTCTTTTAAGACGTCTATAGTAGTTATCTATTTTCAGCGCGACACCACTTGGGCCCCCAGCGACGAGCGCAGCATCAAAATGGACCGAATCATCAAACTCCTCCAAAACTTGACTATAGGGATAGTCTGGTCTCTTGTGTAAGAATGTTGCTCCCCTGATGCGAAATCGTCTGGCGCCTACGCCACAGAAATTTGATGATTCACCCACTTGACACCTAATCCTGGGCGCGAGCGCCATGCAGCTTTGCGCCGCGTGATTTCCTTATGCATTTTACTAACTCCGAAGACAATTTTTCAAAAGAATCGAAATTTCGTCGAAAAATCACATATTCAACGGCATCAATATATGAACTGATGAGGTAGGTTCACGTGAGTGGTGCAAAAATGGAGATTAAAACAGTTGAAGTGCGAACTCGGCACAAAGACGTAAAAGAAGCATGAGAAACGACCATTCAGCACAAAGGTTAGAATGGAACTGTGCAATGCCGCCAAAACTTCTACGGGCGTCGATGTGCAGACACAGGGTAACCCCGCCAGGGCGTGATGATAACTCTATCAACTTGGCGACCTTTGGACTACCACGGGCACATTTGAAAACATCTCGGTATCTTAAATGTCAGCCCACCTACTAATAGCACTAATTGATTGGGTAAAAATACATATCGACTTTGAAAGCATGCAAGCACATCAGAGCTCACAGGAAGTAAAAATAAAATCAAGCAGAATTTACAAACAGTTTCTTCAGAAACTCAGAAACGGCAAAGGTTTTACAAATCCGCGGATATACCCTGCAAATATTTTGTAGTTCCAGTGACATTGACTACGTATCGCTCTAGTGGTTCTGTGATTCGCCAGAATCGGCTGAATCGCACTTTCGCGCAACCAAAGGCTGCCGTTGGACTTCGCGACATTGTGATTTTGCGATTCTGCGATTTTGCGGCGTCGTCACAAGCGATAGTGCGGCCTCGAGATTTTCGAACGTCGCGTGCTCGAGACAAAGCAAAATCACGGATCACAAAATCGCAGAATCGCGAAGCCTGACAAAGGGCATAGATGGACTGGAGCAATGGTCAGACGTACTGAGCCGTGCTTATGGAGTAGTCATTTAGTGTTCCCAGTACGTTCAGCCAAAAACGCGTCAAAACCGCCAAGCAATTTCGATGGAAGCTGAATTAACGACTGCAAAGGAATGGAGCTGCTCTGTCATGTTTTTAAGATTGTGTTTCTCTGATCTGAAAGTTGCAATGGGTCGATCTTACACCCCATCTCTCCCTTTACTCACCCACAACCATAAGTGACTGGTAACTGATGACTGCAAAAGCGCGTCTACGAAATAGCACGGATAGGTTATCTTTGAACAATTTGCAAGCAAGCTTCGATAAGAAAACGAGCCACACCCGCTGAACGCCAGACTTCGAAGTTCGCGTGAAAAAAAAGCAGGAGCTCATGTAACATCCGAATAAATCTTTCAAAAAAAGTACAAGAAGGTTCTTCAGTACGTCACGCATGGGGAGATAACTAGATCGATTACAGAAATGAAAAGTTCAAATTCAGCACAATTTCATACTTTCAGAAATGATTTTAGCATAACTAAGCACCATATGTGTGTACCAGGTTCCTGCGGTTTGCACAATTTTTGGGTATCTATGTGATAAAAATTGAACTTCTGCCTACATTGTTATGCTTCCACTGCAATCCCATGGAGTAGGCAGAAGCAGGTCATATAAGATGCCCTAGGAGGTTTCTAAGATGCCTATAGCTTTTGATTTTTTTGTCGCTGCTGATTTTTGCCACAGCGCGCGATGCAAAAATAAGTGAACACCAAAATAAGGCTTTAGCTTCACGGTTTGATGCCGATATTGGTCAACCAGCCCAACACGTTAACCATTGAGAAACCGAGTAGAGGAGAAAGGAGTCTCGGTAGCGTAATGGATTAGCACACATGCCCGAAAAGATGGAGTGCGGGTTCGAGTCCCGTCCAAAACCGAGGCTTTTTCCCATAGCTCAGCGTCCTTGTAACTACTGCCTATAGTAAATTTACATCCGTGAATCACCAGAGCATGGATCCAAAACCACTTGTTTTGTTGTGAAATTGAACTCTTGCAAGTCAGCCCCTCAACGAACCATAAGAGGAAGAAAGGGACTGCTGTGACTTTAATTTTAAAATGAATAGAGTCATTCCAGCGATTCGTGAGACTTCTAAGGTTCGCAGTCAAAAGTGGAAAAAGAAGGACACTTGAAGGAATAGGGGACCAGCCGATGAGGAAGTTAGAATGAAATCATTGAGGAAATCATGAGAGGGTAGCTGGCTCACTACCTGCATTTGCGGCTCATTTGCGGGCAGAATTCTGCAATGGTCATACTGCAAGCAACCAAACAAACAATGTCTTTTGAAGAAGGCATGCATGCAGACAAAGGCCGATAAAACAGGAAACAGAAAGACGCCCCCGATCCATGACAGCGGTGAAAGTCATCCCAAAAGCAAATCACTGAGCAAGATGATCGTAAAAAAAGGAAGCCACACATTTCTCTACCCAATAAGGTTCACCTTACGACATTATTTCTGATACGGAATTTAAAAAGATGCACCAAATTTTCACTAGAAAGTGGTCAGCCGAGTGCTTCATTGAAGTATTTGAATAGTGTTACTATTTAGAACTGCAAATGGAGCGAGAATATTTGCGAATCTTGCGTCTTGACCCAGAGCGTTAGATGACTGACCTAGCCTTGGTCAGCTGAGGTCAGAAATTAGAAATCTCACGAAACTTCAGCCAAATATGAAAAAGCTCACCTCATCAACGGAATAAAGCGACGGAGCAGAACAAAGAACTTGCGGATAGCTGTTGTTATTGACTGCACATACGTTAATGAAGCACATGCATTGCACGTTTTCTTTCCACCTTCGTCAACAACAACCCATCCACCGAAACGGTTCCTTCACGAGAAATTCGTATTACTAGGAACCCCCAAGAGCTTTCCACCAAGCCATCAATTCTCCTATTCTTTGCCTCCAGTGTGACGTGCAAGTGTTCCGTCCAGTGTTACAAGAGGTCAGGCCAGCGGGGTTGTGTGGAGGGTAATTCACAATAGAAACGATGAAATTAACATTTCTGTGAGACTGAAACATCGTATTATGGACTGTTACAGTAACTAGATTCCCCCTTCATCATAGATCGTATCTGCTTTCAGCCAAAAATTGTATTTAATGGAAGATGCCCTAATTTAATTATTTGAGTAACAAATATCCAACTTAAGAACATGCTTACTTTCACAAATATCTGCCTTTATTCTTCGATCCTTATCTTTGGCATAAGTAGACCATCTAGGTAGCCAGATCTTGAAATTAGTAGTAAATCAATCGTCTCGTGGAGTAAACCACTCATGGCTGACTAGACCCACACTAATCACCAAAACTTGCAACACCCTCTCTTCCACGCTCTTCTAAATTTATTTACCTATTTTCTACGCTATGGAAGGGTCAGACAACATGCCGTAACCAAGCGGGAGGATGCTTCAAAGAGAAAATAAGAAAGTAGCAAGAAAAAAAGGAATTTACTCCATCGAAAGAATAAAAATGAAAAGCAGTGATTGTGTGAAAAAATGCAGTTGAGAAATAACTATATGGGAATCAACTGCCCTGAATTGTATAAATCCCAATTAGAAAAATGAACAGCGGGGAAAGTTGCGGAAAAAAGAAGATCCTCTGCAGCACCCACGGCATACAACCATGGCAACCGACCAAATGAGCAATAAAAACTAAAATTAGCAGCTTGCGAATTGACTTTCGCATCGTTTCCAGGAGCCTCGTGAGGGGAAACTCTACCTCATCCAAACTACGAGGCAACTGAAAAAGGGCAAAGATGCAAAGTGATGGGAGTTCCCCGTGAAGGACACTGGTAAATACGAAGACCTCTTTCGCATTAAGGCAAAGAAAGTGTAATCCGTCAAGGAACACAGGGGCAGCAAAAAATCGACATCATGGGAGAAGCGTAAGCGGGCGACCGCTCGCCGCCGTAAACAACGCCGATTACATCATGATTCGCAGGATTGCGTCAGCATATTCTTACGAGCATTAATGTGCTGGTAAATAGCCATAGGAAGGCTGGAGTTTGTTCAAATGTAATGAAACAATTGAAGGCATAGAATACACATACACAATACACATAGAATACACAAATGCAGTGCAACTATATGTCAGCGATATAGAGAATGTATTAGGTTGTTCGAAGAAATGCGCGTTGAATTTGTCCATTTTTCTCTCCTACTATAGAAGATTCTTCAAAACAGTTCAATCTATTAGAAAGAGATTTTTATTGTGCATCTTTTCATATATCTTTGTCTATGTCTACTTGGTTTTTTTCAAAGAAAAAAGTTTCAACGACTTGAGGCCGACTTCCATGTTCTTCGTCATCCAAGCGTTCATTACCGTTTTTTAAACGCTGGAACTTTGCCCAACACTTTATACAGCCAAATCTTTTGCAAACATTATACGCATGGCGACAAATATTTACCGCTTATTGCATTGAATCTTGCATTTTTTTGAAATTTTTTTTTCAAAATTTTGAAAAAAATAGAAATTCTTTTGTGAATTTTTTTCTTCGAAAAAAAAACAAGTAGATATAGACAATGTATTTCAAATGATGCGCAATAAAATTCTCTTTCTAACAGACAAAACTGTTTTACAAAATCTTCTGTAGTAGAAGAGAAATAGATGAACAAAAAAACGCGCATTTCTTTCCGAACAACCTAATAAAAACAAACGGTAATGTTTTTTAAATTTTTCATTAGTGCACTATGTGAATCCATCCGTCGTGTTTACAATCACAATGCGGTGTGCTTGTTCACGTCTTTTTGCCACTCAGTTAATCTGTAAGTCTCTGTCTGTGTCTGTTTGTTTCTTTGTCTGTCTGTCTGTTTGTCTGTCACGCCTTAGAGAGTCGGCGCCCTCACCCATACAAACTTGTATGTACAAGTATTAGATGACGAGTGAATAATTTTCTGCTAGCAAAGAAAATGATACAAAATTTTGTGAGCGTACAAAATAATCCAGAGAAAGAAGCATAGAGAATAAATTTTTAAACAAATTTTCTTTTCCGAACAACCCAGTTCCAACCCCACTAAAGATAATAAGACAACGGTTGAACGTCTGAGAATGAAGCATGTGTTTTAAGTCCCTAGCGACTGATGTGCTCGCCTCGATTTTTACACATCTGAAGCAATTGTAATCTATCTTGAAGTTCTGTAGTCACGTCTCATAACATCGAACTATTACGATCATTCGGCACAGGAAATGGATCAGAGCAAAGATCACTAACGTCATTGTTCAGTTTACGAAGATCGAAAAGACAGCAGTGTGGGAAAAGGGGGTGACAGCTTGTGTAATATGTTCGTCAACGAACCAAAAAATGTGAACCCATCACTTGTCTCAAAAAAGATCTCATTGGTGTCTGTATTGTCAGAGATTTCCGATCTAATTGCTCCGACACCACGATGAAAATAACCAGATCATCGGATTGCAGTAGGTTGGCCATGTCATTGCAGACGTTACAACAAATAAATGAAGGGAAAGACGACAGCAGCAATTTTGTGGTACATTTTTTGGTGATATCGTGACCATATCGTATTACAACATGCTGTATTACTTGATAGTGGTAGGGGTAGTTCGGACCGAATATTGTCAGCTTTTCGCAATTTAAACTTCGGGAGATCATAACTCGGTCCAGACTGCATCTTTTCTCACAGAATAAGAATTGTTCGATTTGTTACAATTTTCGCAAAATCGCGGATATTTGCGTATCTCAGTTTGATAAAGGGATGATGATTAATATTGCGTCAAGCCAAGAAAAAGCCGACTCCGAATCACCTTCAAATAATTCTGAACAGACTACTTTTGAAGGAACTGTCCAGATGTTTGCGAAAATGAGGCTTAGTTAGCGCTAGACCTGATAATATGATAGACGAGTGAGGGCTTCACCTTGAAATTGCTCCATTTACTGGAAGAAGATTTGTGGAAAATGCGCCTGCCCATAGCTGCTCTGAGGGGTCTCGCGGCACCCATCTTTTGGTTCTTCGAATTCAAGGCTACTTGAGGTGGTTAACCAAGTTAGTGTGTTGAGGGCCAATACTTTTGGACATCCCGTGACATCGCTTTCTGCCGTTCTAGTTGAAGCGATTTGATCAATTGAAAATTCAAGCATCAGTTCGCACTTCTGAAACCATGGACAAAGTGTTCCATTAATGCTTCACCCCCTCCCCTTGCAGCACTCATATGTGGTCACCTTCGCCGGGACTTGGCTAAACAAGAACTCGTGAATTGATGTCATTGAAGAAGTGCCATCTTCGCTGTACTTCAAATTTTCCCTAATAATTCGAAGGCCTTGTGGCATTCCAAATAAAACGAATATTCAGAAAGAGCAGTTTTCGTCTATCTAAGTAGCACAATATGTAAGCTAATTCATGTTGACGCGGTCTGAGATTTGAATTCATCCTATGAACGCGAAAAACCGGCCAGAACTTTCCTTACAACTTACTTAAAGTCAACGAGTTCAGTAGTACGAAGGTGAAGAAGAAACGAAAAGGAAACGGTCAAAATCCAGAAAATTGAACTCGTTTCTCACAGAATTTTGAAAGGGGCGGGCGACGTTAACGAAGGGGACAGGTGATGTTGACTAGTGCCAGCTGTTAAAAAAAGACGCTCCTCCAGAACTCAAGGGCGCTCTTTTTTACCGGAAATTCGCCGAATATACTCTTCTCAGACTCGTACTTCCATTCGAGCGACTCATTTGAGGAGTTTCATCTTTGCATAACCCCTACAACCCTACAACTGTCTACAAATGGTAACATTGTAATGATTAGACTGAACTCGTGTGACTGGAGAGTAATTGAACTCTCCCTCAAGATGTTTCATATATTAACTTTCATTCACAGAAGATGTAGTCACCTTGAGTAAGTATTCGAACTAATCCATGAATTGCGTTGCTAGCCGCGTACGTTTTGGATAATCCTAAGTAAAGTAGTAATAGTAGCAAAGTAATAGTAGGAAGTAACAAATAATAAGCTTTCTAAGATAACAAGTAAAATAAAAGAGCAAAATAAAATAAATAACCGAGAAGTAGAAAGATAAATAAATTAAAAATTAAGCACCGACTTGGAAAGGGAAGATTACCCATCGACTTCTTGAGTGTAAGGTGCGTCTCTTGTCAGTGCACCATCTTGGACCTCTACATCTTTGCTATTTTACTAAAGTTTCAACGCCACTCAGAATTCATTTTTTGTGCTATTCAAATCAAAGACCGGAGGGCAGACCTCATTCCACTTGAAATTTGAACATAAATAAAGTACAGTAAAAAGATAGGTAAAAAAGTAAAAATGAGATGATAAATGCCAAATAGAAACAGGTTGATAAGAGCAGCTCAGATTCGGTAGTTTGACTAAGATTTCATCGCACACCGCTACAACTCACGACAACAACTGACATGCAATGAACATCAAACATCGTGGTCTATGGATTGATACGATACTGTTGGGCTGCCAACTGTACACTGATTTGATAGAGCCAAGCCCTCGGGAAGTCCTTGACACCTTTCATTTGGGCGATTTTAGTGACCTGTTTCGTCCATTAGCTGTTCATCGTGGTCAATATTTCCATGAATGACGGATTGCAACAGTTATGTACACCAGGAAGGAAAAATGTGGTTGTCAAATGTTTTAGGAGGAATTCCCAAAACTATTGAAATAAGGAAGAGGGGACATGGCATGACACCAAAGACCAGTGACGCGTTGTGACGTTTGTTGGAGGATGTATCACATGCATTTCATTCGTCCACCAGTCATCAATTCCTTTATGTTGATGGCATGTGAAACCACCTTCATCTTGACGGCATCTCCATCAACACGACGACGATCACAAGGGTTTAATGCGTACGTGAGCGTATATTTGAACAAACATAACAGAATGATTATTTAAAAAAAAGGAAAAATAGCAGTCACCCTTTTTAAATGGATAAGGCGAGATAAATGAACCTTCATACAAATTGGCTAAATATTAGATACCAAATATTTGATAATAGCAGAATAAAGCGAAGAAAAAGGCCCTAGCATGAATAATCAGCACTGAATCGTAAAGGGTTGTTGGACGGTGGACCATATACATGAGTGACACACAACGAGGCTGCGAGGGAGGGTCGATATTGGTCGCGGGGTCAGCTGAGCGCGTGATCCGGCCGAACCCTCCCTGCTCACCATAATTCACGGCAGCCTTCTACGTGTTTTGAGCTTTAGATATTTGTTGTTCGGGAGTGTCTTCGGTGCAAGAATGGTTGTGAACAGTAGGGGGAGATCGTTTGTTCGCGTATCTTGCACATAAAGTATTTCGAGCCATTCTCAAGTATCTACAAAAGACGAGAGTTTTTTGTTAGATCACCTATGAAAAATTCATCCAAAAACCTCAACAATAAACCATTTATGAGTATAAATCCACATGTACCCTTACGTCAGGAATTTGCACTGCGGCGCAGTGATTATTGAGAATTCCCTAATAGAAGTCAGTCACATGGAAACAAGGGTCCTAGGAACCCTAATGGCGAAATCGCCGTCGAAAAGCACACCTAGAGCTGTAGAGACGGTGTGACGGTTAACAGCAAACGTTTTTGGATGACAGACGCGCCTCCAGGCGACATGATTGTTGATTACGATGATGAGAGCGGCCAAGAATATACGGCAGGATTGAAGGTATTGCGGCCCGCTTTCGTATTTTAGCTTGAAGCTCACTTCAGAGAACAAATGCTGTCGTATTTTCAAACATTCCCTGGTATTACCTGGCATCATGCCAATGGAAATCTCGTTCAGACAACCCACCTCCTGACGGAGTGGTCGTCCGCGTCGAGAATCATCTCTGGGCAGTCCTATTTCTCGGATCTTTGGCCATCTCTTTCCGATTTCCCTTCACCATCGTATTACTAACGAGGAAGGTCTTTCAGGTCATGACGCACTTTTGGAAAACGGTTTTTTTCATTATATGGGGGTACCTACATGAAACATATAACTGACTTCCATTTTTGCTGCGTGGCCCCACGAATGACAAAAACGGGGTTGATGGTTCGATCCCCACTGAGGACAAATTTTTTCAAAAGTTGGGTTTTCAATTTTTGGGTTCGTAAACATTTCAATATGAAGATTAAGTGCAGCGATCATATTTAGAATTCTAAACTACCCTCTGTTGTCAGTTTTTAGCAAGTTTGACAGTCCAATTTCATGGCCTTTCAGCGCTCCTAGCACACGAACGAGGCGTTTTTGCGCGAAAATGATTTGATTTTCGTGTTCAGAATGTCGAACTCCCTCTAGAGGTGAGTTCCCAGCCCAATCAAGGTTTGATCCAAATTCAAAAATTTGAGCTGGGCATTGGTATCCCTTCGACTTCACGTTCGATGAAGGAGACGACGATATCACTTGCCAGAAAATTCTCGCTATTTCTCTTGTTCATTGCTGGGTAGGTGAAAATAAGCGATAGGCTTACGTGATGGTCATATTCCATTGATTTTCATCGAATCTGTTAGTTATTCACTTCTACAAACAGAAAGGGCACCATGTACCCATGACCAAACCACACATTCCCGAAGTTAGGGTCAAAATTTGAATTTGGCTAGAAATGTGTTTCCAAGGGTAGTTTGACCCCCTGAACACGAATATGGCACTCATTTTGTGCGAAATCGCAAATTTCGAGCGCTACGGACCCTTTCGTGTCCAAAAAGGACACATCGCCAAATGCTTCGACAATTCGTAAATAGAGTCATTTTGACATGCTGTCAACGAAAATCGTAGTCATTTGGCATAAACAGACATACTTGAAGATTAAAAAGTGAAGGCAAAAAAATGCAAAACTGTGTCAATGCCGGAATTCGAACCATCAACCCATCCACTTCGTTCGCTTGAGAGGCCATCGTCGTATCCAGTAGGCCCGTCCGGTCACCGCAACATCCGTACATCGGGAACCGTTATGAAAGTGCTACGCACTTCAATACATGGTGGAGATGAGATTCTATTTTATTTCGTATTCGACTTTGTTTTGGATCTGAAATATAATAGAAGAACACCTTTGGACCTGCACGTGATCAAAGCTACAAGGAGTATGCGTTACAATAAGTGGGTCAAAATCGCCTTTTTGAAAAAAATTTCTTTACTCCTTTTTGGCATTTGTAGGGCCGCGCAGCAACGTATGTCAAACACTTCATGAAAATTTAATCAAGGCAAAATGTTTTATAACTTCTTGTTATATTAGCCAACGAGCCATGATCTTTGAGCTGTTGTAAAGGGAAAATTTCAAGTCCTTCTCATGCATTATGCGAGTCGAAAAATTCAAACCCATAAGAAACTGAAAGATTGTTTAACATCGAAACCCTTTCTACAAATTATCACGATGAAGAAAGGCATGGCATTTGTAAAACATAATGCTTGGTAACGTTTATAGCAAGCTATTACACTCAGAATATGTATTTCGATTTGGATATCAAGTTCGTTAGATCAGAACTACTTTTCGAGAAGAGGGGGCTAGCCACCAGAGCAGGTAGTGATCCATTAGTGCGAGGTGAAGGCACTGGCAGGTGTGACAAACAAATCTTCAGTGGATATCTTTCATTTTTTCCTGAATTTTCTTCGCAACATCACCACGAGAGGATGAATCTGATTGGTTTTTGCTCCATGTGGTGGCGACACGATCAAGCTGCTCAATGCTGAACTCCGCAGAGACAGTGTACAGAAGGTTGAAGCTACCAGTGCTCTGGCTCTCATCGTGTTTCATCGCTGAGTCAAAAAATCTTTTCTGCTAGCTTTTGACTTTGGCTGTCGGTATTCCCGGATCGCTCTTCTACCGTCTGTGGCTAGTTATCATATGTACAGTATCCATCCTTCATCTACGGTGAGTATACTTGAATACTATGCAAAAGTCTAATGAGAAGTCCAGCGGAACATGAAGAGGCCCAGACTTGCTGTTGCATGCTCGCCGCACGAGGGCAACCAACTTCATGTCTCCAGTTGTTCCCAAGTGAACATGGCTCAGTGTTGCCATCTTGCATCATCGATGGTCTTTTGCTCCGCTTCCAAGCGGCGTGATTCCTGGTTGGCTACGATGAGAACGGCCAAGGATATGTGGTGAGATCGAAGGTACTGCAGCGCGCATTCGCAGTTTTACCCTGAAGCTCACTTCAGAAAAAAAGATGCTGTCGTATTTCCAAACATCCTCTTTTTACTTGGCAGCATGCCAATGGAAATTTCGTTCGGATCCGCCTCATGACGGAAAGGTGGTCCGCGTTAAGGATCAACGAGAGAAGGGGGATATATTCCTCAGGTTTTTGGCTATTTCTATCCATTTTTTCCAGTGTCCTGTAACCAGGCATCCGACTTTCGGATTTACTACTGTTTTACTTTTCGTCCGAATCCCCCCTAATGCTGCGTTTAAGGGGACCGGGACGTCCTGGTGGCGTGCGCGACGCAGTTCGCGCTGCTGTAACGTACCCTAAAGTCTGATAGATAACTCCGCCCGCTCGCGATGTCGCGCGCACAGCGGCGAACGCAGGCGCAGTCTTCAAAGAACACAGGATCGCGATGCATCCTTCATCATTAAAAATGACAGATTTGTAGAAACTGTTTATTCAACTTCATTTCTAATATCTAAAAATACCACGTGTCAAAATCTTCGTTTAAAGGCACATTCCAGGATTAGGGGAACATTGCAGTCCTTTTACATGACCTAATAGTTCCCCAAACGGGCAAGGAGGCTGTGCACATATCGAAGCACGATGATGAGTCATCGCAGCGCGCGGAGCTCTCGAAGCCAGCTCGGCCGCACCCTGGAGCTCGGGCGCGCCCATTCCAGACGTGATTGCTGGCAATGACGGTGGCAATGATGGCAACAACGTGGCAAATGAGGCCTACGATTTGTGTGATAATATAAGATAAGGAAGAGATGCCAATGATTAAAGAGACATTGACATGAGAAAACAGGTGATATCCCAGAGTTCCTTCTGATACCAACCAGCGGGAACTGATTCAAAGGCTCGTTTTCACGCGGTAATCTCGTCTAAGCCCAGATGACAGGAGGTCTTATTTTTGTACTTTTCGGGGACTTTTTTCGGATTTTTCTTAGTCGGCGTATTCCTCAGCATCTCGGATTTCATAGCTTAGCGCTTTAACCCACTCAGGGTAATCCTGGAATGTGCCTTTAACCCGTGTACCAATAATCTTCATCTTAAATTTTCCACGCAATCTCCATTTCATCTTCACAAATACTCATAACATTGAAATTCTCCCTCATCTCATCTAACGATGAGTCTTGGTCAAGGCCTTTAAGAAGCTGTTGACAATTGTCTCCTCAGAAATTGAATTGAAACTAAAGCAGCTACTTCTCCGTAGTTCATCCTTTTCCTGATGCTGCTTTTGGGATAACTGGCTTTTGTTGGGTCATAACAGGAATAAGGAAAAAGTTTTATTCAACCGCTATTTCATCGCCAAAACCATCGCTGCATTAAAACCCCCGTTGAGCAGCGATTCTCTTCTCATTCGTTCACTTTCCTCTGTCATCTGTGAAGTTTCCGTGTCACCTTTCGTACGACCCCAACTTTACTTACTACTCGCTTTTTGAACAGATACAATATACAATACAATATAATTCACATTCGTTATTGATACAATTCACAAATCATAGCTTCCTCAGTTTCCTTCATCTGTAGTTCTTTGGAGACTGCGGTCGCCTGTGCCGCGCGCGGCACCGCGTGCGGGCGGACTTATCTATCAGGCTTTAGGGCAATTCGAATGTCCTATCCTACACCAGTGAACCTCAGAAAAGGAAAAATGTTTGCGGTTATGAATCATTATGCTTTCTTTGCATCATTCGACGATGATTTAGTCAGCGCCATCGCTGTCTACTAGCCCTTTCCATAATTCCATTTTCACCGTTTCCATAATTATGACGAAAAATGTCTTCGAACACACTTGATTGCAAGATGAACTTTTATTCAATTTTTGTGAACTTTCATTTCATTGAATCGTTGTTGCATCTTAATCTATTTCAACAAATAGCAATCATAGAGCGATCCTATACACGACCTCGGTACATCTGACGCTGCTCTTTCGATCCTCAGAAAAGGCTATAATGAAAATCTTCACGTAAAAAATGGAATATACGGGGTTATTAAAAGGAATGGCATGAAAATGGCGGAGGTCCGATTTTTACTTCGTGAGTTAGTTATGCTAGTAGTGAATCCGACGAATGATGAACTGCAGTATTTACCGCGGCGCCAAAAATATTTGGTTTAATAAGAGATAAGTGAACCGTAGCAAACAGTAGTAGTAATTATATAAACTGAGATTCTAATAACCTCTGTTTATATGTTTACTAGCATTGGTGTGAATCACTTCCATTCCCACACACATTACCGATCATTTTCCTTCACGTGTGTAAAATACGAACTCGCTTAAACATGTAAAATATGGATGAAAAGTCACCAGATCGTCCAAAGCTGGTGCGGCTCTTCCGTTACGGAATAACGCACCCCGTAGGCTATGCACCACAGGCGAGATAGCCACCAGCACTGAAAATCGAAAAATTTGGAGTTGTATTGATAGTAGGGCAAGATGGCCGCATATGAGGTGCCGCAGTGTGTGTGTATCATTCAGACACCAAGTTTGAGGCGTCGGGCAAGCAATCACCTCAGGATCCAACTGCATATAGCACCTTTTATTCACACGTGTCGTGTCGCACGCCCCACGCCACGCTGCGGAATATATCACACCATATCCCCGAAGGATTTGTATCTTTGGGACAATTCGCAACGAGCCGTGCGGCGCGAGCTGGGGGCGCCGTATGCTATTGTCCTCGTGTGGCGTGCAACTTATTGTAAGCCCAACTGCTTTAGCACCCAACTGCATACGGGTCCCTGGTAAGCAGGTTGTAGTGTCCTACTGCCTTGTCCGGTGTCGTGACAGTAGAAGTATTGATCTGTTTATTAATGAATAGACAGAAAGGACTAACAGTACAAAGCGACGAACACTGGCGGGATCGGAGGTGCAGGTTGAAGTCGTTGGGCAGGTAGTCAACCGGAGACCGAATCACTGGATGCCGAATAAACTGAACATTTCTCCATCCCAGGGTCTATATAGGCTGTTTATTTTCGCACGATTACAAGGTCGATAAGATCACTATCATTTGTGATTACCAATACACACAACACCTCCCCCAGTAGAAAAGAAATGGGTACAACACAGTTAACTTTCTACTTATACAATTCAAAAAGAGTACAATCAACACTCAACAATTAAACTAGCGAGAAGTATCTGGGTATCTCTGTACCGGTCTTCTTATCCTCGTCGAGCGTCGCAGTGGCACATCGGCTTTGTGGGCCTGTTGTCCTTCAGCAGCAGCACCTGTAGCTTGGGCGGTTTCCTCCTGTCGCTTCCACACGTCGTCCAATTCGAGCGTCTCGAGCAGGGTCAGCAACGACTTATCTCCATAATTTACAGGTGCTTTCGCATCACGACGGCGCAACTGGTGGCGTGCTTCCTCGTTGTCCTTCCACTTAGACAAACTTCGTAGTTGACCTTGCCGATTCTTCTCGTGATGATGCCTTCTTTCCATATAAACTGCGGTGCTTTCCATACTTGAGCATAAATCGCTTCGCCAACTACAAATTCCTTTGGAACAGCATTGTTTCTTTTCTTGAACTGTTCAATCATTTTCTTTCGATTTTCTTCTGATGGTGGCGTGGTTGACTCTTCCATAGGGCGTAACAGACTCAAGCGTGTGCGGAGTTTTCTTCCTAAAAACGCTTCTGCTGGTGTTCTGTTTTGTAAGCAATCGTTTGGAGTGGTCCTGTATGCTTGAAGGATCACGTTCAGCGTCTCTTCCGAGAGCTTCTCCTCCCCCTTCAGTTCCTTGATACCTCGTTTCAGTCTATCAACGAAACGTTGGGCGCACACTGAGCGCACAGTCTTTCTGAGCTGCAATTCAACCTCTTCTTTGTTGCAGCGTCCCAATCCTTCTTCAAAAACTTCAGGATGAGTCTTCCTCAATTCTTCATCGATTGAGGCGATGGATGCCATTTTTACTTCCGCTGTCATCATCTCCAAGTGATACTTCATGTCCTCTTTCGCTCGTATCCACTCTAGGCCAATGAGCGAGTTATACGGCGTCACATAGGCATAACCATCGGTTTCGACGCCCTTGATTTTGATCTTGCATTTCAACTTCCCATGAATCTTCATGTGTTCTCCGCTGGCATTCTTCACAACGATACTTGTTCTCTCCAATGCTGGGGATCCCATCTTCTTCCATGTCTTCTCGTTAAGCAATGTGATGTCGGATCCTGTATCCACCAGAAATTTGATCTGATATTTATTCACTAGTTCGTCAACATACACGCGAGGACAGTTTGCTTCAACTCGCATTCGAAATCTGGACTGTTCGGACTTGTCTTCTTGGAGCCTTCCTTCGCTCCTTGCCTTCGCGGTTGCTGTTTCGCATCTTCTTCGTCGCATTTTCTTGAGAGCCTGGCTTCTTCTGTTGTAGAATGTCACAAAACTTTTCCTTGTGACCAGTTTTCCTGCACTTCTTGCAGTACCAGGGCTTTGATTTGCAGACGAGCATAGTGGTTCCAGCATTTCACTTCATGCCGCTTTTCTACGGTCGTTGCTCCAACAGTCTTCGTATTTCCTGCAAAAATTGCACTGTCTCTTCTAAGACTCAAGAAATTTTCGCATTCTTGATGCAACTCGTGCAGGGATACGCTTCTTCCAGCCTTGTGCTCTCGATCAAGTATTGCAATCACTCTTTGCCTGATTTCTGCTTCTTGCTGCGACTTTAGGCCAAAAATCCACAGGAGACATTTGATCCCATCTGAGTCTAATTCGTGAATCTTCGCCTTTTCACAGAATTCATTCACGCGACCGGTATACGTTAGGTAATCCTCTGCGTCGCTCTTCTCTAGCTTGAGGCACTGATATCTTGTGGTGAACAGTGACGTCTTGTGATCGAAGAGCTGTTTCAATGCTTCTACCGTCTCGTCGAATCCGATTTGGGAAACATCCCTGGGTAGGACATGCCTCTGGTACTTGTCGAACGTTACTGAATCCAGTTTTTCACATAGTAGCCTCACCTTGCTACTCTCTGTGAGCTGTTTTGCGTCTTCGGAAAACACCTCCTTGTATCTCGAAAACCATTTCGAGAAGCTCATGTCAGCATCAGGGTCAAAAGTGAATTTCTCAATTCGGTTGCTCAAAGCTGCCATCACATTCGGGAATGTCACTTGCTCTTCTGGCTTAACGGCTCCTTGGTCACGTTGTGGCGCACTTCCATAATCTTCATCATTGCCGAGGCGAGGTTCCTTTGCTCTTCGATCAATTCCTCGAACATCGGTAAAACTGTGGCTGGGTCCATTGTTCCAACAGGTCAATAACAAACAGTGGAAGAGCAGCAAGTTTCTTCTTCCGTGCAAGTGGGGCTTGTCCTACTCGAGCGCCGCTGAAAAGGAGTTATCCAACGTAGAGTTCTTCAGAGATCCTGATCGCCACTGTAGTGTCCTACTGCCTTGTCCGGTGTCGTGGCAGTAGAAGTATTGATCTGTTTATTAATGAATAGACAGAAAGGACTAACAGTACAAAGCGACGAACAGTGGCGGGATCGGAGGTGCAGGTTGAAGTCGTTGGGCAGGTAGACAACCGGAGACCGAATCACTGGATGCCGAATAAACTGAACATCCTCCATCCCAGGGTCTATATAGGCTGTTTATTTTCGCACGATTACAAGGTCGATAAGATCACTATCATTTGTGGTTACCAATACACACAACACAGGTTATACGGGGAGTCGAGGATTCCTTGAACGGCGGTCGTATAGGACCAGACAAGGGGGGTCGTACCTGCAGAGATCAGCAATAAACACTAGAATCTGACCTCTGAATGAGCAAATGTTAGCGAAACTGTGTAAGGAATGTGTAGTAAATATCTTTTTTGCTTTTCAGGTAAGACATTGCAATAAAACACATTGTAACTATACAGTTCGGCAAGTTACTGCTATTGCAGAGGTCAAAAAAAGCGGTCGTATTCAGTTCTCGGAAGAGGGGTCGTATTAATGCAACTATTTTCCTCGACACCTAGGAGTGCCCTGTTGGTAAGCGCACGTCACGTCGCACGCCGCATGCCGCGCTGAAGAATCTTGTCGTAACGATACACACAGGTCCTGAAGTAGCTTGTGCAGGTAAATGAACATTTCGAGATTCTTCGGACGTTCAAGGAGGACGAGCAACAGCCTGGAGCAAGGGAGACGAGCTCTCAGTGGGTGAAGCGTTTACAGTGTTACGCGCAACTGCCTTTTTAATTATGACTTCTGTTGCCTAGCGTCACACAAAAACTAATGTAGTCGAGGTGCCGTCCCCTCCCCCTCTCTACCACTAACGCCCACAGCGTCGATTTCTGATTTTACTTAAAAAAATAAGCGATATTTTCAACAATGGCTGAATTCGATTTTTCTGTTGATTCATCAAAGTCCTACATGCAGCCTCAATTAGCCTAGACTCCTAAGTGATCGAGGAATCGTGGCTCTCAGTAACTTGCAAATTAATTTCTGAAAGACAATCTAGGGCAATAATGGCTCGATTTGGGATTTTTACTGGCATAAATATCATTATCACCGGTTTCAAAGCGATAAGCTAGTGTGTCAGTTTTCAAAGAAGCGAAGCTGAAGGTAATGGAAATATCAAAGCTTACCTACAATTAAAAATAAGCGCAACATTGGGTATAATACGTTTGGTCACTGGACCTTATATGTGCTCTCTAGCAATTTTTGAAGTCATAAATCAGCATTTGGCCTAAGCAATGATTCTTTTCTTGCATTCCAAAAAAAGGGATCTGCAGCACGTAATACCAAGGCTATTTCACCCCGGTTATTGGCACATGGGTGAATTCATGACTGGAAATTCCCTGTCTGGTAAAACTAATTGTGAATATAATGGCTGTCTAGTATGCAGAACGGAATTTTGCAGCTACCACTTGCTCTATGGCGACCCACCCCTTTTTTCAGGGCAACCCGTCTATTTTCAGGAAAAACGGCTGGAAGAGGGCCTTATTTCTTGGGTTTTTGACCGTTTCGTGCGGTTACTTCCGTACTGTTGAGCACCTCAACCTTTCCTTCAGCTCCAGTTACCCCTATCACTGCCTTTAAAGGCAGCTTTAGGGGAAATTCGGACGAAAAGTAAAAGAAGTAGTGAATATGAATGCCGAGATGCCTAGTAACAGGACAGTATAGAAAAAACGGATGGAAATGGCCCTAACCCGAGAAATAGGACCCTTTCCCACCGTTGGTTCTAGGCGCGAACGACCTTTCCGTCAAGAAGCGGGTAGTCCGCATAGGTTTTCCATTGATATTACCAAGACGTTAACATATAGGGATGTTCGGAAATGCGACAGCATCTTTTATATTCATGTGGTGAGTTTCAAGCTAAAAGTGAGAAAGCGCGCTGCGATACTTTCAATCCTGCCGATCTCCTTACCAACCACACCGTGACCAAACACTAATCACGTCGGCAGGAGGCGGGCTGCCCTAACCAAGGCGGCTTGCCCTGATGGGATGTGTACCTTAATGTCAGGATGCCGCACTGCGGAATGTCGCAAGCGAAGCAATGCGGACGAGCTAAATTGTTGGGTCCCGAAACGATTAGAAGTCAACTGCGTATCGCACTCCTAGCATTACGTTGTAATCGTTTTGAGACCCAACTACCGCGACGCGCATGGCTCGCACACACTGTGTCGCACGCCGCTCGCCATCGTGCGGCATCCTGACATTAGGGTACATATCCGCCCTGATGAGGCCGCCTCCGCCACTGCTCAAGGGGGCGCCTTTTGCAGGGGATTTCGCCATACACAGGCCTTTCAGCCCCGTAATTTTCCAGTCAATGCCTCCTTTTTGGATTACCTGTCACCCACATTGTCCCAAACACTGCCTTTAAACGTAGGTCCCTAGTTTCTAAACCACTTCACATTCATTGCTGTGGAAAGTTTCGGATGAATCCCAATGTTTCGGTTCCGCCACTTACCCAAATGTACAAGCTAACTTCACCATACCGAATAGCTCACCTGCCATTTGTTCCTTTCTTGGCTATTGTGTCTATCATGACAAGTCGGTCGTCAATGTCTGAATTGCAACGCGCACTGCTTGAGATCTTTCGAGAGCCACATTGTACACAGGATCAGCCACGCAGTGTGTAAGGGTGTACTTCGTCAAGTGACCTTTCAGAGCTTTCATGTGCTAACCTTGTGTGAGAGAGAGTATCTTGTAGAATAGGTTCAATAGAAATTGTGATGATGCTATCCCAATGCACTCGTTTGCCTAGGACTCACTAGAAAAGGAAGGAGTTCCTCTTTCTCACAAGAGTTTGAGTGAAAACATCGCCATACTCCAAGCACAGTGCGATGCCCTGAAAAGCACCTTTCCTCAGATCGCTTTGAGATTATTGACATTGACAACCTCATGCCACTCACTACCGATGCAG
Source organism: Trichostrongylus colubriformis (assembly GCA_963978905.1). Classification (NCBI taxonomy): domain Eukaryota; kingdom Metazoa; phylum Nematoda; class Chromadorea; order Rhabditida; family Trichostrongylidae; genus Trichostrongylus; species Trichostrongylus colubriformis. The sequence continues at coordinate 38,633,014 of OZ022259.1, forward strand.
GAGGGATCCAAAGCTGTACAGTCGTCGTGGAGCAAAAGACCATTGATGATGCAAGATGGCAACACTGAGCCATGTCACTCGGGAACAACTGGAGACATGAAGTTGGTTGCCCTCGTGCGGTGAGCATACAACAGCAAGACTGGGCCTCTTCATCTTCCGCTGGACTTCTCATTAGACTTTTGCATGGTATTCAAATATTTTTATTTATTTATTTATTTATTTATTTGTTGCACGCGTAGGTGCGCTACAACAATTGCCTACAAATTGAACACAAACATAACACAAAAACATGAGTGCATTGCGGTCTATAGTGAAACCAGCGAAGGTAGAGAGAAGCCCGCTAATTTTGAGATAGACAGAAGGAAATAGTGACCACTTCAGCAGTTACCGAGTAGCTGAAATTGTTGAGAGCGTCCCAAAGTTCACAGTGCGCTTGTATAAACAATTCAGGCGGATGACGCTAGGGATAACGTCACTCCCAGACAAAACAGGTAAACAGGTAAACAGGTAACAGGGTGGTAAGGAACCTGAAGCAGAATTTTCGGATGCCAGGTATTCCCTACCCCTGATAATTCAGCTTCAGACCCGCCAGATAAAATTCCTTTTTATCATAGATCAAGTGGCCGCACTAGTCCAGTGAGACTAGGAAAGTTATCTAAGATATACCCTCTGTTTGTATCCCTACCTTGTGGGTAACTTTAGACCAACACTCCGAGCGCAAACAGCAAAATCCAAATGTACTCACCGTAGATGAAGGGTGGATGCAGTACATATGATAACTAGCCACAGACGGTAGAAGATGCGATCCGGGAATACCGACAGCCAAAGTCCAAAGCTAGCAGAAAAGATTTTTTGACTCAGCGATGGAACACGATGAGAGCGCACAGCACTGGTAGCTTCAACCTTCTGTACACTGTCTCTGCGGAGTTCTGCATTGAGCAGCTTGATCGTGTCGCCACAACATGGAGCAAAAACAAATCAGATTCATCCTCTCGTGGTGATGTTGCGAAGAAAATTCAGGAAAAAATGAAAGATATCCACTGAAGATTTGTTTGTCACACCTGCCAGTGCCTTCACCTCGCGCTAATGGATTACTACCAGCTCTGGTGGCTAGCCCCCTCTGCTCGAAAAGTAGTTGTGATCTAACGAACTTGATATCCAAATCGAAATACATATTCTGGGTGTAATAGCTTGCTATAAACGTTACCAAGCATTATGTTTTACAAATGCCATGCCTATTTTCATCGTGATAATTTGTAGAAAAGGGTTTCGACGTCTCATCGACCTTTATGATCATACAACGATCTAACGAGGAATGTGCGGGTGGCAACCGCAGCCATACCTGAGAATGCTACCTTTGCGGCTTCTCTAGACGGGTGACTATCACCGCCTTAATTCGACGACCTCTCCTACAGGTCTTCGGCCCTTAAATCTAAAAGTGAACTTCATTACATTCTCTGAGCCAATTTGAAGAATTCTAATTCAGTAATTTATCAAAGCCGTGGGATTAACCTCCAAGGGGACCTGTCGTGATCCTCTGTGAATTGCTGCCTTGGTATTGTTTTACTTGTCCATTTATTCAGTTCATTCATAAATTAGTTAACCTCTCTGAGTTTTCCTGGAGCTCACGGGTGTAAACCCTTGTTACCGGTCACTCTACTTCATTGATTTATAGTCATATCGTGGTGTGATCGCATGGTGCAGTAATTCTGACTCGGTATTAAGTTTATTTGGACCATCTAGTAGGATGTGTGCCTTTGATGGTTCAAGTTGCCCATTTGGTGCCACCGATTCGCATCACTTACACGCTGCAACCCCATGCCCATACTACCGCTTTTGCGTATCGAACTGTACGACAGGACAATCGAATTGGGGTACGTCACGTTTGGATGCGCGACCAATTCACAACGGGAACAGCAAGGTACTCCTTGCACGCGGTGAGGCAATCGCACGTGGCAGCGAATGCGAATATTCTGCTTTACAACGCATGCCACGCACGATTTTTCGAGCCAAGCCTGAAGGTCGCGAAACGGTGAAAGATTGCGGGCGTGCCCAACAAATGACTATCACGTTTTGTACTTTGCAGACGCATGCTGCGTATGAAATAATTCTCTCGAGCACAACCAACTTTACTCCTGCACTTACCACAAATCTTTTATCCATGTACTCACGTGTGGCGTCTGTTCCTTGCATGCCATTTCTTGCAACAACCTTTATTCTCGTGACTAAAAAGTGCAAGAAAAATCTTCTTCGGCTCATCACTTTACCAAAGAATCATTTAGGGCGGTAATGCTTACTCGGCTATCAAAGATATGCTAAATTCCTACGGAGAAGGTGTGAAAGTATTTCTTATTCACCTTCCTCCACCTCTCTGCAATGCTATCAAGTTAGCTACTATAATATCAAAGAATCTCGTGTTACGAGCTATAACTCAGACATCGTGGGAAGGGTCCATACACCGTCGTTACTGTATCCTTAACGGAATTGAAGCTGTCCACATGACTGCTCTAATGTACATCCCTATCTTTGATCCCTTAAAATGACGTTTAGCCCGTAACCAATCTCGACAGGTGTCTGTATTGTCAACTGCATGGGTTCCTCCCGAAAAAAAAATTCATGCCCAAAGCACTGCCAAGGGTAGAGTGAAACTGGGAACAAAGAAGAAGTGTCTCTCGTAAACGAACATTCCACGTTAGGCCGCTTTCATACTTTGCGGTGCCGGTGGCAGAGCGTGGCTCCGTGTCTCTGTGTCTCCGCCTGTGCCATTCTCCCTCGTTGCCCGTGGTCTATGCACCTTCCCGTGCCACCTCGCCTCGCTGCCTGTGAACGTAGCTATGCCCTGCCGGACGAGGTATGAAAGCGAGGGGTAATCGGTGGCGAAACTCGGGTTGAAAAACGCAAGCCATCATCAGTGCAAACTTAGTGCAAACTGCGGCGCATCACTTTCCGAGTTGTTGTTGTGGTATATGGGGCTACAGGCCAATACAATCACTTGCTGTCAGTAGAATGAATTTTATCCATGATTGAGTATGAAATGACAAACAATAACAAACAAGTGAAACAATGAAATGAAGAGAAAGAGAAAAAAGCAATGCCTGGTAGGCCAAGGCGTTGGGTGTGAGTTGCGGTAAGTTTCTGAACTTGTTTAAACTGCAAATATTTTACCGTAGGTCGAGATTGCTCCCTCCGATAAGTTTCTGAATTGAACAACAACGCAGTACACCTTTCATTTGATTGAACACTGTTGGAGCTCCAAAAATGGGTATGCGTCAAGACTGTTTGGCTAGGCCAGGCCGCACAAGATTGCTGAGGCAGCTGGCGCGTGCGACGACATGTGGTGCCGCTATGGCGTGGACCGTTCAGACGCGCATCCCATACTCGTAACAGACTCGTTTTATCGATAACGTACTTTACCAATAACTGCATTATAAGTGTTCTTCAGCCGTGATTATATCGTCAGCCCGGCGACGCACCAGCAAACAGATGACGCTCTGATTACTGAGCCTTAGCCATTTCAGATCCTTGGACTTTCAAACCAAAGCTATATCCCCTTTCAGTTTAGTGACAAAGGTAACTTCCGGAATAAAAAAGGGAATGTTTGGCCCCAAGAGGGCTGGTTTGCACTTCTTTGAAATTTCAAATTAGTTCTGTTCCTGAGCTGTTCCTGAGCCTGACCAGCTTGGAACAATTTTAGCGGAACTATTTCCCAGCCCATCACTTAGCTTCTTATAGAGCCCATCCTCTCTTGGATAGAATTAGATTAGGCAGCACCATTCTTTCTACTCCTGAACCCAAACATAGAGAAATATAAACAACAAGGTATAGAGAATAAATGATAAAGTTTCTTGCGGTAATCGATCCCTCCAGTGAGATGCGCCGTGCTCTCTAGTTCCATACAGAATCGTGGTGGTAGGTGAATGCGAGTTGGTCTACACATAACTTTTGGAGGAGGGAAGGGGGCGATGCTTAACTCACTGCTTTCACCCTTTCAGACGAGTCTGGTATCAATTCACCGACCTTAGATCACCGCATCATGAGAGTGGGAGTGCACCCTGTCATTACACCACCTCCGCCACCAAACAACAAGAAAACCACCGTGTACACTTCTTAGAAGTTTCACACAAAGAGGAGAAAAACGGAATTGGGTCGCCGTCAGACTTCGCGATTTTGCGATTCTGCTGTTTCATGATGTCGCACTTTCTCACTCGATTCTTCAAGCTTGATATTTTGCGGAGCTGCAACAGATTCGCAAAATCGTGTTATCGCGGCCTGACAGTGGCCTTATCTCTGACTTGGAGACCGTGAGGGCTCGTTCATATCCAGTTCGGTGCAGCCGGTAAGGTACATGTCGATAATGGCGACAGACAACTGAGTAAACTGTGAAGTTGTTTTCATATCTTAGGAAGTAGCAGAGCTAGTGTCATAAGCGGAATCGAGAAAAAGCATAAGGTAGGTATCGATTGGAAGAATCGTAGAATTCGGGTAGTGGAGCTTGTGAATTTAGGAATTAACAAAATAGCCAGGATCTGCAGGAATCCTTCAGGCCGCGTTCACACTCTGCGGTGCCGCTGAGAGGGTGTGGCTACTCGCCTGCGCGTCTTCGCCTATGCCACTCTGCTTGGCTTGCCGCGTCGTCTCTGCATCTCCCCCATGCCACTGTGCCTCGATGCCTGCGAACGCAGCCATTCCTACCGGCGATGAGTATGGGACAACCTTACACGTGCTGTTTGTTCGGACCCCACCTAACCGAGACGAAAAATTCTATTAATCTGGGATCTTTCAATCAGTATATATCTAACTTTCCGTGGTGATTTCAGACCCACCTTGAAATTACAACTGCTTGACGCCCGACAATTTCACAACGACAGTTCAGTTACTCTGTTCAGCAGACCCTCTTCTAGAGCACTCTTCCTGTTTACGATACGACAGGTCTGAATGCATCATCTCATGTCCTCATAATTCTAGGAAAGGCAAGATGGAAAAAGAGAGCATCTCGAATGTTGTAGGTTTCTACGTATGGAAGCTGAAAAGAATCATTTATTAAATAACCATATGAAATAGTTTAAATAATAAAACATCTTGTAGAAAAAGACTTTTGAAATCGCTTGACTACACTACATGGTACACGTTTTGAACTAGCTGAAACTACCACTTTTCCAATTAAAAGAAAACATCATCTCCAGCAATAACCGTAATGATCTACCGTCAAACATGAGCGACTTCAGAGAACATATTAAAGACACACGTTCACAACATAGAAAAGGCTTCAGGAAGCCAAAGATGGTTTTCTATAGCAATTAGAAAGGTACAGCCCGTGGGGCAATGTTAAGAGCTTCGGCATTGTCAGCATCCATCCTATAGGCATTTTTCTGATATAAATCATCCAATACAATAGCAGTGATATGACAACGCGTGTCTATTCAATACTGGACTTTCAATAATGATCTGGAAGATGGATGTTGATATGCTTGAAAGTGTTAAAGGATACGCCTCCAAAGACAACAATTACAGTCTACTAATTATGCTTAAAGCTCAACCGACTATGCATAAATCTCAAAACGTTGCAAGTAGAACACCACAGTTTGTCTTTGAGGACGCATTCTCCTTTAAAAACAATAAAGGTATCAATTGCGTTGGAGATGCAGTTCAACGAAGACCGGTTATTGCTTTCTGTCCAGTGGATTGTTCAGCAGAGAGATCGAGTAAGTTGAATGATCTATAAATGAATCAATGATTTAAAATCCTGATTGTGAAGTGAATAAACATTTCATTCGTTTCGATTCAGCCGTCCTATGAGACAAGTGCTCTACACCACGAAGGTGGCAACTCGCATAATAAATTGCGAGTTTCAAGAGTCAATTCAAAAGTCAATATGAAAGTTCAGTGACGAGTCCTCCCTTAGTCGGGTAATCTCGTTGCAATGTTTACATTCCCTGCAGATGTGTGCACATGCACTGATTGCTCTACCGCTAGAAAACACAACAGTGATTATCAACGGTACTAGAGAGCCTGACCACTTGCGCCCTGGGCGATCAATACCAAAGCACTCGAGTGTTTTTGACTAATTAGCTATAAGGAATACAAAAAGCCAATGTAACTCACTTTTCGCTGTACCACGTCGGTACGAGGAGAGCTCCATCGTTCCATGACATCGAACTTCCTGTACTTCTTCACTAGGTCGAGGAAATTACATAAGCTACTGTCCATGGTGAAGTAATGAGTGGGGCTGGACAGGAAGCTGAAACGATCGCCATTACCTTAAACAGCAGAACGAATGTATCAGTTACGGTGAATGAAGCACCAACCAAATGCCATCATGACTGAGTGCTTCATCGATGATCTGATGCACCAATTCAAACTCTTCTTCTCCGCGATACAAAAGTTCCGGAGCAAGAATGACGTCGAATCTAAGCAAAATAGTACTTGTACTATTCAGCTCAAAGAAGAATAAAAAACAAGCTGAAAGTCAATGAGATTAATAGCTCTAATGCAACAACAAACATTATTTTATGCCCACCTTTTCCCACCAATGGCTTTCTTCATTTCGCCAAGGTCGCCACTTGAGAATTTACATTTGTTTTCCGGAATTGCGTTTCTGCGCAGTGTCGGTTTGCAGTACATTTGAAGTGAGGTAAGCGACTAAAACAAAAAAATAGGAACTCGAGCATTCAATTCCACTCACGTTGCAATTATTTGTACAATGTCTGACCACCACAGAAAATCAAACTTACACTGCTATGAAGCGCGACTTCGGCAGCACCGTTCTCATAAGCATAGACGGATGGAAGCCCAGTGGCGAATCCAATCTACAGTGTAAGAATATATACCTATTTGCAACAAACGAAAGGATTTGTCGTGCCCTAGAGGAGTGAAGTAAAGGTTAATAAAAAACCGTCAGACGTGACAGAGTTTCTGCACTGTAACGGTTTCTCCCTCTTTACTCAACTACCCCACATGACCAGCGACTTAAGCACGCTCTGTGTATGTGCCACAGGTTCCGATACTCCAAAACCCTTTCCAAAAAATAGTGCGAGTGTGACAGCAGACCCGATGCCTCTCCATGCTGATTAATTCTGACAATGAAAAGAAACCGAAAACATACCTCAAGAACGTTTTTGCCCACAAAGAAGTCCGTTTCCGCTTCCGTCTCGACAATTCCATCTAACATCTGGCATAACGAATTCACACCCTCCCAGAGTACGGTCTGGTCAACTCCTGAAAACTCATTAATAATTGCAGTTTTCTGCACAATTTAGCAAAAATATGTTGATCATCACCTATTTGAAAAGCATTCGGAGTCAAAAAAATTGCATCTCCTCCAATTAATGCTTTCCTTATGTCAGTTGTAATCGTCGATAATTAACTGCCTCGATAACACTCATTGAGATTGAATGAATTTATTTAAACCCACGGCTTTCTAACTGAAGTATTTGAAGCCCCCGGCCAGGAGTGAGCTCACCCTAGAGGTGGGTGAAAGATCTCCACTTACTTTGTGCCAGCCGGGGTTTGCGAAAACACCAGGATAGCACAGTAAGGCTGCGATCATACTTCGCGGTGCCGGCGGCAGGGATGGCTGCGTGTCTTTGCTTCACCGCCTGTGCCACCTTGTCTCGTTGCCTTTGTCGTCTCTGCACCTCCCCGTGCCACTCTGCCTCGCTGCCTGTGAATGCAGCCACGCCTCGACGGCGCAAAGTATGAACGCGGCCTAATGCAACCGAGGGGCTTCTTGGCAAAACGTGAGGCGGCATCCATACTACAACTATGTGAACTCGAAGATGGTGCTAACAAAGTGGTGACAAGAGATGTAGAGAACATGAAACACGGACGTCCCTTGGGAAAGAGCTCAACGTGGCATATCATTTAATTTCAATACCAACACTATCTTGGCCAAGTCATAGTTTACTTTGGGGGGTCGTAATTACGGCGACCATCTGAAGTGTTTATTACAGACTCTGAGTAGTTGGCAGCATTTCTCATCAGATTACTGTCTCATGTATCACCTTTGTAGATATTCCTTCCGCTACAATTAAACGACAATTTAATGAAGCAGAAACCAGTATCGTGCTGGTCGCTGTTCTTCAGCACTCAAAATGATACGTGGTTGTTTACCGCAAGGTGTAGACTCATGACACACTGATAGCGCAGCCTCTTGCATACTTTGATCGCTGTCGGGTGGCAACTGTCACACCCCCGCGCAAAATGTTTCCCGTTTGTCAAACAACAATAAAATAAAAATAGTGACTGTATACTGCCAGCCCAGGCGCTCATGATATCATACTCTTCTTTTTTCTCCAAAGAGATTTCAGAAATTGGGTCAAATTCGATGAAAAATCTGTAGCTTCAGGGTATAGTACAATATTGAGATTTTCTCAACGCACCTTCAGAAGCACTACTTTTCCTTCTCTGAGGAAGCCCGATGCTTTCGAAAACACCGCGGCCGACGATCTCTTTGCGTGGATTCGCATCCTTTGCTGCTACGTAACGAATGAATCGACCAGACTCGAGTTTCAACTCGCATGGCACTGGGGCCACATCTTCGATATTCGCAGTAAGAACAACCATGATTTGCCTGGAATTCAGAAATGCTTAAGAAGAAAACGGAAATGAAACGATTAGGAGAATTAGCGACATTGAGCACGAACGAACGAACGAAAAGCAAATTTTATGCAACAATTAAAAAGCGAAAAAAAGTTAAATTTCAAAAAGCCGAAGCAGGATAGCTTCAACAGCTAGAGAAAACGAGTAAAGAAAGTTGTGGTGAGTGGATGGCTCGTTAATAGGCGTAAAGGGTTTACAAAGTGCAAAGATGACGAAAGGCTAAGAGTGCGGATAATTCGTTGTCAACGCCCAAATGCCCAAGATCCCATTTGATCCTTCGGTGCAAAATATGTCCAATAGTGTCAGCCATGCCAGCTACATGACAGCTAATACATATAAGGGAGGACACGTTCAGAGACGTCGCTTCAGAAGACACGTAATGAACATTCCTAGCACTCAGGCGATTTTTATATCTCGTAGGAGGCGGTCTTGAAGGAGGCGAACCGAAAACCGCTCCTCAAAAACATGATGTGTGAATATACATTGTTGACTGGTGTTTGAACCTTTCATAAAAATCAAGAACTGCGAAAGCAGGTGACATGGTTTCTTAAAGGTGATCAGCCGCAACCGGTTAAATCATATATCTTGGGTGGCACGAGCTGCACAATAAGGACTCTGCAAACTACAACACTGCTGAAGGATTGGTCGAGAGCGAATGACCAAGGAAATAAGCGCCGAAGGATATAGGCATGGGAATATGGATGCACAATGTCGTCAGATACTTTTCACAGCGTCGCTGTTGTCAGGACCAGTTAATATAGCGCAGCGGGGTGCACTCATACGGTGGAGTGTGTCAAAAACAACCAACCTCTCATTGTACTTGCCATTCGTCCAGAAAGTGGTACACATGTTATCGATAACCATTTAGCAAATAAGGAAGGTTTCCAAGAAACCCGCATGAAACACTGGAGTTAGGAATTCTTAAGACACTCAATATCCGAAAGGTTGTAGTGGATTTTGACACAAGCTTTCTTGCAAAAGCAGAGAAGGTGCGGAACGGCCTCCTGACTTTGGCTCAATTTCGCATCTCGCTCCCATGGGTGTAGCAGACGCCAGCTAACCGAGTAGGCATCCACGGCACTATGAATTCCAACAGGACATCTACTAACCGAAAATGGGACTAACACTTCAACGATTTCGCAAAAAAAAAAAACGCTCTTGAGAAAGGAGGGGACATGGGAAATGAGAAAATGTCAAGTGTACTGCGCTGCAGCCTAAGATTACATTGGTTCATTATGTCTATAATATTGGTCTCTACAGTCAACAATGATCTGGACTTGTGACAAAGACAATGATAATGCCTGTATCCAAACTCGAAAGTCAGTGGCGAGGTGGCAGGTGATGTAGTCAATACTCAGTACTGCCTAGAAATGTTTAATGCCTTCAGTTATTCGATGACCAGAGATTTTCTCCAAGGAAATCATATCGGGGTTGGAACCTGTACCAGTGCCAGCAGGCCAGCCAGAACAGAAGCGTTATGGAGGCACGTCATAACGAGTGTGAGGTTTCAAAAAAACTAAGAAAGTAGGACGTACACAAACTGGTCACAGCATCGCATTATGCTCCACGCACGAACTTCTATGGGCAAACAATGCGCGTTCGCCGCGTCAATCGTTAGGTTCACCCGAACTTTACGACTTAGTTTAGCAAGAAATGATACTATACCCAATGAATGCCAGTTACCTTGGCATGACGTTACTTCACAAATATTTGCACATCGTTATCCGCACAGACAGGCGTGTAGACCTTCCACAGAAAAATACCCAAAAATGTGGTCTACGCGTCACACTCCTACGAATCAGTGCATGCACGAAAACAAGCAGCAATGCAACATACCCACTGATAAAAGTGGCCGCATCAATGATCGTCACCCACGGCTACGTTCAGGTGAATCGCACGTGTACAGAGACATAACATCACTGCTGACAGTCGTCCACAACCCACAGCGGAAGAATCACTCAGGGCCAAGTGACTTGATGATGAAGTGGGGTTCGTATGTGATCAAAAACCATGTCGCATGGGATTAGATCCTGTTGTTTGCTGTTAACAATCCACAGCGCATCAAAATCTCACGTGTAGATATGCTACTCCTCTACTCATCCACAAGCTCCCATGAACTATCTTTCAGTTCTGTTCCAGGACTCGATTCAAATGTACCATTTGCAGCTACAGGCGACTCTCAACACGTTATCGGCCATAAATGTAACGGAGCCTCTGGCTGGGGGAGGGAGGGAGGGGGGGGGGGGTATGGCAGGACTTTCCGACTTCGCGAAGTGGACCACCGCGCGCGACAAGCGCCTTGCAGGTTCCATCGGGCAATGGGATCCGCAATGCACTCATCGTGCGCAGTGACCCAGTACACGTGGCACTATGACAGCTTGGACAGTACCGACGCACTCACCTATTTAGAGTTTTGACTTACTTGGCAGGTGGCACGATTAAAGGCAGCATTAGGGGAAAGTCGGACGAAAAGTGAAAGAAATAGTGCATATGAATGTCGAAATGCCTAGTAACAGGATAGTGGAGAAAAAACGGATGGAAATGGCGCAAAACCCGAGGAATAGAACCCCCTTCCCACCGTTGGTTCTAGGCGCGGACGACCTTCCCGTCAGAGGCGAGTAGTCTGATCTAGTTTTCCATTGGCATGTTGCCAAGTAAACACAAGGGAATGTTTGGAAATACGACAGCATCTACTTTTTGAAGTGAGCTTCAAGCTGAAATGCGAAAGCGCGCCGCAAAACCTCCAATCCTGCCGCATCTCCGTGGCCGCTCCCACCCCAGTCAATCGGAAATTACGTCATCGGGAGGCGGGACCGCTGTGTCCAAGAGGCGGAACCGTTGCATGGTTGCGGCGTTTGCAGGGCTTCTACAGCTTGGAGGGGCGCTTTTTCACCGGGATTTCGCCATAGATAGCCTTCTTAGGCCCAGGACTACCATGTGAGTGACTTCTTGTAGGGATTTCTCCATTACCGCATTACCCCTAATGCTGTCTTTAAACTCCTCTCCAGCACATTTTTGCTTGTAGTTCAAGTGTGTAGAAGTATAACCAAACAGGAGCAAGCTCATTTAGTAAGATTAGCAGAAGCCGTACTCGTGCTTTTACATCTACCCACTGTTGCGCTCGAGCCAACTACATCTTCCATAAAAGTCAGTTTCAAGAACAGCGCTGCAGAACTGCAACCTATTCAAACCAACAAAGACCATAACACTAATGTCAACCCGCTGAGGTCTGATCACAAATCCGCAACTTGAGTACGTAAGGTGTAGAACTTCTCCCGATTCCGCATTCCCAGAAGCCTCCCGGGTTCTGTATCAGTCACCTGCGAGAAATGCCCCTTCAGCCGCCACCACTTCCTGTGCTCGTCTTTTGCAGTTAGTCAAGTTTCTAAAGTGTAGCCACTTTGTTCCAATTTGCGCATCGATAGATTTCGCGAAAAATGTGAGATCTGTGACACGAACAAGACCAATAAGCTACTACCTGAACAATTTATTTGCTTTTAGGAATGTTTTTGTTTATCGAATACGCCGTTTTGTGCGCCCCATATAGAATTGATAACCTCACGTGATACCACGTCAAGGCAATCCACCTAGCTATTTTCAGAAGCTTCAAGCACTGCGTCACGTTCGGTACCGGTCTAGCCCCGTTGATCAGATCGGAAAGGATTACCACCCTATGACTTCATGAAGCTACACTCATGCTAATTTTAGTGATTTTGTGGCCTGAGATCTCTAAGAACATTCTTTTCTACATTCTTCTATAAAAGTTAGACTTCCAAGGATCGAACATGAGTGACTTAATTTTCACGGATCAATTCCCAGTCAAAGGAAGCTGCACTTAAACGCGACCTGTCATTCAATATTTACGTTTTACGAACAGCTAATTTCCCGACCATCCTTACCACACCCACTTGACGGGATCATCGAGAGCCTTCTGGTGAACCTGCACAGCTTTCCTCGGCCACGAGTGAGACAAAGTGTCACGAGAAGATGTAAGATGACGATGGAAAGTTATCAGGCTGCTTTTTGACACTCCTATTTCCCTTCAATACAACGGACAATATAGCCTTGAAGAAACCTGGCATCTCGTTGCAGAGGTCTGATGACAAGTTATGCTCTGACATGTTGGAAGTGTTGTGCACACTCGGAACCTCCAGTTATGGGGCAGTGAGACTCCTGAAGTCTCCTCATATTTAGTGGTTATGCGCAGTAACATAATAAAGCGGTTGCCTTGCGACCAAGAAAAACCCGACGTTGCAGCAAAGAAAGACGCATTGGTATTAACATTTTAGTTCAGCAAAACTTCTCTTTTGTTTCCAGTCTACGCGAAGCAAAGGCGAAAGCTGATAATTCCTACCAGCTCATACTGAATTTTCGTCTATTTTAAGTTTGCCTTTGAACGTACATCAAACATGAACATTTGATTTGGCGCTTTTATCATTCACCAAAAATATTTTCGACATCATAACTGAATTAACGAGTAACGTACAGCAGCTGCAATACCATACTGCCTCATTCATGTGACAAATATTTACTTTAATGCTGCAGGCTATCCCCATGCGATCATTGGGGTAAGCAGCTACCCGCTCGCCGATCCCCAAACATCAAAGACCAACCCGCGATTCCTCAACAACATCACTGAACAACATGGGGATCCATGCCGCTTTATCAACAAACCGAAGACCACCCCATACGAGTAAACAACTTCCCCGCAAGAGGACGAAAGCTTCAACAATGCAGGCCACAGCACATTTTTAAAGGCACCGGAGGAGTAAGGAGAAAGTGAGAAGTGGGGAAACATGTTCTCTGGAAGCAAACCTTCCTTAGAAGAGGTGATGGGTAGAAACTGGCATTGAAGAAGCTCTGCTCGGTGTTCTATAACATACCCGTGGCACAGCGTGTCGTTCTGCAGTTCATTAGATGGCCGAGTTGCCGGTGAGGGCAGGACAACTTTCGCCTGTTGAGCCTCTAAGCCCGTCTTTGGTCCACCACCAGCTAGTGAGCGAGGAGAGCGACAGAGAAAGGTTATCTCTAGGTTCCCATTTCTTTTTTTTTTGTCGTTTTATTTGGTCTGTCTCCAATTTACACTGCTGAGCACCTCCAAATTTGCTTGTTTTACCCCTTCCGATATCTTTAAGGACAGCGTGGTGTCTGTCACCAGTACATACGACCCTATCAATGCACCGGGCCAAATAACTGCCCTTTTAAAACATTTGCAAAACGGCAGCAACAGCATGACTACCGAGGTGTTGCCGACCGACTACCACCATCCATCGCTACCATTACCGTTCCCCAAAAGTGCACTGCCACGATACAATCGACCCTTGACACATCCTCCATCGGTTATCGCGTGGAACCGGTACGTTTGGCTAGCTTTCAGTCTGTTTTCATTTTCTCATCTCGTTCCTGGAACACCAGAAGTCACAGATCACTCTTCACAACCTCGTCCTTGCCAAGTGAGAAGTGAAATAGGATTTCCAAAGGTGACAAATAGCAGATCCATCAAGTAAAATTTTGAAGCCTCATCCTTCATTTATCGAATCAACTCTTTGATATGCAAGACAGGGACTTCTTTCGAAGTATACTGCTCAGAACCAGTCAATGGGCCTGCCGAAATACAGCAAACTGTTAATGTCTCAAAAAACAGAAGTCGAACGACTTGTCATTGAGCTTCATCAGATAACAACGCGGGAGCCTTTACACATACTTGCACTCATCTATTTTATTACCCAGGATCACTCGATATGATACATGACGCCAGCTACAAAGACCGAAGCTATTCCTAATAAGAACCTGATCAGCTAGCTGCAAGATTGCCGGGATGAAGGAATTTAATCCAATTGCCCGTCCCAATATCCTTGCACATAAATGGTATCTCGGTGCAAAAACGTGGACTCTTGATGATGCACTCTAACGAGTTCTACTGAACCTTAGATGTGAACGAATTCCACTGGTATTTTGAAGTAACAAACACCAGTGCTAACGTTCAGTAGAATTTGGCGCTTATCACCCGATCTATAGCCTTGGATTTCTATAGACGATTAAGATCATCTAAGTTTTAAGTCCCATAGACAACTAAATTTAAGAATTCAGGCCAGAATGCGCACACAACTATACTTGTTGCAGTAAATAATCTGTGCACCTGATTCAATTGCAATTTTACGAGACATTCTTCAGGGTACTGCTGATCGTCAACTTCAGATTTGACCCAAGGATCCTGTCGAGAACACAAATCGCACTAGTAAACATATTACCGTCACAGGCATAACCAGGAGGGGTACCAAATGAAGGAAACACTATTTTCGCATCGGAACTGATCGAATATGATTCACTGAAGAGGAATCACGTGGCAATCTCCCATTCACTTAAAAGCGAACACTTCGCAATCAAATTCTGATATTTCTTGGAGTCTCGATGGAGGAACTTCGGGCGCATCCAGGCCGAGCGTATACAAATCGATACACTGCTTCGGATTTCTATAGACCACTCCCCGACCATCTGTTTAGAGGTTTTACTTAATCTGACATCTTTCCACACAGAATGCTTAGTGCTGGTGTGAGTGAAACTGGAGTGCTTTTGGTGAAGGTTATTTTCATGTTCTGACGCAAGAATTCAAAGCACTCATGGGTTCGAGATTAACCCCCTTGATCAACCTTGTACCGATGTACTTCTGCTGCGTATTTTAATCTGAACCTCCCATTAAACCCCACTTTATACCCCCTTGATTACCCTTAACCGATGTACTTTGCGTATTTCAATCTGAAGCTCCCATTAAACCCAACTTTATGGAGTTTCCGATGAAAGTTAGACGACGTTGATTCGCAAACCATTTCACGCCTTTTGGTAAGATTTCGCTGTGACTGCTGTCCACAGAGATTTCGCAGTGATTGCTATTTTGTTGTTTTGTGAATATACGCTATTCACAAGCGTCATTGAAATCGCTCAAAACGCATGCAAAAGCAACTGTTTTATCTAATCCGATCAATAGTTCACACACTGTTAAAATGCCCGCCATCCACACGGGAGAGCTTACGATAAGCGTATCGTACCGAGCAAACCTTAATAGAAAACTGATTAATGAGATGAGATTATTTGATATGAGTTCATTTTTAACAGGGACTATAGCTACGCATACTATATAGTGTAAAGTGACTGCACGGCTCTTGGGGATACTACTGAGCCCGCTGTGTACACTAAAATGTTCCGCTGCTTGGATCTGTTTTCGCATCCCTTTTACCACCATTTACCTTTGGATGTAATGTTAATTACATAAAACAAAGAAAATATGAAAACAAGAAAACGGAAGTGATCCATTCCTTTCTTGAACAGCGATCATCAGTCATTGTCACCTATCCGCCCAACGCTCTCTGAATCCAACCCTAATGCATGCTGCACTCATCCATCTCGCAGTCTCAGGACATCTAATCGGCATTGCTATTGGCAAGCTGTCAGTAAACATGTGGCAATAGGTGGCAAAAGTTGCAACAATTAACAAACAATTATTTGCTCCTGTACCTGCTTTTCTAAGCAGCGGAACATGACCTATCCACCACAGTGCTACCCAAAGGTTGTAAAAAGTTGTAATCTTCAGAATACTAGGAAAGTGAACTCACAAAAGCCGCACGAGTGAAGAGCGCCGAAAAAGAGCAGAGGAAGGCCGGAGGAGCAGACCAAGCAGGCGGAGCGAATCTTTAAAAGAGCGAGTCGGCGCCGCTTATATACGGGATGGCCGCCGCGCGCGGCTTCGCTGTCCGCCGTGAGCGAGGTTACCGCCCACAGTGAGTGATCGAGTGTGCGGCGATGGATGTGGAACGCGATGGAGAATGCGGCGGAAGGAGGGCTGCAGGCGACGAGAGCAAGGCGAGACAGTGCGACGCGTGGAGAGAGCAGATCGTGCGACTGCAATCTTCGAAGAGCGCGGACGTACGATGTAAACATGCAAAGACGTGTGGGGATCGCCGCCGAGAGATTTCGCCGGGAAGAGACGCAGACACATGGATGGGAGAATGAAAAGGTCTGAGCGGAATCGACCGGCGGTGACGGCCGATGACGGAGTTCGGAGCGGCGATATCGTCGAAAAGTTCATCGGCGATGGATGGAATCTGATTCCTGCTGGGGTGGTGGTGCAGCCCCCCCCCCCCTCCTCCCCACGACGGGGCGATGAGTCAGACGGACAGAAACCGACGGAAGCCGTCGCGGGGACGCCATAGCTGCAGCCTTCACCATGTGATCGATAGAAAAAAGAGGATTTTCTGCAAGTGTATAGCAAAATGGCAGCGAATTCTCATTTCACGAAAGCCTCTCGCATTTGTCGGAGGCGACAGATGGCTGTAAAAAGGTTAATCGAGCGTTTTTCCGGTATAAAAATGATTACTGGAGAGGAATTCATCGACATATGGATGGAAGTCATGAAATTCCTCCGAAATCATCTGAGAACAGGAAGGTCGTCAAGGATCACTCGAGGAATTTCCTCAAATACAACCCTTTCTGTTGTTGGGGAACAGTCCGTTTTTCCCAACCCAAGATTCGACCGCTCCATGTGGATTCCTCAACCCCTGCACGGATGGCTGCACAGGGTTAGATGAGTCGAGGATCTTTGAGGGAAGGAGGCTGTAATTCAGGATAAAAATTTTGGGAAATTATCAACGAAACTCTTTTCCTGGTGATTCTTGACCTGTGAGATGATCTCTGAAAAGCGATAATTACACATTGTAATAGATTGAATAGTATGATAATCGTTTGACGATTTCAGGAAACACTTGAGTATACCGAACTGAACTGATCGACAGGGATCGTCGACAGGGAGAGGGTCTTCGTCATCGCAAGTTTCATGCTGGAGTTACAGGCACCCTTGTGATAATCTCAGCTAGATTATACCGTTCATTACTCAAGGACTAAAAATACTTGAATTAGTGGCAGTGATAGGGGTAATTCGGGCCGAATATGGAAAAACCCGGGAGGTGGTGCATTGACAGGTGACGCACACCCCACTCTCATGGTGCGGGGATCAAATCCCGCATCAAGGCCCGCTCAGGCCGACCAAGCCTCCCATCCCTCCGGGGTCGGCAAATTGGTATCAGACTCGTCTGGAAGGATAAAAGCACTGACTTGTTCATCGGCTGGCCCCCGCAGGTCATTGTAATAGGCCACATCACATTCACCAGCCATCACGATTCTGAATGGAACTAGAATGTGCGGCGCATCCCACAGAAGGGATTGATTAACGCCAAAAAACTTTAAAAAAATTTATGGAAAACCCATCAATTACGAAGGTGGACGTGCTTGGTAGTGTGAAAGTGAAGGGAAAACGTAATGAAATGATCAAAAACCCGAGAAATGAAACCGCTTGCCGCCGTTCATTCTCAAAAGGGGCGGGCTGGCGTAAAACAAGTGGCTGCTGAAGAAGATGGCTCTTACAAAGACCGGAGGCACTCTTTCTTATCGGAAATTTTGCCACATGTAGTCTTTTGAGACCATCAGCGTTTATTTGCGTGACTCATTTTAGGAGTTCTCGTTACCCGCATTACACCTATCGCTGTCTTTGATGCTCCCTTGCAATTTTTCTACCCATTACTGCGAGCACGCTCGGCGAGCGATCAAAGGAAGTGGGAATTTGTTTAGGCGGAGAGTGGAGCAACTGGTACGCAGCTAGTGTGGTCTCGAACCACGTCCGATTCGAGCTGCCGTAACGTCTTAATAATTGAATGTGGTGTGGTGCCGCGGTAAGGGTTTTGAGTATAGCTATGGAAGGAGCTATCTGATGCTCAATTAGGTGGGTGGGTTTACTTCAATTACCGCGAGGTTGCCTCTAAGGAGTAAGTAAAACAGGAAGGCTAGATCAACCATCCATCTGCCACTGATATGCAGGCACTCTTTACGACTCCCTTACAGATTCCTCAAGTAGACGTTGGGAGACATGGCTCCCCTCCCGACAAAATACGACAACAGCTCCCTCTCCCCATGAACATTCCTCTCCCAACACCTGGCTTTGTGCCTAGAGAGGAACCCACACACAATAAATGATAGTTTAGTACTTGATCAACTGATTGATTTCGTTTTCCCCCAATTCGCCGTTTTTGGTGTTTATTCACAGAATGAATTGTGATGCAAATGTGGCAGCATAATTGGGGTTTTTTTTTTGAAAGCTATATATTTCTATTGCGAATGATAGGATATGTTATGATTGTTGTGCTGATTGATTCACTGGGACAACCATGAAATAGGAGGGTTGGGCTTGTGCTCAAGTTTGCAAAATCCTGCAGTAGCTGTTCGATCAATCAAAGGCATCAGTCGGCACTTACCCTGCACACCCATAAGCTATGAGAGGAGGACGGGAAGGTTATTACCTTCGTTCAGCAATGCCCCCCCCCCCCCGTGTTTTCCAATAGTACAACTTAATGGTCGATTTACACAACGAATTGCACTTTGCACTTGGCACTGCCACCAAACGCCATGCAGTGATGACCAACACTGATCCACCTTGGATAAACACCCAGGTTGCACACTTTTTGAGCTGCCACGAAATGCGAGCATGGGGCTGCTGCTGCTGGGAACCACGCTAACCACGCCCCTTTTAGCCGAGCTGATCAATTGGGCGTGGTTGGGATGGGATCTGGTATAGACCATTACCTCGCACCGTGGCAGTGCCAAAAAGGTGTAGCCCACAAAGTGGGCCAGGGATTTACTCCCTCAGGGGCTAAATCAACTAATCTGGTATCGCGAAGTGTGCCTTAAAATTGAAAGGATCACGTGCTGCATGACCGCTACACAGCACAGATCCTTCTGTTGCTGTTAACGTGTCGGTGATGCAACGCGCGGGAAAATACTCCCATCACCAATGCCGAAGGATGCAATGGGGCCCATCTTTTCATTTGCACCTCTGCCTCATTCTCGATGATCACACAAACTATTGCACCCACTGCCTGGCAGTTTTTTCATATGTCATTGATATCAAATCTACTTACTGATAAGAGACTTATAAGTGACCTTTGTTCTCGAAAACCAGCACCACCCTTTAACAAAAAGGGGTTATGCAGCGAACAGTGCTGATAAAATCACTCCATTAGGTTTGTAAAAGTGTTATCAAATGAGAATCTCATGCATATCACATGAATATGTATGAGATAGGCCGTTCTATGAAGAGTTGCTAATCAGAGTAGGCGGCATCTGTTGCGAAACCTACAGCCGTCAATGTCACCACTAATTAACAGGCAGTGGTTACACTTACATAGCTTTCCCAATAGTGGATTCGATGAACTGACGTCCATCAAATCCACCACTGGGAAAAACCAGAAACACCACCCAGTTGTCCGCTACTTGAGAACATGAATGTCTTGTCCAAGTGTGCGGAATCGATCTAATGCAGCAGGCTACGGTAGAGATGCAAATCAGTGCAAAGAGGTCTCTAGAAATCGATTATAATCCAAATGCGTCAGTGCGAAATTATCCAAGAAATTGAGCGCTAGAATCTGCTTTAAACTCATCACCTTCATCTGTGATGTATTAGCAACGTCACCCTTCTTTCGAGAGAGATTATCGCAACCAGCGCCACCTTGTCGCTACCGCTCAAGCGAGTTTGCCCTTCATGTGTCAATCCTCAAATAAATACTCGAAAATAAAGTATAGCGTCTTTTCACTTTCGTTGCTGGATCAAAGGAACCGGAAAGGGTCCGAAACGAGAGGAAGATGCAAAGAAATAAGGAATTTGTAACGAAGTAAGAATTTGTAACTCAAAGTAAGAAGCGATAAACGACGAAAAAACCCGGATTCAAAAACGCGACGTTGTGGTGTGTATTCGCATCCCATTCGCATCAACACACTGACTTTCCGAGTTGTCCGCTGTAGGAGACGGGTAGCGGGCCAACGTTAATTGTAGCACCTGACTCCCAGTGCAGTGAAGTGACCCTTCCCAACTACATTAGCATTCAAGTAAAAACATCTAGAAATTGTATATGAAAGAACAAAGGAAAAAGTAAAAGGAAAGAACAACTATATAATAAAATCATCTCCTTTTGGCACCATGCTAAGGCGTCAATTTGGTGAGTTTGTGTAATGGCGGCCACCTAAACTCGCCCAAACTACGTCTGCTCTACCGTAGGCCAAAATAACCCTCTTCCGGTGTCTTTAAACACTAACTGCTCACATTCAACAAGTGAAGGTACTTCTTACCCCGATATCGTAGCAATGGAATATTTCCACCGCTGAACGGTGAGATTCGTAATAGGAAGGAATAGGATTCAGGTGTTTGTATGGATACCATTCGAGGTAGCGCTCGTACTAGGGTGTCATGCGATATGGGCTTCTTCGATAACGGTTGATCACTATCGACCACTTCTACATTGCATGGTTCTATCGTGCTATTCGTGAAGTGCTGTGCAATCACAGTAGTGCGTAATGCCCTCTACGTTTACTGCTCTCCATTTTTATCCTACCAATTGGCAGATTAGAAGCCTAGATCACAGATCACATGGCTTGCCAAAGCTTATTGTAAGCCTAGCCGTGACATCGTATTTGGTTTGTTTGGAGGAGGGGATCTTATTCAGTGTCTACCAGACTCTGTGAAAAGGGCATGTGATACATAAATCCACTATCTTCACCTTTTTTGATTTTACACGGAGAAAGGCGTTTACAATCTTCCTGCCCGTCGTTTCATCCAGGCTGCAGACACAGACTACCTGTCGAGGTGCAGGATCGTAATTTGGGCATTTGGTTGAGGAGGTGTTTTGGTGGAATATGGAATGGATGGAAAATGGGAAAGATACGTATCAATCGGGAGAATCATGGAATTTACGCTTATGCGTTTTTGTGGAAGTGTGAACATGCGAGAACGGATCAGACACTATGTATTGATTTATAGGTTTCACCTCGTTGAAAGAATTTATCAAATGAAGATTGCACGATTCCGCATTTCCACAAATTTCGATCGATACGTGATTAATCTTTTCTCTAAAAAAATGCGATTACCATAAATCTCCCGATCGACACATACTTATTCCTTTTCCGCATCCACGTTTCTACAAACGCATATTCCACATGTCCTCAGTTCTCTCAATCCACTCATATCTACTATTCTTTCTTCAAAATGTAATTTCCACTTTTCTCCCGATTGATATCTACATATAGTTCGTTTCCCTAGGTCCACATTTCCAATAAATGCTGATTCCTCCCCATTATAAAAGCTGCCGTTTTACCGCTCGTTAGAATCAATGTTAACGACCGGTGGACGCCTTCATCACTAAAGCCGAGCGCCACTTAAAGACACCGGTAGGGGGTAATTTTGGCCTATGGTAAAACAGATGTAGTGTGGACGAGTTGAAGTGGCCGCTATTGCACAGACTCGCCGATTTGACGCTTGGCATGGTGCCAAGAGGAGATGTTTCTATTATAAATTTGTTTTTCCTTTTTACTTTTTCCTTTGTTCTTTCTTATATTGTTTCTAGATGTACTTACATGAATGCTAATGTTGTGGGAATGACCACTCCATTGAACTAACGTTCGTCCGCGGCCCATCTCCTCCAGGGGACAACTCGGAAAGTCGGTGTGTTGATGCGAATTGGATGCGAATACACAGCGCAGCGCCGCGCTTTTGAATCCGGGTTTTTTCGCCGACTATCGCTTCTATCCTTCAGTGTTCGTTACATATGCTCATTTCTTTGCATTATCCTCTCGTTTCGGACCCCTTCCGGTTCCTTTAATTTCGATCTATACAGCAATAATACGATACTATGAGCCACTTGTCATCGTACTTACTACTCCGCACTTCAGTCATTGTTCAGCAAGGTTAACCGCGGGAGGCGGATTACGTTATAGAAGGCGGGCCTGTTAAGAACAACGCCCTCATCGAATTTCGGAGCCCTGCATTCCATCGGGTACTGAGCGACATGTAGTCTTCACACCTCAAGATTTCACTTGTAATGGCTCACTCAGAAGCTCTTCATTACTCAAATTATCTCTACCATTGTCTTTGAAATTTGAAACATAGCTATTTCGATTCTGTACGCAGACTGCTGCCCCTGAATCGACTGGGCGGAGTTCTAAAGAGTGTGTGGAGCTGTTCTTGCGGATCTTCTTGCGGCTTTGATGCGGTACGCCGTACGCAGTAGCAGATAACACTATATAGCAAACACGGTTATCTGAAAGCAAATAGGACCATTTAATGTTAACAGTCTTTTGCCTGCGTTTCCCTTCATGACAGTGCTCATGTTGCAGGAGTAAAACAGCTCTTCGCTATTACTACAATTCCGATTCTTCAGCCCAGACTCATAAATCTGCGAAGCTCAAGGACAACAAGTGACGCAAGACCGTGCAATTACTGCGTCACCACAGACTGAAGGTCTCCATTCGATCACGTCGATCACCTGATCGACATGAAGCGCCCGTGAAACCCTGGTCGTGCATTGCATGATGCTAGCAGAGGAGTAGTGCCCAATTCAAAAGCGGAACTGACTTCATCAAAGGCAGAGCAAGAGATGATTCAGAATGTTAGCTGCAATGAAATGCAAGAGTTCTGAACCAAAGGGAACGATGTATATGCAAAACCCATTAAAAGTTACTACCCCGGTCTCCGACTCGTCATTTCAGTAGCTACTTCCACAATGCATAAAGGAGTCACTACACAGCACATCACTCAACCGTCACGCATCACAGATGCGCTTAGTCCCGATCGATAGTTAGTGACGTGGCGCTTCGCAAAACTTCATCCACGCAAAGACTATTGGTGAGAATAGTATGAAACCGTATAGTACTGCGACCAAACTATCGCTAATGTCGCAAATCTTACAAATGTTGAGGAAAAATTGCTTTCAAATGGATATTGACTTCCAATGTAGGAAAATTTCTAGAAAAAAGTCAAAAGTAGTTTGTGACACCAATATAGAAAAAGACGTGATTTTCTGTTTTCAGTGAAAAAAGGCAGTTAACTTCACAGTTGTGGGTTGCGTTACCCATTCATGGCCTGAACTGAAGTCTAATGGGAATCTGTGGAATCTATAGAAACAGGATTTGGGTAATTTCGAGTGTACTTTGCTCTAAAGACACATCGATGTATGAATCAGACGTGGCACATGTTCGAGCACTCTCGTCACGTTTCCTTTTTTTTTGTTAACAACGATGGGAGGGCTGACCAGAAAAAGACGTACGGTGATCAATTCGCAAGAAAGAGATTCATTCAATGGTCTAACGATGAAGACAAAACGTACTTTTTTATTTTGCTTGCTGTGAAAATTAGTTGTGAGGGATTTCTATTGACGATTCACTGAAATAGTGCACTCTTTTGCTATTGAAATGCTCGTCAACTGTCAATGCGATGGTGCGAAAAGTTGATGATCGTACATCAACGCGTTCTACACTCTTGTGGAATATCGACATATGGGGCGCATATCGTGTAACAAAAACTATCGATTGCGATGGAAAGCAGGCATTGTTAACCTGACCTTGCTGCGAAATTCTGCAAGAAAGCGATTTTGCAAGGTACAGGGATCCCCGCGGTTACATTTGCCTCCATACCGCACCTACGATATGCACATCCAAGTTGCTATTCGACCGTAACGTGTCGCGTACGGCGCGATGTATCTGAGCTCGGTCGCAATACTGTAGTCGGGTCCTAGAGCGATTACGGGGCGCTTGCAGTCGTGAGGGGAGACGGTCGTTTGGCGCGGCCTCCGCAGCTAATTTTCCAACGGGGCGCTGCCAAAGCTCCTCCCCTTGAAAGGCTTAGGCCGCTTCCATACTTTGCGCACCGACGCCGTCACGCGCGTGCCTGCGTCACGCGCGTGACGCAGGCACGCGCGTGACGGCGTCGGTGCGCAAAGTATGGAAGCGGCCTTAGGCAAATCTGGGAGAGCACAGACGGCGAAGGACACGCCTCCAATGGTGAGCAACGGCCCCTACGACCCATTGGAAAATTAGCTGCAGGGGCCGCGCCAAACGACATACACCCGTCGTGAGTGAAGGTGAATCGCGACTGTCGTAATTTCACACATCCTGCTCTAGTACACATTCCCATTTCATTCACATTAAACCATTCATTATTATTCACATCATATTGAACCTCTCCTCTTCCCCCAGTCACGTCAAATCTTAGCAGCGCAACGCTCAAAGACCATAAGCCACACAATTACTGGAATGGTAGGAGATGGGAACTAGGAGCACATAAATTTTCACGTTTACAAGAAAGGCGAAACTAGGGCTGAAAAACACGCCTAGGGCCTTCATCGCGGCCTCGTTTGACTAAGTTTCGGGCTGCGCCGCTGCCAGGGTACACCGAGAGTCGAGGATTCCTCGGCAGGGGGAGGGGATCGTATTTGACCGGATAGGAGTATGGGGAGTAGTACCTTCAAAGGTCAGAGATAAGCAATGAAATCTAAATTCTCAATAAGCAGAGGAGAAGCAAAAGGTATTTCACCGCAAATCCGTGTGACGAAAGGTAAAATAAAACATTTTTGCCTTGAGAAATGATATATAGCAGTTAAACACATTGCAACTATGCAATCCAGCAACAGTTACTGGTATTGTAGAAGTCAAAAAAGGGGGGCCGAATTCGGTCACCGTAAAGGGGGGGGGGGGGGGTGGTCGTACTGGAGCGGTTACCTTCCTCGATACCTGGGAGTGCCCTGGCCGCTGCCGATGGCGAGCTCCTGCGAGGGTGGGGCAGCGATCGCGGTTGGCTGGCCTAGCTTCCTTCTAACAGCAGGCGGTTAGCGGTGCAAAGGGAAACAGCGTGCTTTTGACCGTTTCTTTCCATTTCATCTCTACTGCACTGCTTGACGACTCGACTTTCGTATTCCACGGTTACTCCACAATCGGCCAAAATTATTCCCAATGAGCTCTTTACGACCTTATCCGAAGTTCGAAGCACCAAATAGGACCTCTCTCGAACAGTACCCCTCTCCCATGTTTCTTCTCTCCTATCAAATTCTTCGGCTGGTGGAGAAGTCTGTCTTGGTTGATATCACGTTCCTGCATATTCCAAGCCAAACATACGTCAAAAACAGCTGACCGTATCACAATTTTTAGTGTAAAAATGCTACTGATGTTTCATTTTCCACGAAACTTTGGTGATAAGGTCTTCATTAATTATACAAGATAGAGTAGCTCTGAGTGTCTAGATGAATATTGAACAAAACTTCGTGACTCATTCAGGAATACTTTTTCCAGCACACATTTCATGACACAAATTGCACTCAAGTGTATGCCTAGGACATCGTTCTGACAAGGGAAGGTAGCGTTCAAAGCTCTATCAATCCCCCCGGGTCTCATTTCAAAGTTCCATGGGAAGTTAAATTATAACAGTGAAAACCAAAATTGCTACCTGGCATTCTGAAGCGAGTTACGATGGGTCAAAGTTTGCCTGTGACTTGCCTGTGACATCTCATTGGCGAGGCACTTTACCATCAGCAAGGCCGTTGGATAGCCGGAATTGACCACAGTGGCTTACTGGTAGTGTTCCGGTTCTGCGGGGTTGGGTTCGTGGGTGATTGGGCTTAGCAACGGCCTTGCTGATGGCAAAGGGCCTCGCCAATGAGGTGTCACAGGCAAAGTTTGACCCATCGTAACTCGCTTCAGAATGCCAGGTAGCAATTTTGGTTTTCACGGTTATAATCAGCGTTCGAAGCTCTATCGATCCCCCTGGGTCTCATTTCAAAGTTCCAAGGGAAGTAAAATACCTTCCCTTGTGAGTTCAGGCGATCAAAAGAATCATCCACCTGAATGATATTACGTACCTTATCCCTTCCACCTAGTAGCCTGGATCACGTGATTGCCTGAAATGCCCCATAGCCTAATTGACAAAAATCTAAAACGCATGAGCGGCGCAAACTCTGAACATTGCCTTAGAACCCCCAAGGCACTGTTCGGTGGTGACGATTCAGGAGGTTAGGCGAACAGACCAAAGAGTTAGATTCATATCCATCTTGATAACACCGTTCTACTTGCGATCGCCTGTTACTGATTTATGCGTATCCTTTCTTTTCGCCAAATCGCCCAATCGCCTATTCGTGTGATTCGTCGACATTGAATAATAATTATGAGATTCTTTAGCGAGAAATTGCTAATCGAATCTTGAAGAGATGTCCACGGAACTCGGAGTTCTTCTGTTACCCGCATATTTATGTGATATCTGCTTACTAAGGGCCGCAAGCAAAGTATCATGCGCATATGCAAGAATCCAATTGATGTAGAGCTCCCCAAAGTGGTGGACGACGGGATGGAGCTCTGAAAGAAGCAACAGTCACGTGGTCAGGGACGAAGAGGGTTAAGCAAATTGACTTCGGTGGTAGAGTTCTACCTCTACCACCCGATATTTATGACTGACACAAATGGACACTCGGAAGGTAAACGCTTGATATTCGGAGGTATGTACATTTGGATTACAAGTCTCTTGCCTTGCAGTACACTCGCTCCAAACCCGCAGTGCATTATTCCACAAATACTAATTACAGAGTGCCCCGCAATACGGCATAAACAGCGCAATTGTGTTATGGTAACTGCAGCTTCTATACAGCGATTGCATCTTTACCGTAATTGCACCTTGTACGCCTAGAACTCGTGTACTCGTGATGTTTTTGGTCGGTGCATGAAAACAGCGATCTTTAAGAAGTTGCCTATTTGACAATCGGAATCATCCCATAAAGGGAGCGCTCTCACCAATAATCGAACCCATCACCTCTAAAGTCATGTGAGCGCGCACCCTAAATGTGGCATTCGAAGGTCAGGCATTTGCCGTTTGTCTTTTTTTAGCTGCGTGCCAAAGAGCACGCGCATCAATTACTTTTTCTTACCGCATAGCATTCCATTGTAGTGGAGAGACGATGGACTGTTACATATTTCACTGAAATCACACCATCAGAGGACAGATTGATGATGAAGTGCCGTCAGCGTCACAAGAGCGAATAGCCGCATTGGTGGAAAAGACACTGAATCGAGCGGTCATTTTCACAGGAAACACCCCTTCTGGAGCAGAGTGAAAGAAAGCAGGGGCAAGTATTTCGATGTTCGTAAAAAAATATGTGAGAAAAGGGGTTTTAACTACAGCTGATTTGCTGCTGGATACTTCAAATGGTGAGTTACGAATCGTAGGGGCAGAGATGCACAAGCGCTCTTCTTGTTACCAGGAGTATGCGGTAATGTATGGTGGCCTGAAAGGGGAGATATGTCACGGATAAAGGGAGGCTCTGGAATCCAAGTAAGCGATATTTCACCCATTCCGGTGAGAGCCACCCTTGAAGCGACTTAGCGAGACAGGTCTGCGATCATATTTCGCGTCTGCAGGGCGTGGCTGCGTTTACAAACAGCGAGGCGGAGTGGAACGGGGGAGATGCAGAACGACACAGGCAACGCGACGGGGTGGCACAGGCGATGACGCGGAGACACGCAACCCGCTCTGCTGCTGGCAACACAAAGCGTGAACGCAGTCTGAAGCAGAGATTCCGATTCTCAAAAAGTCTCGAGCTCCATCATACCCTATATATAAACCAGGAGTTTGGTGTGTTTGTTTGTAATGATGTTTGTGTGTCTGTCCGGTTTAGTTACCCAAGTTTGAGGTACTCGACACTCGACATACCTTCCGAAATTAGTGGGAAAGGTCGGCTCACGTGTGGGTTGGGTGGGGAATGGTAGGAAATGTACAGAGCGCACATAGACTTTGTCGGACTCCGCCCTCTGTGAGCGGGGCGGGCGATAGAATGCATCAATATTGATTGAAATTATCGGTTTTTGTGGAGAAGGCTGGAAAAGGCCTACTGACCATACTATTGATTTAGTGCCCTCATAAAAGTTGAAGTTCTATGACATCATGCATCACCGGTCAATATTGATTGAAAATATCGATTTTTGTGCAGAAGACAGGAAACGGCCAATGGACCATACTATTGATTTAGTGCCCTCATAAAAGTTGAAATTCTATAACATCATGCATCACCGATCAAAATTGATTGAAAATATCGGTTTTTGTGCAAAATACAGGAAACGGCCAATGGACCAGACTATTGATTTAGTGCCCTCATAAAAGTTGAAATTCTATAATATCATGCATCACCGGTCAATATCGATTGAAATATCGGTTTTTGTGCAAAATACAGGAAACGGCCAATGGACCCAACTGTTGATTAAGTGCCCCCATAAAAGCTGGAATGCCACAACATCATGCAACACCGACCGATATTGATTGAAAATATCGTTTTTTGTGCAGGGGGCTGTAAACGGCTTATGGGTCATACTATTGATTAAATGCCCTCATAATTAATTGAAATTCCACAACATATGCACACCGATCGATATTGATTGAAAATATCGGTTTTTGTGCAGAAGGCTGGAAACGGCCTATGGAGCATACTACTGAGTGAGTGCCCTCATAGAAGTTAAAATTCTACAACATCATGCGCACCGATCGATATTGATTGAAAATATCGGTTTTTGTGCAGGGGGCTGTAAACGGCTTATGGATCATACTATTGATTAAATGCCCTCATAATTAATTGAAATTCCACAACATATGCACACCGATCGATATTGATTGAAAATATCGGTTTTTGTGCAGAAGGCTGGAAACGGCCTATGGAGCATACTACTGAGTGAGTGCCCTCATAGAAGTTAAAATTCTACAACATCATGCGCACCGATCGATATTGATTGAAAATATCGGTTTTTGTGCAGGGGGCTGTAAACGGCTTATGGATCATACTATTGATTAAATGCCCTCATAATTAATTGAAATTCTACAACATCATGCACACCGATCGATATTGATTGAAAATATCGGTTTTTGTGCAGGGGGCTGGAAACGGCTTATGGACCATACTATTGGTCAAGTGCCCTCATAAAAGTCGAAATTCTACAACGTCACGCATCAACGATCGATATCGATTGAAAATATCGGTTTTTGTGCAGAAGGCTGGAAACGGCTCATGTACCCGATCCAACGGAAGGTCGGCTCATCAGCGGGAAAGGTCGGGTCAAGTGTGGTTTGGGTGGGGAATTGTAGGAGATGCCCTCATAAAAGTCGAAATTCTACAACGTCACGCATCAACGATCGATATCGATTGAAAATATCGGTTTTTGTGCAGATGGGTGGAAACGGCTTATTGACCATACTATTGGTTAGATGCCCTCATAAAGGTTAAAATTCTACAACATCACGCATCACCGATCGATATCGATTGAAAATATCGGTTTTGTGCACATGGGTGGAAACGGCTTATGGACCATACTATTGGTTAGATGCCCTCATAAAAGTTAAAATTCTACAACATCACGCATCACCGATCGATATCGATTGAAAATATCGGTTTTGTGCAGATGGGTGGAAACGGCTTATGGACCATACTATTGGTTAGGTGCCCTCATAAAAGTTAAAATTCTACAACATCTTGCATCACCGATCGATATTGATTAAAAATATCGGTTTTTGTGCAGAAGGCTGAAAACAGCTCATGGACCATACTACTGAGTGAGTGCCCTCATAGAAGTTAAAATTCTACAACATCATGCATCACCGATCGATATTGATTGAAGATATCGGTTTTTGTGCAGAAGGCTGAATACAGCTCATGGACCATACCACTGAGTGAGTGCCCTCATAGAAGTCAAAATTCTGCAATATCATGTATCACCGATCGATATTGATTGAAAATATCGGTTTTTGTGCAGAAGGCCGGAAACGGCTCAAGGTCCATACTACTGAGTGAGTGCCCTCATAATGCTTGAAATTTTACATCATCATGCATCGTCGATCATTCATATCCTATATGTGAACCAGGACTTTGGTGTGTTTGTTTGCACGAATGTTTGATTGTCTGCCCGCTCGATTCTCGGTTTTACCAGAAAGACAAGTGGGGGAGGTCATGTCAAGTTGGGCTTGGGTGGGGCATGGTGCAAGATGTACAGAGGGCACATGTACAATGTGAGACTCCGCCTACAGTGGGCGGGGTGTGCGCTGCATTGTCCTCACGTTAATGCCAAAATTCTATAATTGGTTTAAAAATTGCCCGGACATCGGGAGATGGTGGATCAAAATGAGATTATACCTTATATATAAACCAGGAGTTTGGTGTGTTTGTTTGTACGGATGTGCTCGATTCTCGGTTTTGCCAGAAAGGCAAGTGGGAAGGTCAGGTCAAGTTTAGGTTGGTTGGGGCATGGTCGAAGATTTACAGAGCGCACATGTGCAATGCAGGACTCCGCCTACTGTGGGCGGGGCTTGCGTCAAAATGGTCGGTTTTGAATGTGAAATTCTATAATTTGTCTCAAAATTGCTGGAACATCAGGAAAAGTGGGTAAAGTCGAATTTAGTGGAGCCACCTCTAGAACGCGGAGCGAGGTCTAGGCTGTATTCAGCCCATCGTCATCAGAACCTGTCATGCCCTATTTATAAACCAGGAGTTTGGTGTGTCTGTCATTTTGTATGTCTGTCTGAAATTCAGTACCGCCTGAAAAACGAGCGGGGAACTCGGGTCAGGTGTGGGTCAGGTAGGGCATGGCAGAATTTTGCAGAGAGTGCGTATGGACTACGTGGGACTACGCCTACTGTGGGTGGGGTTTGCGGTCAACATGTAGGGTGTTTGGGTGCAAAATTGGTGCCTTCCAATGAGGGACATCTCAGAAAACCTGCGTATCTGGGCATCTCTGAGAGACCCTTGAAGGGACTCTGCCAATTGGGGCGCATTTTTTTGCCTAAGGCTTAGTAGAGAAAAAGGATTCCTTTTTTTCCTCTAGCCTCAGTTCATAGTGGGATCCACCCCCCCCCCCTCTCTTTGTGACAGCGCCGAAAATTCTATATATCGTTCCAAAAGAATCCGAACGTCGAGAAAACTTGGGTAAGGGCGAGGTGATGGAGTTTGTATCTGTGTAGTTGAGAGAGGCCCGCCTTCAGTGAGCGGAGCGCTCTCCAAATAAACGGTGTTAACCACAATTAACTTCACAACTCGGCTACAGAGCAGCCTAGATATCATAACCTTGCATCAAGACCTATATATAAACCAGGAAATTGGTCTGTCTGTTGTTTTGTCTGTCTGTCCACCCGAAACTCGACAAAATCTGAGAAACAAGCAGGAGAGGTTGGGTCAACTTTGGTTTGGGTGGGACATGGTAGTAGGAGATGTAAAGAACGCACATGGACCATGTGAGGATCCTCTGTCCATTTAGGGGAGACATGTGTTGAAATAATCGGTGTTAATGTGGAGGATTCTATAAGTCGTCCCAAAAGAGTCCGGACGTGGCCAAAAAGAGAGAGGGGTGAAGGTGAGTTTGTGGTGTTTGTCGCAGGTAAGAGAGACCCCTCAGGAGCGGAGCATGCAATAGATGAAGTCGTGTTCACTCATGAGAAATTATATTATACTTCCTCTACATAGCGATCTGCGTACCGGGTAAAAGCCGAGCAATGCTTAACCGTGACAAAAATGTACCAAATTAAAAGGGTAGACGGAGCCTAAGCTGGGATATTGGTTGGAAGTATTGGTTTTTGAGCGGAAGGCTGATAACGGCTTATCAACCATACCACTGAGTGAGTTGAAATTCCAAGAAGTTGAAATTCTGTAGCCTCAACCTATCATACACTATATATTAGGTTGATTCATAATAAATCGGACAAATGGTAGTGATGATTTCTAGAGATCATAACTCAGTAACGAATTAACGAAAATGGACGCGCGAGGTACCGTTGGAATGAGTATGAAAAGCTCTTCAAAGTACCGCAAAGTAATCACTCCAAAGTAAATTCATTCCGCCACAATGCCGCACGATTTCAAGCGGTCCAGAGACCACATCCGCAACGTCATACTATTTATATCGCTATCTGGCCAGGAACCCGCGGATATCGGCAGACGTCTGATAGAAGTTCACAAGGAGCATGCCCCCGGCAGAAGTACACTGTAGTTGTAGCATTCGAAGTTTGCGTCAGGCGACTATTCCATCGAAGACGAAAACCGCGGTTGGTGGAGCGTACACGGCGTAGAGTACTGGGAGCTGCTCGATGAAGGTACCACAGTATCCGCCGACGTCTACGTTCGTCAATTACGAGAATTGAAGGCCAATGTCCAAAGTTCGCTACGGCGGCGGTCACATGTCTACTTCCAGCACGACAACGTGTCTACTTCCACAGAGCGCACTTCGCAAGATCGACCAAGGCCGAGCTGCTGTCGTACAGTTGGACCGTACCTCTATACCCACCGTACTCCCCAGACCTGGCCCCTTCAGATTTCCACCTTTTCTCCCACAGCCAACGCCACCTGGACGGCCAAGACTTCAAAACTCGCGACGAGGTCAAGGCGGCACTCGGCAACTTCTTCAAGCTCCAGCTTCCGGCCTTCTGGAGCAAGGGCATCCATGATCTGCCTATACCGTGGCAGAAGGTCATCGATAGAGATGGAGTATATTTCAAGTGAATCCCTGTTGTCGTAAAAAAGTTGTACGACAATGATTAAAATTGGTCAATTTGTCCGATTTATTAT
The DNA here is from genome assembly GCA_963978905.1 of Trichostrongylus colubriformis. Classification (NCBI taxonomy): domain Eukaryota; kingdom Metazoa; phylum Nematoda; class Chromadorea; order Rhabditida; family Trichostrongylidae; genus Trichostrongylus; species Trichostrongylus colubriformis. Next base: position 38,666,049 of record OZ022259.1, read on the forward strand.
GAATCAACCTAATATAAAGCAGAAGTTTGGTGTGTTTGTACCGTTGTGTGTCTGTCCGCTCGCTTCTTAGTTCTACCAAAAAGACAAGTGGAGGAGGCCAGGTCAATTTTGGCCTGGGTGGGGCATAGTCTAAGATGTACAGAGCGCACACAGACCATGTGGGACGGGTATATGTAGCAGTAAGGGGAAACCCACCTTCAGTGGGCGGAGCTGCTCCAAGCGGGCGGTGCTAACCACAAATGTCCATAACCGGCTCCAGGGCAGTGTAGAGACTGAGGAAAAAATTGGTGGAGGTCAGCGAGATCTGAGCTGTGTTCAGCATGTCTGAAGTGAGTGGCGACCCGCCCACAGTGGGCGGAGGAAGCAATCCAAATCGTATTCACCCATGGAACATTATAATTCTTCTCTAGAGCGATCTAGAAACCGGGTAAAAATCGAAGTAATGTGTAACAGCTCAAGTAGCATGAATAACGCCAAATGATCACGTTAGGCGGAGCCTTCGCTACGGTGTTGATTGAAAATATCAGTGTTTGTGCCGAAGGCTGGAAACGGCTTATGGACCATACTATTGATTGAGTGCACTCACAAAAGTTGAAATACTACAACATCATGCATCACTGACCGATATTGACTGAAATATTGGTTTTTGTGCAGGAGGTGTCTTTACTGCACACTACTTTACCGGACCATGTCAGACTCCGCCCACTGTGGACACTGTGGACGGAGCCTGCGTTAAAATGTTCGGTGCTTAGTGCAAATTTCTATAATTCGTTTCAAAAGAGCCCAGGAGATAAGGTGGGCCAAAATGAGTGAAGGGTGTATGTAACTGATGAAGAATCATAACCTATATATGAACCAGGAGTTTGGTGTGTCTGTCATGTTGTCTGTCTGTGCACCTGAAACTCAGAACTACCTGAAGATCAAGCGGAGAAGTCAAGTCAGGTCAAGTTAGGCTTGGGTGGGTCTTGCTAAGAGATGAGCAGGTAGCATATGGATCATGTCGGACTCCCCCACTGTGGGCGGGGCGTGCGTTAAAATGTTTGGTGTTTAGATGCAAAATTCTGTAACTTGCTGTGATTCCTTCCAGAAAAGCTCAGGAGTCGGAAAAAGGTAGGCCAAAATGAGTTAAAGGTGTATGTAGCAAATGAAAAATACCCGCCTTCAGTTGGCGGAGCACGATCCACGTAGGTGGTGTTTACTACGAGCGTTTCTAAGTTGCCTCAGGAGCAGCCTAGAGACTGCGAAAAAATTGATGGAGGTCAGCGATGTCCAGGTGGTGTTGCGCGTTATTGACGTAGGTGGAGGCCCGCCTACAGTGGGCGGAACGTGCAGTTTCCATATCGTGCTCACTCATAGAAGATATAACACCGCATCGCATGACAAACCATTCAAAAATCAGAAGAACTGATGAATGGGTGTGGTGCTGATTTTGGAATGAAAACAAGGAAATAAAAATCTCCCTTGTTTCATCTGAATTGTCCTGCATGTCTTTGTTGATTTTAGATCGCTACAACCTCAAGTTCAAAGTCTGATTGTTTAAAAACATGAAAATATTAGCAAGTAGACTTTGCTAGGGTACAGTTAAGAGGAAATCTGATGCAGGGAGATTCATTAATAGAGCTAGGAGTAATTCCTAAAGTACCGAATGCATAGGTAGGGGTCTACATAATTCATTGAATATAGTTTAACACATCCGAGGTTCATCCCTTTGGAAGTCCAAGGCATTCTATGAACCTTTTACACTCTCATATTTTCCTTTTCATGGGAAACCATTCGAATAAGAGAAATTCCTGAGATGTGAATTGGTACTACAGTCCCGTACTTTCGGGTACGTCATTCCCCGAAAAATGAGCAGCATAAAAGGAAGTTTATTTGAGCGGTGAGAAACTATGGAAATTAATGCTGGAAAGTTCCGGGGCTTCTGCTTTCTTTTCACAGACTTCTCCAGATTGTCACTCACAGCCCTTCTTTCAAAAACTAGAACCTTTCATAAGAAAATGGTTCCTTAAAAAATTCGTCCACAGAAAATAGTATCTCTTATTTCAATATAACTATGGCGTATTTCCGCAATTTCACGCGAAAAACAGAAATACGACAGAGATACCCGTAATGCTCCGTCCACGTAGGTATTGTAGGTGGGGCCAAGAAGGCTGTGAAGCGAAGCGGTCGCTATCACGTGTTTAGTTTTGCGATGTGGGGCGAAAACCAATATAAAATCTGAAATTCGAAATTGAGAAGGTGAAAACAAGCATGAACAAAAAATCCAATCATTTAAAGCGATAACAATACGAAATATGAATAACTTCAATTTTCGTGGACGATTCCCCCAAAGAATCGTGTAGCAGCAGAGCGCAAGCTGTTACAGTGACCAACTGTGGGCAACTATCTGTATCTACCCAGAATGCATTCATCATATCGCCCTTCATTGAACTTTTGATACACGAAAAATTGAACGCCTCAGCAGCGACGCTATTCTATCCTTATAGGATATTGGAGCTATGAAATTCTTATAGAGACTACTCTCTATGATCTTAGATTATTTTGGTGTGATTGTACCCTATTATTAGGGTCGATTCTTTACTTATTAGCGTATTTTTAGTGTACTTTGTACTGTGATTCATTCTGTAAGTTGAAGAAAATCATATCTCCTGGCTGATCAGAAGTTAGGAATGTATACATGTAGCTTGCTCCGCCTATTATGTACTGAATATAAGTACGGCGGATTTCCATAAATTCAGTCTTTTTCCTTCTTCTTTAGTTTCTTGTATATAGTATATATAATAAAAGTTTAATTACCCAAGTTTGAGGTACGCACCCAAAACACAAGACCCGCATGGCAAGAACGAGCGAGCCCCGACGGCTTAATTCTCTCTTTTTTCGATCTGGGGACCTCTGCAGCTCATAGCTCACTACTACATCAGGGATAAAGGAGGAAATGAAAACGCCGATTATATGCTCTCTACAAATGAATTTCAAGTTTTGAACCGTATGTGGTGAAAATCGCATTGAAGACTTACCGTGCGGTCTTTTTCGCGGCCTCTTCTGGCTGAGTTTCGGTCCACAGCGCTCCAAAGGGACGAGTTGCTTTGGGCGTGATACAAAGTTCACAAGTGGCTGACTCGTCATCTGTATCACTCTTTCAGAAGCTGGTGATGTAGGGGAGGGGCAAAAACACGTGCTCCCTCGAGGAAATGTTTCCTATTTCTCGACATTTTTCACCTTTTTATTTCGTTTTTTCTCTACTGTTGCGCTACTGAGCACCTCGACATCCACATTCCGTAATTACCCCACAATCGGCCAAAATTACCCCTAAGGGTGCCATAAATAACACTTGCTCACTAATACGCAATAATTATGAATCAAAATCGTCATATCAGGTTGCAAGGAAAGTTTTGGCCGGTTTTGCAATTTCAACTTCGCGAGGTCATAGCTCGGCTCAGAGCGCATCTTTTCTCACAGAATAAGCACTATTCGATTTGCCACACTTTTTTCAACATCATGCATGCTTGAATATTCCATTTTTATGAGGGAATGGCGATTTGTATTGCATATGATTTGTTAACGCATATGCATATGATTTGTATTGCATATGATTTGTATTGGCGAGAAAAACGCTGACTCCAAATCACAATTCATTCTGAACACATTGCTATTAAAGGAGCTGTGGAAATGTTTGGGAAGGTGAGGCTTAGTTAGCGCTAGATCTGGTGAATATGACGGACGAGTAAGGGCTTCAGCCTGCAACTGCTTCAATCACTGGAAGAGGGTCTCTGGAAAAAACGCTCGCCCATGGCTGCTCCAAGGGGTCGCGCGGCACCCATTTTCGGACTTTTTTGAATCAAAGCCAATTGAGACGGTCAGTCACACTTGTATGGAGAAGGCCTATACTTTTAGATATTCCTCGTAAGAATAGACACTCATCGCTTTCTGCCTTTCCACTTGGAGCGATTTGATCTACTGAAAATTCGAGCAACTCATTCTCATTTCTGTACATCTGAAACATTCAAGCCATCCAAGTAAGCCATTTTCGCAGTATTTCAAAATTGCCCTGATAATTCGAAAACCTTGTGGCATGCCAAGGAAAGCATATGTCCAGAAAGAGCAACTTTTTGCCACTTTAAAAAGCACAATATTGAGTTGGTTCATGTTGACGAGCTTCCAGATTTGAATCTATCTTGAAAGACGCGCGAAACCGGCCAAAACTTCTTCAAGACCTAATCCCCTGGCATGTGAATTCTAGAATAGTTCCGAAACGACTGTTTTATAGCTGAAAAGATGTGTAAAAGAGGCGCGGATTGTGAGGAAACGGAAGAAGAGTAGGTCCTTGTATGCGAGGAGCGACCAGTGAGAAGCTACCAGGAACAGAACTGAAATGCACGCTTCTGTGGGACCACCTCTTCGTGAAGAGGGCTATCTGGTGAAAACCACCGTGGAGTATCTGGTCAACACTGTAGCACTATCAGCACTAAAACTGATATGCAGTAGTGATTAAGCCAAACCAAATACAACATTTGATAAATGGTCAAAATTTATATTGGATGTCAAACAAGCCATGAAATTTCGAGAAAATGAGATGCTGTTCATGTTCAACATAAATCAACCTTCTTTTCAGATGTTGTTAAATACTGATGGGAGTTAGAATATATGAAACATACGACTGTCTTATTAAAGAGATCATAAATTACAATATGTATGTACAAAGTAAGTATAGGACAAAGTGACAGATACATTAGTAGGCAGTACCTCATACAAAATAATTATGGTGAAGATTACAACGTATCGAGTTAAGAAGTTAAACGCCTTGATGTTAGGCCGCGTTCATACTTAGCGCGGGCACGGCGTGATTGCGTTCACAGGCAACGAGGCAGAGAAACGCAGCCACGCCCTGTCGCCGGCACCGCAGAATAAGAACGCGGCTTAGCAAGTTAGTGTGGGGAATAATGTGGGAAATTCAGTGGAGACATTAATGTATTCGTATTTATATAAAACAAAACAATACGAAAACCTCAAGAATGCTCTACTCATTTAGACATTCCTTGAGCGATATTAACTCCAGCGGAAACGTAAATGTCCTCATAAGGAGCATGCTGTTCAAGATTAATCGCTTGCGACTTCTTCAACTCCAGCAATGCGTAAAACTTCTGCGCAGCAGTCTTTCGTGTGGCTCCCTTCGTTAAAAGATCGTTGAGTGTAATCTGAAACATGCAGACTTTTCAAAATATACTAAATAAATTGCACAATCAATACCAAATACCACACAAATCCTGCTTGTTTGTATGTTTGTCAATGCCATGGGTTACCAATGTAGCGAATTTCCCATTCAAAAAAAAAACTTCGCAACTCTAACACGCCACATTGCCTGTGGAGCATTGATGCCGATTCATAGAAACTCCACCTGCACCCTCGAAAGCCAACAATCAACTCCTACAATCATATCAGGTTGTACCAAAAATCCTGTAGGATTTTTTTGATCACCACTTCTTATTATTATTTTTTTTCCAACAAACGACAAATAGGCAACAACTTATCCACCATTGTTATCGGCATCACTCTGCCACCTCTTAGGTAGATCGTTGATTTCCTCCTTCCAGAACTCTGAGTTCTGAAAGTCGAAGAAGGCAGCGATCGCCTTTGCAAGCATGTCATAATCGACGAAGTTTCTCTTGGCCAGGAAGGATTCCAGAGGATGGGAAAGAGAATAGTAGGAAGGAGTAATGTCTAGATAGTATGGCGGGTGGAGGAGGACATCTCAGCCGAGCTCCTAAAGCTTGGGCTGGGTACTCTTCGCGACGTGGGAGCGGGCATCGTCATGGAAGAGGATGACCGCGGACCTCTTTCGGAGCTTTTCTCGAACAGCGATGGCGAGCTGCTGGAACTGGCGGGTGTATAAGGTATATACGGTAACGGTGACTGTTCCGCCTTGTACCAGCACCTCGTGGGAAAGCATACTTCCGCGTCCCAGAAGTAGCACTGTGCTAACGTGGTTTGTCTTCCATGTGAATCTCGCCTTTGCTGAAGCTGATGAACCAGCGGTACACGGTCTCGTAGCTCACACATCCCTCGCCCAATGCAACGTTGATGGAGTCGCAAGCTTCCGTCGCTTTGGTGCTGCAAGACCACTCACACTAGATGACACCGCAAGTTTGGTGGGTGCTTTGTTAGAAAGCTTAGGGGACGTTCCACAATATTCCTGAACCGCCCAGATCAGCTTCGAAGTAGGCAAGAGTTATTGATGTTCTTGGAAAAATCCTACAAGAGCTTTGGTACAACCTAATATTATTATTGCTGTTCACACTGTTGCAGGTCCTCTATATTGATGCTCGAAAATTTGAAAACGGTTCCTTGTGTCATAAACTCAATGAGCCGAAACAGCCGTATGAACTAATTAAAAAGGCAACAAAGCTTTTTCCTCCTGACATCGAGGATGGGTGGGATAGCTGAATAGTATCACAAGTCTAACAACAGGTAACTCGCCGAAAGAGTTAACCAGAAGAAAAATAGGCAAACGTCCGAAAGCCTTCGTTGGCTGGTATTGCACCACCATTTGCCGGACAACAACACAAACATACGAGAATAAGACAGTAAATACTTGCTCGTGATGCGCATAACCGCTGAGCTCACGACAAAAAGAAACAATAGTACTCACCTGTGCATCGCCAGTCGTACGTAACTTCGTCACAATAGCGTTTAAGACGTTCTGCGTGCGTTTGGACCAACGGTGGCCATCTTCACCTTCCATGGCTTCCTCTTCTTCAGCCATCCGACCCTGGAAACGATTGGTGATCATTGGAAGTAGAAAATATCACTGCTGTCGACTTTGCTCTCGAAAGGATTCCCCGACAGCTTCGGGAAAATGCACATTATTTACGTTCGACATAGTGGTCTTGAACGCAGCTCGTAAAAAACTGTTAAGAGCGAGCTACTGTTTCCCCGTATTTCGCTTTTTCCAACTGAACTTTACGGCATGATCAGTACAAAACAACCAAAGGACAGCTGCAAGTTTAAAAGGGACAGTTGCAAATTAAATATCCACTGTGATTGAGAATTGTTTTGCAAAACATTTTCTCAATTTGCTCTATTTATTACTGTGAAATCTTCTTAAACCTCAACGCAAGATAAATGATAGTCAGCTGGATAAAATTCTAGAAATAAATTGACTGATCCATACCTCCATGCTGCGCTTTCGCTTTTCGCTTTGGGGAAAGAAGCCTTCATCAACTTCTTTCACTGGAGAGCCCTCTGGAGAAGCGCGCAAATCCGCAACAGCCGGAGTTGGCGATTCTACTTCGATGGGTTCAAAAGGCACAGGACCGATGTCTTCATAATCCTCTCCGTAAACCGATTCCTGCAACTCCAAGATACAAACACCATTATTCAAGCAACCAAATCGCTTTTGACATAACTTGTCAAAATGCGACATGAGAAGCCAAGCATGGCGTTATGTTCGCAGGACTTTACGAATACACAATAAAGGTTGTAATTCCAAACGAGCATACCATTCCGTATTGGAGTTCATCATCAATGGTTTCCGACATCTCCAGTTCTCGCCGAATTTCATCGGCCTTGACAGCGTCTTCTTCAACACGAGCTCGCACAACCAAATGTGACTGGTACAACTATAAAGCGCCAGTTCGAACATTTACTACTGATTAACGATGAAATGAATAACATGTATACTGTAGGGTGTGTTCTAAAAACAATGCCCAGTTGGCCGGGATCACCTTGGAATTCAAATACTTGGACCGAAGAAGTCAGAGAGATCTAGCCCTAAAGTCGTTTTCCAATTTGTAGACCGCACAGTAGCATTTTTATCCTTTCCTATGCACCCTTGAAAACCATGAAACCGCGCAAACAAATAAACCTGGTACCCGATGAAAAGCCCTGCCATCAGGACTCTCATGAAAGGCCATTGGTAATGAAGCATTCGAAACTTACCCTGACTAGAGGTTTAGCCTTCGTGAAAGTGCATCCCGGAAGATGGAAGAGCTTTTCGACCGTTCCAGACTCTTTCAAGCGCATTAGACGTCTGGTGGGAGGTGCTAGATCCAGGGGCTGTAGTGTATCTCTGGAAATGCGGTAATTATATCCTATACAAGGAATGCTATCCCATAAATGCTGCTATTCTAGTAGTAGAGAAGTGAGACAGGAAGCACTGAAGCAGTCTGAATTCTGACAGCTCAGACTGGAGCAACTGAATTCATTTATTCAGCGGAAGTATAAAAGATCCACTGAACATCACCAATGTTCAGTGGATCTTTTATACCTGCGCAACATATTGGTATGGATGGACTAAAGGTGTAAGATATAAATACATCCATGGAAACGAGAATTTTTTGCTAAACAGAACATTGGCATGGCACACGCATAGATACTAGTTTCCAATGACTTAACCAAAAGGGTTCGTGAAATGAAACATACGAGTAATCCGCCATATTTGCCTTCATCTCTTCACCGCTGATATTCTTCTGTTCATCAATAATCAAACGACGCCTTCGTCGTCTGCGTTCCTGCGGACGCTCAAGCGCTCCTGCTTCAAGTGGTTCCAACGTAAAGCTCTCTTGCACTTCTGGCACTCCAGCTGCAAAAAATTTTTTAGCGCAGCATACATAAAAAGCAAATCAGAAGGTACCGAGATTGTTTGCGGCAGCGCCAAGCTGTAGATCATCTCCCGCTTCCATACCTAGAATATTTCTAGCAAGAAAATGGTAGAGAAAAAAGTGAAAGGAGAAAAATCTAACTGGTGCTCCTGGTTGGAAGCAACATATGACTCAGTAGATCAAAGATACAGAAATCATTTGTAAACAATTGCATACCTTCCATATCATCATCACCGCCGCCCATATCCATACCTCCAAAATCATCGTCAACAAAAATGTTCACGCCAGGAGCTTTAGCTCCCTCCAGACTTGGAGTTGCTCCACGAATATCTCGACTAAACGTTTAAAGGAACGTCAGGACGAGAAATCATTGAAGAAAAGCAGAAACAAAAACTTACAGGTTGAGTCGATCTCCGGATGCAAAGCTGCTCACGTCTCGCTGCGCTTCAACTCCACTGAAACAATTCCAGAATCAGTCCAGGAAAAAACAGCTTATTGAAATATTTACGCTGCACCTGACATCTGTAGCTGGGGCCAAAGGAGGAAATTCTCCAAAATCGTCCTCCATCCCGAAAGTCACTGGTCCAAAGGCTGCGTCTCCGAACTCATCGCTCTTCAATGCATCACGTTACAACGTACTTTCAATATCGCTGAAGCCGCCGTCAGGCCCTGCGATTTCGCGTAGTCGCGATTCTGCGATTTTACGGTGTCGCACTTCTGCACGCGGTACTAAGACCTTGAGATTTTCCAATGCCGCAACTTCGCGTGCGAAGGTGGAGCGCCGCAAAATCGCAGAATCTCGAAATCGACGGCGTCTGACGGCGACCTAAAGGAAAGCACGGCCAAGAAATTTATGTCTACAAGATTAGAAACTGAGCAAACTTCTGGACAAGTCACGTTCGAAGCAAAGCCAGAGATCCAGCTTCGTTATCGTGATTAGCCGCTTGATGAAAACACTGATTACAACTATCGAGTCCGTTTCCGCATGCATGAAAAAAACTGTGCTCACTCAACATTTGGCAACGGCTATTCCGGTATTACCGTGAATAGGTGACCATGACTGAGCCGCAATCGCATAAACCGCGGAAGCAAGCACTCATTCGTTTTCACTAGTCCCAAAATCGATGTAATTCAGGGATCATCAAGCTTTTGCCCATTGCCATTTCCCTTGCAGTTTGATTAATGGTGTGATCAAATGAACTTTTCGACTGCACATACCGCCTCGAAGCAGCAACAGACTCCGACAACAAAAAATCATACAGCGAAACAAAACAAACTCATAACTTACAGCGAATTCAGCACCAAACATGTGTTGATCTGAGATGTGATCTTCTTTGAGAGTGATATCATCTATCCTGCTTTGATTTATCTTAAAGTCTTTTGTATATTCAAATATTCCACAACTGCTACTGTGCAGAAAAGAATGCCATTATAAAAAACAAGTACCTGCAGATGGTTGGCAAATTCAGCTTCATTGAACTCCGGCAAAGTGGAATCAAAATCTGTGTAGACCTTAAAAAGGTAGTAAAAACCTATTCAAACAAACATTCAACAGTGAAGCTCACTTCAGGAAGCGATATAGCAGCAAAAGGAGCTTCCTTTCCCTCCTCCATCATTTCAATTTGTCCAGGACGAAAAGCCATTTTTATCTTGAGGAAGGCTTCATTGCAATCAGCTAGTAAGTATTTCGCTTTTCTCGAGTATATTCGAACGATGCCAAGTAGAAGATGTCCAGTAGTCCGTAGGGCCATTTTAACCTTCAAGGAACAATTAGAATCCGCAACCAAACAAGGAAACTTCATAGCTTCAACTTTACCTTCGGTTGTAATATTTCCTCCACAGCATCTTGGACGTTTGTTTCGTAAATCTGAGCTTTTGACAGCTTCTTTTCCCAATGAGCTGCCAACCAAATCTTTGCGAGAGGCCCTTTCTTCGACAGCACGAACTGGGCGTAAAACATGGTCTAAAGTTCAAAAATTTTCCGAACCATTCACAACAAGTCTAAGAAACAAAGTCAATGATATTATAACTATAAAAGTTCTACACGACCGAATTCAAAAAACGCCGCCGTTCCAGCGTCGCTTACACTGTAGTTCTGAGGCGTCATATAAAAGGTAGCCTGTTGGCTTTGCATGCGCCACTAACTTGACGGCAAACATTAATTGTCACAAATGATCACGACATCATACTAACGACCAATTGTGCACGTTATCGTGTCATGCTTATGGTAGTGTACTTTATGTCGGTTGTGGAATGTTTGTCAGTGCTGGTGTGTTCGAAAGGAAGGGGGCACTTAAGCTGTCGTTCCTCATCAGGTGCCATGCTACAACTAGCTCTCCTTGCACTAAAGTGTTTCTTTTACCTGAGCCTTTGTTGACAGGGGGCAAAGGTTCTCTCTCATTCTAGGCTCATCCAAAAAACTTGGGGAAAACATCGCCGTGCGCTGAGCACAGCGGAGTCCCCCCCCCCCCCCCACCTGCATTGACACCTGTTTTTGAAATATTTTCTTCATTCGTGCACAAGTAAGGTGATCAGAATGTACTTTACCGCATCTTGCTGTTCGAGTAAATAAGTTTGTCATTGGAGATTTTCGCAAGCTATAACTGCTGCCTAATCTTTTCCTCTGTTCACGTCGCGACTTTATGTCCCATATCAGTCCTTCATGAGCTGCGATCGATTCCCCTTTGTAGAACCTGTGTATATAGTGCCGAACTGTGTCCCAGTTTTAGCAAAATATGCTACATCATGCGTCTAGTGTTCCATTTGTTTTGGAAATCTCGCCATCCATCTTTAATATGCCAGCTTTAAAACTGCCGCGATAAAACAGCTTTCCAAAATCTACTTTGTGTAATAGAGATGTGCTCATGATGAAAGACATAATATAAAGGAGAAAATACGTGCATGCAATAATGTGTTTCCACTGGTAGAGTGTAACCCTATTGATAGATCCTGGACTGTCTATAAGTAACACTACAACAGTTACTTCATGCAAGCAGAAATCCATTGGTGTTCAAGAGTTAGGGATCGACGCACAAGGTTTTCGATTGTGTAAGGTCATTACTTATGCACTGCTCATACGCTGTGAGGAGGACGAAACGTACTCTTCTTAGCAGTTCAGACTTTATGTGATGGGCTCGGATTATTACAACAACTAACTTCTAACGGTTCTCTGTCTATTTTGCCTTTTACTGGAAATTATATTCCGCGGAAATTTTCGTAATGAAATTGTTTATATATACCCGTACTTAACGTCACAGATATTTCACGTTGTTGTCTAGCTTTTATCTGTGATAAGCTTAGTTCAGGTACGGTAGAAATCGTCTTGTGGGGCAGGCCGCCGTCAGATCCTGCGGGGTCGCGGCTCCGCACGCGGAGTTGCGGCAGCGCAAGATCTCGAGGCCACAGTGTCGCGTGCGAAATTGCGACGCCGCAAAATCGCGAAGTCTGGCGGTGATCAAAAACTTGCTCACCTGGATATAAGCTAAACCACGCACTGAGCGCCGGGTTTTTCTTCGGCAACACGCGGGGTCAGACACCAGACAGGTCAGAGTACGCTACGCCAAAGCTCCCTCTCTGAAAAGGCTCAGGCAAATCCGAGAGACCCAGGCGGCGAAGGATGACATAGACGCAGGGTTACGCAATCACGGCCGGCGAACAGTGCGTGCATCAGCTGCGATCGCTCACCTGCCCATCTGGGTAAGGTCTGATGATCACAGCAAAACCATCCATTTGGGTAAGGTCTGATAATCACAGCAGAACCACTGAGCATCAATTTAGGCTTGGAGGCTCGAAATGTCTTGCTCAATCGCGGTAATGGTGATTGCAAATCCAAGGAGGGATTTTCACTAACCGTGTATGAAGAAGCATGTTATTTAACCCCTGGGCGTTTCCGTGCCGTTGCCAGTGTACACGATGTCACGAATTTAGGGTCAAATCAAGTCGGGGGGGGGGGGGGGGGGGGAGAGACGCAATTTTGCGTCGACGTCGAAACTCCTTTCCCTCCCTAGGCTTAGGCTAAAATTGATATCTCCTCCTTCTACATAAAAAAACATATGTCAAAGCATAGGTCTCATCTGCTTTAGCCTAAGCCTAGGGAGGGAAAGAAGCTTTGACGTGGGTGAAACGTCGACGCAAAGTTGCGTCTCCCCCACCCCCCCCCCCCCCCCCGACTTGATTTGACCCCGAATTTATTTGGCCTCCGAATCTCTCTCAATCCAACGCTATCGTGCAACCTGATGTCACCGCTTTTTCGTACAAGTGGCTGGTTTTGCTGAACTGTCTCGAGGCAAGAGCGCATACAAACGAGCTGCTGTCAAGCGCGATCGATACGCTCGCGACGTGTTCCGGCTGGCGCTGTGCAGTCATCCCACTATTTCCTCATTGAGCTCATTTTTTGGTTCACTTACTGTAATTCACACTCAAAATATGCCCTCTCACTCAGCTATTTAAAAACGCTCCGGAGAAGGGTATAAGTCTTGCACTCATTTCTCGTGGCACTCACTCACATGTTTCTCTGCCTCCGTTGTGGATGCGCCTACTTGGATTATATCCTCTAGGCCTCTATAATCTCTCATTAGAAATCCGTTGTATGCTAGAAAGAAAGATAGTCCAGGTCGTTTTTTGGAGTCTTTTAATATGGATGTCGAGAAGCACATTGGCGGTAGGGGCAACGTCTCTCATGAAGGTTATATTAACCCATTGACGCCCGCATGAGACGCCGGGTTCTCACTCGGTATTGATCTCATTAACAAAAATTTTCCAGTACTTCCGGGGCTCTGTGTGTTCCATAAACTGGAAAGCCAACTAATGCTTTTCCTTTGAGTTTCTGGTGCACATTACTAGTTGACATCTTCAATTTGAAGAATGTTATGGGACTTCAAAATCACACAGTGGTTGCTCACAAGAATGAGAGTCAACCCTCAACTCAGTTAATAAGTTCTTGAAACACTTCTTTCGGCTGGCGTTTTGTATATCAGGTAACGTAATGATATTTTACGTCAACTTTGTCTGAGAAGAAGTTGCTTGGTTCCTTCTGTTCACTGTTCATATTGTTATATGTTGTTATGAGTTGCTCCATGTGTTTGGAGGAATAGAACATCATATTTTTGTACAAGGAATAATTTTACTAGATGGATCTTCACCTCCTGGTGTCGAGAAAACGCCAGTTTGCTTGAAACACATGAAATATTTGGTAACCTAAAGCTAGTTGACAGTTATTTATTATTATCTCATTCTTTGTAGCGGAGTACGCATGCGCTCAAAACGGCCCGGGCGTCAATGGGTTAATGTATGGGTAGTAAAGCGACATTCTTCTACGAAAATTGCTCCAACTTTTTTCATACTTCTTCCTTTCCAACATTCTTCCGCCTTTTTGAAATTACTCTGTATAATGCTCCTTGCATGCAAAAACGAAAAGTGATTGGATTCGCTTTTCGGCACTATTCAACTATCACTACCCCACATATCGTGAGTTGGTCAAAAAAATAGTTTTCGCTGAAACTTTGCCTAGGGGGGTTATCTGGGGTGCTGATCACGAATATGACATCCGTTTTTGCCGTTTGAGCCAATTTGGTGCAATTGCACCATGTTGGTGCAACAACTCGTATTCACCAAAATCGCTGAAACTTTGCCCAGAAATGTTATTTGGTGTGCTGATCACGAATATGACATCCGTTTGAGGTGCTAGCGTCGTTTAGTTCCATTACAGTGCTGATATAGTAGGGGCACCACACTGTTCCAGCAAGTATTGCCTAAGCCCTAAGAAGAAAGGGAACCTTTATTCCTCTTCAAGGCTTAGGCGAAGATATACACTAGAGTGTGCGATGATGGTAGTAGGGTAGTATCAAATGAAAGACGGCAACGGAAAGATGACGCTCTCCAGCTGTATAAGCACTGTAGCAAAAATGAACATGACTGGCGCATTCCTGAAAGGCGCTGAAAACGGCGCTCGCGCTGAAAACCCATGTCATATTCGTGATCAACACCCCAAATAACCCTTCTGGGCAAGGTTTCAGCGATTTTGGTGGAAACGAGTTGTTGCACCAACACCAACATGGTGCAATTGCACCAAATTGGCGCAAACGCGAAAAACGGATGTCATATTCGTGATCAGCACCCCAGATAACCCTCCTAGGCAAAGTTTCAGCGAAAATTATTTTTTGACCAACTCGGGTTATCTGGGGTAGTGATAGTTGAATAGTGCCCGCTTTTCCCATGAGAAAAATAATATTTCCGTCAACCTTTGGAGTGGTTTTGTGAGAATGGGCTCTAACTATTAGTGCTGAGTCATTGCACAGATTTTCGCATGCTTCTCCTTTGATGATTACGCGGTTTGAAAATTGAATGCTAGCTTTCGTGGGTAAGAATAAATGCGTCAATAGAGTTCAATTTACATTGATTACAGTAGCTACATTTATTGTTTTTGGAAAAAAATTTTGCGGTGGCTCTGATACTCCCTGTCAGAGTAGATGAGAACCCAAGAGAAACATTAATTTTAATTTCGATCTCGTGTTCATACTCATAAGGACTCTCTGGGAGCGGAGTAATGGTAGGATGTAGAGCCAAGCTGTAGTAAAATGATCGAATGATGCCCTTGTTTTCTGGGATTCTGTTCCCACTTTGTCTTCTTATTAGAGTACCTTACAGTTTTTCTTCTAATAATCCGTATTTCGTCTTTTTTTTTTGGTCACCCCTCCCCCTAAATGAACGATAATTCAATATAGACCAACATGGAATTTGTATAAGGATATTATGTCGAAACTGCGTTCAATTTTTCATTGGATTGTTATTGGTTGTTGTTAATTATTGATTGTTAACTATTGTTATTGGTTCTAGTTATTGGGTTTACGATCGTATACAGCCAACAAACGATTCAATTAGAAATTTCAGATTGTGCTGAATGCCGCGATGATCTGGGCATTATTTTTTCTATTTATGTTTCTTCTTATCATCAGAACGCGCAGGTGAGAAATGTTCTTTTAGTCTGGTGAAGGTTCTCTTCTCAGTCGGTTTTCAACAGTCCAAAATATGCAGTAATCCCTTCATTTCCTCATATGCTCGCTCATGAACCGTGTCCTTTCTATGGTCTTAAATTCGTAGATTCGACGAGTTCTTTACCAGTGAGTCTACCTCATAACTCGATGTAATGTGAGACCCGTTGAGATGGTTATACACATAGTTCTCTTTAGTGTGAATCGCTGCCTCTTTATATAGGGAAATTGGTCGCAATTTTCAATCTTTGTTTTGGTAACTATGTGCTTTCAAGAAAAATGTGTGACTCATATGACCGTTCTTTACTGCAGTAGCCTTTTTCAGGAAGTCCGACGTTGTTGCATTTTTCCATCCTTACTGCAATGCTGGTGGAGGTGGAGAACGAGTGTTGTGGTGTGCCATTCGGACCATGCAGCAGCAGTATGTTCTTCTTTTCAGTCTATCTTTTCCTTATTGCCGTAGCACTGATGCAGCTGCTGCTATTGGCTTGAACTTTTTTGCTTAAAAAAATCTCGGACGTTTCTTTCATGCTGACAATTGCCTTACATTCGTAATGCTCTTTGCGACGAGGCAACCCAATATATATTACGCTAGCGCGCAGTATATTACATCCACATGCTCAGGACCATGTGCTTCTTTTCCCATGCTCGTGCAAACGGGAATTGCTCTTTCCCCCAGATCGCAAGGTGTCTGTTGTCCGAGCTTGTCCTCCGAACATCTATCCTGACAAAATTACTATTCCAGCTCATAGTCACTTAACTGTTTCGTTGTTTATTTTTGGTGGGAGCGCTTTGCTTTGTAGTGCACAGCGTAAATTTCGGTACTATAGGCGGGCAAGCTCAGTGAGTGTAATTTGGAAACGCTGCTGTCTGTTAGCCCCCAGTTTTCAGTGAACGCAAATTATTACTTGTTGGGTAATGCACATGTTACTGAGTTATTAGAAAACTTTCATGCACTTTGTCTTGATAATAACGTTCCCCTCTGTGATATACAGATATTTCATTATAAGTTTCGTTTCGCCTGTATTTCATTCGACTTTTTAGATGGCCAAATCTCCAGTTTTTCATCTATTCTGGAGATTATGATGCTACAAAGGAGCAGATTCTTCTGAAAGCAAAACAACGATTTGGAATTACTGTTGATCCGAAAAATGTGCATTTCGTTTTTCTTAGGTAACTTTTCACATTCACGCGAGCTCTAATTCTTGGACCTTTTTCAATGATTTTGTTTGTTTTCACACTCTTACCCTTGTTGACTGAGTTTCTTTCAGACTCCGCCGAATAGTAGAGGCGGACCTATATCCTCGTTTCACACTTCTGCTGCAAACATTGGCTGGCTTCATTTTGGGTTTCGAAGCTTTACTGAAGCTCAATCCTGAAGTATTTATTGATAGCATGGGATATCCTTTAACTCTCCCCTTATTTAGGTGAGTTATCTCTCTTTTTTTGTGTGATTTTGTGATTACATGAAGGTGTTTCCCAAAGAATTCCAAAGAATTTAAGGTGGATAGCAGGTAGTCGTATTGCTGCATACGTCCATTATCCAACTATTTCACATGGTACGTTCCTTCTAGTTTTTGAATGTGAATAAGTTGAGATGCTGGATTTTTCCGAATTTTATGTGTACTTAAGACATGATTGATCTGGTGGCTCGACGAGAGCGAACTTACAATAACGATGACATTATTGTGCGGTACAACATTCTCATCAACGCGAAGTTGCTGTATTATCGTCTTTTCGCCTTTTTCTATGGTCTCTGTGGTCAGGCAGTTGGCGTCGTAATGGTCAACGGAAGGTTAGGTCTAACGTGGTTTCTGAGTATACGTTCTTTTAGGCGCAGATCACGACATTTGTTTGGTTCATGGGTGAACCGCAGCACTAGAGAGGGCAGTTGTGATGGAATGTCGCAGCACTGGTTTAAATTTCTCGCTTCTTCTAGTTTTCGAGTACGCACCACTTAGTTACGAGTGCTCTGTAATGTTTATAAACAAATACTCGTACACTAAGTGGGCTTGAAGTGCCCAAACATGTTTTTGTTGCTGTTTCTACTAATTCTTTACTATTACATAGCAGTTTTTGCTGTGCTGTGCGCAAGAATGTCATAAGTGAGAGCTTCGTGACTAAGACCTAGAATGTAGAATATGAGGAAATCACATAATGCGATGGAGTATCAAATAAAATTGAACAGATGTCGGTTATATGACGAGAAAATTTCTAAAACTTCAAACTGTGAGCACTATCGGCCCGTAGGCTTCATTTCATTCCCCGATCTTCTCTACACACGCGAGGTTTCAGCTGGACTGGTGGACATATCAGACGTTTGTGGTTTTGCGATCACGCGAAGGTTGTCTTCCCACCCTGTGATGTTACGGCTTTTCTTGCGCTTGAACAAGTAGCCGAAGCGAAGTGAGTTCATAATGCGAGAGTTCGCTGGTAGTTCTGCAATTCTGTTTCTAGCATTTGATTATTGACTTTTGAACGCTTTCTGTACTAATCTCCTCTTATCTGTTTTGGAGAAGTGGCACATTATCGCTTCTTTTAGATTCACTGAAGACAAGGTGCTTCGAATTTTGTCCATTGGTCAAATTCGTCCTGAAAAGAACCATAAACTACAGCTGGAAGTATTACGGACGCTGGTGAAGAAACTGGCTGAGCGTAGCGATGGAATCAAGGTGAATCTTGGTCTATTCGAGGGTATTACTCGTAGTACGTCAATATTTTCTTTATGCCCAAGTGTGCGTTTCAAGGCACATGGAAAGGAGCGCATCCTTCGCAAACTTTTTTTGGAGTTTTTTTTAGCGTAAATTGAATGGTTTATATGTTTGCCAGAGGATCACTCCGTTATCGCTGAACACAAGAATTTAGATCAGAAAATGCAATGCGCGAATATGATGATCTTAATATGCATAGTGTGGACCTATTCTGTTCTTTCAAAGACGGGTGCCTCTGCACAGTATCTCGAAGCGATCTTAGCGGCGGATCCTGTTTTCGAACCGGATTTCTTGCCGAAATTCGCGTGTCTGTGCTATACAGCTGATAGTTAGATTGATCAGTGGCTTGTACTGTTAGCATTGCTTTCCTAGTTTGCCTCAATCATTTGAATTTTCGTCCCAAAACAAAATCCAGTGAATCCGAATTGTCGTCTTTTTCCAGTGCTGCTAATTTTTTTTTTCAAATTTTTGCAAGGTGTTACTTCCTAGGTCGTGTTAACGATCGCAGGTGGATGTCGAAATCAAGAAGACCATAGACGGGTAACAACCCTGAAAGTGGGTTTATATTTCTGTGAATGGTTTCAAAGATTTTTTGCCAGTCAAACAGTTTTCTTTTATTGAAGGACATGTGTGCAGAGTGGGGACTAACCTCGAACGTTCAGTGGAAGCTCAATGTGCCTTACGAAGAGCTTCTTGATTTACTCTCGGTAATTCTTTTTTTGCTTTCGCTAATTAATTAAACTTTCATGCAATGTTCCTTTTCTGTATGTAAGTGGCTTCTTGGTTTTTTTTTCATGCCCTTCAAGTTTTGTAAGCGGTTCCAATTGTTTACTTTGCAACTGAACGTGGCAAGTTGTTGTGGTAATCGTTTAGGTGGTCTCTAGCAGTTGCGATTTTGCACGGTATTTTTAGGAGTCTTTGATCTCCATCCATACAATGTGGAATGAGCATTTCGGCATATCTGTTGTTGAAGGAATGGCCGCTGGAACCGTAATGCTGGCTCATGATTCGGGTTAGCCTGTTTTTGTTTACAAATATTAATGCTTCTAGTTTTGTTTTTTCCTGGGATCAGTTAGGATGCCCTTATCTACGGAGAATTTTTTTGCCTCTCGCACAATCGTGACCCTTTGCACTGCTCTACTCCTTCGCTATTCGAGATTTTGATGTTCAAAGTTTTGAAAGAGTGATTGAGGTTCGAGTTAAGGAATTTTCTAACAGGGAAACAAGTATTACCAATGAATTTCTTCCAGAAAAGCAGAATTTGCCGTTTGTACAATTTTATGGTGTACCAATATGTACTATTAGGTTGAACCATAATTTCTGTTACACTTTTTATTTTTCTTGTGGAAAACTGTGGAAGCTTCTGGAACATTTGGTAGTGGGGGGGGGGTATATAAAGCGAGTGAAAAGGACTACTGATTAACACATTCATATTCTCTATGGTTTCAATTAGCAGTGAATTTACGGCAATATCGCGAAAGGTGCGAAATTCACGAACACCGCCTCGGTTCTTCAGCATGCGAGGCCACTAACAAAATTAACCAGTCGATGAACCCAGGTACTGTCTCTCATATGGCGGCAGCCCGATGGCTCGATCGGCTCAAATTGGAACAGGAAAAATTTTAAAAATTGCATTGAGAAAAGAACTTTTTTTTGAAAATTTTCAAAAAAATAGGAAACTGTTACCATTCAACACGACAGCCACTGCCGATCTCTACTGCAGGCAATTGGACACCGGAGCGGCAAAACTTGCCGGAAAAATGGACCAAGACTTCTTCCTCCACGACAACGCTCACCCACATGTGGCAAAGTTGGCGTGTCAAAGGATCCACGACCTTGGTTAAACGAAGCTCCCCCGTCCACCATAATCTCCGGGCATGGCCCCAACTGACTACCACCTATTCCTATCTCTGACCCACTTCCCCGACGGACGGCAGTTCAATGATGAGGATGATCTCAAAATCGACCTCCAGACTTTCTTCAACCAGAAATCCCCAGACTTCTATAAGCAAGGCATCTGTCATCTCTCTATTCGCTGGCATTATATTGTTGATTATAATGGTACATATTTTGTTGACTTAAGTTAGACACGAATTAAGAAAAATAAAGTTGAAATTTTTCGTCAAAATGTAACAGAAATTATGGTTCAACCTAATAGAAATTTGGCCTCTATGCATTCATTGATTTTTTATGCTGAATTTGATGACCCAGTACTTGTGACTCATGTGTCAGTGCTCTGTCTCCGGGTTTTTCATCCTTATTTCACAGGTGGTCCGCAAATGGACATCATATTACCTATAGATGGCAAGAATGAAACACAGCCTATCGGTTTCCTTGCAGCAACCAAAGAGGGTAAGTGTACTCCACACTAGTCCATCAATATTTTTTTCGTGAAATTTGCGGTAATTTCTTTCGGAACGCTGTTATCTATTCATCCTACTAGCAAGAAATTTCTCTGTCAGCTGTCGTATTCAAGGTGTCATAATCGCCGCGGTAAAACGAGCATATTCACTCATTTTAGAATATGTGAGGCTTATATTGCACATTATGGAGATGTCGCGGACAGAGCGTGATGCTGTACGAGAAGCTGCGCGAGCGTCGGTAAACAGATTCAGTGAAGACGAATTCGAGCGGAAGTGGAATGCAGCTATTCAGCCGTTGTTGGTGTCATAGATGCTCAGAACCACGTTTATTTGGATAACGTAATGAGCTTTATTATGATTGTAGGTATTTTGAGATGTATCCCTCCAGAAATGCCAGTAGAATCGCTCATTAGGTGTTCTTCAGTTAGATGGGTCGGTTTGTAAGTGTCGTCGCGGAAGCAAGCAAAATCGAAAGGATGTAGGTTTTTAATTGATCGTAGTCGCTCTTTTTTCATCGATTCTGTCAATAATGCGGAAAATGGGGATTGGTTGTGTTTTGTACCCTGAGTTGATGATCGTGGCACAAGGTATACGGCGATAAAATGGTAAACAACGGGCGCCTGATCGCTTTCTCTTTCGTGGAAGTGGAAGAGTGCTTCGACCACAGTTATGCACCGCCCTATCATTTCTAGTCATTAGGACTGCAACGTTCATGATAAATTCGTTCGTAATTTTGTGCTTGTATTATTTCTGAAATACAACATAGTACAGGTAATTTTGTATAGTTTTGGTGAAGTTATAAATGTGCTCTTATCTTGCGGAGTTAAATATTGCCTCTCCCCTATCGTGGTCCTCATAATGTTGTGATTGAGACGATTTCGTGTATCTCTTTTTTGAATAAATACATTTGTATTTTATTTTGTATGGAATCCATTATCCATGGTCACTGGGACCATTGTTTATTTATCGAGAGTAGCTTTTGCACGTCCTTTATGGCCAAAGTTATACTTGTTGTCGGTACTTGGTGTATTTCCAGATGAAGCTATATTCGATATTAATTTACCACAAAGCTGATGATGGTACCGTGCGGTCGTTCAAATCAGCATTCGATCTTTCTTCTTTCAGCTTTTTTCAGAGAGGATCTGTTCAGGTGAGATGCCACACAGCTCTATGCATTTATCAGAGAATAGATCGCCGTATTTTCATGAATGTAATTTCTCAGGAATTCATGCAATTTACTGGAAAACTGCTTGTCGAACGTTCAGGGCTCGGAGCCCGCAGTACCGTAAAGGAAAATGAATACTTTTGTCATTGCTATGTGCGTTCTGATGGCTTGGCAGCCGTGTCAGTAACCGACGGAGAATATCAGGTATTTCCCATGCTGAATAAGTGCGCCTACAGTTGCAATCTCTGTTTTCTTGCTTGTTATTACATTTCGTTCAATCCTGTAACCCTTGCCATTAGATTGGTCTCGCAAACCCTAGGAACTGCTAGCAAATTACTTCCATTTGAACTGTGTTTACTTCTTTTTGTTTTCGACCACAGGAATTTCGAAGATTTTGAAGAAATAATTGCGAGATAGAAGTTACGAAGTGAGTTGTAGTGCGCTCTCGTTCAGGCTCGCATAGCAATGAGTATGATGACAAGGGTTCTGGACGATTTCTCTTCCAAGGTTCATGCAGTGCAGTGGGTGAGTTTCCAATTTCTCTCTTCTTTTCTTGTCGGAAAGTGCTGTGTACGTTTCGTGATTTTTGTCGCTGGGTCTCAGCCGTGAAGTGCTGTACCAAATGCCTTCGAACTAGAACCGTCTTGTTATTGCGCATTGCTTTTAGGCACAAATCAAGACAGAAAAAGACTGCTTGTACACAGGACTGCCGGAACTGCTAGCGAAATGGCAGAATCCTCGGGAGGCAGATCCTATGACGCGAGTTCAGGTAAATTTGTGCAGACTTTTTTCGAATCAAAAGTTGATCTTTTGTATTCGAAAGTTCTCAGTTGATGCAAACTTCTCTGTTTTCCACACCTGTAGTCGTGACTGATCCTGGTGAATTTCCAGTTTCCAGTTGACATGAGGGATGCTGTTCTTGTTGAGTTGCTTTTATCGCCCCTAGTATGTTCGAAAACCATTTGTTTGAAGCGGTTTTTACAACTGCGATAAATTTCCCATGATATATTAAAGGGTTTACATCCACACAGAAATTTTTGTGAGATTCGGGTGGTACCTTGCTGTAAAATGTTCGGTGTTTATGCTCAACAAACGATAGTCACTCGATTTTGTCAGTAGTATCTATGAACCAGCTTCAAGAACAGCTTGCTGGCTATACTTAATGGGTACGGGTGATGACTATGGCTGAGAGCAATGATTTCATTGTTGCGCAGAGCAAGATTAGCAGAAAAGTAGATGCCTGTCGTATTTACAGGAAGAAGTAGAAGAAACAAAAATCGTTATGCATAACACCATACAGTCGGTGCTCGAACGAGGTTAGTTTTCTGTCAGTGTAAGCTGACTTTGTTTACTTGTGAGTTGGATTCATAGGTTGATTTATTCGCGAAATACAGATTAGTTTTTCCTTTTAACATCTGTATCTGATCACATCGCTTCGAGGTTTTGATGAATTCATGTGTGTGGTTGCTGCTGTGCAGCATAACCAGAAATTTTCGTAGTGCGCTCCTTATTGAGATTGTGAACGGACGCTCATGGTAACCTTTCTATAAGGGTGAACAGCTCGAGCTGAAAAGTGACCGTGAACGAGGGATAAGCATTTCATCGAACGAGTCCTCAAATGGCTTTTCATAATTCTGTTAGGCTACGTGTCAAACGTTAATTAATCAGAAAGTTTTAGGAGAAAAGCTTGACGATCTCGTGAAGAAGAGCGAAAATCTTTCCGATCAATCAAAGTTGTTCTACACGCAAGCACGAAAGATGAACAAATGTTGTAACTATTATTAACTATTATTGATGCAAATTCTTCGCAATTTTCTTTTGTCCAAACTCGAATCTGGACAGTGTTACTCGTTTCTATCCTGTGATGAATCCGTTTTTTCATCTCGAAATTGTTTTTCATATTCCTACGCTCTTCGCTTTTAACGTACAATCGTTCTTTCGTTTTTCTTCTCGGTCAGCTATAGCCGATTCCATTTTGCTGGCGGAGTCTTTCGTGGGAATATGTGCATGTGGGTAGATGACAGCCGCTGTTTTTCTTGCCTTTCCTTTCCCCTTTGTATTATAATTTCATTAAATGGTGGTTGTATTCGGATTGCCATCCTTGTACCCAATGCTCTGTGGCATTGAATTGTCAGGGTACCCTCGTACGTTGATATCTTTCTCAAATGCTTCGATTTTCTGATGTATCATTGTGTTGTGGAGTTAACATTCAGTAGTTATGTAAGCAATTGTCGGTAGAACTTTAGCAATCATAACTAATGTGGGATTTTAAGAGTGTTGCGAGCTTCGCTGTGTAAAAATCCTTTATAGTTTAATAATTGTCCAACAGCACTGTGCTGCGATTGTCGCTCTTTCAGTGATTATGGCTATCCTAGGGGAAAGACAATGTAGATCGAGCGCTGGTTGTTGCGATATTTACAATCATTTCTTGCATAGATGTCCTGTAAATGTCTAATCAATAACTTTGATAAATGATGTATTCCTCTGAATTGTTGTCTGCATGACAGGTAGAAAGGACTGCTTGTCATGTCTGCCGTAATGAGTTGCAAGTTGACTTCTGCAGGTGTGTCTTACGGGTCACACTGCGAGGTCTTCATTATTTAAGTGTCATATATTGACCTTGTAGGGGTTGTGATAACACATTTGAAAATGGATTATTATCGATGTGTTATGTCTCGTGTGAGTCGTGTAGAAGTGATAACCATTAGAAAAAAAGTTAGATGCTTAGTTGTTGGCACGAAAAAAGGATTTTCACCTTTGCCGACAGTCCTTTGAAGCTGTCGGATTGCGAATACGTATGTGGACACGAAAAAGGGAGGGGAGGCTAGGAGTCGGGAATAATATATCCAGTAAATCTTCCTTTTTTGGGCCTAAGTAGTAAAGTCCAAATTCCACACGTCGCCATCTTTTTCTCGTATCCTCTCCCGAATTAATGGCTTGTTTTGGTGGTTAGCATGTGGATTCATATGCGCTAGTGTTGCTCCCATTCCATATCGAACATCACAAGAACGTTTGCTCACAAAAAAACTTTTCCAGTGAGTTTCGCGCTGGAAAGTATACCGATCGGGAGACATTTGTTGGGCACGGCCCCTTGCAGTTAATTTGCCAATGGGGCGCATGGGCCATAGTTGCCACTTCAACACCGACTATTGGACGCACTTCTGCGTCGGGCAACTCGTCCACAGCACCGAACCCTCAGATTTACATGAGTGGTAATTACCACATACTTTATTTATTTATTTAGTGGACATGTGCAAGCACATGCAGCACATAAAGAACCTTACTTAAAAAAAGGGCCGCAGATTACTGACAATAAGAGGAAGCTCGTATAACAACTCCTAAGTGATTGTAATACAACTACCCCGGAATAAACAAGCAGTGTTTCCCATTGTTGAAAATGTAGTGGAGACGACAAAAAAGCCGAAAGCTGAAAAAAAATAGAATTCACGCTTAGTTCGCCAGTGTAGTAAAATGAGGTTTGTGGAAGTCAGTAATTTGCAGTTTTTGTTTAACAAGGCTTTTGTATGACAGTTATCAACTACGAACATCTGAGGGTTCGGTGATGTGAAAGAGTTATCCGTCTCACAAGATGCGTCGAATGGTCAGCGTTGGGGTGGCAGCAACGGCCCATAGGTCCCTTTGGCAAATTAGCTGCCAGCGGCCGCCCAAACGACATACACCCAAACATTCCACGTAGGGTGTGCATGCCACGATACCACAATCTATTTGACGCCTTTTCCGCATTACTGCACTATTATACGTATTAGAGGTGTTCTTCCATCACATCTACTTAGGATGGGTTTCCTCAGGAATAAGAATCATGACCTGTTGCTTTGTGGTAGTTCGGGAATTTCTTTCGATATATCTAGGGTGATAATGTAGCTGGGCTGAGGGCTCTCGTTTCGATGCTGTCGCTACTCACTAGATACTGTCCTACAATCATCGGTTTGTACAGTAAGCTATATGTTTTTACGAAAGCGTTGTGGGAGGTAGGATTTCCCCTGAATTAAGGCTCAGACTAAAATCTTTGGCAGAAAGGGCCGGAAGCCGAGCACAATGGAGTGCCGCCCCTCCCCCCGTCTCCAAATACACTTGCAATGATCGTCGTGATTTTAGGGTTCTTTTGAAGCATGCTTCTTAATGAATTGAGAACAAGCGCTCTACTTTTGGAAGTCGATTAGGTGGGGGAACGGAATGCCATCCGAGTTGCTCATGAGCGTAATGGTCTTATCTTTCATAGCGGCAGTAGGTGACGCTGATTGTTGTTTCCGTTGAAGGCCTTCTGCCATTCTGCCACGGATCAATGCAGTGACTCGCCGCATTGCGATGGCTTCGACATTGGCGCTTGTGGCTTTGACGGTGATAGCCACTCTGGTTCGTTCTGGACTCATCGCAACCCAGAATCAGGAAGCCACAGCGCATCTGGTACCAATCGAAGCCAATGCTGAAACCCTCGTCTACCTTCAAGTGGTTTGTAATTTTTTATCATTACTTCTTGATTTCGCAATTCATACTTTTTTCCCCTTTCACCATGTATGATATGCAGTGCGAGTGGAGAAAACAACGGTCGTTGGCTTTCAACGCCCTCTGCTTGTATGCCAGCGCCTACAAGAAGAGGACGTTAAAAGTCATATTCTGAATGTACAATAGTGTAATAGCGAACTTTCCAGCGATCTTCTACTCATTTCCTTCTTTTTGTACCTGATAGTCGAATATACTCGGTAGTGTAGAAAATATTGTAGAGCGACCAGAATTTTGTCGGCTGAACAAATACGAGGACCAGCGCATGCCATGTCATCGCCCTAATTATTGTGGATGGTCTACAGCACAACATCATTCAACTTAATTTTAGGCATGGCGGCACGGTGATCGCACTCCAGCGTCGCCAGTACCATTCAGTCCTGCGAGTTCTTGGGATGAAGGTCTGGGAGAGTTGACACGAAAAGGAATAGGTTTGTTTTCTATCCCCAGTTTTACCAGTCTTTGGAAATGTTTGCGCCACAAAAGGGATTTCGATAGAGGAGTAAGAGAGGTTGTACGTAGATATACTTACTTACTTAGAGATAGAGGTTGTACGTGGGTGGGTATACTACTAAGAACTTCCACCAAGACCCACGTAAACCCAAAATATCAAAATGCCGATCGCTCATTGTGTATTGATTTATTGACCTAATATCGATCTTTTTTCTCACGCATTAGTGAACTTCACATTTTCTGCCTCCCTTTTTGTCTAAAAGAGAATATTAAGTGTCTAAGCGCATGACGAGGTTATAAAGTGCAGCCTGTTCTTGTAAGACTAGACAAGTTCACAGCTTGGAGAGGAGGGCGATGTTTTGTCGGCAAGGAGAAGAACTGAAAAAAAAGAGTCAGAAAATTAGCTATATCATGCGCCTTATCGAGTATTGGCGCAGTACACGTATCCGCTTGGGAATGGGAGAGCTGAGAAAAGAGGTCGAAGTGCAGGCTTTTTTATTTCATTTTCATTTATTGCCGCATGAATGGCTGAACTCTGAATAGGAAGAAATTTTCATGAAAATAAGCTAATGTAGCGGCTCGACGGGAAATTTGTCAGCAGCTTATGCTAACAGAAGTGGTGGGAGCGGCGACAGCCGCCACCGCTGCAAATGCACTTTTTTCACAGCGAACTACGTAGTTGGCGTCTTGCCAACTGATGCTCACCTAATTTTTAGCATCGGAGCAACAAATGATAGCTCCGGCTCATGAAATAGTTTCACGAACCAGCCACTGCTTCGTCTCTGAAGTACTATCGCAGTGCCATTATTCAGTGGTAGCTACCTTATCGCTGAGGGTTTGCTTAAATGCAGGGCTATGTCTTTCTCTGAGTTCACCAACCGAATGTTGAATAAAAGAAAGGCTACCTTTGTTTTGAGTTGTATTTGTTTTCAAGCGAGTGGTCTAAGAGAAATTGTTTTGTCGATTCATTCTTTTCTGTTTTCCATTTACATTACGTGTTTCCATGGCTGTGCTCTTGCAGCGCAGCAATATCGCCTTGGAAAGTGGTTGAGAGCTCGCTATGGCAGATGGCTGGGCAATCGTTTCGATCGAAGCGAGGTTTGATTTCTTGTGAACCTTTCAAATTACTCATCCACGATTATTGGGCGTAAAAATACCATTAGATGGGAGCATGCTATCTATCTTGCTCTCCCTTACTTCCATTCAAAATGCTATTAACTTTGAGCCTACCTAAGGCCGCGTTCATAGCCATCGTGATTGGCGCATCGGCGCATCGGCGGATGTGCACAGGATACACATTGATCACAATGCCACGCCTTCTCGCCGTTTTGGGCGCATAGGCGCATCGGCGCATCAGCGCTCAGGCGTCTGATTGTGATCAATGTGTATCCTGTGCACATTCGCCGATGCGCCGATGCGCCTGTGCGCCGGTGCGCCGATGCGCCAATCACGATGGCTATGAACGCGGCCTAAAGTGTATCAATTCCCGAGTGAAGGCATTAGTGTCTTCTCAGACATATGCCAGAAAGCGATTCTGTGAATCTGCGTCGCTAGTTCGCGTGCGAATCCGCGATATTATATTTCTGCGATGCTGCGACTCCCTATGCTAATGTAAGTTGTAAAATTGCGGAATCATGTGGTCTGACATGCGAGTTGGCTGTATTTTGGCTTCTCTTCGCTCCTTTTTTTTCATCTACCGTCGGATACATAACGCGAGCCTCTGAAAAAGAAAATGTGGTAGTAGTTCACGAAGTCTGTTCCGTTTTCATCCTGAAACGTATTTCTTTTAGGTTTTTGTGCGCAGCAGCGACTACAATCGGACGATAATGTCTGCGCAAGCAAATATGGCTGGTAAGAAAATGACGTCTTCGATAGCTCTTGGTTACTTTCTGTTTCAATGGGAGCTTTCGAAGTCTATCAGCATTTTTAGATGTGTATGGCTTCTTTAGGACTGTTTCCACCTACGAAGTCGGAGATGTGGGATGATGTCTTGCCTTGGCAGCCAGTTCCTGTTCATACTGTGCCTAGAGCTATGGACAAGGTATAATTCTGTCTTGTACTCCTCTCTGCTTGAGGCTCTCCTGCCTTGTCTCTTACTTCTTTCAAATTTTCTAATAAAATTATAGGAGCTTTATGAGGACATCAGTTGTCCAACGGCAAATGCAGAGTTTTCGACGTTATGGAGATCTGAGGTGGTGACTCGAATGGAGACTGAAAACAGGGGTTTCATCGAGTTTCTTAAAGAGAATTCTGGAATACCAAACTTCGAGTTCCGCCAGCTTTGGATGGTATTCGATAATCTTTTTTGCATGGTTAGTTCTTGTGGATTGACATTCATTTGAGCTCCCGATTTTGCCTTACTAAGCGGATAAGCAGCTAACAACACCAAATGTGTATTGGGGGCGGGGTGTTTGATGCACTGAAGATGTGGCTGCGGCGCTACCCATTGAACTTTCGTAAAAGCACTCCATATAGCCGAGGTCCACATATCGAAATCTCATTTGTCCCACCCTAGTTTGTTCTGATGTTTTTTCTTGTTCTATTAATGTAGATATATTTTGAATATATTTCACGTTTGAATGGTTATAATTAGGAATCTTTTCTCATCCCTAATTCCAGTCTTCTTCCGTACCAGTGCAGTACTATCTTTTCTTTACATTGGATTACATGAAAATTTTTGGAACGTACGCCCCTTACATAATTTTTCGTACGCAATGGAGAAAAGTATCTGTGCAGGCTCTTTGCGATTTCCCAAAACGGACCGTCATTGCTCTTATCCATGAATGTGGCCTGAGCTGGTACGCGAATGATGAGGCAATGGATCCAAAACCATATCTCAAATACATATTTTTTATTTTTCTTTCAAGTTGAAAATTATTTCAGATGCAATTAAATTTTTTTTCACCTGCAGATGTTAAGTATATCTTGAAATATCGATATTAATAAATATACTTTATACACGTAATTTTTTCCAAAAGTTGAGGCCTACTTTTGTCTAAGATATGGTTTCAAAAAAGAAAAATTGCTGCAAAAAATTCTCCACAGCCTAACATGCGTCTCTAGTTTGCTCGGTAATCAACTGATGCTGATAAGGTGGAAAGAATGTGCAATTTACCACCATTAAGGAGGAGCGCTCGATCAGCTTTTTGCAAGTAATCCGTCTTTCTTGGGCGTGTGGTTCGACCTCTAGTAGGTGTGAGAATGAAGGAGCCCCGTCAAGGCTTCTAGAAGATTTAAGGCGATTTGGCTGATCACGATGTCTCACGCACTGTCTGAGACTCTCGGCACACATTCCCGGAACGAGTGTTTTTGCTTGGTGCCGTCCCTGGTTTCCATTCTAAAAGAAATGTTCTCTCCAAAATCCGTAACGAACAAAATTAGATCTTGTAGAAACTAGCGATTTAATACAATAGCAGTGTGAATGTTTCAGCTTCAACATAACGATACTCACAAGTGGCCTTCGTGGGTGAATGCATCTGTGTTTGATCGAATTTATAAGCTTTATGATGCTTCTTCTCGCCTCAAGTACCATACGGACTTGCTACGTCGGTTACGTGGAGGTAATGAGTTCCCAACCCTTCGCCGACACGTGACATTCAAAACCTAGCCATAGCGCCACTCTATGAAGAGCTGTAACTCTCAATAGGAAAATAAACGAATTGCATATCGACTGTTGTAGGGCCGTTGCTGAAAGAAATCATAGAAAGATTTGAAGCGAAGGTCAAAGGGCGTTTGGGTGATAAACCGAAGCTGTATGCTTATTCAGCGGTAAGTGGTTGCTGGTGTCTGATATATATTGTGTTAGATCAAAAGACAGCCACTCATTCTTTGCGATTGATGAGGAACAACTTTTGAAAGGAAACGGATTCTGATAGAACTCCCTAAACGGTGTTGTGCCTTCTCAAGACGCGGTACTCATTGAATTTGATCTCAAAATGATTTTTTTCTGATTTTCGTATCATAGTGAGTTCATATCATCTTATCCTTTGCTTAGCACGATACGACACTTGCGGCCATGTTGTCTGCCATGGGAATATATCCGGAACATTTTCCACGTTATTCAAGTGCAGTACTACTCGAGCTTCATGGGAAGGATGGACAACTAGTAATGGAGGTATGTGGCATGTAACCCATTCCTTTTAAAGAATCATTATCGTAGTGACAATGTGAATTGAGAAATAATTGACCGTTAGTGTGACTCTCTATGCCCCTTGTTCTGATATTCCGCGCGAGCTTTGCTGTGTTAATGGATGTTGCCTCGCTCTAGTCCAATTTATGTATCTTATACGGATTGTATTAATTTATTTCCTATGCCTATCGTGTGTCCCTTGGAGCATCTCGACCGATGCGGTACTTCCGGATTTGAAAACTCCATAAACTCCACTCTAAGCCCGCTTTTCAAACTGCTCTTTAGTTCATATATCCTTTATGGCTCTACAGTCTGCATAGAACTGAATCGTGCTTCAGGGCATGTCACACGTTCAATATGTAGGTTGTAGAGCTTTTATAATATTTGCATGAGTGATTGGTTACTGCTAGATCCGTGAATGCAGGTGTACTACAAGAACGTCACTGATGGCGACAATTTATATTATTTCGACATACCGGGCTGCGAGCATCCCTGTACATTAGATGCATTCAAGTCGGCCATGCTCAGGTAATCTCGCAGTTTTTCATGAAAGAATTTTCCGTTTCCATTTTACACTTGAGAAATAGATGTGTCCCTCTGATCACTCCTGAACTTGCTCTGAAGTGTGGTTCGATATTTGTGAGTCCCTGTTCAATTTCTGGATACCGTGTTTATCATTCGCACGTCACTGCAAGCACAAGTTTGACGTTTTGAAAGAGTGCGTGTGATTTCGATGGATCAGACACTACAAGTGGTTCATTATTAGGTCTGTGCAGAATAAATGGCCAAAACGAAACACTTTTTTTCAAAACGCCATAACTTCGCCCAGGCACAACTTTATTTGTCGAAATAAAAACCATTCGAATCTACACAACCTTGCCAACGATCAGGTAAAGAAAATATGCCATCATGATCAATTTCTGGATCGCGAAAATTAATGGAGTCAACGATGGCATTTTCAACCTGTGTAATCTTTCTCGAATCCGAGAAAATAGGTTGTCTAGTGGTATAATGATCCGGTTCAATCAGTTTATGGTTGATTGAGAGCTTATACAATGGAACTGAGAAGCTACGGTTATAATATTTATATGTGATACACAAAAAATAGAATACAAAGGGAATAAACGAGGAGTTGGCGAAAGTAACAGTAGAGGAACTAACTAGGAGGTTCCCAACTTCCTATTTATAGGAGACGGGTCACGGTAGGGCTTGGCACTGAGAGCCCTCGAATTACCTAGGGATATCATCGCGGACATTTACGACGTGTCCCACATCCCCGCGATCTCAGAGGCCGAGACAGCCAACTCCCAAAACATAGGGGATTACATGTAATCCCCTATGTTTTGGGAGTTGGCTGCCTCGGCCATTCACCTAAAGGTTCACCCTTCTTAATGACCCAACTCTGGAGGTTGCGATTGACCACTGAAATTTTCGCACTACCTCGTTCCAGGTGGCATACCCCTGATGTGACACGAGAATCAGTGGACCAGAAGACCTTTTCCCCGGAACTTCCAGTGCTTTCCAGCTCAACGTTCGCTGTGGCCCAAGGTGGTATTACCACCCTTTTAGACGCCTTTGCAGGTTCCGGCAAACTTATCGCACTCCGCGAAAATTTGGGCTCAAACCTTAATTGTATCCCTAGGGCATCGAGAACGTTAGTTCCTAAGAGAAGGGTATGATTCTTGCTCTTCTGGACATGCATGGTTATTCGAACGTTATCCGTTCCCTTAACGCTGACATCCGCCTTAACTATTGCCAAAAACTCCATCTGGTTACCTGATGCGTCAAAAACTTTGTGTTCGCAACCGTTTTGCACCATCTCTACTTGGCTGTCTATGTCAAAGCCGTTCCGCTTTGCTTGCATAAGGAGAGCAGCTGGTAGTATGGAAATTACCGATCCGGTATCAATTAACGCTTTTACATTAATTCCAAAAATATTTGCATCATAGAGTGATGGTTTACCAACCGTCACAGTGGTCAGATCTACGGGTGACTTCTGCATGCGGACCATCCCACACCACTCTTCGACGAATGTGGATAACGCTTTTGCTTGGGAGCGCTCGTGTGCACCCTTCCTACCTATCCCCTGGCCTTTTCCGCTTGAGGGTTGACCTTTGGGAATCGATTTGTGGGGACAGGCAGTGCTGTAGTGGCCATTTCCGCCACAGTGATAACATTTCGGCGTCACTCGATCCTCACGGACCGGTGTGGTCGCCTCTTTGCCAGTTATCCGCTTTTTAAATGATTTGAACTTCTCACGGGGTTCTTCCCTTTCAAATCTTACTACTTGAGTCTTTTCCAGTCTCAAAGCAACCTTTTTGACAGACTCATAGATCTCTCCATCACGAGCTTCTAGAGCTGTTAGCATATGGTAAGAATCTTTCCAGTGCTGTAGGCAAGAGTACAATTTAGAGGCTAGATGGAAATCCCATTCATTGCTCGGGTGAATTTTTCTGGAGATATCCTCCATGCGGCAGCAAAAATCTCCTACCGATTCAGTGCTCCTTTTTCTAAGCTTATCCCATTCTTCAATTATTCTGAGCCTTTCGCAAGGGTTTCGCCGTGCGTCTCGTAGAGCTTGCACTATTCCGGCAAAACTACCCCTTTTTACGCCTTCAGACAGGCCCTTATACACAGATCTTGCCGATCCCGTTAAGTGATTCACCAACATATCACGCCTATCGCAGTCCGACCATACCGTAGAGGGAAATTTCACTTCTATGGCTCGCAAAAAGTCGCTTAGTGAGTTTTTACCGTCATATTTTTGCACTTCTGCAACACTTTGCGCTTTAAAGACTTCCTTAAAGACGCTGAACATCCCGTTCATTGCATGCGAAATATGGCTAGTTTCTGATTTTCCCCCTCCGTCCGAGCATTGGGAAATTGAACTTGACTCACCGACTGTCGACGCGTTGGAAGATGGCTGATAGGATGGACCCGACCGTCCGCTGGAGATTGACCTCCGGTGCATTTGAATCCCATCTTTCATTTGTGGGCACGCGGCTTGGTGATTCTGAACATTGGACTTATTGACATTATTCAATGACAAAAGTTGTTTTCTAACAGCTGTCCAATCTGTAGGATTGCTTTTCTCACCTTGGGCACTTGTAGCTGGCTGTCGTTGTTCACCGAACGAGCTGGCCATTCTTGCCGAGAGATCGTTCACCTGACTCTGCAATTGATTCTTTAAGTTTTCTAGGCATTTTATGCTTTCTACCTTTTCAATCAGTTGTGATTTGACTTTATCTAACTCTAGATTTTGAGCCCTCACTGTTGCCAGAACTTCAGGTATTTCGCAACCTAATTCCGTGGCTAGAGTTTGCATTAAGCTACTATTTAAACTCGCAATTGGCAAAATGCTGCGCAATTCGTCTGGAGTCATAGCAATTTCCTCGAATATCGAGCGCTTAGCTTGGCAAATAGACAAGATCGTCTTTTCTCTAGCGGTTTCCACTGTCCCTCGGACCAATTCCAAAATATTCTGTCTTTTCTGAGCAGATAAGTTGCGAATTTGGTCGTCCAGACCGTCCTCCAACCGAAGGATTATATTATCAAATATTCTAGATAATTGTGGATCCATTTGGCTTACCTCCGTATTATTTCCGGGGATTTGTGTGTTGTCCACATCCATTTCTGCCGTATTTTCCGTGAATTCCACAGAATTTCCGCTTCTCACTGACATTGTTCTGAAATAAGCTCGATCAGTCAATCCGACTTCACCTAGGCTTGGCTCTCATGTAATCTTTCTCGAATCCGAGAAAATAGGTTGTCTAGTGGTATAATGATCCGGTTCAATCAGTTTATGGTTGATTGAGAGCTCATACAATGGAACTGAGAAGCTACGGTTATAATATTTATATGTGATACACAAAAAATAGAATACAAAGGAAATAAACGAGGAGTTGGCGAGGGTAACAGTAGAGGAACTAACTAGGAGGTTCCCAACTTCCTATTTATAGGAGACGGGTCACGGTAGGGCTTGGCACTGAGAGCCCTCTAATTACCTAGGGATATCATCGCGGACATTTACGACGTGTCCCACATCCCCGCGATCTCAGAGGCCGAGACAGCCAACTCCCAAAACATAGGGGATTACACCTGCATTGCTTCGGCGAACTCCTTCTGACGCAGGTTTGCATCGAGAACCGGGAAAAAGTGGTAATCCGTCAGGAATATGTCTGTGGAATAGGAGGAGTCAGCGAGCGTCTCGATCAGTTTCTGCCGGGAGACTTGCGAACTGTGGGGTTTTGCGTTGTTTTGCGCACCCAGGAAAAAATGATGCAGTTAGGCATCGAGCCTCTCCATCACCCCGTTTATTCCTCAGACCTATCCGTGATGGGCGGAGGTGGTGTAGTGACAGGTGGCGCGCACCCCACTCTCATGGTGCGGGGATCTTATCCCGCATCAACGCCCGCCCAGGCCAACGAAGCCTTCCATCCCTCCGGGGTCGGTAAATTGGTACCAGACTCGTCTGGGAGGATAAAAGCCCTGACTTGTACATCGGCTGGCCACCGCAAGTCATTGTATAGGCCACATCACATTCACCAGCCATCACGATTGTGAATGGAACTAGGATGTGCGGCGCATCCCACTGAAGGGATTGATTAACGCCAAAAAACTTTAACCTTTAAACTTTATCCCTGACGGATTACCACTTTTCCGGGTTCTCGATGCAATCTGCGGCAGAAAAATTATGCACGGTAAAAATGCCATTCTTGACTTTATTGATTCTAGCAATCCAGAATTTGATCATGATGATATATTTTCTTTAACAGATCATTGGCGAAATTCTGTAGATTCGAATGGTTTTTATTTCAACAAGTGAACTTGTGTCTGAGCGAGGTTATGGCCAGTTATGTTTTGGCCATTTATTCTGCACAGACCTAATACTTTTATATTATTCTTATATAAGCATTAGTGTTTTGTGACATATGTGCAGGCATAATTTCGCACGGAACATTTTTGTCAATAATCTGCTAGTGCACTTTTGCGTCCGTGTTTGTTATGAGAGCTCGGTCGAGCCTTTTTCACTCGCGGTTCAAATAGGATTGGGTACGTATCGTCGAAACGAGGGCATTGATTCACTGGACAACCCAACTGAATGAATGCCCACATACTGGTTTTCTCTTTCTTTTTTCAGCATTTTTTCAGTATTTTTGATAGAGGTATTACTTGTCGTTCGATAACGTAAACGGAAGTCTCATCTAATATGTTTCAGGTATCTTCCCGTGGACTGGACTGCAGAGTGTGGTTTGGATGGTCCGAATGTCAAAAATTACATGAGTAAGTGTGCGATAGTTGGTTTACGAATTGAAGGCGTAAATGGTGATGACTATTGTCTTACTTAATGGCTAATCACGGACTAGGATCGTCCTCGCTATGAGTTTTTCAGCATGAGCGCGTTCTAGCTGTGAAAGCGGTAAAGAATGGTGCGCGGTATCATCAGGCGTCTTTCTATCATCTCATTATCGATCACTCACGAAACAGCATAGCTTACTGAAATATGCGTAATTATGGGAATAACAGTAGTGTTAGTTTTGATGTGATTTCGCATTCCCCCAACGGTTGTAATTTCTGTCCACACAACTCGAAGGTGGGTAGGGGGATGTGCAGCATGTAGTACGTGGTGCATAAAAATAGGTCAAAACATGGTTGAAGGGGAGCCTGTGATCTGAAGCACATCCTGTTACTGCTTAAAGATACTAGAGCAAGTTCTTCATTCCGTCATTCTGTGAGTGATACAACGATCCATCATTTATGAATAACGGAAAAGTGAAAGTTTACTTTTCTGATTTTGATTTTTATTATTCGGAGAGCATGAGCTGACACTGCATGTATTACAGTTTCCACGGCAGTTCTGGCCTTATCTACAGCACTACTGGCAGGAATCCTCATAATGGATGTGGTGTTGAAACGAAATCGTCATTACACAATTGTGGAGAGCCCGTTATTGGCCTCTGATGGGGAAGCCTGAAATTTTTGTATTTCGGTTTTGATAGCATTTTAACTATGGTTAGTACACATATGTAGGACTTTTAACATTTTCTCCTGTGATGGTTTTTACAAGTCCCACACCAGCATATCAATCATTTGATGATCATATCACCTTTCTGTCTTTTTTTCACTGTACGGTTTCTGTGGCACCTGGTAAGGAAGGTCGTGTCGCTTATTTAGTTCTTATTTTATGTGTTTCTATGGCAAAGAGACCCTTCTGATTCTAATACCAAAAATAAGTGCGTGGTTTTCCTATAAGCAATTCTGTGATATTCATCGCTTTTTTTCACTTAAGGTAGTGCAATGCCCCTCTAGTCCAATGTATAGGTAAAATTTTTTCTGCTTCTTTGAAAATAGTTTGTTCGGTTAAATGAACAATGGTTTGGTGAATTTCGGTCAAATGAACAATGGTTTGGTGAATTATCTCTCCACATTTCTGACTTTTATTTACCAAAGTAATCCCTCTTTTAATCTGAAACAGCCAAGCTTTTTATGTTGGATTGACCCTTCGTTCCTTTTTTTCTATTGTGAGGCTTGAAGGGAGTGGGTTTTCGGATAAAGCTTTTGTATTTGTGAATTTCGAATTTCTTCGGTGGAGTTCCAGCAAGTATTACATTAGGATGCTGCATGAGTTTTGCGACACTTGCGAAATTTCTTGTGGTATCGCTGCTTTCGAAGAGTATCAAGTTCCGATTACCATAGCGAGTCAGAGCATGCTTCGATCTTTTACTGAAATGTATACGAGGTGGCCTCGTTACATTGTAGCAAGAATGGGCTCAAATTTACAACCCCCTATTTAGACCGGTAACAAGTACCTTCAGTAGCAGGATCTCAGGACAGATATAAATGCTACAGATTTTCTCAGAAATGCCACAATCAGAGCTGTATCAGCCAAAACGGAAGACGGTCGTTTGGCGCGGCCCTTTGGAGCTAATTCGCCAATGGGGCACTGCCAAAGCTCCTCCCCTAAAAAGGCTTAGGTAAATCTGGGAGAGCACAGACGGCCCATACGCCCCATTGGCAAATTAGCTGCAAGGGCCGCGCCAAACGACATACACCCGCCAAAACTACTGTAATGACTACTGTTTCTGTGAAACAACCCGAAAAACTAGGCACTTGCTTTCACCGTTTTCCAAAAAGCAGCTGATTTGTCTTTCAACATGGCCACGTATACGCAAATAAGGAAGAACCTAACTATGACGTTCCGCTAAATTCAACATTTGCTCTTGTCCTAGAGCGTTCCGAATCTCACTTACTGGAATCGTCCACGAAAAAATGAGTTTTTGTTAGCCATAAATTTGCGTTGTATTTGTCCAATGTGGGCCGCGTGCAACGTTTTTCGCCAAAAAATGTGTATGCGGCCAAGATACAGTACCACAAAGTCTTGGGATGTGTACCTTAATGTCAGGATGCCGCACTGCGGAATGTCGCAAGCGAAGCAATGCGGACGAGCTAAATTGTTGGGTCCCGAAGCGATTAGAAGTCAACTGCGTATCGCACTCCTAGCATTACGTTGTAATCGTTTTGAGACCCAACTACCGCGACGCGCATAGCTCGCACACACTGTGTCGCACGCCGCTCGCCATCGTGCGGCATCCTGACATTAGGGTACATATCCCAAAGTCTTGGCCTGGTGGGCGTGGCACGGGAGGCGGTCGTTTGGCGCGGCCCCTTGGAGCTAATTTGCCAATGGGGCACTACCAAAGCTCCTCCCCTAAAAAGGCTTAGGTAAATCTGGGAGGGTCCAGACGGCCCATGCGCCCCATTGGCAAACTAGCTGCAAGGGCCGCGTCAAACGACATACACCCCGTGGCACCCGAGCAAGTGCCAATCCCGTCGTCCACCGCGGTCGTAGACGCGTTGCATGAACAGATAGTTTCGTAAACACTCCAACTCTCCGTTTCCAATCGCGGCAGGCAACGGGGCGGGGCTTTTATTCGCTGGCCCCGCCCGCCCGGCCGAGAATTAGGGGAGCTGTATCTTAGCCGGATTTTCAATTTTTCCTATGAAACTTTGCATGCGCCCCTTATTAAGAAAATACTACATAAATATATGAAAGACAAAAAACTCAGTTTTCCGTGAACTATTCCTTCAATCAGAGCGCCGGGCATCACATAGGAAGTGAGGATTCTACATATTTACCTAGCCTCACTCGAATTATTTACCCATGGGTTTCTCAAGATCAAGCCTGTGCACTTCTGGAGAGAGGGCACTGAGCGGCTCCCAGTCACTGGAGACAAGTGGTAAAAGACAACGATGATATATGTATATTGTTTACATACACTGCAGTGCATAATGATACAGCCATCTATGAACTGTTCAGAAAGTTAGAGAAAAATGTTTCTAAAAATTCCTCCAATTATAGAGTGTAACAAATGCAAGCGCGCATTCGCATATCCACACCAAATTCCAGGTGACACCAAATAGAAATATCTTTTTTCCGAAAAAATGCCGCTGCTACGTCGGTGCAAAATGATACAGTCATTGCGCAAATGGGAGAATTCAACAAATTAGAATAAACATAAAGACCAGTATGCTAATCTTGCGATCAATTGGCCCCGCATTCTCTTTCAAAATGGCCCATTCGTAGCATAGATCTCCGGCACGTGAAGTGCCGCCCTGTGTCAGATAAGGATAGGGTTGCTCGTCGACCAGGACAGAAGGTCTACTTGATGACCGCTTTACCATTTCGAGTGGCTTCAGGTTACATGAATTAGCTCATCAACTCGCACGAAAACATGATTTTGGTGTTGATTATGACGTGCATGGCGAGAGACGACCCGATGGATGGCAATTCGGTAATCCAGTGGTTCCTTTGAGCCCACACCAACGTCATCCATTCATCTTTCTCTTTAAAAGTGCAGTCTGTTTTCCTTACGATGGTCGGTGACCGCCAAGACCATCGCATCAAAGCTTCTTCCACTAGAAGAACCCCAAAAAATTCAAAAGGAAGGCTTTGAACGTTCTGGACGGATTATGATTGATCGGCTTCACCGTCTGACGAAATTAACCGAGTTTTCGCACGTGCTCCACTCATAGACGAAGCTTTTCTCATTTTCGGGCCAAGAAACGACCTTGTACTCGTTCAGCACACGATAAACAGCTTTAATTGAAACATTAAGCTTCACGGAAGATCATGCGTTTCTAAGCATGACTTAACAAATTTGACTTTTCCAATAAAATGCTGCACCTATCCCAGTGCGACAGCGAAACAGGCCCTTCAGTCATCTTTCTAGTGCCATACTCTGTATGGTCCCCATTCTTGTCTGAAAACGAGCGATGCCAGCTAATTTTTTAGCGATTTCGGTAATAGACAATGCCAGTCTTTTTCTTGGCTGAATTAAGCTCTTTCGAAGTCATGTAGCATTATTCCTTTTCCCACTACCTCAAAAGAAAGATACTAAAACAGCAGGATGATTTTATTGATTACAAATGAAGGAGAGAAGAAAACATGCGGCTGAATCATTTTGCACAAGCGACATTTTTCGAAAAATGATGGCGAATTTGTTTTGTGATTTCGAGCTAAAAATTAGTGTGTATGCGCGCTCACATTTGCTTCACTTTATACTTGGAGAGTTTTTCACAGACATCTCGTTATAAAAGTTTTTGAGTAATTCATAAATGGCTGTATCATTGTGCACCGCAGTGTATATCTAAAAACTACAAGGTAGTGAAGCATTGAAAAAGAGACGCATTTGTCGCAAGACTTATGAACCACCGACTTAAAACTAAGGTGTGTTCTTTGCAGATAGCAAGAAGACACTGTGCTGATCCTTGTAAAACCTCAGTGAACACCATATGGTTCCAAAATGTTTATCATCGGCCTATATCTAAGATCAAGTCCTGCGTCAACGGAAATTTTTGAGAAATACGGCCTTCCCGGCGGTGGATACTTGCCGCAGTAATTGTTCTTACTCTATACTCAAGGTGTCTCCTTAAAAAAGTTAGTCAATCGATAATCATAACATCGCTACGTAGTAATAAGTATGTATCGACAGAACACCTTGCGGAAGAATCGTCCAGAAACCCGTGAAGAAAGCTCAAAAAATACTATCCTTCCTTTCCATCCAGAACACGATTCTTCCCTTAAGATCCTCAACTGCTGTTCGGGACCCACCTTTGCACTTACTTAACGTTATAGATGGTTTATGATCAAATAAATGAGTAGGTGCATGGTGCAATGGCTAGGAGCACTTCTGAGCTACTGCTGTTCTCGCAGGGTACGCTCACGCTCAGGGACGGTGCTACAAGAAGCTGCTTTACTAAATCTCGCATATTCGTGCCATGTCATCTCGATACCTGTACAATCGCAGAGGCACACGAATGCGTTTTTGTGAATGTTTACTGTAGTCCGTGCAGTAGCTATGCAGTCAGGATGAAATTGCGGAATTCTTGATAAGGGTCATAATTTGGATGTCCGAGAAGGTATTATATCTATCAGGTATTCGTTTAGTTCCATCGTTTTTGAGCTACTTTCGGGTTATCCATGAATACTGTGCATGAATTGATGGAGGATCAAATTGGTCGTGCTCCCCGTTCCCCACGTATCAGACCACTTCTTGGGGATTTTATTGTTGCTTGTCAGAAATTCCAACACCAAACATACGTGGGAAGTCGTGCCCGGAAGCCAAACTCCCACC
The DNA here is from genome assembly GCA_963978905.1 of Trichostrongylus colubriformis. Taxonomy (NCBI): domain Eukaryota; kingdom Metazoa; phylum Nematoda; class Chromadorea; order Rhabditida; family Trichostrongylidae; genus Trichostrongylus; species Trichostrongylus colubriformis. Next base: position 38,707,611 of record OZ022259.1, read on the forward strand.
AGAGCTAATTTCCATATGTCAGATTTTAATGTAACTCAGGAAAAGGTGAGCTCCATTGGTGCCACCTCAACAACAACGCAAGTTCTCCACATAAGGATACGGGTGTTTGTGAAACTTGCCGTCGAATGAGTGTTGCTGTCTGCGTCCTCTTCCAGCGATGCTATTTAACCTACGGTTGAAAATTTCGATACGACTGATGTCCTTGCTCTTTTTGCTGGCTCTGAACAGTGTCTGAGATACTCCCTTTTTGACATGCTATTTACTGCTGTAATTGATGTGATTCAAATTTGTATTCTTTAGAGGTTTCGCATTCTTGCAGTGAGAGCCAGAATGGAGTCATTAATGGACAAGAAGATTGATCAATTGTTAAGGGCTTTTATAATATCCGGCGATGTGTTGCACTTTTTTTCTGATAACTTTACAGAATGGGACAGCCTGGTATGGCCGGTGTTTGTGTCGCTGATGCGAATGGCCTTCCACTGTCAGCCAGAGGATCGCTTAAGGTAAGAATCCACGGCAGCTATCCTTTTTTAAGTCGATGCTTTCAAGTTTTTCGCACCTCTGCGCATAGCCATCCCTTTTTCCTAGTTTGGGTCAAATTCCCGTTTTGCATGCGAGAAGATATTTTTGCGGTATAGAACTTCCGCACGCTCTCGGCCTTGAAAAATGGAAAGCAGCGAACGCATGCGAAATCGCTTCTCAACTTCAAGTAATTACGTATTCGTTTCACTCTACCTTGCTTGAAAGTTGAACGCCATCGCGCTAAGTGTGAGATTATGCTCAGAGGTTCAACTCCTCGAGTGATAAGTTTTATTTTTATTTTTTTTAGCCAGATGTGGCACCGTTAGCATCTCAGTTGCTCACATTCTGCTCACAACTCGAACCATCAAGCTCTGTTACTCCTGAAATCGTTCTCTCGGGTGACCATAACAAGGTACTTTATTTTTTACTTGCAATCTATTTCGACCGAATCTGGGTTTGAAATAGATGAATCTTTCAAGAAGTGTTTTCAGTTTGAATTTGATACTTCTGGTTAAATATTTACGTGTGACATGATTTCCCTGTTCCAGGTGACTTTTTCTAAGAAGGACGAATTGATTTTGGTTTTGCATCAGAACTCGTGATTACTGCTTTTTCTCCTATTGCAATGGATAAGAAGTTTATTTCAATTATTTTTCATTTTTATACAAGGAATATATTCTGTTAGATTTTACGTGAGTATACGTGATTGTGGTTCGCTTGTCCACGACTGTTTGATAAATGCATTACCAATTTTGTATATTCATTCAACGCAGCTTTGATGAGGCTCAGTTTATATTTGATCCTATTAAATACGACATTGCCAATACCAGGGTGCAAACCTCGGGTTGGAGAATTCTACAGGGTTTAAAATAACAGCAAGTGGTGTTTCGCTTGGTGCGATGCCGAATTGGTTTCTCCTTCACCACGAAAATGCGTTCATGGTTCGGTCCGCTACTAAATCGAATACTTCTCGATTCGCGCGTCACCTCAGGAAGTATTAAATGTGCTTTTTTTTAAATTTGCAGTTCCCGTTCCCTTTTGTGGTCCCGGTGTTGAACAGTGATTCCCAATACCTCTAGCATTGTTGATTTGTTTGTAACAAATCATGATTGGACTATATTCATGCGTGAATCGTCAGTAGATCTTTTAAGGCCCTGAACCTTGTAAGTGCAACTCAGTGAAATATTAGTTATTGGCAGAGTGTACCACATATGACTTCATTCGCTCAGCCTTTTATACTTTTAAATTCTACTATTTTTATGGTTTATGTCGCATCAGAACGCCATCAGTAACTTGTTCCTCATTCATTTTATTCATTCATTTACTCTCGTCGTCGCTGTCGCATTTATAGCGCTCAACGGCCCAAATCGTAGCAACGCGCAGTGAACAAGAGAAAAACCAGTATATTCAGGATCAAGGCGGACCAGAATCGGGCTCCTTGTAGCACAGCCCTCGGATGTCGTGGTGTGGGTCGGAGCAATCTTGGACGCATTCAGCGCATTCACAGCTCAAATAGTGTCGCGTTTTCTCGGCACATCTATGACTGGTGCGTTCGTGTGTTTCCACTTGTCTCCAAGAAGCATAGAGGTGTATGTATTAGTTCTTCGCCAGCTAGCAGAAATTGTACAGCTGGTTTATCGTTGAGAAAAAGCGACCGCATCCCCCTTTACCACTTGGTTTGAGCTCCGTTTATTATTCCTTAATTCTTGAACAATACCAATTGCCGACAGAACCTTTACAAACAATGTTGGGCTCGCCACTCTTCCGAGTAAACAACTTGTTCCATTGTCGCACAAAATCGCAATAAAATGTTCCTTTGTGAAAGAGTAGTATTTGCTGTCAACCCAGCGTTTTCCTCCGCTGAAGCCAAGGTCGCTCGGTTTCTTCAATGTCATTTACGTGGAAAAAGAAAGGAATCATGACGCCTATCAAAACAAAATGCATGAGGCTCATTGCACAGCCTGATGCTTGGCCCTTCTATACAAGGGTACTCGCGATGCACATACGTATGACGTTGTATGTGATGTCTTCAGTAAGGCGAATGAAGAAGAGGGACATGAATGGCGCGATCCAGTTGATGGCGAAACGAAGGTAGCGGTTTGGAGTACAGTAATCAGCACTTTTTGAGCAGTCATTGTTGTCTGCATTCAAGCAGTGAGACAGTGTCTGCTCGTGGCAGTATCTCTTTTTTGCCGTTCCTGGATGGTGAAAGTGTGTTGAAAGTGACCACGGACGTTGATTCCCTTACTGTTGGCTGTTAAGTTTGAGCAACGACAGTATCAGTTTTGGACGACCCGTGATGCTTCAATTCTTGTGGCTCAGTGGAGTAACGTCGGCTCTTGTATCAGGATGTATACGAACGGGTATTCCATCAGTCTTCGCAGTCCGGTAGATGTGCTCAATGGGAGCAGTATCGTGGTGGAAGTGACGACGACAGCGTTGTTCGTTCGTTTGTGCTTCCTTGTAGGATTCGGCATCTTTCTTTCGTTGAAGTTCTTTTAGAACCCCTTTTGTGCCCAGTGCGACCGAAGCCTGACAGCCATCTTCCCACAGATTGGCATTTCTTGGCCCTGTAATTTCCTCCATAGCGGAAACATAATGGCAGCCCGGCTTAGCGCGCATCTGGCTTTCTAGCAATCAGACTTTCTAAACACTTTTCCATTCTTCGGAACTGAGTAGATGGTGGGACACACACATGCCCAGAAGACCAATCCAATAAAGGTTGTTTAAATGAAGGTGTGCACCTTTGCCAGGGGAGACGCCCGATTCTATCGTGACCCGGCAGCCCAGCGTCGCGCACGCCGCGCAACGCCGAATCGAGACACATCCCTTTGCCAGAGCAGAATTGGATTCGAATGCAAATTTCAAACTAAGCACCGTAATGTTTATTGTGTTCTTCACCAAGTCTAAGAACATCGAGCAATGGGCTGACTCTCGCCGACATCGTACTCTTCAGGGTTTTGAAAGCGTTAAGAAAGTACCAGAAACTGTTAGCTGGAGTTCTATTTCAACCTACTGAACGCACTCAAAAGAATGGAAAGCTAGCTAGTCGACACCATAGAAAATGGCGAAAAGAATTTTCAGGAACGATGAGTGAAAGGAGCTCGGGCTGCTAGTGATCCAGTAAAATGAGTGAGACTTTGGGATCTCTCGACGGAACCCCTTAGGCCGCGTTCATACCATGCGACACTGTGTCTGCGTCTCCTCTGCGTCTTCATCCGTTACTCTCTGCTGCCTATTTTCTAACACTGTTTGTTACATATGCAATGTGTATATGAATCATCACCACTGGGCAAAAAGGGAGCTTTATGGAGGTCAGCGAAGCTAATTAAAATCTACCTGAAGTTTTTCAAATGACTTCTTAGTCATCATAACTTTATTTCGGGGGCTTCTCGCATTTTTTGCAAATATTTCGGCAGAATCTTGTTAATCTCGTAAGTAACGATAGACTACCTTTCGACAGTTACCGTTGTCACGAGAAGCCACCGAACCCTACGCGGACACAAGACAAAAGAACACTCTCCGGCTCTGAGCGAGCCTTATATAGCCGCTGGACCGGAAGTGACCGGCGGGTCTCCTGCCATTGGTTGGTCTCCATGCCCAACGGTGACGTCATCGGCCCTCCTGGGTTGCTCGGTATGGATCATGATCAGTTCTGTTCATCCATATCCCAACGGTGACGTCATGTCATCATGGCTATGCATCAGCAGCATTAGTAACAATCACTCTTTAGTAACAAACAACAACACATGCAGTAAACAAACAAGGTCCAATGCAACAACATAGCACTACTCAATACACAAAACTTCAAGGATATGACATGCCCGGCGGTCCGATTGAGGCGTCCCGACTCTAGGTCTCAGTGGGCACTCCCCCCTGGCCGAGTTCCCCGGGTCACCACGGCACTGTTCGGGTTTCCCCCTCTCGCCCCACCGCAGCTCGACTCCGCATACTGCCGGCTCGGTGGGCGGCTAGTGTTTGTCGCGTTGAAATATGGCCGCTGATGGCATTTTCTCACTGGGACCTGGTCGGCGGAGCGATATATTCATGGCGTGACGACGATGCTTCGGATCGGCGATCACATAGAAATTCGGCTTAGATTCATCCCTTCGGCGTCTCGCCCGGGGAGATTTCCTCTTCTCGCCGTTTCTCTTGTAATTCTGCGGAAGCTGGCAAAAACTCGGACATCATCAGAATGCCCCCACTGATGATCCTCAATTTTTCCAGGAACAACACGATCTGTAGTCCGACGAATGGCGATCTCTTGTGCCTTGGGTCCGTACCCAAGCACGTGGCAGGATGGGAGTGTGGAGCCGCTTCCAACACCTCGCTATAGTGGTCTCTGACCACCGCTTGAAATCCGCGATCCGGCGTCGTAATGAACCGCACGAATTCGGCGCACACTTCTCCCATCGAAGTCCATTCCTTCCGATTGCAGTCCTCGTAAGGCCTTGGGAAGAATAGTAGAGTTCCGGCCGGTTGCAAATGCCTTTCGATGGCAATAATCATCTGCCTCATTGATCGTCCCGAGGGCATTTGGTCCGGCCAGACCACAACGATTGCCGGAACTACACTGATGTCCACCAACTTTTGAGCCAGTCGTTCCCAGTCTTCATAGACATACACGATCAGATTCTCCGCGTGATCCACCTCCGTGTGGACTCTGCCAAAAGCCGGTGGAAGGGCAACGAAGACACGGCCATTGTTGTCGAGCCCGGCACGTTGACGTGCTTCAGCATGGAGATGGCCGTGGTGATATACGCTCCCGCATCGTACTTTACTGGCCATGGAAAGAGCGCGGGATGGTCGAACCTCATTCCTTGAGCGTTGTCGATGGCCTCTGCGTACAGATGGCAGCGGCGCCGATGCGCCTGCATCGCCAGCGCGACTCCATAGGGTGTGAGGTATTGCGAGTTTTTCATCCGCAATTCTTCCTCCCGTTCGTCCCCCCCAACACTCCTGCTCTGATATCGAAGCAACGTTCGCCAACTGAAACATGTCGGCGACCCTCTTCGACCGTGCCATCGGGTGTTTGAGTGTGGGCAGCGCTACATGTGCCATTTGATCGAACAGGCCACAGTCGCACCTTCGCAGGTTCAGAGGATGATCCAGTGTGATGAGCGTCCTGTAACAAATCACCTTTTTCGATATACCATTATAACGGCCATTCTCTTTTCTAGGCTTTCCCCTCTTTCAGCGAGTTGTGCTGGTCCTAAGGGGATCACTGGAAACCCCAGCCGGTAACTTGACCAGCATATCGAAGGGCACCCGAACTGCATCGCTAACGCCTTCTGTGAGTGTTATCAGGGCCCTATTCTCGCTAGTGTCAATCACACGATAAGGCCCTTCCCAAGGGTTAGCCAGTTTGGGATGCGTCGAAGATTGCTTCTCTCTGGGAGCTTTCAGGTATACCTTATCTCCGACTTCCGGTCTCTTTGGGCATACATGCTTGTCCCGATCATAAGCCACCTTCATTCGCTGTCGCATCTTGTCATTTTTCTCTTGCGCATAATCGCGAGCCACCTTCGTTGCTGCTGCTGCCTCCTGTGTGTAGCTCTCTATGTCCACTGCATACTGGCTAGGCCCAGGGCACTCCGGGAGTCGAGGATTCCTCGACAGGGAGGGTCGCTCTTGAGCGGCCAAGAGGAAGGGGGTCGCAGCTGTAGCTAAGCGATAATTTCATGGAATTTCCTCTAGCCCATCGTACAGTCGATATCTGCCCCTCATACACGAAAAGAGCCACCCCTACCTCGCTGGCTGAATCGCAAATGGGTGTAGGCTATCTTGAAAAGGTGGCCGCCATCATTTATGGGTGCGTTACGCGTTTAGCACTCACCGTCCCACTGCCATGATGACGCACACCTCATCGTTATGGAAGTTCCTATATACTAGCGGATAGAACCAAGATACTCACATTACCGTAAACTAAACCTTTATGTTCTTACTATGGGGAGTCTCTCCAGTGTCGGCTTACTGAGCGGTCGGTTCACTACTCGCTCTCCAAACATCCACTAGAGAAGATGCCCTCTGACCCAGGAAGCAATGGAACAGCAGGGTCAGGTGAGTTCCACCTTGGATCGGACCTTATCCAGATAGCAACACTCAACGTGAGGAGATTAGCTACCAGGGAACGCCTACTAGAACTGCAAGAAGCCTTAAAGAAGACGTATGTTGACATCTTGGCCCTCACCGAACTTCGATGGAGGGGAACTGGATGTATGGACCTCAGAGAATCTGGATACCGGCTTTATTACGATGGCCCTGAAGACAGCTAAGCAAAATCCGGCACAGGCTTTCTGGTGAGTAATCGCATGATCCCATTAATTGATGCTTTTTCAAAGGAAGGAGAGAGGATTTCTCGTCTGGATGTAAGAATGTCTCGTCATACTTTAATTCGGTTCTTATCAATATACGCTCCTCCTTCATCAAATAATTGTCACCCACAAGATGATGAATACGAAGAGTTCACGGAATCATTGAAAGAAATAGTGTCAAAAATAAAGTGTGGACAAAGGAAAAAGACGGGACCAAAAAAGGAGCAGTGCAATGAAGTCGTACACCTAATAGCTTTCGGAGATTTCAATGCAAAAATAGGGAGAAAGGAGAGCGCTCTGGAGAAGTCCATGGGACCCTTCGGTTATGGTGACGAAAGAAACGAAAGAGGACAGTTACTAGTGAATTTTTGCGAAGAATATGAATTGAAGGTGTAGCTAGTTTCTTTAAAGCACGAAATGGAAGGAAATGGACTTGGAGGTCCCCAAATGGTAATGCACTGAACTGCATAGATCATATTTTGGCTTGCAAGCATATAAATTTCAAGAATGTCAGAACAGGAACAATTGAGTTTGCAACTGATCACCGTCTGCTGAGAGGAGTATTGAGGATTAACAATACCGCACTGAAATTTCCAATTGTCCCTCGAGTCTTTCCAATTCGCGAAGCAACGGATACACAGAAATTTGTAATTACATTAGAAGATCAGCAGAAGTAGCCACAGAATATCAAGAAACGATGGGCTATTTGTCAGCAATTACGCTAGCGTTGATGCGAACTAGACATAACATGAAAGTTGCAACAATAATCGACCAGCTGATGTTTACTGAGACTTGCAAATTATTGAGGAAACTGATACGAGAAGATATCCGTCAACATCATTATCAAGTCGTCGAGAGACCAATTAGAGATAACAGCAGTCTGAAGAAAATTAAACATATGACTTCGTTGGGAAGAAGGCATTTGTTCCAGCTGAAAGATGAAAAAGGGAATATCTGCGATACCAAGGCAGAAATCACCAATTGTGTGAAGCAATACTACGAACAGTTGTACCGCTCTACGGTTGGTGTGGATTTTGTTCCAGTCAAAGATGAATATCGGGATTGCCCCCCCCATTTCTTCAGAGCGAAGTTGAAGAAGCGATTATGTCGATGAAAAAGGGTACATCACCTGGCCAAGATCACGTTACGGTAGAAATGCTACAATTGGGATTGACGCACTTGCTTCCGTTAATCACAGAACTGTACAACCGTTGTCTCTCTAGCACTACTACACCGGACGGTTTCGCCGACTCTATAACAATTCTTCTGCACAAAAGAAATGATTTACTGGAGCTAAAGAATTACCGTCCAATTTCGCTTTTATCAGTTCTGTACAAAGCACTCACAAAGGCGATATGTAGGAGAGTTGAAAATACCTTGGATGCGGAACAGCCCCCAGAACAAGCTGGCTTTCGGAGGGGATATTCAACGATTGGTCATTTGCATGCCTTGAACGAGCTGATTGAAAGAAGTGTCGAATATAAGATACCACTCTTTCTTGCATTCATCGACTACGAAAAAGCCTTTGACACAGCTCTACAAGCACAAGGAGTTGATAGCAAGCTTATCGAACTTCTACGACAAATATACTGCAACGCTCGATCCTCAATTAAAGTTGGTGAAACCAAAGTTCCAATAAACATCTGTCGAGGCGTACGACAAGGGGACATAGTCTCTCCGAAGCTTTTCACGGCCACTCTCGAGCATGTATTTCGACAACTATCATGGGACGAATTCGGGATATCGATAAATGGAAAACGGTTAACAAACCTCAGATTCGCAGATGATGTGGTGCTAATTGCGAACTCCGAACAAGAACTACAGTCCATGATTGACGATCTAGACCAGCAATCTCTTAGATGTGGTCTAAAGATAAGCGACTCGAAAACAAAAATCATGGCGAATTCTTCCGCATCAATTACTCTCAGAGGGAAACCTGTGGATAACGTAGAATCATTCGTATACCTCGGACAGGAAGTCACCATTGATCACGCATTTTCCAAGGAGATAGCTCGCAGAATCCGTGCTGGATGGATCATCTTCTACCGATATAAAAACTTCCTAACATACAAGAGAGTGGAAATGCGATTCAAAAGAAAGCTTTTTAACCACTGCATTCTACCTTCCATGATATACGGATCGGAAACATGGATTCAAACAAAGATGTACATGCAAAGACTCGCAGTGGCACAGCGAAGAATGGAACGGAAAATGGTTGGAGTATGTCTAAAAAGTAAGAAGACGAATGAGTGGCTTCGAGGTGTCCCTAAACTTGAAGACTTGATCGAAAACGCCAAGATAATGGAGTGGTGCCCTTATTCACAGAGAAAAACAGGAAGACCGAAAGCGAGACATGCTACAAAACATATTGGGATCCCGCAATTGGCAACGAAAAGCAAGATCAGTGTCGAAGAAAGAGTGGATGGATCTGATCTGAGCGCCACATATTGTAATAATATTGAATTGGCGAATAAATGAATATACCTTTATGTTAATGCATTGCTACCATAGAGTTCATTGATGCATGCAAGAACGACATGTCCATATCCATCTAAGAGAAGAAAAACACTATCATTTTAGGCTATACCAGTCATACTATCAACGGAGTCTAACGAAGACAAGCAATCCAGCAAAGTCTGCTTGTTGTTCACGTTGTTGAATTGTTATAATTTTGTTGCAGTGGTGCATGTAAATGGTTAAATGCACATTGTTTAAATAAAAATTAAAGCCTCATGAAATGTCTCTATCAATATTATTATCATCACGAAAAGCACCAGACGAAAAGATCATTGCTTTCGCTGTTTCATGATCTTCTTTTGATAGTCGTATGACGTGTGCATCTGGTCTGCTATTGAGCTTATCTGAGATCATAGAGTGCTGGGAAGATAGCTCCACAAGATCGTGTGCAGCACCTGAAATCCGCGCTTCAATTGTCATTGAAGAGGCATGTAATGGAAAAGAGATACCTGAAATAACTCTCTTCGACATGCTTCATGAAGCTGTCGGAACTTCGAGCGTTGATGGCATGTGGGCCGAAAGTCCTAGATCAGGAGTGGATTAAGCCACTGCTTAGCCAGAGTTTTGGGCGTAACAGTAAGTACACTAGGTCCATCGCGTTAAACTCTGCAATAGATCTCTGATATGGAGATAAGAACTAACAGTTTTAAGGTAAACTATATGAAGCGCCAAATGTTGGTAAAGCTGGCGTCATTAGGCTATCCAAGGTTATAGCTCCTAAGTTGCTCCTTTCACCTCTTGCGAGCGTATTGGCTGTTGAAAAACTACGTTCGGGATCGGCATTGCTGGCGGGGATGACAAGAACAGACTTGATGAACTACATACAAGGAAATCACTTTCCAAAATTATTAATAGTACATATTACTTTACCTGAATAACCACGTGAGGAATCCTTAATGCGTATCCGTTGTCGAGCAGCGTTTTATAGAAACGAATGCCGTTCTTGTCTCTACGACGGTCACACATGCACATGCTTTCTTCTGTCACACACGGCTGAACGGCTGTAATGGGAGGCGCTTCTATTACCTGTAAACGAGCCCTGAGATTTTCACCACTGCAATAGCTCCTTTCATCTAGAGAAGGACCCGTAAGGGCCCAATAAGAATTGCAGCAAGATATAATATTGAATTCATAAGTACAGGGACAATGCAACGCGCTACCAGCGCATTCACATCGACGAAAAAAAAAGGTGAAAATAGGGGAGGAGGACTGCAGCTGCTCTGTTCACGGGGAAGTGCTTTGATGTGTTCACTGTTCACTAGAACATTGAGCATTTAAAGGGCCTTCACTGATCACTCGCACCGTGGAACATCCTTTCGTTATCTGCAACTTGTATCAGGAGACCAGTGCATGGCGGATTCCTAAAGCGGAAGCCACGAATGCATGTCCTATCTGATAGCCGCACAAGATCATCTTACTAGGCCAACCACCCTTCTAGTTACATTGAATGACCTTCCAATTACATCTACTGCGAAAGTAGGAGGCATGGCGCATACCCAGAGCAAGGACGAAGAAGGCTAAGGTGTCGGTTTTACTGCACTGCTGCCATGAAGATTGTTCAGAAAGTATGGGGCTGCTTTTGAGGAGGTTTTGAAAGCTCTCTGTGTGACGCGGTCACGCTCTTGATGGCAAAAAAATTTTCCTCGACATTTCCTCGACTCACATTGCTCAAGATCTAAGCAACGTACAAAAGAGTTTGAGAGCGCGTTGGAAAGAGCAAAGTCTCTAGTTTCAGAAAAACAACTGTGGTTGCAAAACATTCAGCACGAAAAAAGTTATAGCTGTTAGAAGTCAAAAAGCCCGCATGCAATTTTCATTTTCCTCGACTAATCCTCAACTTGCATTCCTCTCTCATTTCTGAACATTTGAAGAAACTAAAATAGTCATTAGAAAGAGCAAACCTAGTTCTTCCAAGAAAAAAATAACTGAGATCCCAAATGATAAAAAATGAGGAAAGTTATGATCGTTCGAACAAGGTCTACTTTCGCAATTTTCAGCCATTTTTGTCGATTAGCGCGCTCCATTCGCACGCCGCGACGCGACCGCAGCCCTGCTCTGCGTCTCGAATGTTACCGCGATTTTCACGTTTTTGATTCTCTAGTTGGTATTCTCTTTGTGATTTTCTTATTTGAAACCAGTTTTTCATATTGGTTACTTGATATCTTGTGTTTCAATGTTTTTAATGCTCATTTCATGGTTTGCATTGCCGCCGAAATCCAGACGCAGCCGTAGCAAGGTATGTTGCTTTTTTTTCAGATTTTGCTATGTATGTAGACTGTTTTTCATAGTTAGTCGTATTGTTTATGTGAAGTTCCATGTTTGCGTGTTTTTATGTTTCTTTTATGTGCTTTTTTTTCAAGATCGCCGCTTGTACGTGGATTGAATTGAAAACTGTTCGGAAAGAAGGGTTTGTTGTTCTTTTTTAAGATTTTGTGATGTTTATTATCTGCTTTTTATTTGATTTTGGTTTTCGCTTTCTTTACGTGCTGTTTTATATGTGAGTGTTTCTTTTAATGTTTCCCTTATGTGCTTTTTTTTCAAGATCGTCGCTCGCACGTGGATTGAACTGGAAATTGTTTGTGAAGAAGGGTTTGTTTGTTTTATTTCAGACTTTGTGATCTCTGAGTTTTTCGTTTTGTTCTCTGAGTTTTTCGTTTTGTTTATGTGCCGTGTTGTTTTTGAGTATTGTTTATGTTTTTTATGTGCTTTTCTCAGGAGTGTCGCTTTCGTACGTCGAGTGTGGCTGAAAACTGATCGGTTTGTTGATTTCCTTTCAGATTTTATGATGATTATTACCCGCTTTTTATTTGAATCTGGTTTCTCGTTTCGTTATTCTCAGTGAAGCTCAGTAGTATAAATGTATGTGTGTTTTTTCAGGAGCGACGCATCCGCACGTCGAGTAAAGCGGAAAAGCTGTTCGGAAAAGAAGCCACAACGTATCACACATATTGACTAAAATGTGTTTTTTGTTGAATGACTTCGTTTTTATGACTATCGGCTGGTTTCGATGACCAGACATGAAGAATGAAAAAATAAAAAATTTATTTGCAGTGGGCAATCAGTGCAAAAACACAAAAACAGCAATGAGACATCTAGCAAAGAGACTATAGAACCTTACGGAGCTGTAGATTATAAAAAGGGGGGGGGGGTCGCATTTGAGGACCCAAGAGGGGGGGGGGGGTGGCATTGAAGCGGCCATTTTCCTCGACACCTGGGAGTGCCCTGCTTCCACCCTCTAGATCACTTGTAAAATTCAGAGTTTCAGCTTTGCTACGACGCGAGATATGAATTTTTGGTCAAACACACCATTAATGTATCGTCAATAAAGCATAGGGTTCGGTTCTAGCATAGGCGCTTCTATTTCAAACATGAAATCTGTTGCCAATACAGGCGTTAAACCTTTTCCCATCGCTAAGCCTCTTGTCCGCGCAAAATACCTCCCCAACCATCTGAAAACGTCGCAATTGAGGCACTTATATAGCAGAGCAATGAGTTGATTACGGAGAGACCGTGCATATTTACTTTATTACAGTGCTAATTTAGACATAGCTCTACTGTGTTATTCGCGCAGTACTGTGCGATAGCTCAACTGGTGTGAGAAAACTCATTTATGTATAGATAGTACAGGATAGGTGTGCGATATGAGTCGAAATTCGAAAGAATGGCTTATTTACAGTGTTTTTGAGAGATCCATCAATTTTCTCATTGTGAAGTAAACTAGCACTTCTGCTTCCATAAGTGAGCGCGAAGTGATAACTACGCTTACTTGGAGTTGTAATATGAAACTCGTTCTATTTATGTTATGGACGAATGCTAGGCACAAATCTGTTTCCCGTTGAACAATTTACAGACAGCTGTTTCTCTGAAGCCTTCAATTCACTACAGCCTCACTACTTGATCGCCGCCTCGCTTGTGCGGTTGTGAGCCTCGTTGATTTCGTCAAGGAAGTTGCCGTGAGCAGCACCGATATCTCGAAAAATAGTGAACTTCCCTATTGAAGAGAGCCGTGCACTGATGGATCGCAAATCACTACTACATATAATCGGCTTAGTCTGTCTGTCCGTCTGTCTGTCTGACTGTCTGTCACGAAATTCATATCTCGCGTCGCAGTAGAGCTGGAACCCTGGATTTTTGAAGTGATATAGGGGGTAGTAAGGGGACATCAACGGTTAGGGAACGGAAGTGATAGCATCTGATAAGGGCTGATAAGGAGCCTTGGAAGGCGAATGGGGGGAAATCCATATCTCGCGTCGCAGCAAAGCTGGGACCCTGGATTTTTGAAGTGATATAGGGGGTAGTAAGGGAACATCAACGGTTAGGGAACGGAAGTGATAGCAACTGATAAGGGCTGATAAGGAGCCTTGGAAGGCGAATGGGGGGAAATCCATATCTCGCGTCGCAGCAAAGCTGGGACCCTGGATTTTTAAAGTGATATAGGGGGTAGTAAGGGGGGAACATCAACGAAAGTGATAGCAACTGATAAGGGCTGATAAGGAGCCTTGGAAGGCGAATGGGGGGAAATTCATATCTCGCGTCGCAGCAAAGCTGGGACCCTGGATTTTTGAAGTGATATAGGGGGTGGTAAGGGAACATCAATAGTGGGGTAACGAAATGATAGCAACTGATAAGGGCTGATAAGGAGCCCCGGAAGGCTAATGGGGGGGGGGAGGGATTCATATCTCGTAATAATAATCTCGTATAATATATATATATATATATATATATATATATATATTACAAGTATAATATAATCTCGTGTAATATATTACAAGTATGGGATAGGTAAAGCATGAGCGAAGAAATAAGGGGCGCACATATACAACATATACGTATACACATACACAAATACACATATACACCCTGCCCATAGTGGGCGGGGCGCGTGCTGAAAATCGGAAAATCTGAGGGATAGATATGCTATGGTAAGGAAGTAGTTACAGGAGCAACTGAAGTAGACCCGTCGTCAGTGGGTCAAAATATAACGCGAATTTTGCCGGCCTGAGGGGGAGATATGCTCCAACACCCGCGAAAAGTCCGGCGTGGCCAGCTCGCAGGCCGGTGAAGCCGCCCAAAGTAACTGAGATAAGTTAACTTTTAAATCGTTTCATTGTGTCATTAATTTACCTACACGTGTCTTTCGTGCACTTAGTTCCGTTTGTGCTCTGTAGGTGTGTTTTCTTCGTTTTCCAGGAACTCTTATCATTTTCTTTGTCAGCAAAGTGTCAAAGGTCGCTAGGCGCCCAGGGTCAAAGTTCAATTGATTTTTTTGTTGAATCGGATTAATCGTATATCATGCCCCGATAAGGCGCCTGTGATAATAGAGTGAAGGATTGTGGCGTCAGTTCAGTAGAAGTGATCGCGTCGAAACCTAATGCTGACGAAAACAGTAAAACTGGTGTCGCGAATATCGACTATAATAACATGTCAGCGACGGATATTATAAGGTGCATTTGAGAAAGGAACAGAGCCTGAGATTGAGAGAATGATTCAGGCCCTGATTGTTGAGCTACCACAGGTAGTATCTGATAGTATACAAGCGGATAAAAGAGCGCGAAGCATTAAACTGTCAGGTATCCCTGGATCATCAGGCGATCTTCCGCCGTCTTCCAAGCATCATGAGCTAGAGTTGAAGGTAACGAAAATCTTAGATGTATTGAATCTAGAGTGTAGACCTGTAGAGGTCTACCGTATGGGAGGAGTTAACAGTGTTGATCCTAGACTTGTTAAAATGGTGTTGCCGTCATATCACATTGGGCAACTGCCCTCTCTAACCCATACAGGCTTAAAAACTCTGGCCTCTTCAATGTGTATGTAAAGAGGAGCATGACGGCGGAGGAACGGAAACACGAGTATGATCCCAGGCAAGAGTGTAGGGAACTGATTAAAAAATGCAGTGGGCGCGCAAGGGTTGTCTGTCGTGGCGAATTAAGACGGGCTGAAGATCTCCCTGACTGCCGCTTGTCGGGAAACGTCTAGTTTGCCACGGTTCATCTACTGGCATCAGATGTTTTATGTTCAATTCACGCAGTATTACGAATAAACTTCATTACCTTCACTACTTCCTGGAAAGCGCTAATCCAGACTTACTGTTCATCACAGAAACCTGGATTTCCTCAAATATACATGATGAAGACATTGTATCTGATAATTGTTACGCAGACTTTCGATCTGATCGCAAGGGTAAAAGAGGTGGAGGCGTATGTTGCATAGCGAAAGACTATATCAACTTGGTTGCCGTTCCGCCACCCTCTTGCCTGAAATCAAACGTTCTTTCTTTGTTTCCATCCTCATTCGCCATCGCCTTTTAGGCTGATTCTTGTTTATAGACCTCCTAGCTCCACTGCTCCCGACGATGAATCCCTAATTGACTTCCTTCTCGAGATTGTGGGTGACTTCAACCTTCTTTTTGATTGGAAAACGTGTGATCCTGCGAACACCATGTCAAAAAAACTTTTGGACTTATTCATGTGCTGTGGATTAACTCAGCATGTCTTAAAGCCTACTCGTGCCCACTCGATCTTAGACATTGTACTTGCTCCTACCCTATCATTCGTGAGATCGCAATACTCGCACCGTTCTCTTCATCTGACCATAACAACGTTTCGTTCGAACTTCAAATAGCCACTTCACCTCAGCTGAAAATTCCGTTGCCAGATTTCAGAAAATCCAATTATATTGCCTTATCCACATATCTGTCTTCTATCGATTGGTGGCAAACTTTCGAGGGCTTTATCATATGATTTTATGATTGGACTTTTGCCTTGAGCTATGGAAACTTCGTGGACGTTGTCTATTTCGACCTTTCCAAAGCTTTCGACGAAGTGGATCATGGTAAACTGCGTCAAATTGCTATGCATGTCCCAGTGGAGTACCGCAGGGTGGTGTGCTATCACCTATTCTTATTTTTGGCATATACGTACGATTTGTCCCCTAGATCGAAAACACACCCCTCAATTAGGGTACAAATGTATGCAGACGACACCAAAATTTATGGAATCTATAGTAACAGTAATAACGATGAGGTACGCACAGCTCTTATCCTATCCATATCTCGAATGATGGAATGGGCAATAGCCAATGAGTTACCTGTAAACTTAGCCAAAACTTCATCACTCCATATTGGAAGCACATTAAATATGGAATACAGCTTCAGTGGCTATGTAATCCAATCGTTTAAGGGAATGCGAGATCTAGGCGTTCTTATTAGAAAAGATTTGAAATTTGACAGTCACGTGGATGCGGTTGTAGCAAAAGGATTTGCAGCTCTTATTGTCATTTTTAGAAACGTTCGCGGCAGTGGAGCCTCCATTTACATCGAGCTGTATGAAGCCTATGTGATTCCGATCCTAGAATATGCATCACAAATGTGGAGTCCGTTTACCAAGAAATTACAAGCCAGAATAGAAAAAGTTCAACAGGTTTTTACCAAAGTTCTTTTTCGTCAGACGTCTCCTAATACCAATGATAGGGTTTTCTGCCCATGTTATCGAGAGAGAATGGAGCTTTTCAATCTTAGAAGCCTACTTTATCGACGAGTATTTCACGATATTGTCTCTTGTTTCAAAATATTGAAAAATGAAACCAAGTTGAGAACCAGTAAATATTGGATTTTCAAGACTTGTAGGAGTCGTACCAGTTTTTTCGGTATAGAGAACGCTCATGTGATAGGAAGGCAACACCGCATGGTTAATAATTCACTATTCTTTCGTGGTTCTAAATGGCTTCAATTGCTTCCGTCAAATGCGTTTGATGCACCCCATGTAATTGCTTTCAAGTATAGGTTGAAGCCGATTCACCTGCTTTCTACTTTGAACATTCCAGATTATTGAGCGTTCAGTGCTACTACATGCGTTGTCGATTCTGTTTCCGAGCTTGTTATGTTTCAAGGTTGCGCGTTTGCTACAGATTCACTTGCGGCTGGATCGTCAATCACGCAACACTCCACAACGTTTCAATATCTGGAATCTCGTATCCTGCAACTCTTTCTAGGCAATGCTTTCATCCCATAGACCAAAGTCTGAGACCTATTACATCTTTATGGTCTGGAGGAAATGTTTGCTGCGTGTGCATTTATTTTCATCTAACTTATTTTCTTTTTTTTCCTTTCGTTCGCCCAGAGGCTTATGTGTGTTATCACGATTCTCGGTTTGTATTACTAACGACTATCACTATGCTTGTTATATGGCTCTGGCCAAGAGGACTGTGCCGAATGCGCTCAATATTTCCATTTCTGCGGTTTTCCTACAGCTTTTAAGAAAACTGCCCCATATGAGTGATTTAATTCTTGATCATACATCTAAATCCTCGGTAATACCTATTGATGCTTTATTTCGATCCTGACATCTCTCGACTTCTGGTACTCTACTTCTACCTGTTTTGCCTGTTCCACGGGGACGTCGGTATACTCGTGTTCCGAAGTTCAGGCAACTTCCTATGACCCCTCATATGGCGTAAGGGCACCACTGCCGACTGGTGTAGGTTTAAAGGAATCGTCCACGGAAAATTGAGTTTTAGTGTTACCCATATGTTTATGTTGTCTTGCCTAATGTGGGCCACATGCAAAATTTCACGCGAAAAATGTTAATCTGGCTGAGGTACGGCGTCACAAGGTGCGTCCGGGTGGGCGGGGTCTCCGAGTAAAAGCCTCGTCCCGTCGTCCGCCGTGGTCGGGGAGGCATTGTAGGATCAGAAGGTTACGTAACAGTCCCACTCTTCGCTCCCAACGGCGGCGGACGACGGGAAGAGGCTTTTACTCGGAGGCCCCGCCCACCCGGACTTACTTTGTGGTGCTGTATCTCAGCCAGATTCACATTTTTCGCATGGAATTTAGCATGAGGCCCGCATCAAGCAAATACAACATAAACGTATGGGTAACACAAAAACTCATTTTCCGTGGACGATTCCTTTGAGTATGGGTGCTAGCCGTGGTTGTCAGGTTTTCGAAAAAGCTTCACTTCTTCTATGTCAAACGTTTCGTTCATAGAAGTTATTCCATCGCAGTTGTCTGGCCTCGATGGGGACCGGAAATACTGCACTCTATCTTTTTTTGTTGCACGAACAATCGGCTCTCTGTCCCATTGTCCAACATTTCGTTGTTTCAGCTGTCTCTTCTGTTTTTTCTCATCTCTGGCGCGTCTAACTGACGCATACACAAATTAATAAATCAATAAATGAATTCGCTTACTCCCACAGTGACCAACATAAAACGCACTGAATTATCGACGTTCAGTCAATGAATTCCTATTCATTTCATTTCTTGATCAGAATCAAGTCGAGATATTGTAAATGATCTGTTGTCTACGGATAAGGCTTCTTGAACACTCATTTTGACTAAGAATTAGACGGCAGAAGGTTGGTGGCTCGAATACACTCCCTTATTTGTGTGTGAGCGTTTGTGCTACTTGCTGTATTCAAAGGGATTTCCAATACTGACGAAGAGCTGCTGAACTTGTTAAGTTGCTGCGATGGACAGGGACTGACAGGCTCCTCAAAAGCTGCTCAGATGTGATATTGCTCCATTAAAAAAGGAAAGGTGAATGGTCAAAGCGGTTAGATGAAAGGCAATCAAATGTCTACCTTTATGCCTTTGGTGTGTGGTTGCAGTGCGGTCTTACATGCCAACTTATGAAAGCTAGAAACGTAATCGTAAGACATACTAGTCAACTGCACCCCCGCTTCCGCTCACATTCTTAGCAATACCAGTTGGCTGGCGCACACAACGCGTGCGGTTCATGGCGATGTTGTGCAAAATGGGTTTCATTGACATTTTGATTCATTGTGAAATCCTTTTCCGTTGAAAATGCTAGTCAAGAGCTATTTTGTCGGTCGGATGTTACCTATTTACGATGCCGAAGTCAGTCACAAGATCTCCAGTCCTAACGCTCACCTCTTTCCCGTGAACATGAGCGCTCGAAATTAACATTGTGGAGAGGTCAGCAATCTCGCTTTCTGCAGTTTGTTTTGCCTTCTTCCATAATATGGACAAAGACGTTCCGTAAATCTCGTTTTTGCGCGATAGCCCACATCTAGATTAATGCGTGCCTTCTGCTTGACACCTGTGGCTGTAACTCTGTGAATACGGCTACATTCCAATCACATCTTTTTAATACATGTTCAGGTTGAAAATGATGCACTTCATCATACACTTTTGGCAGCTTATTCTTCTTCCGTGTATTAGCAGCCTTCAGTTCACTAATCCATGCGAAAAATCTTCGCAGACTAACAACACATCAGATTTTACTAAACTCATTGATTACTTGAAATACTCAGTGAATTACAAGGTGAGTAACCGCGGCAATCACCATCAGGAAAGCTTTTGAGAGTGATCAACAATTGATTATCATTCACAGTGGTAGGTCCAACATAGTTTCGGGATTTGTTGTCAAGCCACGTGAAGGCCTCGAGAACAGCTTCAATTTCTTACAACGCCATAAAGAGAAAGAGCTTGCAGTTACGTCATTCAAAAGACTAATGCAGGTGGATCCATGTGAGGACTTTTATCAGTTTTCATGCGGAAATTGGATAGCCAATACAAATGACACTTTGAAAAACTGGGAATCAACATCACCATTATACCAAATGTTTCATCTTTATCGAAAAGAACAGAGAGGTTAGTAAATTCAGCAAGCAAAAATTTATGAGCTGTCAAAATCCGGTCACATTTTCTTGAGCAGCGATCATGATTAACTATTGCATAAAAAACTGTGGTGGTTTTCTGCTTGAAAACTCATATCTCCAATCAGACCTCAAACATTTGATCGGAAGCCACTTCCTTTATACACATTTGCCAACAGTAAGCAGATATACTTGCAGCTGTGCAGAATGCTTGGATTTTGGAGATGAGCAAAGTTTTCCCTCTATTTTCCTAGCGCTCGCTGTACAGCTTCTCGATGACGTGCAGCTCCTTTCCTGGATCTGCGTTATAGTCCTAAATTCATTGCCAACGCAATCTTGTTACTGTACAGTATATATTGCCCTTGATCATCCTGAAGCACTTTTAATCTCACAGAAGTTGAATGGAGTTCCACACTTCATCCACGTCGCATTTATTGGATACTTCGTTGCCCTATACACAGCCGACCGGCTAAAATGATTCATAGTTATCGGACGGCGACCTTGTCGATACCTTCCACAGAGCGGTCTTCGTCTGGCTTTTTGCTTCCCTTCGAAATCAGTCCGCTGTTCTTCTGGATGTTTAGTCGCGGGAGACTCCCAGTACTGCATGCCACCTTCACCTTGACCCATTTCTCGTCTGTGCTATCTCGTAGCATGAAATCCTTTATCGTGACATCAAGATTGAGTAGGAAGGGATTGAACTTAGAGCTGATCCTTGTATGCACGTAACGACGTTTTTTGCGAGCTTGACTACCAAAGCGATTTGCTTAACTTGAAGTGAGGTTCGAGCCACACGAAAAATAAAGTTTCGCCTCTAAACCATTCAACTTTCGAATGTGGTATCTGCTAGCTACGGCGTCTTTGGCCAGCCTCAACGGCTTGTGCAGGGCCATATCTGCAAAGCGTTTTAGTGCTTCTACGGCTCCTTACGCTGTTGAACTACTTGCTGTTGGGTCTCCGCGCTCCAGAACTACGCCGCTTCATTTCTGGGACAACCACGAGCATCTGCCGGCGTTCGCTTGGCACTATCGTTCCTGAATCGATGACTATGCTACTCTTGGTATCTACTTTTTCGAGGGGCTCTGCTTGGCTGCAGGGTCTGGGCACTTTTATTGGAGCTCGCATATGGGTCCTTTTGGAACATCCATGACGAAGATTTTCTAAATGATGGTGGCTTTTTCCTGGAGTTTTTTCAATCCTAACGGTGTTCTTTTGATAGATAGTTCCCAGTCCACAATCATCAGTAAGGAGAGGGAGCGGTTGGTTGCTAACAACATTCTCACCACACCCATCATTTCCCTGGCCCTTACTGGAACAAACACTTATGTTATCACACTTAAACGTCTCTCCATGTTAAACAAATTTTCATGAAAAGTGTGACACAGCACGTGCCACTCACGTGCCACTCCCAAAAGCACGAACCACATGCGTTTTAAAGCTGAGATCTCTATTGAAAGCGGTTATGTCAATGCCTATTCCGTGGTCATTTCTAGAGTGAAGAGGACCTAAAGATGTATCGTCTATCTCTAAAATGTATTTTCTGCAGCACCATGGCCCTGACACCATAGTTATGGCGCCTCTGTAAATACTCGAATATCACTAGCTTTCCACTACCGCCCCAAAGCAATTTTTGATTTTTCCTTTCCCCCAAGAATGCGCTGCAGACTGCTACTCTTCCCTGTCAGTGCCTCTGCGACCGTTCATATCATCCGTACCTATGAGGTAATCCATCCAACAGAATTGGTCTGATCGCTCGAATGAGGCACAGATGAACCATTGTTCAGAAAAGACTGTTTTCGACCAAGTAGAAATGAGAGCGGACTCAGTCGTGTCGCAGCTACAGAAAAGTTATTATACAGAATTTCTATTACACAATTCCAGAAGTACTGAATTCGAAAGAGCAGTCAAATTCTGATGCTATTACGCATGCTCGCAAACTCTATCAAAGTTGCATTCGGGCTGAAGAAGAGTGGAATTCCATCGGAGCGTCCGGAATTGACTATGTCATGGGTAAAATTGAAGTGAGCTTCGTAATTTTGCTCTTCCTTTATTTCTAACCAGTTGGGTCAGCTGAGTGACACCGGCCTACTCTTTTATATTTCAGTCGGTTACGACACTTTCAAAAAAAAAAATTAAAAGAAAAGGAAGACAAATTGACCACGTTGATTGAATAAGAATGATGAGATATGATACAGGATCGCTATACAGGATGTGCCAAAAAAGTAATTTTGCTCACGGCTCACATCTGCAAAGTATACAAAACACAGGGAAACTAAAGAGATAAAAGTAATGGGGCAAAATATTTCTGAAACGTTCCTCCAAAAGCAGAAACAAGCTATGGTTCACTACTTTCAAATTCATCGGAGCCTTCGGTCGGCGCAGTTGGGCTTCAGAGCACCAACGGTATCAAGGTCCACTTAAAACAGTGGAACCAGGGTCCGTGGTAGGTCTTTTGTGAGAAGCTTCCTAAATATTGGCACCTCAGTTCGTGGAAGTCATAGAGCCCTTGCTGCTCGGACAACGCTGCTATGATCTGAAGAATCATACTTCATGCCTCAAACCTGCCTCAGTGGCAACGGCACGTTCTGGTTCTTGGAAACGAAGGACCTTAGGAACCTGGAAAAAAGGAATACTTAAGGGCACCACCCAATATAAATCCCCTCACCTTGCTGGCACCACCCAATATGAATCCCCTCACCTTGCTAAAGTCCGTTCACTCAGGTACCTTGAGTGAACGGACTTTAGCAAGGTTGTGAACGAGGGCAAATACTTTTGGGATTTTGCCGAGTTGAGGTGATACATCATGTTCACGCAGGAGAAGCTCCTGATCCTGCTCGTGCAGAAGGCTGTTACGGAGTTTAGTGATAGTATGAGGTGGGTGAGCTTTTGAATTTGGGGATGGAAATACCTTGTCAGAATTTGCCGAAGTTTGACTAATGTGGGGTTAAAAGTAGCGAGAAAAATTATTTTTTCGGCACTCCCTGTAGTCTCACTGAACTTCATCAACATAAATTATGATAATCCTTTTGGAATTTGCGCGACAACGTTGCCACTCATAACTATGATCCATGAACACGCTCCACGCCCTATCATAAAAAGTGTGCAAATGAAGTGAAATTGCCTTATTTCGAACGCATAGTTAGAATTTAGAAATTCGGCATCTTCCCGATGCTAAGCGAAGAACCGTTCGACGAGGCTCGGTTTAACGCAGAATTTGATCTCACTTGGCTACTTGCATACTTCAACCGAGACGACACTGTGATGGACGTCATTGTCCCAGATATCGATCGTGAACCCTTCAAAACTGTGTCAATCTCGGCAAGTTTTCGTCATCTTGCTGTCTCTTTTGTGGACGGAGAACGAAGCTGTAATGATGATCCCAGCCCAAACAAAGCTGGTGCTGGTAAGCAAATTGGTAGCGAATAGGGAGCGAAAACACGAAAAGCCGGAAACCCGAGGAAATGGACCATCAATCCCTCTACCGATTCTCAGTCGCGGACATGGTTTAGGGTGTGCATCACTGCATCGGTCGTGCATATGACTACATAGCAGCGTACACAGCTCATCAGTGCGCTCGCCTCAACGTTAGCCGACCAACAGAAGGCATTGTTGCTCGAAGCATACTTTCCACTGTGAATGAGAATGGCGGCACATTTTGTCTCCATGGACCCACTGCTGTCCTTCATTGTTAATATGGTCCACATTCCTAGGCAAATTTTTGCTCTTCAATCCGCGAGGTAAAGGCTAAGGGTTCACCTGGTGTTCGTCATTATGGCTTGAAACTTTTAGCTAAGCGATGTCTGGTGAGCTGCGGACTACACATAATTTGGAGAGAAGTAGCTCAGCGTTGTGGTTCAGCGAAGATAGGATTAATGCAATTTAATGGAGTTCACACTTATACGGGTGAAATTATCCAGTGGTGTCACCCATTAGTCATAGTAATCGGAGTTCTGATACTGTACACTATGGTGGTGAGATTCCCTATCCGTTTTCGACCATTTGCGCGCATCATGATACCTCACTGAGCAGTTCAGCACCTGGTAAAAGATTGCAATCGTTTTCATCCACTCAGCTTTCACTCTCAAACGGCACTTCTCTTCCGACCATCCAACATATCCACAGGCCATTCCAGTATACTGACACCTAGTGCGACGTTAGCAAACCGCAGAACACTCATCAGTTTCTCCCTACTTAGCTCGGTTGCTTTCTTTATAGACTCCCTTAACATAATCACTCATTTGCGGACGGACGAACACACCGACAAACACATCGACAAACAGACACACCAAGTTACTGGTTTATGTAATAGAAGAATTACGGCCTTGACACGGTGATTACAACAATCATCAACGATGAGCTTCTCATTGTAACAGTAAAAGATACCTTGAGGGTAGACAAAAAGACAAAAAGAAGAAAAGAAAGTAACTAAACAGATCCATTTTTATGCAATGATGCCTGCCTTTTCAGTTTGCGCCAAGGCAAACCTTGTTCACATATCTGAGGCATATTGATTTCTCACGAGAATTGCTGATGAATATCACTGATTTTCTTCTTCGTCTGGTAGGGAGCTGGTTGCCTTAGTAAGACTTTTACGAAATTCAAGTTCTAATCTTTTTTTCCGCCTTACCAGGGATCAACTTTTACATGGAACATGGAACTGAGACCCAAATGGACCCATAAAGCTTCAAATACTGTGAAAACCAAAACTGCAAGATGCCACTCTTGAGCCAATTAGGAGGGGTTAAAGTTTGCTTGTGATGAATCACTGGCGGAACAATTTGTCATGAGCACGGTTAGCGCTGTTCCGTCAACTTCCACTGTGACCCGCTGGTAGTTCCCTTGATTTTCAGACACAGAATGACGGATTTGCTTCCCGCTGGTGCTGTTCTTTTGCATTTTGTGTTTGATCGTCTTTAAGAGCTTTTCTTCCACTTTTGAAAGTCTCCTTGTACTGGCACGTTCTCACATCCAACACTTGCACTGCCACTTCACCTGTACTTACACTTTGGCCCTAACATCTGACACCACGTTTTCAAGCGCACCGCTAGTTGCTGATAATTGTTTGCGATAGTGTCATTCGACTGTTTTGTCGATGGTTGTAGAGATGCAGTATGTAAGGTGTGCATTCCATGAGCGACTTGCTTCAAACATTTTTTGTTCTGTCCGACATTTTTTGCTCTGTTTTGTTCTGTTCTGTTCCTTAACTGTCTAAAGTTGCTATTAGGAGATCCATGAGATGTCTGTCAGCCACATATGGCTGACATGGTCCAAACCAATCACTTACCAGAAGGGCTTTTTACTTCCCACGGAACTTCGAACAGGGACTCCTACAGATCGATAGAGCTTCGAACTCTAACAGATGTGAAAACATTCTATCCGACACTACTTAATTCTACGAGATCAAGATACGTATCTTTATCCGACACTACTTAATTCTACGAGATCAAGATACGCATCTTTATCTGACACTACTTAATTCTCACTATCCAAGAAATCGCGTGTGAGACAGAAAATTGATTTTTGCCGGAATTTTGCTCACCCAAGTCATCTAGAATGCTAGTCACTCGTGACATTTGTTCGAAGTGCCGGTGTCATAAGTACGGTTTAAAATGAACAAGCTTGTCGTTCATGGAGTCTACCTATGCAGACGCTCAAAATAAATGCCACATGTGTGGTTACCACCCTGAATAACCTCTGTAGGCGAAGTTTTTGTGCTAACTATATTCTTTTTGCCCAGCTGACGGATTTGGGGGTCGTTATGATAGTACAAGCCCGCTTCCTTCGATTCACGGCATGCATATGGGTGCAAGCAGTTGTTAAACCCAAAAAACTTCCTTAACTGTCTAAAGTTGCTATCAGGAGATCCATGAGACTTCTGTTAGCCGCAGATGGCTGACATGGTCCAAACCACTCACTTACCAGAAGGGCTTTTTACCTCCCATGGAACTTCGAACAGGAACTCCTACAGATCGATAGAGCTTCGAACTCTGATACAGATGTGAAAACTTAAAGTGCTACGGGCTGTGAAGCGAGTTAGAAGGGGTCAAAGTTTACCTGTGATTTACCTGTGATATCTCGTTGGCGGGGCACTTTCACATCAGCACGGCCGTTGCTGAACTAACAAAGGCCAACGTGGCTCAGTGGTGGTGTCGCGGATTTGCAGAACGAAGGTTGAGGGTTTGTTCCCCGCTCGTGGACCTTTTTTTCCATTTTGTGTTTCATGACCAGAAATTTCTTTTCTTTCACTTCTAAACGTTTCCTTGAACTGGTGCCTATCACACCCATCATTTACTCTGCCACTTTATTTATAACTACTTACAATACTCACAAGGGAAGCATATCAGGTCGAAGAGACTTCCATACCTCTGGAATTAGGCGTTGTTGCGCAAAAAGATTATGATATTCACGCACAGCGGGTCGAATCACCCAACTGCGCAAATTTTCAGCCGAATGCGGTTTTTGGTCCAACTTCGGAAAATTGGGGGTGGCCAGGGGATGGAGTGGTAGTTTTTGAATTTCTTCTACAAAAAATCCTGCAACCTGAATAAGGTTACCTACACATACCTGTCAGACTTGCCCATCGCACTGAATGTACGAAACAAGCGTCAAATAAGAGCATTTCCTCCGCAAGGGCCAACGAGTTCTCCTTTGTTCATGGTGCTGTCATCCAATAGATCGTGAATTTTTCGGAAATTTGGTCAAATTCTCGAACTGGCTAAAAACTTGTCCCGTGGGGTAATTTGATTTCCTCAACACGAAAATTATGCTGGCTTTGCACGAGAATGACTGGCTCGCACGTTATGGGCTTCCATACGTACCATGTAATAATATTATGCATTTAGGTAAACGTGTAGACAATGAGACACAAAATGCAAAAAAAAACCTCCACCGGCGGGGAGCAAACACAACACCCCTACACCCCTATGCTACAGATCCGGAACACTACCAGCAAGCCACGGTGGCCGTTGATGGCTCAACAACGGCCGTGCTGACGGCAAAGTGCCTAGCCAATGAGATATCACAAGCAAACTTTGTCCCCTCCTAACTCGCGCGGAGCCGCCCGTAGCACTTTTAGTTTTCCCAGTCGTAATCAGCGCTCGAAGCTCTATCGATTGATAGGGGTCCCTATTCGAAGTTCCATGGGATGGAAAAAGCCCTTCCTGGTTAGTGACCCTCACCGGTGGCTGAAACGGTCGCGAATGGGGTAATGGAAACTACCATTGATGGAAGGATGCATATCGAGCCGGATACGGTTTCATGAGTGAAAATTTGCAAAATTGCCAAATTTTCAATATAGTCTATTACAAATATGGATTTGGAGTAAGCCGGTTTTGTTTCAGATGAAACTGATAGCAGCCGATAAAGGTATCAACTACTACAAAACTAACGCGTCACCTGATATCTTGGCTTTGAGAATTTTCATGAGGAGAATTTATACACTGTCGACAAATAATCGTTTTATGAAATTGAGTCAGGTGGACGAAACAATTTATAAGGTAGAACATTCATGAGCGAGTGATCTCAGATTTGGTGCGAAGACAAACCGAATATCATTTGGAAACGCGGGGTTGTTTCGGGGCAACAAGCCAATGGTGCTTCGCGCACTACGCTAGCTAGGCGCACCAAATGCATCTGAAGTGACAGCCGAAATGTTCTTTTTAGAAAATAGCTGCTGCCATAGCAAGCAACCATTCGCAAATAAAACAATTGGAATTATTTGTAGTGAACCAGCAAGGGCGCGGATTTTGCCCTGGTCTAGGGAAAAGGAGCTCCAATATGAGAAACGAATTCCTTGTGCAGAAAGAAGGTTCCACATATCATATTGGTCCACCAACTCCTGTGATTCTTCTTCCGCTACAACATGACGGCCATCAATGTCGCAGGCCGTATGTTACTGAGTCCGTGTCTTCACTTTGATCCCGCAGCGTTGTCCTTGTCATGAATGTGAGGGGCACACTGACGATGACTGAAGCTGATTGAAAAAAGTTGATAGAGAGCGTTCTTTGGACGGAGGTTGCACTTCGAAGGTTGCACATCACTCTGTTACTATCTCTATGATAACACACAGCTTTAAAAACTATGGTTGGCATGTTGGATTCAAAACGGACATGGCGAATGACTAGAACTCATAACAATAGCCAAGCACGGATAAGGTGTGCTAAATGAAAAATGACAACGAATCTGTAGCAGTTTCCAGACACCAACTAGGATGATGATCCCCATAGGTCCCACAGTGAATGTCCAAATTGACACCTGTTTACGAATACTGATAAGAGCAAGAATAAGTGATTATGGCGGGATCCGATTCATCAAACACTACTGCAACACCGTTATAGCACAGTTGTTGGACGCTCAGCATGTGATTGTATTTCACTCTGCTCCGATAAGAGTAGACAAACAGTGTTGGTGGGTGTAAAACCATAAGGTTGGTCCGTAAGTTCCAGACCACACACATTTACTGGTGTAAAAATCGCTGAAGCAATCTCAAAGTTTTGCTACTTGTGTGATGTGTGTGACTATTCTTTCGCTTTCCGATAAGCTAATCAACTCGTTCTCTCACCGCATGTATTGGAAAATAATACGAAGTTTAACAAAACTCTCCTATGCTTAATTTTGCGTTCACCGCTAGGGATATTCCAACGCCACGTAGTAGGCAAGATCGGCTACGCAACAGAAAATGGTGCGGTCCGACAGCTGACAGAGCAGCGTTGGCACCATTCATTGCCGAAGCTGCTCTGTCAGTTGTCGGTGAAAGGTCGAGTTTTTACTTCGAAAGATAATGGACATAACACCATGAAAATCACTGCTCTTTCTACCCTACGCCTGGCTTATGAGAACAATGCTAGGCAGTCAAGAGTGATATGACACGGCACCCTCGGCGCTGCAAGAAGACAACACGGAGACATGCTCACAGAATCAGTCGATTCCTGAGGCATTTTGTTTCCTACAACCGTTGAGGGCCACCAGCTCGGCCACCGCATGACATCAACACGTCCCTCTTGACTTTCCACTAACCCTCTACATGGCTATCTAACATAGTCACCGGCATTGAAGGAAGAGAACTGCGTGCTAACCTATCTACAGGGGTTGCCAAAAAAAAGTATTTCTGTCTCGTCCACTTTCACCCCACTTTAGTCGAACTACAGCAAATTCTGTTGAGGTATTCACATCCCCAGATTCAAGAGCAGACCTCACTCTATCAATATACTCCGTGGCAGCCTTCTAAACGAGCAGGAACGGGAGCGAGGAAAGTGTGAACAAGATGTGTCACCTCAACTGGGCAAAATCCGTAATTTCGTCGCCCTCGTTCACAACCTTGCTGAGGTCCGTTCACTCTGGGTACCTAAGGGGATTCATACTGGGTGGTGTTCTTTAGGATCCCGTTTTTTCCGGGTTCCCAGCGCCCTTCGTTTCCAAGAGCCAAAACGTGCACTTACCACTGAAACCCCTCCGGAGGCGGATTTGGGCATGAAAATGATACTTCGGATCATAGCAGCCTTGTCCAAGCAGCAGGGGCTCTGTGACTTCCATGAACCGAAGGGCCAATCCTTAGGAAGCTCCCCACAAAAGACCTACCGTGGAACCCGGCTCCACTGTTTTAGAGGGACCTTGATACCGTGGGTGCTCCGAAGCCCGACTGCGCCGCTTGAAGCTTCTATATTTTTATGAAAATGAAAGTAGTGAGTCTAAGCTTGTTCCTGCTTTTAGAGGAACATTTCGGGAATATTTTGCCCCAATACTTTCATTTCCTTCGTTTCACTATGTTTTGTATAATTGGGAGATGTGAGCCGCGGGCAGAATTACTTTTTTTTTTGGCACCTCCTGTATAGGCGATGAAGATTTTGCCAGCTGAGCTGGGAATTCCGACAGCCATCGTGCAAAAGCAAGGAAAAAAGTTTCTTTGAAGTGATGAAAAGGAAGATAGCTGTGCTGTAGTGTCTTTCTGACACCATTGAAGGATAAAAATGACAAAGTTTTTGGCGTAAATCAATCCTGGATGCGCCCCGCACTCTGGTTCCAATAAGAATCGTGGTGAGAGAGAATGCGATTGGCCTATACAATGTCTTGTAGGTCAGTTGATGTACAATTCAGTGCTTTTTACCTTCCAGACGAAACCGGCATCCATTCACCTACCCCGAATGGATGGAAAGCTTGGTTGACCTGGTTGGGCATGATGCGGGATTTGATTTCCGCACCATGAGAGTGAGGTGCGTGCCACCTGTCCCTACACCACGCCCATCCTCTGATAAGCTAGCCAAAGAATCGCGGTAGACAGCTGGATCATGTGGCCAAGCTAAATGAAAAAAAAACAAATTTTATTACTTGCGTGGTTTTGCGTGACCCCAATTGCGAAGAAAATTCGAGAAATGTCGAGGATCTTCGACTGATCTTTTCTTTCTCATCCATCGTATTGTCTTACCTCACGCTCACGGATCATCACACAATCTGCTCTCTGCCTCAATTTTCGCAGAAGAATTGACAAGCTATCTAACGTCATCTAAAAATCGTTTCCAGTTTCTTTGACCAGAATTTAATGAATTTCTACGAGAGGACCCTCAAACAATCCTCGGTGTTTTGATAATATGTGGTATTTACAGTCGCGGTGCATGCTATGCTGAATGAATATAAAAGTAAAAAATAAAAAAAAGAAAACGAAAACCAAAGTGGTCCGAATTTTATACAACAACCTAATACATGCACTAGTTTGGGTATCGCGAGGTACTGCGCTATTACTGATCGATATGGATCGGTTCTATAGCGTGCGCCAATTACATTGAATACTACAAACACCCGCCACTCATAGGAAGTCTCATATAACTGTTTGTATATGTCTATGAACAATCAGCATCAATTGAGAGTGAGAATAGCTCAGTTGTCGACCCATTTGGGTGCTCCTATTCTAGGAACACAAGTGACATGTGTTTGCGCACTGATAATTCAACATTTCAATTATGCTTGTCGTTTGGTAGTAGTGAGCGCTGTGTCGCTCCTATTCAACTCATTCGTTATCAGTTCTCATCCGACTTGATCAAAGGTAAGCCCTATCCCGCTATCGCTGTCGTCTTATCACGTAACACAACCCTGATGATTGAAGCAACGCTCGGATCAACGATCATCCAAGCATTGCTTTGTTGCCATACGACTTCCGACTTTCGACACACCTTGTGGAGCTCATCACTTTGATCAGTTTGGGTCAGCCACCGTTAGTGTCTCCGTACCTTTTATGACAGTGGGACCGACGCTCTACTGCCAACCCGGAAAAAAAACGACATTTGCTTTTTCACGCTCCTATAGGCCTTCACCAGGTAATATTTTTTTTCGATCCGTTACCGCTGATGTCCTCCTTCCACCTTCTAGGATTCGTGTGAGTGGCAAGGCCATGATGCTCAAGTGGAAAGCGCAGCGACCATCACATTCGATCACTCACCAATGATGTCCCCGAGCTACTCTGCGCGCTAGGGTTGTCAGTGCTCTACCACCAACTCGATAAGCTCAACGGAAATGATAGTCCACGTGCTTCAACGCTCTTTGTCAGTCCTTCCCAGCTCTTATTTGTTCCTTTCCACCGTTGATGTCCTACCTTTGCTGCGGCAAACTATGAATATGGTGGCAAACAGGCTAACACACGCACACACAGACAGACAAACGTACTTAGCGCATTATATATGTATGGTTGGATAACATGATGATTTGCAATAAAAATCGATCGCTAGAGTGTAAGCATGGTAAGACGCAGCTCATCAGCGACCAAAACAACAGTGCTCTGCATGATGACACAGACACCTGTAATATAATTTATTCAGAAACTCGTTTGCAGTGCTGTTTGCAAAAACTCTTCAAGTAAGAGATGAAGTCGGAGTAGATGTGCGCTAACGTACAATCACCAAATTCCAGCTTAAACACAAAAAATTCCTTTACTTGTATTGAAAACGCTGCATTCCTACTCGTTGAATTGATACAATCACTTCATGCTTTCCAGTGGTTTTTCACAATCACTTGCTGCTCTTTTGTTGATGCACATGGTATTTTCCTTTTCAAGTAATGGCAGAAAGAAAACTGCAATCAGACTCAAGAAAGATTAATTTACCGTAAGGGTTGGGGATGCACGAATGTCAGATCGCACAAAAATTGCGACGGCTTCAAGAGGTCTTGATTAATTTCAACTGATCTGCAGTGTATAAATCCAGAAGAGATGTTGAAGGCCTTGCTGCGCTTTCCGATATAGACGAGTGCAGCATTTCAAAAGAGGGGTTAAGTTTTTCACTGGGTCAGCTAATGATTAAGATCTTCGCTGAAGTTTAATGAGTCAACAAAGGCTGTTCATCAGGTTCTAAAGTAATGCAAGCCCGTCTCCAGACGCAAAGTGAAGAGGGCCTCGTTCATGGTTCCAGAAGCGAATCCTTACGATTTTGCCGAGAGGTGGATGAGAACAGACTGAAATGACCTCCTACCGGCACCATTGCATGAAGAACAGATTTGAGTTTCCAAAAAACTTATAAGGAGAAGGTGTCATGAAGGGGGTGAGAAGATCCTAATTTTTCTTTTGTACTGCGAGGGTGAACCATACGGCTGTTGTGTCTTCATACGACGTGTTTTTCTCTCATCATGCATGTCGAAATCTGCATCAAAATGTTGTCTTCATGCAGACTAATGGGGCAGTTCATGTCAGTTTAAGCATTCATCATGGTGAAGCTGTCATCAAATGGACCTTCTGACCTAGCCAGCGAGTTCAAGAGGATTAGTGTCGAGGGGAGCCTTTTGGAGAAAGTCAAAGAATTTCAGCAGGCTATCATTGAAGCATGCCTAGGTGGATCAAGAACTTCTTATGGGATTAGATAAGCATAATTTTATTCAAAGCAATGTAGAAGCAGAGGGTTGCATAAATAGCATGTCTTTTGTTGTTATTTCTTAGTTGTTGACTCGGTGACCGTAACGTATCCGCAAAATAGAAAGTCCGGTAACTTCAAAACAAATGAAAGGATTCCTTGTTTTTAGCTGGATTTTGGTGTGGATTTGCGAATGCCCCTCCACACTGGTCACAAGTTTTATCTCAGAAACATTCTCAGAAGTTTGACAAAGAGAGTTCCTCACAACTTATAGCCGATTTCATCGTTATGCAGAGCACGTAGTTTGAGGGCACTCACCTGATCAAACGGAGCTTTACCGCGCCTAATATTACTGTGCGGGTGTGCCATAGTAGCCCATTGATAGCCATGAAATACAAGTAAAGTTTGCGTAGAATTATTTGAAGTAACACTGCTTCGAGGAAGTTACGCGATTAAAACAGTTTAGGAGCATGGATGGGTTACTGCTTAACAATGTCTTGTGGTAAGCATAAACGTTTTTAAGGTGAACTGGACGGAGTACCTCTTCCTCATGGCACCACCTATTGTTCACCCATATATAGCTGAGGATCCAAATGTAGGGACCCCAGGCGAAGAGTACTTCAAAAAGTATGCAGTGGTATTGCACGCCAAAAGATAATTTGAAAACATTGAAGTCCGTTCTGTACCTATTGCAGGCTTAATGAAGTTCTCAATGAAACCTCGCCAAGAACTTTGACTAATTATGTAATTGTTCAGTATATACTACATTGGTTACCACTACTAGAAAAGAAATACATCGAGTTGTTAGAGGTACGAAAACCAGTTGTTGATGGCAGTCTTGATTTTCGTGGGGAGGAGACTTAAGCGCATTCGAAAGAATCGCTGAATACCGTTAGACAGTAGCGGTAAAATGTATCCGTATTTCAAATTTCTGATTCAAAGTACCTGCGTATCACTAGAAGTGTCCGGCTGTCACGCTAAAATCACAGCACCTGGCAATTTCTCCTGCAAAAAATAAGAAGCGTTGCTTTATTCTGCTTACAATTTCTTGCCTCTTTCGAACTTCTGTTTTGTAAATGGCGCGCTTAGACTAAAATACTTTGGCTAGGGCATATAACAACAAGAAATCGTGTAAAGAGAGCGGAGAGGGTAATCTTACAAGGCAGCAATAAAGGGTGAATCCACACTTTGCGCAGCGAGCTTGGGACTTCCCTGTGAGGTGTGACGGTTTTTGCTGAAGGCACTCTTCAATATAGGCGTCTGTCAGTCTGTCGAGTTGAATAAGCCAGTTGAGCGTGGCCAGCTCAGGTTTGAGGGCATGTAGTGACGTGATACCATGGTGGCGGAAGAAGAGTGCAGCTTAGGCAATGCTTGTGGATCTATTAGCATGAGAATGTGAGTCGGCAACTTTGATCGCCCATGTGTACCTTTTATGTTATGGGGACTAAGGCACAGAAACAGGAAAAGAAAAGAAGATCTTGCTACACAGTTCTAGCAGCCAGTAGAGAGAGAGTTTCCTTCTCGCGTGGCCATCTTTCCATTATGGCAGGCATTCACTAAGAGAACCCATTTGGAACAAGCCCTTGCTTTTACTGTACGCCTGATCTGTTTGCAGCGGAGTTGGAAAGAACACTTAGTGTGCGGCAAAAGTATACCGTTTGACATGGCATTACAACATTTTTCATTTCCCCAGCATAGTCTCGGGCCGTCACAGGGCTTACTGTTCTTTCCCAACGTCGCCAATCGTTCTGATTCAAAGCATCCCCCGTCATGGCTTTCACTTCTATGAAGTCGCTTTTTCATGGCGTCCCTCTAAGTCCTTTTAGAGGCTTCGTGTGCTTGGTTTCCTTGCCCTCAGATCTCTGATGTTTTCTAATAGAGCCGTCGTCTGGTCTTAGCGCGAGTCCATACCGTTGAAGCTGCTGCTGTTTCAACTTCGGCTGGACAAAAGCCGTCTGCATAAATGTTGTTGGATACTCGATGTGGAAAACGAGGTAGGTTGCAGCTTTATAGAGCAGTGAGGATAGAATGAATAATAATAAAAACAACCGCCTTATATACACTCTTAATGGGCGATCTATATCATTGGCTTTATCTTTATACCACTGCAGTGAGTATGATGCCTTCATGCAGATCACGCATTCAGGGATGTAACACCTCCCTCCTAAGACGAACAGTACTAGTGTATGTCTTCTTCTCCGAATTGATATGCAAACGAGTCGGAGGGTGTCTTGTCCGCGTTCCTCGTGGAGGCGAAGTTGTCACGCGGTAGTTGGGGTTGCGAGACGATCCTCGTCCGACCTATCATCCTGAGGGGTCGGCATATCGGTATGCGCACACGGCAGTAGCGGGAAGTCGAGCTGCTCCTTAACTTCGGTCGCGTCGTTATGGTCGGTTCTGGGACGCAGTTGATTCGCGTGTCTTCTCCAGAGTTGGCCATCGACCTGAACATCGTAAAGACATTGTCCATGACGAGACTTCACATATCCATTGGTCCATCTTGGGTACCCGGTGCGGGAGTCTCGGATCCACACAAGGTCCTGTGGCTCGAATATATTCGGGCGCACACCATGATGGCTATTGAACTGGGCTTCCATCTGTGAGTTTCTTCTAGGCTTCGTGATAGTTTCAGTGGGTTTCAGAAGTGTAAGCGTGCAACGTAGGCGTCGTCCGAGGAAGGCTTCAGCTGGTGACCGTCCAGACAAAGTGGGACATGGTGTCCGACGATAGCTGAACAGGAATGTTAGTAGAGCTTCTTGAGTCGTTCCTTCCCTTCCGAGTTTTCGAAGGCTCCTCTTGAATGTATCTACAAGGCGTTCCACTTGACCATTGGATTGCGGATGGAATGGTGGTGAGCGAAGATGCTTGATTCCGTTTCGATCACAAAAATCACTGAATTCCTTTGACGTGGACTGCATTCCATTGTCTCTAACGAGTGTTTCGGGATATCTATATCACGAAAAGATGCAGAGGAATTCCCTGATAGTTGCAGAAGATGTCGTATGCGACATCTCAGTGATCTCAGGCCATTTGGAATAGGCGTCCACAATGACCACAAACATCCTTCCATCGACTGGTCCGGCAAAGTTTGCATGGATTCGGTTCCACGGTTTTCCTGCGGCTGGCCACAAGTGCAGAGGAATCTTAACAGGATCTTTGGCGTTTTCCTGACAGTATGCACAGGATTTCACTTTTTCTTCGATATCTTTGTCAATGTTTGTCCAGTAGCAATAATCCCTTGCCAACATTTTCATCCTTGAGATTCCAGGATGGCCATCGTGTAGGTCCGTAAGCACAGCGGCGCGTAGGCTATGTGGGATCACGATACGATCACCAAACAATAGGCATCCTCTATGGGTCGTGAGGTTATTGCGCAATGAGTTGAAGTCCTTCGGCTTCTTTGGCCATATTCCAGTCTGAACGCAGTGGAGGATT
This sequence comes from Trichostrongylus colubriformis, assembly GCA_963978905.1. NCBI lineage: Eukaryota > Metazoa > Nematoda > Chromadorea > Rhabditida > Trichostrongylidae > Trichostrongylus > Trichostrongylus colubriformis. The sequence goes on from OZ022259.1 coordinate 38,743,840, forward strand.
TCCTTCAAGTTAGGGTCTCAAGCGTTTCTTCTGCAACCTTGTCAGCAGTGACTGGAGTTTGGTAGATGTACCTGCAAAAATATTAATGGCATCGGCGTTGATTTCGGCGATGACCATATCCTCTGCTGGCGTTGAGTGTTCTGCGATCAGTCGGGACAGCGCGTCAACTTGTCCAAAGTTTGTCGTGGTCCGATACTCAATCGTGAAGTCATTGAGCATGATGAGCGACCACCGTTGGAGTCGATTTGCCGTGTAGAGGGGTATGCCCTTTTTGTTTCCATAGATTGCTAAAAGCGGGTTGTGATCCGTTAGCAAGTTGAAATGGCGTCCGTGGAGATATCGGTGAAATTTTCGAGCCGCGAAGACTAGGGCTAGTCTTTCCTTCTCCACTTGTCCGTAATTCTTCTCGGCTTGTGTGAGACCTCCTTAGCACGATTGAAGGCTTGTTGGCAGTCGGCAGTCCATTTGAATGAAACGTCCTTCTTGAGTAATTTTTCTGAGGGCGCTCGAAGTTGTCGCATTTCCTCGACGAAGGCTCCATAATAGTTAAAAAGTCCCAGGAACGACCTCACTTGTCCAATGTCCCAGGAAGGCGGCATTCTTGATAACCTCTGTCTTAGCAGGGTCTGGTCGTCGTCCGTTTGCATCGATGATATTGCCCAGATAGCGAATTTGTGGCATGAGGAAGTTGCACTTCTCGCTGCGGACGCGGAAGCCGAATTGACGAATTTTCTCGAATAGAGCATCCAAGTTTGCGATGTTTCGTCCATGGTGCGTCCGGTGACTATGACGTCATCTAGATAAGCGGCACATCCGTGCAATCCAGCAATCATCGAATCCATGATTCGATGAAAGATTCCGGAGGCACATTTTACTCCGAACGGAAGACAATTTTAGCTGTACAGCCCTCGATGCGTATTGGTTGTCAATAGTTCCTTCGAAGCATCGTCGACCTTCTTCTGGAGGTAAGCATCGGCAGAATGGATCTTTGTGAAAATCGTTCCATCATTCAATTTGTGAAGATGTCGTCGGGTGTGGGTAGTGGATGATGATGTAGCATCAGAGCGTCATTAAGGCCAGTGGAGTAGTCGACGATAGGCGAAGACTTCCGTTTGCCTTTTCCACCACGACGATCGGGGCGGCCCACTTGGAGTACGTGACAGGGGAGAGCACGTTTTCTTCCGGTAGACGGTCGATTTCCTTGTCCAGAGCGGTGACCTTGGCATACGGTGCGGGACGTTTCTTCTTGAAAACTACTGCGTCGCTTCTCAGCTTCAGCGTTGCCTTGGTCGTCGTACATCGTCTGAGACCAGTGTCCAAGACTGTTGGAAATTTGGTCTTCAGCTTGGCAACGATGCAATCTCGGGTAGCGGATACATGGTCCAAGACAATCGTCCGATGGATCTGATATTTCTTGACGGCTTTGTATAGATCGGGCAGCTGCTTGATCCATGGCATCCCGAAGACGTTGCATTCATCTTCAGTAACAAAGCAAGTCCCACGTCCGGGAAACAGTCTTCCAGATGAAATTGTGACCGTGAATTCTGTCTCAAAAAAATCCGCGAAATTTGAGAGGAGTTCCATTGGCTGCAAATCCGGTTACATCTGTCTTCTGAAGGAAGGGTGCTCCGAAGTGCTTCCATTTCGAAACTGAGATTATGGTGATTTCCGCTCCTGTATCGAGTAGAAGATGGGTTGGATGACCATTGATGAGAACATTCAGAAGTGGGTGGTCATCCCTCTTGAGAGCTGCTGTCACGTTGTTGATGTTTCGATTGTGATGATAACGCATAGCTGATCCGCGTTGTGGCCTTGATCCGGTCAGGTCGAGGTTGGTAGGCGTTTCGGTGATTCTTATGCTGCTGCTGCTGCTGCTGCTTTATCCTCTTCCCTCGGTTCCTTTTGCGGCGAATGAAGTTGGCTGCTGGATCGCCCTCGAGCATTTGGGAGTCCTCCATGTACGATTTGATCAGCCGACATTCTGCCGTGAGGTCTTCTAGAGTGATCTTCTCGGTCTGGTCCAGCTTCTTGAAAAGGCGGGTCTGGTAATCCGCGAAGTCGGGCCCTTGGAATCCAGCTACGTAAAGCAAGCACTGGATCTCGTCAAAGTCTATGGTATCCAGCTTGGCCTCCGTGCATTTGGTCTTGACAAGGGGTTCGTAGTTGTTGAACTCCTGACCTTCGTACCTCAGTTTGAAACACTCAAAACGTCGACGGAACAAATTCTTGGCGGATCCGAATTGGCGCTGCAACACCTCTAGAACCTCGTTCCAGGGCATTTCCGGTGATTGCCTTGGCGATGTAGCTGCTGTCAGCATTCGGTGACAGTTCTCGTCCATGGAGGAGATCAGCAATCGTATCTTGTCCTTCTCGTCAAGGTCGCCACACTCGTTGTCGAAAAGGTCTTGATATCGCTTGAACCATATGACGAAGGTGCGGTTTCGGTCTGGATCGTATCTAAAATTTTCTATACCACGATGAAGGGGATCGAATATTGAATGCTTGTCTTTGTTTATGAGCGGGCTGGTGACTGTGGAAGGAGCTGATATCTTCCACATGAGCTTCCTGATGGCGTCTTCTTGTTCGTTCATACGACGCGATTGGAGATCCAACTGCTTTTGAACGGCTTGCAGAATAGCTGGAAGAGCGTCCATAATTGTAACTTCTACCTGTTCGCCTGTGATGGATACTCGATGTGGAAGACGAGATAGGTTGCAGCTTCGTTAGAGCAGTGGAATATGATGCCTTCATGCAGATCACGCACTCAGGGATGTAACATTTAGGGTAGGGGAACATAACGCATTCGGGGTTCAATCCTGACACTGTCGTCGCGTTTAGACGTTACCTATCTCCTCATCTTCATCATTTCAGCTATGTGCACCTGTCTTTCATATACCTTCGTTGTGGGCTAACATTCGCTACCTATAGCATTGCACAACTCACCACTGCTCTGTACACTTTGTCGCTGAGCGTTATGGAGGGCTATCGATCACATAAGATTCTTGTGGACTCCCTCATCGTATCATCCATGCCGTGCTCATTCGGGCCTCAAACTTTTGAGCATCTAAGTCACTCCCGAAGTGCCGGAAGTGTTCTACCTTTTGGTCTCCCCATGGCCATCCTTTATCGGTTGCAAGCGTTTTTGGGAGCGTATGAACTTAGTTGTATTGACAGCAGGAGTCCATTCTCTGTTAGCCTACCCTGTATTTCTGCACTTTCTCCTCCTTTTCCAAGTTCATCTCAATTTTACGCTACCATTGGCACGTCGTACGAGTAGTGATGGTCTTCAGTGGAGTCTACACGAGGGGCTTAACCATTACCTGTTGAGCGAAGAGGATGAGGAGCGGGCTGAGGACCCACCTTTGATGTACTCCTACCGTAATATCTTCCACATTTGGCAGCCCGTGCGCAGTACTTACAGTTGCCTTAGTCCGTCATATATCAGTTATGAGGGTAATCGGACATTACGATACACGAATTTCTCGCGACGCGTTCCGTTACGGGCACACCATCGAGGACCTTCTTGAGGTCGAGTATTGCTAGGTGGCGTCCAATATCTCTCTCTCTTATCTACCCTTATGGCTATGATCCGGTTGCTAATCACTGCAGAGACACATTCCTTGAGGAGCTCTGCAACTGTTGTGGCTACGCCGTTACGTTTGGTGTCTCCTCCGTTGAAAAGAGTTGGACAACATCTCCGATCCCTTTTGCCTCAGCCCTTTTCCGGCAGGACTTGAATTCTTCTGCGCCTTGTTAAGTTAAAAACCTCTCGGGATCGCCTGTTCGACTCCACATTCGGTGTCCAATCTGACCAGCTTTTTTGGCTGAGGTCCTTCTCCTCCTGTAACCCTCGCATACTGACCACAGAATTCTGCTGAGCGTTCAGCGCCACTGCCGGGTGACCATCTAGAATCAACACAGAATTTCGTTACATTTGACATGTTGTTGTAACAGTGTTTGTCTTAGCCTGTCAGCTCAGACCTTAACGTTACCATTTCTGCTATTTTTGTAAAGCAAGTTTATGCCTCTACTGGAATCGAACCTAGTGGTCTTGAGTGTGCAGACTTGAGTATACGCTCATATCCACTCGGCTCTTCTTGCCTTCAGCAAGGTCTTACAGTATCATTTACAAAGAACAAATGAAATGTTGATATAAATTTCACTCGAAGAAGATGATATTAAAATACGTCATAATGTGACCCTAGAATTTGATAGTATTGCCCGTACACGCTGACGAAAACAACAAGTATGGCGGGTCGCAGAATTTCGCCGCACAAATCATTCTAACCTTTTGTCAGAAGAGTAGACTTTACATAACGAATAAACTGTGAATGGTTTCGCCCTCCAAAGCACTCCAAACGAAGTAGCTGAGGGTTGAACTTCATGCTGTTTGATGGTCACTGCTGTGAGGTGCTGAAGTCTTGAAGGCTGCTGAAACCACTGTGGAGTGTTTATTCACCACACCTTCTTTTTCTTCAGCGTTTGTCCCACTCAATTGCGGGGTCCGCTTTCCTTGTACGTTCACGCCACTCTTCTCGATTGAATGCTTGTGCCGGGGTTATTCCAGCTAGTCTACAGTCTGCACGTAATGTGTCGAGCCAGCGCTGCTTGGGCCGTCCTCTCGGCCGCACTCCGTTCACGTTGAGAGAAAGGCCTGATTTGCACACGGCGTTTTCACTAGCTCGCAGGACGTGGCCATACTACCGCAGCCGAGCTTCGCGTATTTTGTCAGTTATTGGAGCCACGCCAAACTTTTGCCTTATAGTGTCATTCCGAACATGCTCCAAACGCGTAATTCCGGCCGTCCAACGCAGCATTTCCGTCTCCATCACTCTTAGACGTGCTTCAACTTCTTTGGTAACTGGCCACGTTTCAGCTCCTAGATCGCGACTGGGCGAACGACGCTTCTATAGATCTTCGACTTGAGTCGTTCTGGTATATTCTTGTCGCAGAGAACGCCGTCACCGATCGCCATTTCGACCAAGCGGAACTAATGCGTAAACTGACTTCGTGCTTCAGGCTGCCGTCGGATGTAATCGTCGAGCCAAGATATGGCGAAAGCACAGTGCTATTGATCATAATGGAGCTTGAGTCGTTCATGTCTGTCGCCATATATTCAGTCTTTCCGACGTTCAACCTAAGTCCGAACGCCGTCAAGCGATCGCACCATGCTTACACTTCCTTTTCGAGTTCCTTTTTGTCTCCACAAACAAGCATGACGTGATCAGCGTACAGAAGTGTCCAGGGCGCTTCTTCTGAAGGTCTCGTGAGATGGTATCCATGACAGTAATGAAAAGGAGTGGCGAAAGGGCTGAGCCTTGGTGTACTCCAACTGAGATAGGAAATTCCATCGAGATACCTGCTGGAGTTCGCATTCGGCTTTTCGACTCGAGTAGAGTATAAGCACCCATTCAAGAAGCTCTTCCGGAACGTTGTGCTGCCGCAAGGCGTACCATATCACTTCGTGTGACACTCGATCAAAAGCCTTTTCCAACTCTAAAAAGGCGAGGTGCACAGGTTTTTGTTTTCGCGATGTTTTTCCAGCAGAATACGTACAGCGTGAATGGCATCTACAGTACCACATCCGGCTACAAATCCGCACTGGTTGGAAGAAAGTTGGATGACATCACGAAGGCGGCCATCAACAATACACTCGAAAATTTTCATACTGTGAGATAGCAAGCGGATTGGCCGGTAGTCCTTGCATTCTGCCGGACTTCCTTTCCTTTACCAGATCGGAATCGTCAGACCCTTCTGCCAGTCTTCGGGAACCTTCTTCTCTTTGTTAATTTGGTTAAAGAACTTCGTGAGCCATACAGCTGCGTTCCAGTACCGTGACTTCCAGAGATCAGCTGCTATGTCATCAGGTCCTGTCGCTTCTCCTGGCTTCATTTTCTCAAAGGCCTCTTCAGTTTCACTAACTGCATCTCCTGGACAGGGTCAAATGTCGGTGGTGCGGAAGGGATGGGTGGATGGCTAAATTTCTCAGTGCATATTTGCTTGAAGTACTCCCGCCATCTCTTCAGCACTTTCCTGCGATCCATTATGAGATGTCCTTGGTCGTCACTGATGCCATGAAACTTTTCGATATCTTCGCTTTGGCGATGTCGAGCCTTGGCAAGTCGGTAAAGATATCGCTCCCCGTCACGTGTTTCAAGTTTCTCGTTGACGAACTCAAAATGGGAAGCTTTAGCAGCAGCCACAGACTTCTTTGCCGCAGTTTTTGCTTCACGATACTTCAGCCAGTTTTCGACAGTCTTGTCATTGAGGAATGAGTGATAGAGTTCACGCACTATTCCTCTGACGTCGTCTGTCCACAGCCATGCTTGCTTATCAATTTTACGTCGACCTTGCTTCGTAGTACCGAGTTCAGAGCGAGCAGCGTGCGTTACTGACTCGGTTATCCTTTTCCAAGTCTCCTCGACAGTGGTAATTACTGGTAGTCGTACGCGAGCAATGACATCCGACTCTATATTCTTCAGCTGCCACCAGTTGATTCTCGTTGGTCCGCTCACTTCGAAGTGTTTCATCCTTGAAGGTGTTATTTTCAGTGTGCAGATCAGCGGTCGATGTTGTGTGACGACTATATCGTAGGGCATTACCTTCGCGTCTGTGACAAGCCCCTGGTCTCTCTGTCTGACAGGAATGAAGTCAATTTGTGTTCTGGTTTTCCCGCTGTGGAATGTTATAAGATGAGAGTCACGCTTCCGAAATTTCGTGTTCACGATTGTAAGACTGTGCGAGCTTCGTACTCGCGAATTCGCTCGCCATCTTCGTTACGAGACCCGTAGCCGAAGTCATCGTGACAACTATAGCCGTCCTTCGTGGTTCCAATGTGCCCATTGAGGTCTCCCGCGACAATGTTATCGTTCTCTGATGGTACTTCAGCAGTCTTCTCGTCGAGCCGGCTCCAGAATCCATTTTTAACCGATTCGAAGCAGCCAGTTTGTGGGGCATATGCAGAGAAGAAATGATAACGTTTCTGTTCGACAACGAAGAAAATTTTCATCAAAGGGTCATCATATCGTTCAACGCCTGCGATTGTGTCACGAAAACGGCGCTGACGATAATACCGACACCATTAAGAGGCTTACGAGGAAGGTCTTCCAACTCATGACGCGCTTTTTGAAAGCTGTTTTTTGCATGTATAGGGGTACGTACAAGAATCATATTACTGATGTCCATTTTTGCTGCGCGGCTCTACAAATGCCAAAAACGGGGTTGATGGTTCGATCCCCGCTGAGGTCAAATTTTTGCAAAATTTAGATTTTCAGCTTTTGGGCTCGTAAACATTCCAATACAAAGATTAAGTGCGGTAATCACATTTAGAACTCCGAACTGCCCTCTATTGCCAATTTTCAGCAAGTTTGACAGTCTATTTCTTTAGCCTTTCGGCGCTCATAGCACACGAAAGAGGCGTTTTTGCGCGAAACGGATTTGATATTCGTGTTTAGGAGGTCGAACTACCCCTAGGGGTAGGTTTCCAGCCCAATCGAAATTTCGACCCAATTTCGAAAATTTGAGCTGGGCATTGGTATACCGTCGACTGCACATTCGATGAAGGAGACGACGATATCGCTTGTTAGGAAATTCTCTCCATTTCTCTTGCTTGGTGCTTGATAACTGAAATTATAGCGATAGGCATCCATGCTGTGCATATTCCATTGATTTTCATCGGTTTTGTGAGTTACTCACTTCTACAAGTAGAAAGCGCACCATGTACCCATGACCAAACATCTTTTTCGAAGTTAGGGTCAAAATTTGGAATTGGCTAGA